>CM018046.1:36868573-37506073 GCA_008638375.1 Nyssa sinensis
AATATCTTTTCTTCTCACTTTTACTCTTGGAATCTGTTTTGAACCAGACTCCCGTTTTACTCTTGTCGAGATATCTCTTTGCCTGTGGGATTAGATCCTGCTACCAGGCATTTGACAATCCATTGAATTCCGTAGAACCCAAAAGCTTGTCGGCTCCACAGGATAATAGAGTCCCTTGCGAACTCCAATACCCTGTCTTATGCTTATGCACAATTATCTTGTATTTCAAGAAAACTACTTTTATCTCATGGCTTCTTCTTATAAATACTATTTAAGAGTATTCAAACACAAAGTATATAACTTTATAATAGAACTTTCAATTCTCAGAATATACGAATTCAGAATATATCTCATAGATTTTGCAATTTAATAAAAACTCAAACATGCTAAGGCATATTTAAAGGAACTGTAAATAAATCTGTTATCTGAGTAGAGTAATTTAAAACAGAAGGCGTATGAAAACTGAATTCAATATTCAAATACTTTTCATGACTTGAACTCAAAACTTCTTTGAAATCCGTGAAGTTAAATCTCCACTTCGAATGTAGGGTTACTCACCTTGGTCCTTTAGGGTTAGTGCTAATAATGCGCTCCCCTACTTTCCTTGTAGTTCCTAAGAACAATTCATAAACATCTCATCAACTTCACATTCGTTGTAATATCATCTCAATATTCCTTAGCTTATGCTTAAATCGTATTAGATCCTAAAATGATTTCATAATTTCATATGTACTTAACTTAACTTGTACTCTCAACCTATGACACAATTTAATGTGTTAGAGATTTAATTTATTTCAATTTATACTCTTCTGGTAGCTCCATTAACTTTGAATTAAAGTTATTTATTTGACATGTTTACGTGTCGTGTCTTTTCGTATTTCATTTCTCGTACACGCCTTGGTATTAGTACTTTGGCATTACTCTAATTTATAGTCATCTGACAGATGTTATTCATCAATTTTTATGTCTTTTTATTTTAGACATTTCTTTTAGTCGAATAGACTCTACCATTGAGTCCGGAGTGTCGAAAAAAGTCGGTTTAGGCTTTCCTAAAAGTTTATTTGGCCTTTTGTATGTAAAAGGGCAAAATGGTCATTTTATCATTTTACGTGTCACATTTTTTCGTACTTCGTTTTGTAATTTGGACTCCATTATTGAGTCCAAAATGTCAAAGAAAGTCAATTTAGACCTTCTCTGATTTCATTTTGGCTTTAGGGGTACTAGGGGCATTTTGGTCTTTTTATCCCTTTACGTGTCTTTATTTTTTGGGACCCCATCTCGTGTCGTGGACCTCACCATTGGTCTCAGTAGGGTCGAAATAATAGGAATACATATATAACTTATCCCGTTTGGACATCGGGGCATTTCGTGAATATTTAATTTAATTAATTCAATTAATTAAATTAAATTTAGTAAGTATAATATATATATATATATATATATATTTCGGTGGCTAATATGACCGAATGAAATGGGTGGCACACTGGCCAGTGTGTCACCTCCCACTCCCATAGATACTGCGTTCGAATCTCCGTAGGTGCAATTGCACCTTTTAATTTTTTGGATTTTATTATATATATTATATATATATATATATATTTCGTTCGTATTAGGGCACACGCACACGCGTGGCCGAGTGGAAAAGGGGAGGGTTTCCACGCGTGAGGTCAGGGGTTCGAATCCCACCGACCCAAATTCCTTCCCTTTTCTCTTCAAACTTCATACTGTTTTATATATATATATAACATCAGGCCCCAATACGACGTCATGGCCATAATACGGTGGCAGCCCTCAGGAAGCCCCACGTGTCTGAGTCAACTCGGCTCAACCTTTTAAACCGAGCCAACCTGGTCGTCTTCTCCATCTCGACCCCCACTGTAACCCTAGTTACAGTTTTATATTTTTTTCAATTTCGTGGATTTTGGCCAACTAAAACCCTACTGTTTTCATGTAGAAATGTTCCCAAGGCTTAACTAATCAGATTCACATTCATTTTGGAGTTCGAAATGAACTCATTTTCTTGGTTTCAACCTTGATAATCCGAACTGTGAGGTGGTCGTAAATGCTCATTTCTGGGCCAAAATTCATGGGGTTTCGTTTGTTATGATCCCCTCTTCATGGAGTTTCATTTCCCATTCAGAAAAATGGATTTAAATGAAAGTTTGTGAGGTTGGGGTTTTGAACCCGTACCTGCAAGTGAATGTTTGGAGGGTTTTTCTTGAGTTTTATGATCGCGGGTATAGGTTTTTAGTACCCTCATGGTCTCATCTCGAAGCCTTGGTAAGCCAAAAATGGTTTAGGATAAGTTGGTTCAGACCTGCTTCAAGCAAGGTCCATCCATGGCCGTAGCTTCTGCGTCTTCTGTTTTTAGATGTTTTTAAGCTTAAAATTCATAAGTTAACAAGTCTAAATATGTTCTACATATCATATATATAAAATGAAAACTTAAATCAGTTTATACATAGAGAAATTCTAGAGAGAGAAAAATGGAAGCCTTGAGTTTTTCTCACCTTTTTGTTTCGGTTTCCTTCTTTTTCTTGTACCTCTAAATCTCTTCCTTAGCTCTTAGCTCCTTTCTGGTTTCTTTTGTAAGGAGCAAACATGCATTGCATGTCTTGCTTTAAAGAGAGAAATCCACCGATCTCTCTCTCTTCTCTTTCTCTCTCTACACGACCTCAACCCTAGTCCTGCCCCTACTCTCTGCTTCCTTTCCAATCCATTTAATCTCTTTTCTTCCAATTCAGATTTTGCATTTAAAGCTTTGCTTGAGATTTGTGTATATATATACATATTATACTAACACACACACACTAATTCACTCACTTACACACACATGCTAGCACACACTCTAGCTATAGGTCTCCCTTCCCATCACCCTCTCAAATCAGCCCACTTGTGGCTGCATTGACGCATGTGTTGGTATTTATATATATATATATATATATATATATACATACATACAATATAACACACACACCAACTCACATGTGAACACATACACACACACACACACACCCCCGGTTTACATATGCACACACTGCACTGTTCACTTATATATATATATATATATTTCATTTAAGCATATATACATGCATGCATACTTGGTCATGCATACATATACACATTACACCTTCTATGTAGTCTAATGTGTGTTTAAATTATTTAATTATAATTAAAACTAATTATTTCATATAAATAATTAATTATTTATTTATTTACTTAATTATTCTCTTTGAGTGTAATTATTTTTACACTAGTTTTCTTTAATCTCGTAATACGTGTCATATGACCCGGTATCCCGGGTCGAGATATTACAGCTTGGTCTTCTAGTCTTCACTTCAACCGCAAGCTCTTGATTTTTTTTATCTTTTCTTTTGATTTCCTGTTCAACCACAAGCCAGTCGCACTGCTTCTTTTTTTCTTCTTTTTGGACTGGCTTGTATTTTTTTTTTTTTTTTTTTGAGTTCAGCAAAAGTGGTGAGGAACTCATGGCCTAATGAACAGGTTATCTGGCTTAAGTCGTCATGGACTGCTTTAATTTTTTCAAGTCTGCGATAAAATTTAAATGATAAAAATGAAGCCCAAAATCAACCAAAATAAATAAAATAAACTAAAGTTTAAAATTAAGGAGTGCTAAAATATTCTAAATTATGCAAGTCATCAGTACACACTATCACTCTCCCTCTGTAGCAATCTATACTCGCCCAGAAAGCAAATAACCAATCCATCCCCAAAATAATATCAAAACCAGACATGTCAAGCAGAATGAAGTCAAAATAAAGGACACGATCAGCTATCTCTATCGAGCAATCTCTACAAATCCTCATCAATATCACACTACCCCCAACTAGGGTGTCAACATGCAATGATGGATCTAACCGATCTATGTCCAACCCCAATGTCATGCAAACATGGTAGATATGAATGAATGAGATGCACCCGAGTCTATCAGTACACTGGCCCATGAACTAAACACAAGGAATGTACCTCGAACCACTAACGATCCCGAAGTAGAGGCCTCTGGTTTGGCTACTGCATAAACACGACCTTGAGTAGTCTGGCCCTGCCTACCTCCCCCTCTCTGTCCCTGTTGTCCTCCTCCCCTTTGTGCGGGAGCTCTAACACTCAGTGTGGAGGGTAAAAATTAGGAAATATGGTTCTGGGGGTTTATGGCCTTCCTGTGGCTGTGGCTGAGGCATCTGAGCATGCCGGTAGTAATATGGCCTCGGCATGCTCTGTAAGGTCTACCCCTGAGGACAGTTGGCCCTAATACGGCTCATCTGGTGGCAGGTGTAACAAAGTCAGTGGAGCTCCCCACCCCTGACCCTGTGCCTGAGGTGGAAGTGACATCTAACTCGATCTAGCCCTATATCCCTAACTGGGATCTCTCTGTGGGCAATCGGCCATTCTATGGCCAGGCTGTCTATACCGGTAACATGTAATGGGTCCCTGTGATACCCCCTCGAGGAGCAACAGACATAATAGGCTGGGGGGCTAAGAACTGAAAAGGCCTCTAAGATGTCGATGGGAAAGATGCACCGGTCCGGGACCTCTTCAATGGTCTCCCAGCAGTGTGAGTCAGGGTAGGCATAGTAGGCTGGGCAGGCATAGACACCTGTGTTGTGGCTGTCCTGCCCTAGGTCCGGGATTCCCTGATCCCTCTAATGTCAGCTAGCTCCCTCTCCACTCTAGTGGTCCTAGTCACCGCCTCCTCATACGTGTCAATCATGTGTCTGGCCAATCTGTCCCTAATAGAGGTCTTCAACCCTTTGAAAAAATGAAAGACCCTCAGACACTCATCTCCAATAATGTGTGAGAAAAATCTCCCCAATATTATAAATCGGGACTCATACTAAGTCACTGTCATATCCCTCTACAGTAGTGCCCCAAACTCCTCTATAAACCCGATCCTAGGCAGTCTTTGGAAAATAGTGGTCATTGAACATGGCCACAAAAGCATCTCATCCCTCACCGAACCTATCTATCCGGTCAGCAGCTACTCTCTACCACTAATCAGCCAACTCAGTAAACTAGAAGGTGGCACATCGGATCCTCAAATGCAGCTCAGTGATCCCCTGTGAGTTTGGGATCCTGGTGATCTAATTCAGCCACTCTTCTGCAGCCAATGGGTTAGGCTGCCCAGCGAATGTATGAGGTCTCATCCTCTGGAACACCTTCATCACGAAGGTAGCCATGGTCTCGCCACCTGTAGTTCGATTTCCTGTAGGGCTCGAAAACACTCCTGTATAATGGCCACCATATCTCTGGCGCCAATGGTCTGCTCTACCTCTTCTACTAAAGCAAGCACTGGAGCAGGTGCAGGAGCAAAAGTAGGGGCAACAGCCTCCTCAGCTGTACTATGGACTAGAGCAGCAACTCGGGGTCTACCACGCCTTAGTGGTGTAGCGGCCCTAGGTCTACCTCGCCTAGGTGGTCCAGCTCTCACAAGGGCTCTTCTCAATGGCATGAGTCTACAAGTCCAAGAAAAAAAACTAATGCCCCTTTTCACATCTAGACATACGCATTAAAAAAAAAAAAGAATCTCAATCATGTTCCTATCCACAACTTACACTTAACAGGTACTACGTATAGCATGTCATAATGTACACTTAACAAATTCTCACACATCACTCACATCATGCATCATAATATAGTATCAATTAACACATAATCACAGCAAGTCATGCTTCAAGTATAGATAATCACATAACACATAAAACCTTATCACATACTACCGACAGTTCACGCTAAGTCTCATGCTTTCCTCTAGAGTCTCATGGTGTTCAACAACACCCCACGGTCTCTATGTATCTGAACCTATGCTCTGATACCATCTGTCATGCCCCACACATCCGGCGTAGTAAGATATTGTCTGCTTTGGGCTTTCAGCCAGCACGGATTTGTTCTTGGTTGGGTTTTTGACCACCAAAAGGCCTCTTACTGAGGGGATGCGCGCACACCCCTCATGAATACCTTTACTTCCTCCCCCCCAAGCGATGTAGGACTCGGTCACCATCCCATTACCCACTCCCCCTTAAGGCTCCGCCTCTTCCGGAGGCGTGCAGAGGCCTGGCCCGTAGCTCACCACACTTCCGGCTAGGGATTGCCTCTGATACCACGTTGTCACGGCCCGAATTACCATAAACCCAGGGAGTGAGTGAAATAAACAAAAAAGGGATAATAAAGGACAATTACATGCATTTCAAACACTAACCCTAATTCATGTTCTGATACTAATCCATAAAGCCTTGCCTATTGTTTCATAACATACAAATAAACAAGTATAGTTTAAGGCTCATGCCCTTGTACAACATCAAAATATGCCCCAAGGGCCAAAAATCCTCCATGATCCACGTGTCCTCTGTTCTCCAAGACTTCTTCAAGTCTTACGTATCAGGAGCATTATCTGTAATATAATATCCCACGAATGGGTCAGCTCAACAGCTAGTATAACATAATGCTAATGCAAGAAACAAGATTAAGGCGTGCCATGTGCAAAGTGTATATTTATAATCTAGATACTTTCAAGTTCATTAATACGATGCAATGAAAATATGCATGACACACCCATGCACTCTATGCTACACCCATGTCTTGTTTACGGACCGCATCCTATGGATCTGAGTACCAACACCTGTTCACGGACCTCCCCCGTTGGATCTGGGTACCAATGCAATGGCCAATTTTGGGTTTTTCACCACAGGATCTACACCATCATAATGCATAGCACCACGTGCTCAACCCACACCATGTTTCCCAAGGATTCACCATATGCCAATATGCTTTGATTTCACCACACAATAATATAATCTCAATAAAGCATGCTTTAAATAATGTATCATACTCGAAGCAACAATAACATTTAAATCATAAAACTTATTCCACATGAATACATGTCTCATACAGTAAATTTAAACACATGGTCACAGTTTCACGTTCATCATTTTACTAAATTCTCAAAGAATGAAAGGAACACACCAGCATGTAAACAACCAACTCTAGGTTATCAAGCAAACATATTCCAAATAATTCTCCAACAACAGTTAAGCATATAAATCATTCAATTTACTCATAAAACATTCCTAAACTTAACCCTGTTTCTTACTTAGCAAAATATCATACCTAGAAGGGTTCTTCTCAACCCTTAGGAGTCGTGTCTGCCGTGTAGTCGAACCAAACAGTGAGAATGTAGAAGGTCAAACCGCCTTCTCCTTTCCTTTCAGTGTTCCTAAAAATTATGAAATATAACTTAGTCTATTGCTACTTGAATTATGCTATTCATCAAATTTTATGCTTTTATTTCATGAGTTTCTATTTTATTAAAATAAACTCTACCATTGAATCCGAAATGTCGAAAAAAGTCGATTTAGGCTTTCGCGGAACTCAATTTGGACATCTAGACTAAAAAGGGCAAAACAATCATTTTACACTTTTACGGGTCCTCACTTCTCGAGACCTCTTTTCAAAAATCAGACTCCACGGTTAAGTCTGAAATACTCGAAATAATAAAAATTCACTATTCGTTTACTTTAATTGGAGTTCGTTTGACTGCTTTTTAATTCAGTGACATTTTCGTAATTTTTCTTTATTTTTAATTAATTAATTAAATTAATATTTAATTAATACTTTATTTTGGGGTCAAATCATAATAACTATAAAAATTTTGGGTTACTTTTTAATTTGTAAAAGTCGTGGGCCAAATCAGAATTTCTGATTTTTGGTTATTCTAATTCAGTTTACCCAAACAATGGATAGGACACCAATTCAGGGATAAGCTATCCCAATTCAATTTCAATCTCAATTTTAATTTCTTATACATGTTGCCAAATGGCCCTAATTTTTACTTATGTTACAACCAAAATGACACCACCTTAGGGTATCCACTACGTGCGGGTGGGTCGGATCTAACCCAACCTGAACTAATCCAAACCCGAAGCCCTGAACAGTTCTTCTTCTCCCCGATTATCCGGTAAGGTTCTGGTGGATCTCCGACGCCTTCTCCGATGCCGATGACCCTGTTTCGATTAATTTTCTCCCCTTTTTAATTGGGATTTTCTTCAGCTTCTCATGGAGATTACATATTCATATTTTGTTTTCAATTTGGTTCATCAAATCTACACGAATTTGAGGAAGACCGTAGCTCCGGTCAACTGCGTTTTTTTATTTTTGTACTTATTCTTTTCCTGTTTTCCTTCATTTATTTCCCTGAATCCTTCCTGCACTTAATATGAATGTTTTCCTTTCATTTAAGCAAAGAAAACCGATTATCGTCTCTAACCTGCAACTAGTGATTTCCCTCTCATTTCTTACTCTTTTTCATTCATTCTTTTTGCAAATAATTCCCGATCTCACGCTGATTCAAACCCTATCAATAAAACCTAGCATCATACTCTTCAAATTTAAAAACAAAAACTAATGGACACACCTATTTTCTGATCCCTCTCTGGCTGTATGCCTCCATTCTTCTCCTTGGTTCAACTTTTGGATCTCTCTAGGGTTTTCTCAATTCCCCCGTAATGCTTACAGCCTGTCCATCTCTCCTTTCCTTCTGATTTTTTTTCTACCTAACGGACACATCCAAATTGATCACTAGACCTAAAAGAGTAAGGAATTTCCTCTCAAAAATTTGACCACTTGGCCACAAGCACTTTGGTGCTTTATTGTACATGAGATATGTATATATATATATATATGTATATATAAGATAGAATGTTGAATTCTGATTAATAAGAATGAGGTGGCAGCCCCTCATTGGACCACCACACCCACCAATTGGGTTTCATGCAACAAAAGAATTATTTTTAAAATGAAAACAAATAAAACATGAGATATATAATCATGTTGCATGGGACTAGGGGGATTCAGAAATCAAATAGAGGTCTGTGTAACAGTGTGTGATTGCAGATCTGCTAGAGAGAGAAACCTAGAGAGAGTGTAATACCCCGACCCAAAAATACCGGGTCATATGGCACGTATTACGAGGCTATAAAAATTTGTGTAAATATTTTTACATCTTAAGAGAAAAATTAATTAATTAAATACAAGAAAATAATTAATTAATTTAAAATACAAGAATATATTTTATTATTAAAATTAAATTCAAATAACACACCTATACACACATTTGAAGTGTATTGTGGGTGTATATTAGCAAGTGTATATAGGTGAATATATATATATATATATATATGCATGTACACAAGGAAATATATATATATACATATATATATATGCTTAAAGTGTGAACAGTGTGTAGTGTGTGTGTGTCGGTAGTGTGTGTTTCATGGGAATGTGTGTGTGTGTTGTATTATATCTGTATATATATATATATATATATTATATACAAAATATGGCTGATTTGAGAAGAGTGATGGGAAGGGAGACTGCAGCTAGTGTGTGTGCTAGCATGTGTGTGTAAGTGAGTGACTTAGTGTGTGTGTGTGTATATATAATATACATATATGTTACAAATATCACCTCCCCCATTAATGCAAACTGAAAAGAGGAAAAGAGAAATTTATGAGATGGGATAGACAGCCGAAAATGGGGACTGGAGTAGGTTGAGGTCGTGTAGAGAGAGAGAGAAGAGAGAGAAGGGTCGGTGGAAACCCTTTAAAAGCAAAGCATGCAAAGCATGCTTGCTTCTTAAGAAAGAGAACCAGGAAGGAGCCGAGTAGCTTAAGGAAGAAGAAGTGAAGAAAATCAAAAAGTGAAGGAGATTGAAATTACAACAAAAAGGTGTGAAAAGTTCAAAATTATCAATTTCTTTCTCTAGAATTTTGATTTAATAAAAACTGTTTTTGAGTTATTTATAAGCATATGATGCTAGATATATGTTTACAAGTTTATTAAGCATGAAATGTAGCCTTGAAAACACCCAAAAACTAGAGACCCAGAAGCTACGGCCATTAAAAGACCTTGCTCAAGCAAGTCTGAACTGACTTCTACCAAACTGGTTTTGGTTTACCAAAACTTCAAACAGAGACTAAGAGGGTTTTAAAAACCCTAATACGCGATCATAAAACCTAAGAAACGACCTCCATAAATCGAGTTGCAGGTTACAGGTTTGAAACCCCATCCCTTAAACTTAGTGTTAAATCGATATAAAAGAATGAAAAATGAAACCCCATAAAAAGGGGATCACAACAGAACAAATTTCATTGAATTTGGCTAAGAAATAAGCATTTACGACCAACTTACAGGTTTGATTATCAAACCTTCAAACGAGCCAACGAGACCAGTTTGATCCCCCAAATGAATGTCAAACCCTTACACAACTGTCCCAGAAGTATATTAGAGTGAAAACAGCGAGCAAAAATGCACGAAATTGAAAAGAAAAGAAACCTGCAACTAGGGCAACGTAGGGGAAGAAGGGAAGAAGAAGATGAATAGTAACGATTCGGGTTTTGGGTCAAATCGGGTTCGGGTCGGAACCCGACCCATCGCACAAAAGGGTTAAGTTGGACGGTGTCGTTTTGAGGTGTTATGTTTTAAAATAAAAACATTAGGGCTGACGTCATCATGACGTCAGCATCACGTAATTAACCCAACCAGACCGGATTGGTTCAGTTAAAACCGAACCAGTTCACTTTAAATTTAACTAAAGCCATTAGTTTTCTGATTTTAATTAAATTAAATAAACCAAAACTTTTACTATTTATGGATTGACCCCAGATCTTCTGGAAAATTATACTGTGACCCAACTGATGAAAATTTTATGCAATGATACCCATGGAAAAATAATTAAATAATTAAATTAATTATTTAATAAATAAAGAAAAATTATTATTTTGCCCTTGGGTCATTAATGAAGCAAATGAAGTCCAAATAAAATAAATGAATAGTGTATTGTAACTATTTTAGATATTTTGAGACTGATGGCGAGGTCCGTTTCACGAGACGAGGCCCCAAAAAATAAAGACACGTAAATGGGTAAAATGACCAAATTACCCCTAGTACCCCTTAAAGCCAAATTAAAACCAGAGAAGGTCTAAATTGACTTTCTTCGACATTCCAGACTCAATGGTAGAGTCCAAATTACGAAACGAAGTACGAAAAAACATGACACGTAAATAGGTAAAATGACCATTTTACCATTTTCATACAAAAGTCCGAATTAAATTCTAGGAAAGCCTAAACTGACTTTCTTCGATGCTCCGGACTCAATGGTAGAGTCTATTCGACCAAAAGAATAAAATAAAATAACATAAAATTTGATGAATAGCATCTGTCAGATAGCTATAAACTGAAATATTGCCGAAGTACTAAACTAAGGCAAGTACGAGGAAATAAGATAAGAGAAGACATGACGCGCAAACATGTGAAGTAAATAAATTAAATTTCTAACACATTTAATTGTGTCATAGGTTAAGAGTACGAGTTAAATTAAGTACATTAGAATTATGAGATCGTTTTAGGATCTAATACGAACTAAGCATAAGTTAAGCAACATCAATAGGTGTTATTATGGTAAATGTGAAGTTAATAAGGTTATTATGAATTGTTCTTAAGAACTACAAAGGAAGTGGGAAAGCACATTATTAGCACTAACCCTAAAGGACCAAGGTGAGTAACCCTGTGTTTGAAGTGGAGATTTAACTCCAGTGAATTTGAAGAAATTTCAAGTTCAAAATATGTGAAGCATTTGAATATCAAATTCAGTATTTATGTGATTCTTGTTTTAAATATCCTGTTCTTATAAAATTGTGACATGCTCAGTAAATAGCTTTCAGCTACAGTTTTTCCTTCAAAATATGTTTTCAGCATGTCTAAAGTTTAAAATTCCAAATCCTGTTCAATATTTTGAATTTGCATACAAAGATTTTATGAAGTCATGAAAAGTATTTATTTGAAGAAGCCTTGTGATAAATGTATTTGAAATACAAGAGAAATTGTGCATAAGCACTCGCAGATTTTTGGGTTGTACAAAACTCAATTAATCTGTAAAAATATGATAGGATTTTGGGTTGCACGGAACTCAATTGACTGTCAAAATGCCAGGTAGCAGGATGTGATCCCCCTGGTATAAGATATCTCCATTTATACTTAAAATGGAAGTGTGGTTCGAAACGGATTCCATTAATGAAAGTGATAAGATGACAAATGATTTTGAAAATAGAAGCAGGTTTTTACCCTCATTTTCACTATGCATATGTTTGAGTTTTATATACTCTATTTAAGAAATACATGTTATGTTATATGTTTTGAAGTTCATATGTATAAGTATAGCTTGAATACTTTAAATGCTTCGAAGCTAATGTTTATGAAAAGCATATATTCTATGTTCAAGTATACGAGCAATTGGTAGTGATTATTTTACAAACTCTTATGTACTAAACCACTGCCAATTGAAAACCCCATGACGAATATTGGAATTACTCATAAGCTTAGATTAGCTTACCCGAATTTTATTCGGATCCCCCTTTCAGGTGATTAAGGGTAGTTTTGATTAGAAGACGATGATGAAGAATCTGCCATTTTTGGGAAGACATGTGAAGTAGTTTCTTTAGGAAACTTGTGAACATTATTAGTATATTTTGTATTAGGAGATCGGTACACTGTTATGTATAAGCCCCACGGGGCAACTGAACATGTATTGTATTTATGAAGTCTTTAAGTTTCTAGTTATACTCTGAATGTTAAATCATGTGTGCTAAGTAAAGAGTGGCAGTACCGGACGGATGTGCGTAATTTAAAAATAAGAAAATAAAAGAAAAAAGTTTTTCACGCTTCCGTAATCACATGTCGCACATCTATTCGATACCGCTGCTTATGTGAGCCTTCGCCCTAAGGTCCCCGGGCCTGAGGGTGGCAGTCGCGATCTGGTAATCCGCATAGGTTGGGTTTTGGGTCGTGACAGAGAGTGTATGTGTGAAGTCTTGTGTGAAGAAGTGTGTGCGCATGTGCACAAGAAAGGAGATGGCTGCATTTGGAAAGGCCCAGAGGGTCAGAACAGAGCCACGAATAGGAACTGCCATCACAAGGTAATCCCTAAATGTTTATTTTCTCTCTCTAAAAAGGTTTAGTTTACTTACTGTTTTTAGACTCAAGTAAGCCTGAAACTTGCATGCATGACATTTAGAGTGTATAACACATGATCAAGGCATGAAATGAGACCTTGAGACAACCCCAAAATCATAAACCGTGCACAACCACCATTGACAGACCTTCCACGCAACAGGTCTAATTCGACCCTAGCTAAACTAATTTTGGCTTGCTTAGACCTAACCTAGATGATGTAGGGTTTTCACTGCAACAAGAACCAGACCAAATGGCTTAAAAATGAACCTTTAAACATGAGTTGCAGGTTCGGGTTCAAAGATGGAACCCCATGATGCAAAGATCACAACTAAAGAAACCACGCGAGTTTTAGTGATGAAATGGGGATTTACAAGCCAGTTGCAAGTTCGGTTATCCAACTTTGGCCCGAACGTTTGAGCTTGATTCGAGGCTCAAAATAAATGCCAAGATGTTGGACTTACCTTCAGAAACAATTTGGGATGGGAAGTAGAGGAAGAAACACCCTAAAAATCCACGAAATTGGAAAAAATTGAAACTGAAATTTAGGGTTACTGTTCATCGTCATGAGGAAAATGATGAACAGTGCTGGACACGGGTCGGATTGGTTTCGGATTCGGTTCAGGACCCGACCCGTCTCATAAACTGTATATGTAGGACGACACCGTTTTGGGTTAAAGGTTTTAAATTAAAACTGAAGTTGGTCTATTTGGTTACAGGGGTAAGAAATATAAAATCAGGTTTAGGGATAACCTAAACACGGATAAAGGGCCAAATTGGAATAACAGGGAGTTATCTTATTCTAGTTCTCTGGCTTAGCCTGAACTGACTAGTTCACCAAGGTTTTGGACCGGTTTAGGGTTTGACCTAGTAAACCCAACGGTCTAAGGGCTTAATTGAAAGGAAAGTGAACTGGAACTATTCTAAATTATATTTTGACCCCAATAGTTCTGAATATTTGTATTCTGGCCCAGCTTCTGAAAAATTAATGCATATAAGCCCCTGAAAAATAAATAATTAATAAAATAATTATTTTATTAGTTGGTTAAAATTACTATTTTATCCTTGGACACTAAATAAGTCAAACGAAGTCCAAATTAAATAAATAAATAGTGTATCTTTATTATCTCGAGCATCCCGGACTCAATGGTGGAGTCAGATTTGGGAAATTAAGTCTCGAAAAATAAAGACACGCAAATGATAAATGACTGTACTGCCCCTGATGATACCTAGGGCCAAATAAAAATAAAAGATAGTCCATTTTAATTATGTTAGGCATTCTGGACTCAATGGTGAAGTTCGATTTGTGAAACCAAGTTCCAAAAAATACAGACACGCAAATGATAAATGACTGAATTGCCCCTAATGATGCCCAGGGCCAATTAAACATAAAAGATAGTCCAATTTACCTATGTCGGACACTCTGGACCTAATGGTGAGGTTCATTTTATGAACTGAGGTCCCAAAAAGTTTAGCCATACAACATGTGAAATTACCAAAATGCCCCTAATGCTATACAAAGCCCAAATAAAGTTCAAATTTGACGAAATTGATACCGAGAGAAGCCCAAACACTCGTGAAACTGTACACATGATTAAATGACGAATCAGGGTCAGAATCTTACAAAACGTAAAATGACCAAAATGCCCCTGAGCACTGTCAGTGCAAAGTATAGGCTGAATGATGGCAATATAATTTAATAAATTGTCATAAGCATAATTATGAAAAGTGAAGGGCTAAATAAGACTCCAAAACAGTCAACGTATATAATGAGAAATGATCGATGTGTCCCGATGATCAAAAGCAGATACCAAATGAAGTCCAAAAGACTTAGAAATTTATATATAAGATATATGGGACATTCTGAGGACCATGACAAGGTCCGGGACAAGAATGGTAAAATTACCATTTTGCCCCTAAGGTTAAACAAGTACTTAACTGATAATGATTTGAGTCCAAAAGACTTAGAACTTTATATTTTAGATATATGGAGCATTCTGAGGACCACGACAGGGTCCTGGACAAGAATGGTGAAATTACCATTTTTGCCCCTAAGGTTGAATAAGTACTTAATTGATAACGATTGAAGTCTAAATGACTTAGATTATAATCTTGATAACTACTAAGCCTAATTAAATAATGTAATAGCCTCAGAGGAAGCTCAATGAAAGGGTAATAGGCTATTAGGCTATCTTAGTTAATCCGATAAACGCCTAAGATTATGAATAAGACATGAATGGATGAATTCTGATTTATCTGTGATTAATGATGATTGTTCAGGATATGTATGGAGGTGCCTAATGTATCTGAAGGTTATCAGATTATTTGTACAAGGAGATAAGCGAACAGTTTGTGAGTAACTTGGAACTTCTGACTTGGTGTATAAGTTATACTGTCTAGATACTGTATTTTGATCCACTGCACCATTTTGTATGCTATAGTGTTTAGATGCCAATACTTAAATGCATACCCTTCGTATTACATTACACATGGAATGATTTTGGTCTTCTTTGATTTATTGCCTATACTCTTGATTGATGTGCTAGCATCATGTGATGTTCTATCTGTTCTGATCAATTGTTCCATTTAGATTGGTTCTATTTTATTCTACTTAACTGCATTAAGTGAATTTATAAAACTACTATTTTTGAAATCACTAAACTATCCATGTGATTTGTAAACAAGAACGGGTTTTAAAACCCTTGACAGGGAACCTGTGTTACTCATTGGGCTTATTTAAGCTCACCCCATTATCCTAACATTTTTCAAGACTTATCTCCGGTGGATTAGAAGGCACTATGATATGACATGGATAGGCCGAGTGGCATTCCAAGTAAAGGATCTGGTGGCACTGATTTGTGGAGACTTGGACTCTTATGGATTGAATCTGGTTATTCAGATGAGTGACATGATACGATTGATTTCATTGATATGCATTAGATGTATTGGGACATGGCTCATGGTAATGGTACTCTATAGATGTTAGATGCGCTCTGTGTTATATGTCTGATTATAGATGTACTCTATGGCTAGAGTTATTAGTTGTTTGGTTTTAAACTTACTTTGTGGTACGTACCTCTGCGGTATATAACTGAGTTGCATTCCTAAGATAAAAAAGTTTTAAATTCTGCAGCTCTGACCCTACAATTGGAATGCAATTCGGTAAGTTCAGAAGTTTGCCTTTGGTTGGTCGCATTGTAGATCGGCAAACCGGTAAGGCGGCCAACTGACATCACGTCCTCGACATCCGCGTAGGGTGGGGTTCGGGATGTAAAATTAGTGTTATGAAGAATTAATGGAAGGAAACACATTAAAATGGCCTTAAAAAAACCTAACCCAATGTCATATCTGGAGCTTGACTAGAACTAGGTTTTAAACAAAGTAACACTAACCTTTATTAGGACCTTAGGGGCTATTAGAGCACTCAAAAATGTGATGAAAGCAAGTGAAATCGAGGAAAATGATGGAAAAATGAATGAGAAACCTTGAGTTGCAAGTTTCAAGTTTAAAATCGAATCACTTGTAAAATGAACACTAAACTTAGTTTTTTGAACAGGGGTAGTAAGAGTATCAAAACAAGATGAACAACGAACAAAAATGAATGAAATTGGTTGAGAAATAAGCATGAACGATGGAATTGTAGGTCATTCATGACCTTTGGATTCCTTAAAAAACCCCGAGCTACAATCCACTAAATTGGTTAAAACTTAGCTTAAATGACTCCAAATGATGTTAGATGATAATGAGGATAAAAAAATGGATCAAAATAAAGTGTAAAATTGATCTGTGAAACCTAGGGTTTCTCTCTGAATAATGTTGGTCACAGTAGGGAAGACAAAGTCAACTCAGTCAAGCCAATCGAGTCTAGCTGGGTACAACCGAGTAAACTCAATTACTGAACAAGTTAGTCATTAGCCTCTAAACTATGTCGCTTTGATGCTTAAACATTTAATTAAAACTCAATTTCAGAACATCGTCATTTTGGCGTAAATAACCATTAAACTATGTTGTTTCAAGTAATTTTAAACCTAACTGATGCTGCACTTTTTGACTCGCAACACGTGAGGGCTCCGTGACCTGTAGAACACTCAGAAAGATGATCAGAGGACCACCGGATTGGCTCCGGCGGTAGCCGCTCCGATGCTTAAGTGAGTAAGGGAATTGAAAGACTGTATTGAAAGTCAAAGAATGAGCATGAATTCAATAGCGTACCTCTAGGGTTTAATATATAGGCCGAAGCTTTCCTAAGTTGATTAGGATTCGACGCCATGAATATAGGGATATGATCATCGGAGATTGCAGTTACCTTGTGGGCATTGAGTCGTAGATGGAGATAATCATAAATGGTAGTTTCCGTATTGGAGACTGCTTCCTTATCCTCTGCCCGGAATCCGCTAAGGCGGAGATAATCATAAATGGTAGTTTCCGTATTTAGAGACTGTTTCCCTATTCTTTGCTCGGAATCCGCTAAGGCGGTGACGAGATCTGAAGCTCTGGTCTGGACCCTGTGATCAGTTCTGGATATATTTGTTTGGTCACTTCCGACCTTATGTAATGATCTGGATGTCATTGGCTGAGCGAGAATCATGCTAGCTGAACATAAATCGGACTGTGGTCATACGTGTCAAGTGTTGATTGGCCTGTCTTTTTATGGTATATCAGTTACTCCCCCCCCAAGTCCTAGTTTGATGTAAGTAACTAGGGCTAAGAGAGTTATGTGTCTCGCTTTTTCGCCTTCCAAGACAATTGTTGGGGCGCCATTTATTGCGTAGTCGGCGATTAAGTCTTTTCAAGGTCACAATTATACTGGGCGGACAGTTGGTTTTCTCGAGAGCATCATTGTTCTGAACCGTCATGGCGTTTGGGCTTGGTGGGTCCCTTCTGATACCGTGTTTATAAATACGGGATAAGATTTTTGAAATGACCTTTCCCTCGACATTTTTACTGTGCTAGAAGATTTCATCCGCCATTGTTGGTTCGTGCGACCTTGAAGAATACAGATCCCCTAAGTGAAAACAGGTTCGACTGATTTTTCCCCCTCTCTTGCTTCTTTCTTCTTGAGTTTGAGAATAATGTCTGTTCCTTCGGAATCTCGAATTGTGAATGAGGGAGTAGGAGACCATTCTGAGATGGCTGGTCCGTCTGTTGTAGGAGATGTAGGTAACCCTGCTCTTGAAATTATTGAGGAGAGGCCTGTTGATCCTCCCCCTAGTCCAGGGGTTAGAATAGTTGATGCTTTCGAAGAGCCCCGAGACAGGGCCGGGGAGACCTCTGGTAGGTCTTCTCATAGAGAAGAGGGTGAGAGTGCCGTCACTCAAAGCCTCTTGGATGAATGGAGGGTGAAATTTTAATTTCCCCCAAATGTGACTTGCAGAGTTCCAGGACCCATGGACCGTCCCCAAGATGTTAAAGCCGGGGAGATTTGCGTTTTCCTTGCCTGGTTTGAAATGGGCTTAAGGCTTCCATTGCCGGATTTAGTCAGGCAATTCTTTTGCTGGTTCAAGCTCTGCCCTGCCGACCTGAATCTCAATAGCTGGCGGCATCTTCTAGGATTTATGGTGCTGGGACATCTGAACAAAGTGGACGTGTCTCTGGACTTGATCCGTAGCAATATGGATCTGAAGTTCAAGCAGGCAGAGGGCCTCTATTATATGTCCTTCGAGAAGGGGTTCCGACCCCTGTCTTCCGTTCCTACTTCCAACAAGACGTGGAAGAAGTGGTACTTCTTCGTTGGAGGAGGATGGGAGCATAAGGACTTCCAGGCCGGAGAGACCTCGTCGTTTCCTTGTGTTACGGGCCATAGGGGTGAGACTTATTCTCTTGGGTTTGCTTTAGCTTTGCTTATATCCTCAGAACTGACAAACTTGGTATTTTTCATTTCCTTTGTGCAGTCAAGAGTGCTCGGAAGAGGCCCAAGTTTACTAAGGCTCTGCAGGATCAGTACCGGGCTTTGCTTTCAACTTCTAACCGGGCTCATACTGTTATCGTCACTCCGGACCAAGTGATGGCCACCCGTAGCGCAGAGTTTAAGAGGAGGCTAGCCTCGAGGTGGGAAGTGTCGAAGCCTCAAGTGGTGGGGGAGTCTTCCTCCCCAGCTGGGCCTGATGCTCCTTTAGAAGTGAAGAGGAGGAGATTGATCTCTGGTTCCCCTGAGCCCTCCCCTGCCGAGGCTGAGGAAGCCGAGCCTGCCATTCCTGTATCGGCTGTTCCTCCTGGTCCGAGCAAGAGGTCTAGGAAGGGGAAAGCTCCTGCCGCACCTTCTGAGCCATTTGTTGAGCCGGATTATCAAATTGCCAAGAAGGCATTTGATCAAATATGGGCTCAGGGCCCACATCGGTACAGAGGGGATAATCCCTCCAAATTGATGACTGAGATGATGACTCTCCAGATGAAGGTAACTTCTGAAGCCTTTCCTTGGCCTTTTGTTTGCTCATTTGTTTCACTCTAATTTATCTGTCTTGCTTTATACAGAGCATGCATAGTTTAGCTGCTCTGATGGTGACCCCCATGGGCCTTGAGGAGGCCGAGAAGCTGAGGACGGAGGTGAACGAGATGAGACTGGAGCTCGGAACAGCCCGTTCCAAAATTCAGTCTGCTGAAGAGGGTCTGGAGAAAGCTACCACCAGCCTTAAGGTAGCAGAGTCTGAGAGGGATATATTTGCTCAGACGATTAAGAGGCTTGAGGCGGAGTTGGTTGGTCTCCGTAGTTCCATTGATCAGAGGGTTCAGGAGGCAGTTGGTCAAGCCAAAGCTGAGGCTGAGATGGAATTAAAAGAGGAAGTTGATCAGATGGGTGATGACCTGATCCTGCTCGGCTTTGAGAATTTCCGAACTAGATTCCAACTTCAGTTCCCGGACTTTGATGTGTCATCAATCGTTCCGCCTGAACCTATCTCATCTCGTCCTGATCCGGATAAGACTGCTGGGGCTCGTGCCCTTAATTTGGAAGAGGACGCAGGCCCCTCTGGGAAATCTTGAGGCTTTATAGGCTTTTGGTTCTTTTTTTTTTTTGATGTAGTGAATATATTTTCCCTTTTGATCAATAAGATTGACTTTTCTTCAGATTCTGCTTGTATTTTTCCCTCTTGTGAATTTTGTTGCAAGTGTGGCTGCTCTGAACCCTTTGTATGTTAGGTCAAACAGTTGCTTTCTAATCTTCAATACTTGTCATTGAATAGTGAATATAGATCTGCCTTATTAAAATAAGACGAGAAAGTAGATATAGCCAGATAGATAGAGCCTGACAGAGCGGGAGTGGATCTCTGTAGAGCCCTGAGATAGACTGCTCTGAATTAAGAGTCTGTGAGGTTAACTGAGCAGCTTGTGCTCGTTATTATGATGCTCGGTATGCTGAGTATTCGGGATTGGGATATATCCGATCTGTTTGGTCTTTGTCATATGTCTTGACCCGTTATGAAATAGTTAAGACCAGTAGGTCTGAATCTTTGAATTGGGGGTCTATTTACTTTAGACTTTGTTCCCCTTTTTATCGATTTGGGAGCTTAAGTACTGGACTGCGGTCTCTGTCTTGAGAATTCTGTACTCTGTCTCTTGGTATATTGAAGAGGCTTATTTAATGCACCGCTTAGTCATTCGACCGTCGTTTGGGTTTTCGAGGCCACTCTCTTTTTCACCGTTGCGACGGTTCGGTTGGGTGGCTTTTGGACTTCAAGGGTCTATATATATGGAAACGGGGCATACGGTTGCGCTCAACCCTTTTGCTCCCTGATTTGTTTGGGAGAGAAACCTCATATGCTACTGGAGTTTCTCCCATTCGTCCGGAGATGATGGAAGATTCCTTGCCTGAGTTAGGAATAATGAGCCTGCGGCCGAGAGTTAACCTTCCTCTTTTTTCAGTCTCCAAGGAAGGATTGAAGGAGGCACAAGTCTTCTTGTTTCCTCTGGCATCCGGTCGAGATTTCTCCGATTGGTGGTGGCCCCTCCCTGATTCAACCGAGGCCTGGAGTGTTGGTGATGAAGACGAAGGTGAATTGCCTCCCCTTCCTCACACTCTGTCAGAGACCCTTGCTCCAAGTGGCTGGGGTGAAACAGACGGTGTGAAGAAGAAGATTGAAGGTGGGTTACCTTCTCCCCCATGTGACTTGGCAGAGACCCTTGCTCTATTCTTCTGAGGAGTCATGTCGATTACAAAGGTGGAGAATGAAAAAGTCTCTTGGGGCCCATGGCCCCCATCATCCATTGGTCATGGGACCAGTGATAGTGATGATGAAATGGCCTGGGCACTACTTGATGCAGACTGGGGTTCAGGGTTTCTTCCTTTCAAATGGAGCCGATGAAGGCGGTTTTGGAAGTTTTGGATCCTGTGCCCCTTTATCATCCCAGGAGAAGAGCCATTATGTTGCCAAGCATAGCTTCTGTAATAGCTTCTGTAGTAGCTTCTGTAATAGCTTCTGTAACAGCTTCTGTAATAGCTTCTGTAATAGCTTCTGTAATAGTGTCTTTGTACTGATGTAAATCTTTTGAGTTATGAATAAAGTTGAATTTCTTCTTCCCAGATCTGATATTTTCTGTGAATATGCTCTTTTGAAGCTTAAGCGCCTTCTCATGCATTTCTGTTTGTTCTGAAATTAAATCAAAAAGCTTAGAAAAATGCCAGAGTCGACGTACTTTACCTTTGGTTGAAACCACAGTACTGGTCTGTTTGGCAGATAAGCCAAATAATATAAGTATCAGATCCGAGGTGTTCCGATCTAGGAAACTTTAGTTGATAGATGCTCGGAACTTCTGCCTTTGGATAGACTGGATCACAGAATCTGCTAATTGACGGTGGACCAGGCTCGGAAGGCCTGTGCATTAAAGTAGTCTAGGCTCGGTAGGCCTGCATATTTTATGAGCCGAATATTTAAGATCTGTATAGCATGGACTAGACTCTGAAGGTCTGTGCACTGTAGATGGACCGAGTGGACACTCGTACATTATGGACCAGGCTCTGTAGGCCTGTGCATTAATAGATGGACCAAGTCATAAGACTTGTGCATTAATAGATGGACCAGGCTCTGAAGGCCTGTGCATTAATATATGGACCAAGTCATAAGACTCGTGCATTAATAGATGGACCAGGCTCTGAAGGCCTGTGCATTAATAGATAGACCAAGTCATAAGACTTGTGCATTAATAGATGGACCAGGCTCTGAAGGCCTGTGCATTAATATATGGACCAAGTCATAAGACTCGTGCATTAATAGATGGACCAGGCTCTGAAGGCCTGTGCATTAATATATGGACCAAGTCATAAGACTCGTGCATTAATAGATGGACCAGGCTCTGAAGGCCTGTGCATTAATAGATGGACCAAGTCATAAGACTCGTGCATTAATAGATGGACCAGGCTCTGAAGGCCTGTGCATTAATAGATGGACCAAGTCATAAGACTTGTGCATTAATAGATGGACCAGGCTCTGAAGGCCTGTGCATTAATAGATGGACCAAGTCATAAGACTTGTGCATTAATAGATGGACCAGGCTCTGAAGGCCTGTGCATTAATAGATGGACCAGGCTCTGAAGGCCTGTGCATTAATAGATGGACCAAGTCATAAGACTTGTGCATTAATAGATGGACCAGGCTCTGAAGGCCTGTGCATTTATAGATGGACCAAGTCATAAGACTTGTGCATTAATAGATGGACCAGGCTCTGAAGGCCTGTGCATTTATAGATGGACCAAGTCATAAGACTTGTGCATTAATAGATGGACCAGGCTCTGAAGGCCTGCGCATTTAATAGATGGACCATTTTAAGGAAGTAAAAGAAAAAAAAAAATCTTCATTGATAATACTTCCGCAAGTGTTCTACGTTCCATGGCCTAGGAACAGGTTTCCCAGCCGTGTCTTCAAGCCAGTAAGTGGTAGGTCGAACGACCTTCGTTACTTTGTAGGGGCCTTCCCAATTTGGTGACAACTTTCCCATAGTGGGATCCTTGGTGTTCTGAAAGACTCTTCTTAAGACGAAGTCGCCAACTTGAAAGCTGACTGTCTTGAGTCCTATCCTGGATTTATTGACCATTCTTTGTTGGTAGGCTTCCATCCTGATGCTGGCCTGATCCCTTCTCTCTTCGAGCAAATCCAAGTTCTCCATCAGCTGCTGATCATTGGATTCTTGCTCAAAGGCCTCAGTCCTCAGAGTTGGCATACCGATTTCAACCGGAATTACTGCTTCTGTCCCATAGGCTAATGAGAAGGGTGTTTCAGAGGTGGGAGTTCTTCTGGTTGTACGGTAGGCCCAAAGGACTCCTGGGAGCTCTTCTGCCCACTTCCCTTTGGCTTGTTCCAACCTTTTCTTTAACCCATCAAGGATTGTTCGGTTGGTGACCTCTGCCTGCCCATTTGCTTGTGGATGGCCTGGAGAGGCAAAGTGCTGCCTGATGTTGAGATTTTCGCAGAATGCCTTGAAGCCTTTACCAGTAAATTGTGTCCCATTATCCGAGATAATTACACGTGGTATGCCAAACCTGCAGACAATATTCTTCCAGGTGAAGCTTTCGACTTCCTTTTCTGTAATATGCGTTAAAGGTTCGGCTTCGGCCCATTTAGAGAAGTAGTCGATAGCCACCAGGAGGTACTTCCTGTTTGGAGGTGCTCGTGGTAACGGGCCCACAATGTCCATTCCCCATTGAGCAAAGGGCCAGGGGCTAGGAATCGGGATGAGCTCGTGCTGAGGCTGGTGTTGGTACGAGGCGAATCTCTGACATTTGTCACACTTCCGAACATATTCTTTAGCCTGTTTCAGCATGCCGGGCCAGTAGTAGCCCTGTGATAGAGCTCGGTGGGCTATAGTTCTGCCCCCATTGTGATTCCCGCAAATTCCCTCGTGAATTTCAGCCAAAACATATTGTGACTCGTCTGGAGCCAAACATTTTAACAGAGGTTGAGAATATGACCTCCTGTAAAGTTTGTTGTTCAAGATCAGGTACCGAGCCGCTCTGATTCGGATTCTCCTGGCTTTGTTTTTATCCTCTGGGAGGAGCCCGGATCTTAGATACTAGAGGATTGGGGTCATCCAGCTCTGGGACTGTTCATCAACTTGAGCAACTGATGCTCCCTCAATGCTGGATCCTGGCTGAAAAGAGATTTTAACGGTGGAGTCTGTTTCAGACTTGAGGCGGGAGGCCATGTTAGCCAGAGCATCTGCTCTGCAGTTCTGATTTCTCTCAATCTTCTGGATAGTGAAAGTCTGGAAAGAATGCTTTAAATGGTTCACCAGTTCGGAGTACCGAAGCATCCTGTCATCCTTAATGGCAAACTCTCCCAAAACTTGGCTTACTACCAGTTGGGAGTCGGAGAAGACATCGAGGTTCTGAGCCTCGCATTCCAGGGCAAGCTTCATCCCTAAGATTAGGGCCTCATATTCAGCTTCATTATTAGAAGCTTTAAATCCCAGGCTGACTGCTTTTTCCGATGTAAGTCCATCAGGGGACTGTAGTACCAGTCCTACCCCTGATCCTTGATCGGTTGACGATCCATCAATATACAGCAGCCAGGTTCCTGTAGTTTCGGCGATTTGTGCTTCGTTCTGCAGTGCCGGGGTGAACTCGGCTACAAAGTCGGCTAAGGCCTGCCCTTTGATGGAGTTTCGGGGTACATATGCTATGTCAAACTCCCCTAGCTCCACAGACCACTTGACCAATCTTCCCGATACCTCGGGTTTCCTCAATATTGACTTTAGAGGATAAGCAGTTGGAATCTCAATTGGATGGGCCTGGAAGTAAGGTCGAAGCTTTCGGGCTGATACGACCAAGGCATAGGCCAGCTTCTCTACTTCTGGGTATCTTTTTTCCGTGTCGAGTAGTGCCCTACTGACGTAGAATCTAGGCCTCTGTACTCCTTTGTCCTGTCTGATTAGTGCGGAACTGACCGCGTTCTCAGAGACTGCTAGGTACAGGAGCAGCTTTTCTCCTTGTACAGGTTTTGACAGGAGCTCTGGAGAGGCTAAGTACTCCTTTAGTTCTTGGAAGGAATGCTCGCATTCTTCTGTCCATTGCAAAGCCTTGCCGCCCTTTAGAGCTTTGAAGAAAGGTAGGCAGCGATCGGTGGACTTGGATATAAATCTGCTCAATGCGGCGACTCTGCCGTTCAGTGCCTGAATCTCCTTTCTGGTCTTTGGCGACTTCAGTCCAATCAGGGCTTGGATCTGAGTGGGATCTGCTTCGATACCTCTTTGAGAGACGATGTACCCCAAGAATTTTCCCTTCGTAACTCCGAAGGTACATTTCGAGGGGTTGAGCTTCATCTTGTGCTGTCTGAGGATATCAAAGGTCTGGGCTAAATGCTGGAGGTGGCTGTCTTTCTGGAGGCTCTTTACCAGCATGTCGTCGATGTATACCTCCATGGTGCTGCCAAGCAGTGGGCTGAACATCTTGTTCACCAACCGTTGGTAAGTGGCTCCAGCATTCTTTAAACCGAAAGGCATCACTCTGTAGCAATAGAGTCCTCTTTCGGTTATGAAGGCGGTCTTTTCCTGATCTGGAGGGTACATCTGGATCTGGTTGTATCCAGAGTAGGCGTCCATGAAACTCATAAGCTCATGCCCTGCAGTGGCGTCAACCAGTTGATCTATTCTCGGTAGTGGGAAGCTGTCCTTGGGACATGCTTTGTTAAGGTCTGTATAGTCAACACAGACTCTCCACTTGCCGTTCTTCTTCTTGACGAGCACAGTGTTGGCTAACCACTCGGGATAGAAAACTTCCCGTATCATCCTGGCGTCCAGCAGCCTCTGGACTTCTTCGTTTATAACCCGATGCCGTTCGGGAGCGATCGGTCTTCTCTTCTGTCTGACCGAGGGGTGGTCTGGATCTACCATTAGTTTGTGAGTTATCAGATTAGGATCTATTCCCTCCATGTCCCTAGTCTCCCAAGCAAAGATAGAGAGGTTGTTCTTCAGAAACCTGACTATCTTTTCCTGCTCGGCGGGCGTAAGGTCTGGGCCGATGTACAAATAACGCCCCTCTGCTCCTGAACTGACCAGTATCTTGATGGGCTCGCCAACAGGCTTGGCTCGACTATCATGCCCCCTTGGGCTCAGGGGCTCTTCAACGCCGGATGGGCAATCTTCCACCTCGGGAGTGTGAGTGAAAACCGGATCTGCACAGTCCCGAGTGTACTGTAATTGCTATTTTGGGGCTGTCTCCTTGAGGGCAATAGCGTGACATTCTCGTGAGGTTGGCTGACATCCTCGGACCGAGTGCACGCTTTGATTGTGGACGTACTTCAGACACTGATGAAAGGTCGAAGTGACCGCCCCTATCTGGTGTAACCAGGGTCTCCCAATGATGACGTTGTATGGAGACTTCATGTTCAACACCATGTACTCTGAGATGGTGGTCTTCTGCCCTTCACCTTCCCCAATAGTGGTAGGAAGGTCAACTCTTCCCAGGGGGTGCTGAGGCTGCCATCAAAAGCTGCCATTACGGCAGTGGTGGGTTTGACGCTGTCCTGGTCTATGCCCATCCGCTTAAGCGGTTCATAAAATAGAATGTTGACTGAGCTGCCAGTGTCGACTAGGACTCTTCTAGTTTCGAAGTTGGCGATTCTGAGGGTGATAACAAGGGCATCACTGTGAGGGCAGTGTACCCCTGCTAGATCTTGCTCGGAGAACTGGATCTCTGGCCCTGGCTTGAGCCTCTTTTCGACGTTAGAGACCTGCAAGATGTTTGGGGCGGTTCTGGCCTCCCGAGCATATCTTTTTCTTGCCCTGTTGGACATTCCTGTAACAGGGGAGTCAGCATGGAGGACGTAGATAACATGGTTGTTCTGCCTCTGAGGCTCGTTTCGTCCTTCCCGCTGCTCTTGCCTCTGTTCGGGCCTCTGATCTGGCCGCTGCTGAGGCTTGTCTTCTTGGGGGTTCTGCCTTCCGTCTTGTTTGACGAACTTCCGAAGACGTCCCTTCTTTATGAGCTGTTCTATCTCATATCGGAGGGTCCTGCAAGTGTTAGTAGTATGCCCATGATCTTTATGGAAATTGCAATACTTACTTTGGTCCCGCAGGCTGGGATCTCCTTTGATCGGCTCTGGCCACCTCAGGTTCTCCCGATCTCGGATCTGCCGGAGTACCTGGTTCGGAGTGGTGTTCAAAGGCGTGAAGTTGGTGAACTCCCTTGGTGCGGAGTTGTACACAGCTCTGGGAGCTGTTTTCTTATCTGGGCTTCTGACCCTCTTTTTGTTGGAGTCTCTTCTGTGATCCTCCTTCTTATGGTCCTCCCGCTTCGGATTATCCCTTTGGGTCTGATCCTTGCCCTTCTGGGTTGAGCGGTTGGCTTCTTCCAGGTTGATGTATTTTTTGGCCCGATCCATCAATGCTGCCATATCAGCCGGGGGGCTTTTTGTCAAGGAGTCTCTGAAGCCACCTTGGGCAAGCCCGGCAGTAAGGGCCGCAACAAGGAATTTCGGGCTGCAATCCGTGATCTCAGTGAGCTCGGTGTTGAAGCGGGCAATGTAGGCCCGGAGGGATTCCTCCCTAGTCTGCCTAACATTCAGCAGGAATTCTGGTCCCCTTCTGAGCCTCCTGCTGGTCATAAACCTATCCAAGAACTGTCTACCGAGCTCGTAAAAGCTGCAACGGAGTTCGGAGGGAGGTTGTGGAACCACTTCAGAGCCGTTCCCTTCAAGCTGGTGATGAACGTTCGGCACATGAAAGCATCTGAGGCTCCGTGAAGGGCCATCGTATGCTGGTAATGAGATAGGTGATCTCCTGGATCTCCAGATCCGTCGTAGAGAGTGAATTTGGGCACCACGAACTTTCTAGGCCTCTCTTCAGACATGATGGCGTGGGTAAACGGAGTGGCTAGTCTTCCGAGCAGCCTGGCCAGTTCGTCCTGCTCTGGAGGGTTCTGAGGTCCTCTTAAGCCGATTGTCCGGTCCATAGACTCGGCAATCTCCTCTTCCCTTCGCGGGTCTCTGAGTCTGACATCTTGTGAACCCTGCCTGACAGCCTCGGCTTCAGGGTAATAGGGTGGAGTGCGCCCTTCGGATGGAGGAGGAATCCGAACCGGTGGGGCTGGCGCTGCATGATAAGGTTCCTGTGGTGCCGGGGGTGCTCCCGAAACCCTAGGAGTTGGGGCTCGGGTAGTGCTCCTGTAATGTACGTCGGGGACAAAAGCGGATGTTCCCCAGCCAGGGACTGTTGATGGCTGTGGATCTCGGCCAGCGTGAGCAACGCCTGAGGGGTGCCCAGGCTGGTTAGCGGGGGCCTGCCCACGAAGTTCTTCATTCCCCGTGGCAACCGGGGGTTGTGTTCCTGCAACGAAGTTGACCGGCGGGCTAGGAGAAGTCGTCGCTTGGTTCTGCGTGAGCGTTGCCAGCGTTCTAGTAATGGCTAGCAACTGCTCCTGCACCAGTTCATTGTGTCGTTTTATTGCTTCGATCTCTTGTCGCATAGTTGGCCGCTGGTCCTCTTGTGCGTGGAGCAGACGGCTGACGCTGAGCGTTTTGCGAACTCTGAGTATTCTGTCGGGGTCGGAGATTTGGTGCCATGGTTTTCCGGTGGGGAAAAAGATGAGTTTACGAATAAAGCACGTAGAGATTAGTCGTTTCCCACAGACGGCGCCAAACTGATGCTGCACTTTTTGACTCGCAACACGTGAGGGCTCCGTGACCTGTAGAACACTCAGAAAGATGATCAGAGGACCACCGGATTGGCTCCGGCGGTAGCCGTTCCGATGCTTAAGTGAGTAAGGGAATTGAAAGACTGTATTGAAAGTCAAAGAATGAGCATGAATTCAATAGCGTACCTCTAGGGTTTAATATATAGGCCGAAGCTTTCCTAAGTTGATTAGGATTCGACGCCATGAATATAGGGATATGATCATCGGAGATTGCAGTTACCTTGTGGGCATTGAGTCGTAGATGGAGATAATCATAAATGGTAGTTTCCGTATTGGAGACTGCTTCCTTATCCTCTGCCCGGAATCCGCTAAGGCGGAGATAATCATAAATGGTAGTTTCCGTATTTGGAGACTGTTTCCCTATTCTTTGCTCGGAATCCGCTAAGGCGGTGACGAGATCTGAAGCTCTGGTCTGGACCCTGTGATCAGTTCTGGATATATTTGTTTGGTCACTTCCGACCTTATGTAATGATCTGGATGTCATTGGCTGAGCGAGAATCATGCTAGCTGAACATAAATCGGACTGTGGTCATACGTGTCAAGTGTTGATTGGCCTGTCTTTTTATGGTATATCACTAACAAAATGATTTTTGGTTGGACCAAGGTTCGAACGTAAAATCATGTGGTTAAGTGCCAAATTTATCCACTAGGCCATTGTTTGTGCCCGTGATAATTATATATCAAATATATATATATATAATGAAGTAAATTGAGTTGCTAAAATAAAAAGGAAGCAATGCTACTAGTGAGACTCAAACATCAGACCAAAGGCTTAAAGACCATAAACTTATCCAACGCACCACAAATTTAGGTCGTGTCACGACCCAGGCCCCAAAGACCCAAGTAATGGTGTAAGATTACCATAATTTATTTATAATTTAACTCCTAGAGACTACAAGGTCAAAGGAATTCAGTCAGACTTCAAAACGGTCAAGGTTGACCAAGTTGTTGCCACATCAAGGCCCCCAAGAATTACTATTTAAAATAGTTTGAATTGGGCTTGCAAAAGTCTCATTTTTTGTTTCTTAGGTATTGGATAGTCTAAAAATTATTTTTACAAACCTAACTAGCTAGGGGTCAAGATGCAAATTTCAAGAAATCTGAAATTTTGTTCTTGGATGGGAGAGTTGACTTTTTATTCTTTAGGAATTAGGTGTTGGGATTTATTTTTATTGAATCCAAATAGAGGCTATTTCTTTATTTATGTGTAATATATTAAGTAAATCTATTTTTCAATTTACTTAAATGAAATTTAATGTAAATAAGGTAGGCCAATTACTACAATGAGAGGTAGAAGAACAGTAGTGAACTGCCTTGTTCAATGTCAGTTAGTGGGAACAGGCGGTTGTCCAAACTTACCCGATGGTAGTCCGCTTATGCATGATGGTCATCTACTTTGCACCTGGCAGTCGTCCGTTATGTTCGTAATTTCAAAGGTTATAATTCCAGTAACTTGGATCTAGTGGTTCTAGGAACTGGCTTTCATGGCAGATGTTCGTTCAGTGTAATTTAGGTTTTCAAATGCAATTCCAGTGGCTAATACCAACCGGCCACTAGAAATGACCATATGTTGGCCAAGAGGTTTGAACCCTAGACCAAAAAAGATGAAGGATTCTATGCCCAAAAAGATTACCAACTAGGCTGCAAACACTTTGTGCTATATATCTTATATAATATGTATATATGTTGTATAAAATTCTCTTCCACCACCCTCACACCCAATCACCTTTCATGCAATACCTCAGCCTTATGTGTGTGTGTGTGTGTGTGTATATATATATATAATGACATGTATATATTTATAAGTTATGCGTGTGTGGCAGACAAGCATGCCATGCATGTGTAGTAAGTGGATAGAAAGAAAGAGAGAGTAGAGAGAGAAAGTGAAAAAGAAGAAGAAGAAGAATAAGAAGAAAGTGGAATAGGTACTGTCCAGACTAACCAGTTTAGCTCAGTAGCAAGCTAAGAGGACAGAACCCCTATTGAAGGTAAAACACTAACCTTAACTTTTCTCTCTAAGATAAAAAAAAAGAGTATATTTACTATTGTTTTGTGTTGTTAGAATGCATGCATGTAATTTAAATGCATAATGGAAGAGAGTAGCATTAAAATGGGGCAATCTAGGCTAAGCAAACTCTAAGAAACCCTAAGAAGTTATAAAAAAATGAGTTTTTGATCTAACTTGGCTAAAGCTTGAAACTATTACAAGGTTCAAAAGAGAATGAAATGTGGATCATTCTATAACTTAAATCAATTAAAATGGTCAAGAGACCATTGAGAGAAATCAAGTTACACGTACAATTGGGTTTAGGAATGATTAAGTTTTTGATTAATTCGTGGGATTTAAGGAACAGAAAAATACTGCCTGCAGTTCCAGAAACACATGAGAGAAAATTGGAAGCAAAACTAGTAGTGGAACTCCACGAAATAGGAAATTTGTGAATTGTTGAAAAAATGACCCTCGCCGAAACAACCACTATGAGTGGCTGTCCGACGGCCAAGGGTTGAACCAGATTGAATTTAAACCCTAAAAATGGAATCCTCATAAAAAAAAAAAATGGGATTAGACCACATTGAGCAATGGCCAGAATTCAATCGGGAACAGTCACCAACGCCGGAGAAAGCCACCGGAACCCTCACCAGAGTCTTGGGAAAGAAGGCACTGTTCGAGTTGGGCCTTAGGTGGGATTTAGGTTTGACCCCAACGCAAATATAAAATGGATTTGGAATTAGTAGGACGATGTCATTTGGGGTTAGTGTTTTAAAAATTAAAATTGGATTAGGACTGTTTGGCAACGAGTGTAAGAATCCCTGATTTGATAAGCAAAGGTGGAATAAGGATAGCCTATCACTGATTTGATTTGTTATTCACTGTTTGGCCTACCAAAAATTAAAAAATAAAGGGGAGTCGTAGCTCTCTAGTTTTGAAACATGGATCTTGCGCACATGATGGTTTTAAACCCCACGTGTGAGCCACTGTGGCACTTTGTTAAAATAATAGCCAAATATATATAATATAAAATAAGATAATTAATTTAATTTAATTTAGTAAAATGATTTTGATGCCCAAATAAAATAAAAAGACAATGCAACCCAATATTTTTTGGCATTCCGGACTCAATGGTGGAGTCCAATTTGCAAAATTAAATCTCAAAAAATGTGAACGGACAAACTGGATTAATTCTGAAAATGTCCTAAAGGCTAAATGTAGCCACCAAATAACCTCCAAAAATTATGAGGGTACCTACCTTAAGGCTTTTCGACGTTTCGGACTCAACGATGGAATCCGTTTTGCCAAATAAGATATGTAAAATATTAATATGTGAAATTGGCTATTTTTAAGACATTTTAAAGGTACGATGATGCTACTAAAGAAGTGTAAATGAGTCAATTAGGTTACAACCTAAATCGCATAAGTCCATAGACTTAAAATACGACCCATGAGACTAAAAGACCCAATCCATCAGTAAAATCAAATTAAGTCTATGAACAATATTGAACTAAATAATATTTCCTGATTTATAGGATCTTGAAAAAGAAAAGAGAAGGAGTTTTGATTCCTCTAGAAGGGAGGAGGAACCATTTTTGAGGTAAGTAAACCCAAACTCTAATAAGTGGTAATTCTTAGCCATGTCACAATTTTATTTCCTCGATCTGCCAATTTGTACTCTTATACATACTTAACATCTATTGATTCCATAATTTGATACTTGTTCTACCTTGTGGATACGTTGAGAATTCAATTACCAATATCTTGATGTGATTACTTGCACATTTCTATACCTTTGATTTGAATATTGGAAAACTGCTATGTTTCTCACTATTGAGAATTTGATATTCCACGTATATGTACATTCCTTGTGAAATTCTATTGATCATGATATTATTATGAGTGTCGGGAGTTGTGTCTGTCACAACACCGATCTTGATTCTATAGATGCTGATTTGGACTTACGGGTCGATGATTGGGAATAATACCCAACACTTATTCCATGAAGGACATGATATTTGATAAGAGCTCTAGTGCTATTCAGGAACCCGGAAGGGCGTAAACCTGAATGAGTGCTTTTGAGGGTAGTCAGGCCCTATTTGTTGATAGCATCTATTTTGTTAGTATCTCATATCTTTTATTGGATCATAATCAGATGATGCACTTTTTGGTTGTTGATATACTTTGCAAGCCTATCTTTGGACTCAATTTGATACTGTGTTTGATCATAATCTGATCATGCAATCTTTGGTTGTTGATATGTTTTGCAAGCCTATCTTTGGACTCAATTTGCTATCTTATGATTTGTGGCAGCTGATTGTTGTATGAGCCAAATCCATGTATTTGATTTGTTAAACCATTACATTACCTATATCATACTACCTTAGGATGTGCCTTTTGGACCCATGGGTCATTTCTAGTGATTCACACTCTTGGTGACTAGATATTATGACATTGTACCCTTTGCTTGCCATTTTTTATATTCTTCTTTTTAAAATGACCCTGACCCATGGCAGAGTGAGAGAATTTACTTATTAAGCTAAGTTAGCTCACTCCAGATATATATCATTTCTTTTAGGAAAGGACACTCCTAGCTGTGTCTTTTGTATTAAGGATCTGTAATTTAAACACTTACTTTTATCATGGCATGTAAAACCATATTATAATGATAGTACTTAATTAACTAATGTAATAACATGTATATGTATTAATGATCCTTAATCGGTGTTTGATCCCTAAGCGGGGGACGGCCCGTTGGCCGCACCCCTGGTCACGGGCCTCAATCCTCACAGGGCAGGTGTCGGGCTATGAAAAATTCCACTGGGAATGACTTCGCTCTAATATTAATCTCGAAATGACCCCATGCTGGTTTACGGCCCTAGCCTAAGGGGAGACTCTATCCCCGACTCAATTGTAGGTATGAGGTCATGTTAAAAGTGATTTTGTTCCATTCATTGTTCATCCTTTGTTCATTTTAAAGTCTTTACATATCTATATGTCTCCCAAATATTAAGAACTATGATAGGGGAATTTCATCAAACATGTGGTATGCAGCTAAAATATTCATGCTCATCCATGGTTAGAATATGGAATAAACATACCAAATGAACTTACCTAAATTTCATTTTTTATTCGAATACAAGCTTATAATAATGTCAAAATAAATACATGAACATGAATATCATCATGAAGTTCCATGGAATGCACCCTAACCATCCTATTCTCAACTAAAGATTAGAAACCTTACCTCTTTAAAGTGTTTGATGAAGTCTAAGATCAAAAACCCCAATTTTCTTGAACCCTAGCTCTTGAATCTCTTAACAAATGCTTTCCAGTGGTTTTCTAAAGCACCAAGATTACATGAAGGAAGTTTATGTTGGTTGATCTTTGCAATGAATCAAGAAAAAAAATAGAAAAATTTGATGGAAGATGAGGGTTTCCTCCTTTCCTAGTCGAATGATAGAGAGAGAGAGAGAGAGAGATAAGAGAAAATTCTGATTTTTCATGTGTGTGTTGTCACGACCCGAAACCCACCCTATATGGATTGGGGATCGTGGGGCCGACCCTTGTAGTCATCCCTACTTTTTCCTTCTTTTAACTGTATCAATAATAACAAAGCATAATATAAAAATTAAATAGTTATACAACAAAAGTTATAATAAGGTTCTATACATATCAAAAAACAACCAACATTAAATCACCCTTAGGTGGTGAATACATGGAAGAACTAAAACATCATTCTATTACATTTCTCAAAATGCCTTCTATTGCCTGCAAGCTCCTACTGTCTACTTGCAGCGCCCTTTCCTGAAATAAATAAGTCCGAATGAGCTAACAAAGCTCAGTAAGTAAATTTCCTTCATTTTGCCATGGGTTAGGGTCAATATAGAAAAGAGCATAATTCAAGACAATCAAGGATATGATAACATGATAGTTAGTTAAGAACTAGAACGTCACAATAACCAATAGAACAGAATATCACAATAGCCACTAGAATAGAGTATCACAATAGTCAATAGAACAGAATATCACAATAGCCATTAGAATAGAGTATCACAATAGCCAATAGAACAGAATATCACAATAGCCACAAGAATAGAGTATCGCAATAGCCAATAGAATAGATTATCACAATAGTCACTAGAAGAGAGTATCACAATAGCCACTAGAATAGAGTATCACCACAATAGTCAATAGAACAGAATATCACAATAGCCACTAGTCCAAAACGTGAAACAATAGAAATGACTCTTAGGTCCAAGGCACATCTTGTAATAGTAAGAATAAGTGAATATCGAATGATATGAGATCATCAATAGGGGTCTGGCCCAAACAATAGTCACACTCCCATAATCATAAGATAACTAATCGTAAACCAATGGACAAGCTTTCAAAACATATGATTATTCATAGGGAACAACATAATCATTTTATGAGTTCAATAAAAGATATAATATCAATAAACATTTTTTATGCACATTCTGTTTAGAGCTTGGCACCCATTTGGTTATTAAGGTCCGACATGCTTTTAGTAAGAATGCATATCCAGGTTCACTCCCCCTTCGAACCACTCCTCCAAGTTCACTCCCACTTCGAACCATGTCCAGAATTGCTCCCCCTTCGAATCACATCCAAGTTCACTCCCCCTTTGAACCACTAGATAGTGCTCATCCAAGTTTACACCCCCTTCGAACCACTGGAAAGGGCTCGTCCAAGTCCACTCCCCCTTCGAACTACTAGAGAGAATGTTTCATGGGCTTCGATCCGTAGGTCCAATAAAAGCATCAAATGGACATTGTGACTGAGCACAACTCTATGTACTCATAATATATCATGATCATCATAATTTCATAAAGAGTGTACATATATGGAATATCATTTATTTTTCTCAACAATAAGAATATAGAACATAATAGTTGGCATGGTACAAAGTGTACAACATTCATGATCAAGATATAATAATCAATTTCTCAATAATGTCCACAAGATAGAACAAGTATTGCATTGCAGTATCAATCAACATCAGGTATGTATAAGACTACAAAAGTGGCAGTATTAAGGGATAACTTTGTGAGAAACAACCACATGCAAGAGTTTGAGGCTTTACTTATGTACAAAACTTATAAGTAATCATGATCAAGATATGTCAATCAAGTTCTCAAAAACTTCCACAAGATAGGATAATCATCAATTGGTGGAATCAATAAACATCAGGTATGCATAGGAGTACAACTTGGCAGTATAAAGGAATAATCATGGTTGGGGAAACCACATATAAAATTTTCGAGATTTACTTACACAGATATAATGGTCAACTTTCAATAATCTCCACAAGATAGAATAAACATGAGTTTGTGGAATCAATAACATTGGGTATGTATAAGAATACAACATTGGCAGCATAAGAGAATAAACTATCACATGGCTAGGAACAACCACATCTAAGAGTTCCGTGATTTACTTACCTTGAACAGTTCATTCTTTCTCAGTAATTAGTCATTTTCCCTTTTCCTTTCGAAGTCCCTATAAATCAATAGACATTTCTCAGTTCAATACTACATATAGTCTAATGTCCCTAAATTTAGTCAATTTCATACATCGATATTTTAGGAGTCTTCTCACGCCCCGAATTCCCTAAACCCGGGGAGTGAATGAAAATGAATAAAGAAAAATTAATAAAAGCCTATTAAGTGGATTTAGTTGATTACACATTTATTTCCCCATGTTTTCCTAAAATTAAGAATGAAAATTTGCTACTAGACTTACCCAAAATAGGTTTCAAATGCCAATTAAATATCTCTCCCAACCAATAGTCAAAATTAGTCTCTAAGTCATGTTCAAGTATAGGTTTCCAAGATAGCCCAAAATGTCTCTAAATATGCCTTGGAACAATGGCCCAAATGGGCCCCAAATACCCTAGGACTTAGGCCAAGAGTAGGTCAAAAAGTCTACCAAAAGTTGTTTAAGAAGGTGGCCAAACATGGCCCAAAAGGGTGGCCAAACATGGCCTAAGGGGTTTGGCTAACATGGCCTAGGGGTTGGCCAAACATGGCCCAAGGCAAGTGACCAAAGTTGGTGACAAGAGGTGCAGGGGACTAGGCACGCAGGGGGCTGAACGTAGGCGCACAAGGGGGGTGTCAGGCGCGCGGTGGCCTGGGCTGGCCCAAAATCTGATTTTTGACATTTTTGCTACAGTATTCCAGTAGCTAAATTGCTACAGTGCCAAAATTTCAACTTTGGCCTAAAATCTTGATTTTGACATTTTTATACCCATTTTAATTTATTTCATCACCAAACTTGATGTGGGACTCTATAACATGTAAAATGATCATTTTATCCTTTTTCTCTAATTTTTTTACTTCAAATAATTTTTGGACTAATTTGCCCCTATCTTTCATTTCTTTACCTTTCTTTTTTTTTCTTAAGTCATTTAATCTCTTACTTAGAAAATCTAGGCATACTCTCCCACTCCACTCAACCTAGTTGCTATTCTTGAAAAATTTCACCTTAGTCTGTTTTGTTTATTAACCTTTTTCCTTATTCCATTCCTCCTCATCATCCTCCTCAATACCAACAACACCTAATAGAACATTCATTTTGTATAGTGTCATATTTTCAATATCCATAATTTTTTTAAAAATAAATAAATAACTACATGGAGCTCCATGCTCCTTATATACATTCAATACTCAATTATATACTATCAAACACAAAATTTAGTTCATAGCTTACACAAGGTCTAAGTTTTTAAACATACAATAAATTTCATGGGACTTATGCCCTTACATAACCAAAAATATGCTCCAAGGGCCAAATGTTCATCAAGGTCCACTTCCCCCTTCATGCTTCAAGACTTCATCAAGTCTCAAGTACCGGGAGTCTCATCTGTAATATGTAATCCCATAAAGGGTAAGCACGACGGCTTAGATGACATAATGCTAATATAAAGAACAAAGTTAAGGCGTGGCATGTGCACAGTGAACATTTATAAGCTAATATGCCTTCCAATTCATCAATGCAATGTAATGGCAATATGCATGATACACACATGCAACTCTATGCCCAACACATGTCTCGTTTCACGGTCCTTCCCCATTGGATTCGCGAGTACCACTTATATGTCTCATTTCATAGACGCGCTCCCGTTGGATTAGCGAGTACCAATCATTGGCCAGATTTTGGGTTTTTCCCTACAGGATCTTACACCCTCATAATGCATAGCACCAAAGTGCTCAACACACGTCATGTTCCAAAGATTTACGTATGCCAAGATGCCTTGATTTTTCTATGCAATTTCAATGAGACATTTATCAAACACATGGGGTATGCCTTAAATAATGTATCATACATAAAGCAAACTATAAATTTAACCACAAAACTTTGTCTACATGAACTTATCATATAATCTAATCAATTACACATATAATCATGTTACATGTTCACAACTTAACAAATTCTCAAAGATTACACAAATACACAAAGTACTAATACATTGAGCAACCATAACTTTCAAACTACAAGACTTTTCCTACATGAACATAAGCTAGAATGCAATGAATTATACATAAATTCAAGTTACATGCTCATCACTTCACCAAGTTCTCAAATAATACATAAGTGCACAAAGTACCAACCCTAGGTTTTCAAAGAAACTATATGCTAGGTGGTTTTCTAACAATAAGTAAGCATGTAAGTCATACAATCAACATATAAAAACACTTATAAACTTAACCCTATTCTTTACTTAGCAAAATATCATACCTAGAAGGGTTTTTCTCAACCCTAGGGAGTTGTACTCACTATGCAGCCGAACCAATTGGTAAGAACGTAGCACTTGACATGAGGAACAACTTCCTAGAAGGAAGCCTTGTGAGATTCTAAGGCTAGAGATGTGTTTTGGAAACTTGAAAGTTGGAAAAACCTAGGTTTTCGTCATCTTTCCCTCTATGCACGACCTATTGCTCATTTCTTAGACCAAATTATGTGAATTTAACACTAAAGGGTCCTATTTATAGTAAAGGGGTCAAGGTGTGAAAAGACCCTTTTGCCCTTAATGAGTTCGGGACCCCGTTACATTACAACCCGTCCCGAAACGCTTCAATTTGACATTCTTCTTTAACCAAAGTTCTTAAAATTATTTTAAATATTATTTTTCTGAAAAATTTATTTTCACCTATTGGCGGTTGCAGCCGGGCCCACCCAGGCCACCTAGGATGCCCTTTTCGAGTCTATTTTTCAAACTATCTCCAATTAGCCTCACATTCTCACAAGAGGTGTATTTTAACATTATAAGAATATTTTTATTCTATGGCATACTCAAATTATCCTTATAAACATGACTTGTGTCTAAATGATGCATGTATAGTGCCTTACCAACAAATAGTGCATGAATAGTGCCCTGCCGGCAAAAATGAAAAATTTATCCAGATTTTTCAGATCTTTACAAGTCTTATTTTGGAAAACGAACTCTACCATTGAGTCCAGAACATCGAAAAAATTAAATTTAGGCTTTTACGGACCTCAGTTTGGCTTTGGGCATCACTAGTGGCAATATCGTAATTTTGGCATTTCCATGGGTCTTAATTTTTTGGGACCTCGTCTTATGAAACGGATCCTTCCATTGGCTTTAGAATGCCCAATATATTAAAAATACACTATTTATTTACTTTATTTGAATATTGGGAATAAATACAATAATTAATTCAATTTTATTTAATTTATTTAATTTAATTATTTAAAATAATATTTTATATTATTTTCAATGAAATATGGACACACGTGTGATTACGCCCAAAAAATAATACGGTCGTTGTAGTGTAGCTTTGAGGTGTCGATTCCACAGGGAGACAAAATTAAAAGAATAATAGACAGAATTTCTGAAACTAAAGAAATATTAAACTGATTAACGAGAAAATAAAAATATAAAAAGTAATTTTGAATGCTAAATAAAAATTAAATAGAGTGATTGACATAAAAAGTACTCAAATTTAACGAACAGTAGAGTTTCGGGAATCCCTTGTACATATCTGGTATTTTAATTATTTTTAATTCACTGATAACTCAATTGAGAATTTAAATTCCAAAAATCTCAATCGGAAGATATAAAATTATGAACCAAAATTAAACTAAAAGTAACCCTTTGAAAAATCATTCATCACTTTTAAATTACTCAAATTATTATTTACATTGAAAGAACCCAATGACGACAATATACCCAAGGAGCAATATTGCAACAAAGAATTAAATCAATATAAATAATCAACTGTTCCAAAAATAATTAAAACATTAATCCATTCAATAGAAAAAGCATGACTGAATCTATAAACAGACTGAATCCTTTAATTATTCGGAGAATAAAACCCAACAATAAATTACTAATGACAACCAAAGAATTTTAATAAATAAACATCATATACATGAATCAAAAATAAATTAAAATAACCATTTATGGTGCAAGTTCAACCCTAACTCTACTTAAAAATTTAGTTACCCATACGCAGGACGGACAATATAAATCTCAGAGAAAAATAATCTGCCATGAATAGCCTGCGACTGTTTTTCCCTCTGCCAGGACCTGCGCCGCAGCCGCACGCTCCTGGCTTGCCTGTTCCATTTACTGCCGCAGGACTTGTTCCTGTTATATATCTTTTTTCCTTTTTTTTTTTTTATTTGTGTCTTCTACGTCGCTTTTTATTTGACTTTGCGCCCTAATTCATTCAGCGCTTGGGCCCATGTTAATTAGAATCAGAATTGGGCCTCACTCTTGAAGTAGCGCGCCTCACCAACCCAGCGCCCACATCTTCTTTCTACGCCCGGGCCCTGCACTGCACCATCTCTCATTTTCATTTTTTTTCTTCTCTTTCGGCTTCTTGCGGCGGGCCCACTTCAGCTTACTTCCTTTCTTCCTTTCTTCTTTTGCTTTTCCCCCGAAAACACTCCCAACCGCCCCAAGACTAGCAACTAGCAGCCGCACATGCCTTGCGGCTCACCGCACCTGCCTTGCGGCTCACCGCACCACTGATGGGCCCCACTTGCTTAGTTTCTCTTCCTGCGCATGGGCTGCTGCTTCGCGCCGCACCAACAGCTGCACGCCCCACAGGATTCAGCGCCTAAGCCCATCTTCAGCGCCTGGGCCCACGCGTCTCAATAAACCACACCTTCCAAACATCTCACGCAAGCCGCAGGACGCAGCGCCCTTTCATTCTTTTTTTTTTCTTTTGCTTTGGTCAGCCACTCAGCTCTATGGGACCCACTTCTCCTTTTCTATTTCACAGCCAGCCGCACCCTTTTGCCTCTGACTCAGCCCAGGCCACGCTACTTCCAGCGACTGGCCCACATCAGCGCCTGGACAGCCCAAGCCTTTTAATTTCAACGCCTCACTGCTTCTTGGTTCCTTTTGCTTTTCCTTCTTCCATTCTCTTTTTCTTCACTTTCCTTGCCTTGTTTAGCCGTCCTCCTCTTCAGCTTTTCTTGTTTCTTTTTTTTTTTTATTTTTTTCTTCAGCCGTTTTGTCTTGCAATCCAATAAATAATGAATTTTTTCAACCATTCAAGAATAAAATTCTCAAGGACGATTTAATGCATTCATTTGAGATTTAAAATATTATAAAATAACGCTCAAATATATCTCACTGTAAATAGAAATTAAATTAAATAATATCAATTATATTCCACTTTTCTATTTACATTCTAGCAATTTAATCTAATAATAGGGTATTTAGAATGCACTTTTGCGCACTCATCACACCCCCCAACTTACTCATTGCTAGTCCCTAGCAATTTTCATGCACAAATTGCTAAAGAGACCAAAGAAGATCATACACAGAAGACATCTAATCACACTTTTTAGATTCGCATATCAAAGCAGTTTCAGGAATTCAAAAATCCTATAACAATCAATCCACTTATAGCAATTCACAGAGTGTGTGTGTGCGCTTCAGACCATATCCGTCTAACCACAAACCATGACACATGCAACATCAAGAACATCTCAAGCAAAAGGTTCAACTCCATATCTCACAGGTATAAAAGTGTTTTAGGTAGGGATTCTCTCTATGGAGTTGACAAGGGGTGTATACACTCAATGAAAAATTAGGCAATTATGTACAAGCAACAAGCAAACATTGATCTTACGATAGGCGCACTAACAAATGAGACTTCCACCACTCTTTCCACAGGCTTACTTAGGATCAGAACAATCAACAAAAAAAGGGTTGTAACGTGGCTTGAGTTAGGGGCTATATGAAGAAAAGGATAAAAAGGATTCAAAAACTTACAAGTACATACTAAGAGAATTTCATTAAGAATCATAGCAAACCACACTTCTTACTTGATGTACTCTTCAACTTTTCAAATTATTGAATAACAATACTTCTCCTCCTTCTTCTTTCTTTCTCTTTCAACTCTTTTTTAAAAAAGAAAATTTTTTTTTTTTTGATTGAATCTTTGATGCTCACTCAATTAAACACTCTGAACTTGTACTCTTCCCTTTTTCTTTTTCTGCTTTTTCCAATTCAACACAAAAGACAAGAAATGCAAATTCCACACCTAGTACACACTTGGAAGCAAAAAGGGTAGGAAAATCAAGGTATAGGCTATACTCCAATGTAGAGAGGTATGGATGATGTGGGCACATGAAAAAAAAACTATATGTGTTTGTTGACTCAAAGTTGGCTACTAAGGGTCTATGATGAGAAGGGTTAGCTTGAAAGGCTCAAACATTAATCCTAAGTTGACCTTTGTCATATCCCTAGTATATCCGTCGTCATACCACCAACCATGTAATGATATTCTTAAAAGAAGTTCCCAATTCAACAGATCAATGAACGCTTATCACAATTTCCTGCATTTGTAGGCTCTCAATTCTCTCCAAAACTCATATGAATACTTAAGCAAAAGAGTTCTTTAGCTACATGTGTCAAACCACCATCGTACCACAAAGTTTGGATAAGTGCATTAAAAGTTCTGTAAATGCCTCAGTAGAATGATTATGGTTGATTCGGTGAATTCACAAAAATGACTATGAATGAGAATGAGTACTCATGTGAAAAGATGCACGTGTGATGCAAATTTTAAAAAAAAAAATTGACACGTGAAAATATGCCATAGCAGTTTAAATGTTGAATTTGCAACCACCACCCCCCCCAACTTAAATGAAACATTGTCCTCAATGTTTAACAATCAAAATTGAATTAAAGGTACTGAAAAGGAGAGAATACACCTAATGTGTGACGTGGGCAGCTCGCTAAGCACCAAGGATGACAATTTGAGCATGACAAAATAAAATTAACCTACAAATAAAAATAAAGAAAACAGCAGCAAACAAAAAGAAAAAGAACAAAAACAAAAAAGAACAAAAACAAAATAAAACAAATAAAATAAAGAAAATAAATAATAAATAAAAAAAATAAAGCATACTTGCATGGCGTGATCAAGGTGGATAGACCGGGTCCATAAGTGGAATGTCTTCCACTTCCGAAACTTGCCTATCACTTAAAACTTTAAGGCGCTGGTCATTGACTTTAAAAATCCGACTATCCTTGGGATCCTCTATTTTGACTACCCCTTTTTCAAAAACATTCTTCAATCTAAAGGGGCCTGTTCACCTAGATCTAAATTTTCCTAGGTGCTTATGGAGTCTAGAGTCATATAAAAACACTCGATCATCAAGCTTAAAAGTTTTTCTCAAAATATTTTTACCATGAAACACTTTCATTTTAGCCTTCCAGGTGGCAACATTCAGTTTTCTATAATCAAGGCACATCCGCCAACCAGTCACAGGTTTTGTAGGGACTAACTCTCCTAGGTCATTTTTCACCACTTCTTTCATAATGGGATTAAGCTTACGCTAGGGGTCCCTACGAGGGCTAGTTCCTTCCTCCAAATGAATTTTTAAACCCTTAGGCAAAGGCTTCAATTCAGTGTTTGGTGCTTCCACACTTGAAGGAATTTTCTCTTCACTTGTTTTAGGCAACTCCTCAAACTTCGGTTGCCATCCCCGTGCTCCATAATCTTGAGTTTTGTTAAAAATAACACAAATATCAATCACATCAGATGGAGCAGAAATATAATCAAACTTAGAATTAACAAGAAAATGCTTAGGGGGATCAAAATCATGAGTTGCAAGAACTCCCCTATCCAGGAGTGAGTCAATCATGTACGTCTGGCAGCTTTCATCCTCCTCTTCTAGCTGTTTTACAACATGAAAGATATTCACCTCGAGAGTCATGTTCCCAAAAGACAGCTTCATGAGCCCATTCCTGTAATTAATAAGAGCATTAGCAGTGGTAAGGAAAGGCCTACCTAAAATCAAGGGAATTTTTTAGGTAGAATCAACAACAGAGTTAGGGTCAAGGATTATGAAATCAACAGGATAATAAAATTTATCAACTTGAATCAGAACATCCTCTACCACACCCCGTGGCGCTCTGACTGAACGGTCAGCCAATTGCAATACCATAGACGTTGGTTTGATCTCTCCCAACCCCAACTGCAAGTAAATAGAATAAGGCATTAAATTCACACTAACTCCTAAATCAAGCAAAGCTTGTCCAAACTCATGATTTCCAATGCTGCAAGCAATGGTTGGACAACAAGGATCCTTGTACTTGGGAGGAATCCTCTGCTCAATTAGAGCACTAACTTGCTCTGTCAGGAATGTTGTCTTCGTCACATTGTGCTTCTTCTTAACTGTACACAAATCTTTAAGAATTTTTGCATAAGTAGGAATTTTTTTAATCACATGCAAGAGAGGAAGATTGATTTTTACCTACCTGAGATTTTCTAAGATTTCATTGTTAGGATCCAAAGTGTGCTTGGTTGATTTTAAAGCTTGAGGGAATGGTACCTTAACATAGTTCTTTGTCACCTCTGGTTCCTTGGGCAGCTCGGCATTACTACCATCTTGATCCTTTTCCACATCCTCCGATTTGTCCATTGTTGGGGTGTGTAGGGACTTACCACTTCGAGTCACAATGGCGTTCACATCCTTCAAATTTTCTTGTGCCATGTGTTGACCATAGGGTGTGGATTGAGCTTGGGAAGGGAATCTGCCTCGCTCATTCACACTCAAAGAGCTCATCAATTTGGACATTTGGCTCTTTATCTCCTTATTTTCTTCCACAACATGCTGTAATCAAAGATTCAAACTTTTGGTTAGTCTTACCATATGCTTCAATAAATGCTTGCAAAATGTCTTCTAAAGAATTCCTAGAAGATGAAGATGCATGATATGATCCATGATATGGTGCAGGGTATGATCCAGGAGGCTGAGTAGGTGGTTGGTTTTTCAGACTTCCAGCTAAAATTGGGGTGATTATGCCACCCCGGATTGTAAGTCTCAGAGTAAGGTGTGAAAGACTTCTTGTACATACCTAAGGTATTACATTGGTCCTCATACATCCCTCTCATCTCAACTGATGTGGGACATTCTTGGGCAAGGTGATCTACCCGCCACACATAGAACATGGTCTAAAAGACTCTGCATGATTAGCCAAGTGTGTTGGCTTTACGTCTCTAGCCTTTAGCACCTTTAACTCCCTAGTGAGTGTCTCAACCTTAGCTTTCAAGTTATCCTCCTCCCTAAGATGGTAAATTCTCCCACTATTTTGGCTCCCTATAGGTCGTGACCTATTTGTGCTCTTAAAAGCACTAGGTCCTGTCCAAGTGTGAGTTTTTTCACCAAGCTCATTAAGGTACTCTATGGCCTTATCAGGATCTTTCTGCAAGAACTCACCATTACACATCATCTCTACAAATTGGCGCTCTGTAGGTGTAAGTCCCTCATAGAAATAACTCACTACATGCCAACTCTCATACCCATGGTGAGGGAACATACTCAATAACTCCTTAAATCTCTCCCAAGACTGATACAAAGTCTCATTGTCCTTTTGTGCAAAGGTGAAAATCTGTCTTTTTAAAGCATTGGTCTTGTGTTAGGGGAAAGTATTTAGTAAAGAAAATCTGAGTCATCTCATTCCACGATCTAATTGACCGTGGTCTCAGTGAGTATAGCCAACTCTTAGCTCGATCCTTCAAAGAGAAAGGAAAAAACTTAAGTCTCACAATGTCTTGTGTTGCATTTTGACTATGGAAAGTCGCAACTACCTCTTCAAACTCCCTCATGTGCACATATGGATTCTCATTTTCCAAACCATGAAATGTAGGGAGTAACTGTATCACCCCTGTTTTAACATTAATTGGACGAGCATTGGGTGGAAACATGATGCATGATGGTGTAGTTGTGCGTGTAGGGTGGAGGTAATCTTAAAGGGTCCTAGTGGGTTGATCCTCGTGCACACTCATATTTTCAGAATTGGAAGAATTATCAAACAAAAAATTAGAAAAACAAGAAAAATTAGACTCTAAATCTGACTCTAACACAGGCCTATAAGCAAATTGACCTAATGCGTCCCTATACCTATTATGCATGCAAGATGAGAATAAAAATAAAAATAAATAACCAAATAAATAAAATAAAATAAAATACGAAAAGAAAAATAAAATAAAATAATAATGCAGCAAGTAAAAAGAAGGGAACGAAATTACTGCCTTTACAAACTGTTGAAAATAAAAACTATCTACTGATTCTTCTACCGTCACCCCAGCAACGGCGCCAAAATTTGATTACGCCCAAAGAATAACGCGGTCATTGTAGTATAGCTTTGGGGTGTCGATTTCACAAGGAGACAAAATTAAAAGAATAATAGACAAAATTTCTGAAACTAAAGAAATATTAAACGATTAACGAGAAAATAAAAATATAAAAAGTGATTTTGAATGCAAATAAAAATTAAATAGAGTGATTGACAGAAAAAGTACTCAAATTTAGCGAACAGTAGAGTTTCGGGAATCCCTTGCACATATCTGGTATTTTAATTATTTTTAATTCATTGATAACTTGATTGAGAATTTAAATTCCAAAAATCTCAATCGGAAGATATAAAATTATGAACCAAAATTAAACTGAAAGTAACCCTTTGAAAAATCATTCATCACTTTTAAATTACTCAAATGATTATTCACATTGAAACAACCCAACGACGACAATATACTCAGGGAGCAATATTGCAGCAAAGAATTAAATCAATATAAATTATCAATTGTTCCAAAAATAATCAAAACATTAATCCATTCAATAGAAAAAGCATGATTGAATCTATAAAAAGACTGAACCCTTTAATTATTTGGAGAATAAAACCGAACAATAAATTATGAATGACAATCAAAGAATTTTAATAAATAAACATCACGTACATGAATGAAAAATAAATTAAAATAATCGTCTATGGTACAAGTTCATCATTAACTCTACCTAAAAATTTAGTTACCCATACCTAGGATGGACAATATAAATCCCAGAGAAAAATAATCTGCCATGAATAGCCTGCGACTGTTTTTCCCTCCGCCAGGACCTGCGCCGCAGCCGGACGCTCCTGGCTTGCCTGTTCCATTTACTGTCACACGACCTTCTTTTTTTTTTTTTTGTGTCTTCTACGTCGCTTTTTATTTGACTTTGCGCCCTAATTCATTCAGCGCTTGGGCCCATGTTAATTAGAATCGGAATTGGGCCTCACTCTTGAAGCAGCGCGCCTCACCAACCAGCGACCACATCTTCTTTCTACGCCCGGGCCCTGCACGCACCATCTCTCCTTTCCATTTTTTTTCTTCTCTTTCGGCTTCTTGCAGCGGGCCCACTTCAGCTTACTTCCTTTCTTCTTTTGCTTTTCCCCCGAAAACACTCCCAACCGCACCAAGACCAGCAGCCGCACATGCCTTGCGTCTCACCGCACCACTGATGGGCCCCACCTGCTTAGCTTCTTTTCCTGCGCATGGGCTGTTGCTTCGCGCCGCACCAACAGCTGCACGCCCCACAGGATTCAGCGCCCAAGCCCATCTTCACCACCTGGGCCCACGCGTCTCAGTAAACCACACCTTCCAAACATCTCACGCAAGCCGCAGGACGCAGCGCCCCTTCATTCTTTTTTTTTTCTTTTGCTTTGGTCAGCCACTCAGCTCCATGGGACCCACTTCTCCTTTTCTATTTCACAGCCAGCCGCACCCTTTTGCCTCTGACTCAGCCCAGGCCACGCTACTTCCAGCGCCTGGCCCACATCAGCGCCTGGACAGCCCAAGCCTTTTAATTTCAACGCCTCACTTCTTCTTGGTTCGTTTTGCTTGTCCTTCTTCCATTCTCTTTTTCTTCACTTTCCTTGCCTTGGTCAGCCGTCCTCCTCTTCAGCTTTTCTTGTTTCTTTTTTTTTTTTTTTCTTCAGCCGTTTTGTCCTGCAATCCAATAAATAATGAATTTTTTCAGCCGTTCAAGAATAAAATTCTCAAGAACTATTTAATGTATTCATTTGAAATTTAAAATATTATAAAATAACGTTCAAATATATCCCACTGTAAATAGAAATTAAATTAAATAATATCAATTATATCTTACTTTTCTATTTACATTCTAGCAATTTAATCTAATAATATGGTATTTAGAATGCACTTTTGTGCACTCATCAACGTGCCTCAGTGGCACAGTGGTCCGCATGTGGGGGTTAAGTTCCCACACGCTTGGAGGTCTATGGTTTGAACCTTGGGGGCAGTAGCCCTCCTTTTATTTTTCCAAATCTATGAAATCAAAAAAGTGGATAAAAGCAATTCTAGGTTAGCCTATTCCTGTTCCGTGTAGGGTTATCAAATTGAAACCCTATCTCTGTAGCCAAACAGTGGAAACCAGCCATTTAAATTTAAAAGCAATAACTCTAAAATGATGCAGTTTCATGTAAAATAAACTCAGCACGACGCCATTTATTGTTTCACTATTCATCATCTTCTTTATCATTCATGCAGTGTTGCCCTAATTTCTAGTTTTCTTCTTTCTCTATTTCATGGAGTTCTAGAACTCCATTTCACCTGTAGTTTGTTCCTATGGACTCATAAGATCATGGGGGTCACTTTGGCATTGGTTTGGAACATCGAGGTGGCCTAAAAAGCTTGGTTAAGCTCCCATGGTGGTTTTGGTATTTTGTATAATAAATGCTCAGTTCTCCATGAAAATGAGCACGGTTCGTTCTGTAATTATCCTTGCATCATGGGAAATAAATCCCCATTCACAAATCAAGTTTTGGTGTTCCTTTTGGGGAGATGGGTCTATTGGTCGTGACCAACAACTCAAGGTTCAGATGTCATTTTCATGGCTTTTTGATCACGATCTAGGGTTTTTACAACCGTTATAACCTCTAGTTTCAGTCTCAAGCATTGGATTTAGGTTTCTCAAAGGTTGGTTCAGACCTAAGCTTTGAAGCTTATAAATGGTGGGTTTACTGTTTCCTTTGGTTTTCTATGTCTGTCCGACCTTGATTCCTTTTAAATTAACATCTACAATATTTACAAAGCATGCATATGAAGTTTAATCTCCTAAAACTCAAACAAAACTTTGAAGGAAACTTACAAAAGGCTTACTTTTGGCCTCGGTTCCCCCCATTTTCTTCTCTTCCTTTTTCCTTCTTCTCTTTTCTTCATTTTCCTTAGTTTTCTTGCTTTTCTTTTCTGTCTTTCTAAGCATGCAAGGCATGCATATATATAAGCATAAACACACACACACACACTTACGCACAAAATATCTTTCTTCACCGCCCTTCCCTTTCTCTCTCTCTCTCTCTCTCTCTCTCTCTCTCTCTCTCTCCCTCTTTGTTTCTCTCTGTTTCTCTTGTTTTCTTTGAATTTTATATTGCTTGATATTTATATATAAAGTAGGATATTTGTATAATATAATATATCTATACATAGCATGTCGGCCCACACACATTTCACACACACAGTGCTTGGCTACATATATATATATACATATTTATAAAACACACACATACACACAGTGATATGTATACACATATATATACAATACACGCATATACACACACTTATACTGTAATACCCTGACCCAAACTGTAATTAATCGAGCCATGTAAACCTGAGCCATTAGGGCTTCCTGTTTTAATATTGAATAAAATGGACGGTATGGAAACTCAATGGTTTCGAAGGTACAGATCCTGCCCGGGCGATGCTCGAGCAAGCTATGAACGAATATCGAAATAAAAAAAATTAAAATAAAATAAATAAAATAAAATAAAATAATTATTATTTATGTATGTATATATAAAGCTATATCTATATACGTGTAACATATATATATATACATGTATATATATAGTGGGCCGTACATGCATGGATATATATATATATATGCACCGAGATTAGATAAGGGATCAGAAGGCGTTTTATTTCAAAAGAAAAAGGGGAAAAAGCTGATAAGGATTCAGAACAAAAAAGATTGGAGAGAGAAAGAAAAATCGTGGGCGTTGAAAGAGGGAGGGGCGAACTGATATATGTATACCCATGCATGAGTTGATAGGAAGCTAGAAAAAGAGGAGTAAAACTGAGGAAAAGAGGTTTGAATTGAAGCCTGGGTTCTGAGGAAGAGGAATCAGAAGTGGAAGAAATCAAAAGAAGCAGGAGATACTGTGGCTAGGAAAAAAAATCTAGAAAAGGTAAGAAACTCAGTTTTTATTTTTAAATTTTCAAGCATGAATCATAGATTGGATTGTAGGATCTTGTAGAGCATGAAAAATAGAAAAAATTTCACAAAGAATCGATGGAAAAGGTTTAGAAATAGGGAAAAACGAGGCAGTTGCAGGTTCTTAAGAATAATTTGGTTTTAGGTTTTTTGGGCATTAAACTTGAATTTAACTATGAGGAACTAATCTCTTAGGAGCAGGAAGTGATTAGGAGAAGAAACGAGTTAAAATAGTAGAAGAAACGGAAGGAAATAAAAAGAAAACCAGCTAGCTGAAGTTGGCCCAAAAATAAAAAATTCCCACCGGAGCTATGGTTTCTCCTTGTTTCGTGAGGATCAAGTGATCCAATCCAAAAACTAACATTGAATATGAAAATCCCATGAGATGTAGGAGAGAATGGCATTTGAATCGGACCAGAAAACTGACCGAAAAAAGTTACCGTCGTCGGAGAAGACCACCGGCGTATCACCGAAAAAGACGACATTGTTGTCTTCGGGTCTGGTGGGCCACGGGTCGAGTTTGGGTCAGACCCGCCCAACCGCAAGTATGGGTATTCTAAATGGTGTAGTTTTGAACTTGGGTTTAAAAGGTTTTAAAATTAATTTGGGTTGTTTGGTTGTAGGGTTAGGAAATTGAAATTAAATTGAAATTGGGGGCAAGGATAGCCTATCCAAGGTTTAGGCATAATCTGTTATTTGGTTATTCTAAATTGGAATAGGATTTTATGAAATTCAGAATCGACCCAAAAGTTTTGGAAATTAGAAATTGACCTAGAATTTATGATAATTATGATTTGACCCAAAGTAATAAAATAACATTTAATTTAAATAATTATTAAAAAGAGAAATTACCAAAATGCCACTAAGTTAAAAAGAAGTCAAACGGACACCGATTGAAGCGAACAAATAGTGAATTCTTATTATTTTGAACATTATGGACTCAATGGTGAAGTTTTATTTATTAAAATAGGTCCTGAAAAATAAAAACAAGTAAAAGTGCAAAATGCCCATTTTGCCTTTGTTAGTGCAAATGTCTGAATTGGAAACCGTAAAAGTCTAAACTGATTTTCTTCGACGTTCCGGACTCAATGGTAAAGTTTAAAAGAGATACTTGTAATAACGAGTCATAAAATTTGATGAATAGCATTAAAACTGAAACATGTCTATTGAATGATAGGGGAACTCAAAGGGAAAAGAAAATGTTATGGGATATTGAGGTAGATCACACGGATTAAAGGTAAATGAACTCCTATCTCTTATACGTGGTTTTCCAAGCTACATTATTTCTGTTACTGCCAAAATTTTGTACTCATGTACGTACCCACTGCTATTGTCCCACCATCAATATTGTCTAGTCTGGTGGATGCTTATTGACTGTTATCTCATTGTTGCTATGTTGTACTGTGCCTTGAAAGGCCAATTGATGGATGTTACTGCATCTTATTCCATACCTTATACACTTCTTATGGCATCACAAAAAATCATGATTTATTGTGAATGTCGGATTTGTGCTCAGTCACAATATCCATCCGATGCTTTCTGAGTTGGCAAGACCTACGGGTCGAATGACAGGACCTACAGGTTGATTGACAGGACCTACAGGTTGATTGACAAGACCTTCGGGTCGATTGACGGGACCTACGGGTCGAGTCCGTGAATGGATATATGGAGATGAGGGCATTTTTATGCATAGAGTTATGAGGGCATTTTATATGTATTGAGGTTAAGGGGGGTATGCCGGGCCCCAAAAGACCTAGGGTCTACCAACTAGAGTAAATGCATCACTTATATTTGACTAAAATGTTTACGTTTATTGGATTCATAGGATGTGTGCCATTCCCTATAAATAATCCTATGTTGACCATTCACTCATTAATTGTACTTGACTGTGACTGTTTTATTGTGGCAGTATATTCATGTTGATTGTGATTATGGAGCTTTACCCATATTGATGCTACACCATCACTCGTACTTGTTTATTGTGCCTTACTATTCATTGGCCATTGTGGTATTTTATTGTTAACTGCAAATGTTGTCATGACTGACTATCATGTTACCTTTAGGATTTATATTTTTCTATGTTAACCCTAACCCGTATTGGAGATGGGCTTTTACTTATTGAGCTTTGTGAGTTGGCAAGACCTACGAGTCGAATGACAGGACCTATAGGTTGATTGACAGGACCTACGGGTCGATTGACAAGACCTTCGGGTCGATTGACGGGACCTACGGGTCAAGTCCATGAATGGATATATGGAGATGAGGGCATTTTTACGCATAGAGTTATGAGGGCATTTTATATGCATTGAGGTTAAGGGGGGTATGTCGAGCCCCAAAAGACCTAGGGTCTACCAACCAGAGTAAATGCATCACTTATATTTGACTGAAATGTTTACGTTTATTGGATTCATAGGATGTGTGCCATTCCCTATAAATAATCCTATGTTGACCATTCACTCATTAATTGTACTTGACTGTGACTGTTTTATTGTGGCAGTATATTCATGTTGATTGTGATTATGGAGCTTTACCCATATCCATGCTACACCATCACTCGTACTTGTTTATTGTGCCTTACTATTCATTGGCCATTGTGGTATTTTATTGTTAACTACAAATGTTGTCATGACTGACTATCATGTTACCTTTGGATTTATATTTTTCTATGTTAACCCTAACTCGTATTGGAGATGGGCTTTTACTTATTGAGCTTTGTTAGCTCACCCCACTTACTATCTTTTTCAGGTAGAAATGCTATAGAACCACAGTAGGAGTTCAAGAACGTAGGAAAGACAGTCGATGAGCATAATAGGATGATGTCAGTCTCTCCCATGTGCTCACCACCTAAGAGTGGTTCGTGTCCAGTTTATGTCGGGTTATATTTCAGTTGTCGAACCATGTTTTGTATTAAGAATTCCGCACTTTAATGTTACTGTTTAAATTATTTACTGTTATCATTGACATAAAGAGTGGAAAAAAGTAGGGACGGCCATAGGGCCGGCCCCACGACACGAGATCCTGCATAGGGTGGGTTTCAGGGTCGCGACAACTTGGTATCAAAGCAGAATTTTAGGTTCTATTGAGTCATGGGAGATAGGATTAGAGTACTATGACTGTTGAGTCTAAGAAGTCAATATAGAGGTAACACTATAATAGATTTCCACGCTATGTTAGATTCTTATGTAAGTGCTGACCACTATGATTTAAATTGATTTGATTTCTATATCATGTTAGACTTATAGACTGATTCTTATATTATATTAGACTATATATGAATGTTAACTACTTCGGTTAAACTGACTCGATTCACTTAAACTCGATAGACTATGTTAACTCGGTTAGACTATGAATGATTAGACCCTTATGGGAATGCTAACCTTTCATCTTTTATAGCAAGATGGTTCGTAATCGAAATACTACAACTGTGACAGACTGATTAGACTGGCTTGAGTACGTTATGAACAAAGTTTTAAAGGCTTTACCCAAAGCCAAACCCCAACGGTCAACTACTTACTCTAAAGCAATGACACGGATCACTGAATAGAGGGGACAAGGATTTGCCAAAGGAACGAAAACTTATAAGCCAAGAGACAATCAGGGCAAAGGGCAGGGACCCTTATCTTCCAATCCCAAAGTCGGATCTCTAAACACAAGGCCTATCCAAAAAAGGGCCAACTACAAAAAGGACACTTAAATGCCTCACCTGCCAAAAAGCCCACCAGGGGCAATGCCTTAAAAATACCAATGTTTGCTACTATTGCAGCCGTATTAGACACATCACGAGGAATTGTCCTCAGAATAAATCTATAACCTCTACCACACCTACCCTATCAACCCCAGTGATACCAGGAGATGATCAGACTGCTGCACCAGTAAAAGCAGCTACTCCTCTAGTTTATTTATGGCGTATGCATATACTGTTGATATTAGTCTTTACGCATTGACTGGTATTTTCCCCATTATTGTTAGAGTTGAACTTAGAAATAGAACCTCTAGATTTCATGTTAACTATTTCAATGTCCTCGAGAGCTTTATTGTTAATACATACAGATGGATGATGTGGAATATTATAGATAAATAAACGAGGTTTGAATGAGAGATAGTCTGAAGGAAACTGAATGGATAATTTTAGGAGGACCAAAAATATGAAAATTTGGTGGACCAAAAAACATGATCCAATTTTAGTCAATACTATCAAGTTCGATGAAGGTAAATAATAAATTATTCTGAATAACTGTTAGAGATCAATGTGATCTAAATGATCGTAAAGACTGAACTAGTAGTAAATCATTTAGAGAACCATGAAATTGAGATGATATATGATTTTGAGGCACTACGAGGAAATCATTATTTATGAAAGATATACATAGAGCATATGAGGTACAGATCATAACCGTTATTAACCGATTAGATACCCTTAAAGAAACTAAGAATCTGATGATTTAAGTAGTTAAATGATGGGTGACTTTTGGAAGATGATAGCTTGTTTAAATACTAAGGTTAATGGCCTTTGGGACAGACTATGTTATGACTAACTTTGATATTTCTTGGACGATCGAGATGATTAAATGAATAATGACTTTTGGGAGAAAGTAGTATGTTTAAGGGCAAAGGTTAAGGATTCTTGGGAAGAATCATACTAGTGTTGAGGTTGATGACCCTTAAGTTATTAAATTATGAATTGATCAAAGAATTAGGAGAAACTATCATTTGAGCAAGGGCAATGGTTAATGCTCTTTTGGAAGATATAGGGTGACATAGAGTTAGGATTGTGAAATCTTGAAAAGTTGGTGGATTTAACAACAAATCTATATGAGAGATGGTCTAAGGAAGACTTAATGAATAGTAACATAAAGAGTTTAAGAACTCAGATGGATCGATGACATATCAGAAACATGAGGATTCTTGAGTGAGTCATAGAGGGTAAAGACAAACGGATCATTGGGAGGAAAATACTGATTGAACAAGACTATCCAGTGAACATTATGAAATGTGATGGTCCTAAAAGGAGATTGACACATGATGAATGATCATGGGAAAAAATTCAATGGATCTTGATGATCTAGGTGACAATAGGACCCAATTGTAAGGGAGTACTCTCTTGAGCTAGCTGAATCTACTTCAAAAGATAAATGATTGATGACTCTGAATGACTTTTGAGGATTTACATAATCTGATAATTAAAGACACAGAAATTATGGCATAATGTCTAGAAAAACTAGTAAAAACAACGGCTATGCTAAAGTGATACATAATTCTTTGAGATACTACGAGAACAGTTAAGATTAAGGTAGAAAATAAGAATAACAAAATCTATGAAACTAAGGAAGTAGAGAAATTCCATGGTGGCAAAGACTTGATAAACTTTGAAAGTCAAATGTAACGATAAAATGATAGGATGGCTAAATGATGTGAAAAATTCAAGGTAAACCAAATATGATAACACCATTAAGGATGCTTTCGAAGTAGATTGTCACATGAAGAATCAGTGACTAGGGCAAAAGACTACCCTAAAATTTTCTAAGTATATGTACCATACTTTAATCTATGAGGGGATAAGGAATCAAAACCTGGGAAAAGAGCAATTGTCACTACCCAAAATCCACCCCGTGCGGATCCCAGATCGTGACTGCCGCCCTTAGGCCCAGGGGCCTCAGGGCGAAGCTCGCATAAGCAACGGTATCAGACGGCGATACAGCCTATGTTTGTGGAAGCGTGAAAAATTTTTTTCTTTTCTTTTCTTATTTTAATTTTCCAGACATTCGCCCGGTACTGCCACTCTTCAAAACAGTACATATGATTATACATTCAGAGCATAATAAAAACTTAAAGACTTTATAATTAATACTTGTTCAACCGCCCCGTAGGGCTTAATACAGAACAGTTTTACTAACTTCTAATACAAAATGTGACTACTAAAAAACATAGTGCTTTCCAAAAGACTGCTAGTCCTGTAATAGCTGCTTCCACCCTTCCTCAAAATGGGCGAAGCTCTAATCATCATCATCAAGTCAAGACTACTGTCAATCACCTGAAAGGGGGTCGGATAAAAATCCGGGTAAGCTAATCTAAGCTTGTGAGTAATTCCAGCATTTGTCATGGGTTTTCAATTGGCAGTGGTTAGTACAAGAGTGTTTATAAAACATTCACTACCAATTGCTCGTATGCTTCAATTACAGAATATATGAACTTCAAAACATGTAGATATGTATAGTAAAATGAGGGTAAAACCTGCTTCCATTTTCACACATACCATTTTATCACTTTCATTAGTAGAATCCGTTTCGAACTGGACTCCAGTTTTACTACAATGGAGATATCTCATGCATGGGGGATTATATCCTACTACTTGGCATTTTTCGTGTCATAGTTGAATTTCGAAGAAACTCAACGTCGCATGCAATGCTTATGCACGCTTATCTTGCATTACCAATAGCAACAAGGGGTATAAAATACTTACAAATAGATGCTATTTAAAAGCATTAAAACATGGCCTCCCTGTAGTTGCATTTTAAAAACATGTAACACATAACTTCTTCAATACAGTCTTCAAATACTTGGAATATGCAAATTCAGAATGTTTAAAGAGATTTGGCATTTTAAACTTAGACATGTTGAAACATATTTTTAAAGCAAACTGTAGTAGAAACCATTCACTGAGCATGTCACAATAGGGTTTATAAAAACAAAAATATTTTAAAACAAGAATCATGTAAATACTGAATTTGATATTCAAATGTTTCAGATATTTTGAACTTAAAACTTCTTTAAATTCATGAAGTTAAATCTCCACTTCAAATACTGGATTACTCACCTCGGTCTTCAAGGTTAGTGCTATTAGTGCGCTTTCCCTCTTCCTCTGTAGTTCCTAAAAACAAATTTAAATAGTCTATCAACTTCACATTCACATCAAATATCTCCTATTAATACTCTTAACTTATGTTTACATCGTATTAAATCCCAATTTCTATCTTAGGCGTTATACTTGTCACGACCTGAAACCCACCCTTTGCGGATTACCGGATCGCGACCGCCACCCTTCGGCCCGAGGGCCTCGGGGCAAGGCTCTCATGGGCAGCGGTATCGGATGGATGTGCTTCATGTGGTTGCGGAAGCATTAAGAATTTTTCTTTTATTTTCTCATTTTAAAATTTGCACATCCGTCCGGTACTGCCGCTCTTCACATTTCGGTATACATGTATATCTTACATTCAGAGCATAACTAAAAAATTAAAGACTTCATAAATACAACACATGTTCAGTTGCCCCATAGGGCTTAATACATCACATCAAATGTTCTCTACCCAAAAATAACTAACTAAATTTATAATGTCTCCCAAAGAAACTACACGTCCTGTACTTAGTTGATCATGCCCTTCCTCAAAATGGGCAAGACTCTAATCATTCATTCCCTTCAGCCAGGACTGCTATCGGTCACCTGAAAGGGGGGCAGATAAAATCCGGGTAAGCTAATCAAAGCTTGTGAGTAATTCCTACATTCGTCATGGGGTTTTCAACTGGTAGTGGTTTTAGCACATGAGGGTTTATGAAATACTCACTACCAATTGCTCGTACATTTTAGAACACAGAATATATGTATTCTTAAAACAATAGCTTGAAACAATTAAAGTATTTAAGCTAAATACACATTTTCTTCAAATAGAGCGTATGCAATTTAAAAGCATATAAACACGTGAAATAGAATAGGGATAATACCTACTTCTATTTTGAAAATCACTTGTCATCTTTTCTCTTTTATTAGGCGGAATCTATTTCGAACCAGACTCCCATTTTACTACCAATACTGTCGATGGAGATATCTCATTTGCCTAGGGGATTAGATCCTTCTACCGGGCATGTACTGTTGAATCCCGAAGGATTTCAACCATCATATGGGGTGGTACTTAGTACCGTTTATCTTATAAAACATTTGTCACATGACTTCTTCAATAGATATTTTTCATGAACATTTAAAACATGAAATAAACAACTTCTGAAATGAAACTTCACTGATGGGAATAATCAAATTCAGAATATTTAAAGAGATTTTCATTTGATTTAGACATGCTAATTATTTTCAAGAAAAGAGCTGAATATAAAACATTATAAAGCATGCCGTAACAGAATATTTTAAAAGAACGAAATCATATAAAGACTGAATTTGATATTCAAAGGCTGCAATAACTTGAACTTAAAACTTCTTCAATATATGGAGTTAAATCTCCAATTCGAATACAGGGTTACTCACCTCAGTCCTTTAGGGTTAGTGCTACAAATGCGCTTTCCCACTTCCTTCGTAGTTCCTAATAACAATTCATAACAATCTCATCAACTTCACATTTACTACAATATCACCTATCGATGCTTCTTAACATATGCTTCGATCGTATTTTATCCTAACCGATTTACTAACATTCTATAAACTTCGCACGTACTTAATTCAACTCGTACTTTTAACCTACGACACAATTTAATGTGTTAGAAACTTAATTTATTTTAACTTATACTCTTCTGGTAGTTCCATTAACTTTAAATTAAATTTATTTACTTGTCAAGTTAACGCGTCGTGTCTTCTCGTACTTTATTTCCCGTACTTGCCTTAGTTTAATACTTCGACAATATCTCAGTTTATAGTCATCTGACAGATGCTATTCATCAAATTTTACGTCTTTTTATTTAGACACTTCTTTTGGCCGAATGGACTTTACCATTGAATCCGGAGCGTCGAAGAAAGTCAGTTTAGGCTTTCTTAGAATTTAATTCAGACTTTTATATGTAAAAGGGCAGAATGGTCATTTACCGTTTTACGTGTCACATTTTTCGTACTTCGTTTCGTAATTTGGACTCCATTATTGAGTCCGGGATGTCAAAGAAAGTCAATTTAGGCCTTTTCCGGTTTCATTTTGGCTTTAAGGGGGTAATTTGGTCATTTTACCCCTTTGCAAGTCTCCTAATTTTTTCGGGACCTCATCTCATGTCGTGGACCTCACCATTGGACTCAGAGGGTCCGAGATAGTAAAAGTACACTAACAATTTGTTAATTTTGGACAAGGGGTATTTTGGTCATTTACCCCTTCATGCGTCTTCATTTTTCGGGACCCAGTCTCGAAAAATGGACCCTACCATCAGTCTTAGAATGTTTGAAATAGTAAAAATTCACTATTTATTTATTAAATTTGGACTTCATTTGACTTGTTTAGGGAGAAGGGCATTTTGGTCATTTTTGACATAATTAAGGGTCTCAAATTTTTCGGGACTCCATCTCATGTCGAGGACCTCACCAATGGACTCAGTAGGTCCGAGATAGTAAGGTTACATATATGACTCGTAATTTTTGGACAAGGGGTATTTTGGTCATTTATCCCTTCACGTGTCTTTATTTTTCGGGCCCCATCTCGAAAAATGGACCTCATCATTGGATCCGGAATGCCCGAGATAATAAAGTTTGACTAATTTATTCGCCCCGTTCGGACTTCGTTTGACTTATTTGTGACTCAGGGGTAAAATGGTAATTTCTCCTATTTAATAAATTATTTCAATAATTTATTTTATTATTTTATTATTTATCAGGGGTACATTTGAAATTTATTTTTGAAGTTTGGGCCAGATTTGAATTAGGGTAAACAGTTGGGGTCAGAATTGAATTTTGAAAAGTTTTGGTTCAATTTCTGAATTTTGTACAGTGAACCGAACGGCTCACTTGTGGTAACCCTAGACCGGACCGGTTATGCACTGAACTAGCCGGTTCAAGCTAACTCAAAGAACCGGTTTAAGAGGTCATGCTGACGTCATGATGACGTCAGCCCTAATTTAAAATTTTAAAATTCTTTGGTTAAACGGTGTAGTTTCATCGCCCCGTTGGATCCGGTCGGTCCCGACCCGACCCAGACCCGGATCCGGTCCCGTCTTAACCCGATATGCCTCGCGATTTTCCAGTCGTCTTCTCCGGTTGGTCTAACCGGCGCCGGTCGCCGGAAAAACGAACCAGTCGCCGTTTTGCGCCGTTTTCACGTCCAAACTTCAAGTTTTTTACACCGAAACGTTTCTGGGACATTGGGCATCATTATGGGGTTGGTTTGAACCTCAAAATTCACAGTTTTTTAGTTATCCATTTCGGTTTTTCTGATCGGTTATCGTTTACTCTAGCATGGCCGGTTCTTGGTCGTTTTGATAGATTTTAACAGATTTGGAACCCTTGCATCATCTCCTACACATACGTACATGTAGAACTAAAGCCAAACTCAAGTTGGCTTAGACCCATTTTGAGGGTGGTCGGCCATGGAGGTTGATGAGTGCGCGAAAGTACACTCTAAATATCCCATTATTTGATTAAAATGCTAGAAAGTGGATAGAAATGTGGGAATATACTTGATATTATTTTATTCAATTTCTATTTACAATAAGAGGTATTTGAGCATTAAATTATAAGATTTTATATCTCAAATATTGCATTGTTTGTTGGCGAGAGATAGTTTGCTATTGCGCTTTTCACTTAATAGTTTTGGAATAATTTTTAGCTTTTTGGCAGATTCGACCATTGAGTTTCAATCGAGATTTGGATGGCGTTAGAGTTTCAGAATGAGAAAGTGATCTTCATGAAATATTTAGAGAACGTCTTGAGCTTTTCAAAAAGGTCTGGTTTGCAAAAATCGGAGTTCGTTTGGGCCTCCAAACATTATTTCAAAGACAGGCCTGGAAAGCTGCTATGAACCTCTCCGTCCAGCCAACTTGAAGAGGCCATAACTTGAGCTTATGAAGCTCAAATCAGATGGTTCTTGAGCCTAAAATTATCTACTCATCCGGGGCTACAACTTTCGTGAAGGGTCCGAGTCAAGATTCAGTTGTTATCTGGTAGAAAATGGAGCGTAAAGTTGGCGATTGTTAGCTGCGCGCGAGAATAAGAAAAGCAGAGCAAAGAAAAGAAAGAAAACAAAAAAAGAAAAGTTTGAAAAGTCAAAGGGGCTGATGTACGTAAGGTTACATGGCTGATTGAAACCAAAAGAAAAGAAATAAAAAAAAGTTGGCTGTGGAGCCCATGGCTGCTAGCTTGCTTGGGCAATTGATCAAGAGGCATGCGGCTGAGCAATTATGCTGCTGATTTACTGTGGGGCCCAGCGCTGGAGAGAAGAAAAGAAATTGAAAATAGAATGGGCCATGGCTTAGTGGGGCGCTGGCTGCTAGTGGCCAGGCTTGAGGTGCGACAAAGCAAGCCCAGGTGCGGAAGCCAAGGCTTTAGGGCGCAGGAAAAAAAATTAAAAAGAAGAGAAGTGAGGGCTCTCGCGACGGCTGTGCAGAGAAAATATATACATACTGTAGCGGGGAACAGGAAAAAATATATACAGAGGAACAATCTTGCGGCATAGAGGCACTGAACAGGAAGAGAAAATCAATCGCAGTCACGTCATGTCATATTATTTCTCCGTGAGGTTTATGTTATTCATCCTGTACATGAGTAACTAAATTTCTAAGTGGGGTTAGGGATGAACTTGCACCATAGATGGTTGTTTTAATTTATTTTTGATTCCTGTACGTGATTTTAATTTGTTAAATTCTTCGTTGATCATTCATAATTAATTGTTGAATTTTATTGTCCGAATAATTAAAGGTTTTAATCCGTTTATAGATTCAGTCATGCTTTTTCTATCGAATGGATTAATGTTTTGATTATTTTTGGAACAATTGAATATTTATATTGATTCAATTCTTTGCTGCGATATTGCTCGTTCGGTATATTGTCGTCATTGGGTTTTTTCAATGTGAATATTAATTTGAGAGATTTAAAGATGATGAATGATTTTTTGAAGGGTTATTTTCAGTCTAATTTTGATGCATGATTTTAAATCTTCCGATTGAGATTTTTGGAATTTAATTTCTCAATTGAGTTATCTGTGAATTAAAAATAATTGAAATACCATATATGTGCAAGGGATTCCCGACACTCCACCGTTCGTTAAATTTGAATATTTTCTTCTATTAATTAATTTGTTTAATTTTTAATTTGCATTCAAAAATCATTTTTTTTATATTTTCTTTTCTCGTTAACCGGCTAATACTTCTGTAGTTTCAGAAATTCTGTTTATTATTCTTTTAATTTAGTCTCCCTATGGAATCGACACCCCAAAGCTACACTACAACTACCGCGTTATTCTTTGGGCGTAATCAAATTTTGGCGCCGTTGCCGGGGAGACGATAGAAGAATCAGTAGATAGATTTTCTTTTCAGCAGTTTGTAAAAGCGGTAACTTCGTTCCCTTCTTTTTACTTGCTGTACTATTATTATTATTATTATTATTATTATTATTATTATTATTATTATTATTATTATTATTATTATTATTATTATTATTATTATTATTATTATTTTATTTTTTTTATTTTATTTTAGTTATTTATTTATTCATTTTCTTTTCTTTTATTTTATTTCTTTTTTTTATTATTTATTTTATTATTGTCATCTTGCATGCATAATAGGTATAGGGACGCATTAGGCCGCTTTGCTTGTAGGCCTGTGTTAGAGTCGGATTTAGAGTCTAATTTTTCTTGTTTTTCTAATTCTTTGTTTGATAATACTTCCAATTCTGAAAATATGAGTGAATATGAGGATCAACCCACTAGAACTCTTCAGGATTACCTTCACCCTACACGCACAGCTATACCATCATGCATCATGTTTCCACCCAATGTTTGTCCAATTGATGTCAAAACAGGGGTAATACAGTTACTCCCTACATTTCATGGTTTGCAAAATGAGAATCCATATGTGCACATTAGAGAGTTTAAGGAGGTAGTTGCGACTTTTCATAGTCAGAATGCAACACAAGACATTGTGAGACTTAAGTTCTTTCCTTTCTCTTTGAAGGATCGAGCTAAAAGTTGGCTATACTCACTGAGACCACGGTCAATTGGATCGTGGAATGAGATGACCCAGATTTTCTTCACTAAATACTTTCCCCAACACAAGACCAATGCTTTAAAAAGACAGATTTCTACTTTTGCACAAAAGGATAGTGAGACTTTGTATCAGTCTTGGGAAAGGTTTAAAGAGTTATTGAGTATATGCCCTCACCATGGGTATGAGAGTTGGCGTGTAGTGAGCTATTTTTATGAGGGACTTACACCTAGAGAGCGCCAATTTGTAGAGATGATGTGCAATGGTGAGTTCTTACAGAAAGATCCTGATGAGGCCATAGAGTACCTTAATGAGCTTGCTGAAAAAGCTCACACATGGACAAGGACCTAGTGCTACTGAGAGCACAAATAGGTCACGACCTATAGGGAACCAACAGAGTGAGGGAATTTACCATATTAGGGAAGAGGATAACTTGAAAGCTAGGGTTGAGACACTCACTAGGGAGTTAAAGGCATTAAAGGCTAGAGACTTAAAGCCAATACACTTGGCTAATCAGGCAGAGTCTTTTAGACCATGTTTTGTGTGTGGCGGGGTAGATCACCTTGCCCAAGAGTGTCCCACCTCAATTGAGATAAGAGGGATGTATGAGGACCAATGTAATACCCTGGGTATGTACAAGAAGCCTTTCACACCCTACTCTGAGACTTACAATCAAGGATGGCGAAATCACCCCAATTTTAGCTGGAAATCTGAAAACCAGCCACATGCACCACCACCTGCACAGCCTCCTAGATCATACCCTGCACCATATCATGCCCCATATCATGCATCTTCATCTTCTAGGAATTCTTTAGAAGACACTTTGCATGCATTTATTGAAGCACAGGGTAAGACTAACCAAAAGATTGAATCTTTGATTACGCAGGTTGTAGAAGAAAACAAGGAGATAAAGAGGCAAGTGTCCAAATTGATGAGCTCTTTGAGTGTGACGGAACGAGGTAAACTCCCTTCTCAAGCTCAGTCCACACCTCATGGTCAACACATGGCGCAAGGGAATTTGAAGGAGGTGAATGCCATTGTGATTCGAAGTGGTAAGTCCTTACACATCCCAATAATGGATAAATCAGAGGATGTGGAAAATGAACAAGATGGTAGTAATGCCGAGGTGCCCAAGGAACTAGAAGTGACAAAGAACCCTGTTAAGGAATTTGACATCGCCATCAAAGACATGAAAGGAGTGGAAAATTTAGTGGATGACCATCTCTCGAGGCTCACATTTGAAGACACCTCTACTCACCTACCAATCAGGGATGATTTTTTCGATGAGCGTTTACTTTCTATTACTCCTATACCATGGTTCGCTCATATTGTGAATTATTTGGTTGCAGGTAAGATACTGGTAGATTGGAGCGCTCAGGATAAGAGGAAGTTCCTGACTAAGGAACATAATTTCTATTGGGACCCAGGAGGTTCCGTTGCTAGGACAGGCCCCTTTATAGTAAAGAACATTTTTGAAAATGGGGCAGTAGAAATAGAGGATCCTAATAACAGCCGGATTTTTAAAGTAAATGGCCAGTGTCTTAAAGTTTTGATTGATAGGCAAGTTCCGGAAGTGGAAGACATTCCACTTATGGACCCGGTTTATTAACCTTGATAGCGCCATGCAGTTTTTTTTTTTATTTTGTTTTATTTTTGTTTTGTTTTATCTTTCTTCTTTTTCTTTTTGTTTGCTGCTGTTTTTCTTTGTTTTTATTTGCAGGTTAGTTTCATTTTGTCAAGTTTAGGATGCCATCTTTGGTGCTTAGCGAGCTTCCCACGACACATCAGGTGTATTCTCTCCTTTTTAGAACCCTCCATTCAATTTTGATTGTTAAACATTGAGGACAATGTTTCATTTAAGTTGGAGGGTGGGTGATTGCAAATTCATATTTTCATGTGTCAAAATTTTTAAAAATTTGCATTACACGTGCATTTTTTTTCACACGAGTACTCATTTTCATTCATAGCTATTTTTGTGAATTCACCGAATCCACTATAATCATTCTACTGAGGCATTCACAGAATTTTTAGTGCACTTATCCAAACTCTATGGTAAGATGGTGGTTGACACATGTAGCTAGAAAACTCTTTTGCTTAAGTATTCATGTGTGTTTTGGAGAGAATTGAGAGCCCTCAAATTCAAATTGTGATAAGCATTCATTGATCTGTTGAATTGGACACTTCTTTTGAGAATATCATTACATGGTTGGTGGTATGACGGCGGATATACTTGGGATATGACGAAGGTCAATTTAGGATTAACGGTTGAGCCTTTCAAGCTAACCCTTCTCATCATAGTCCCTTAGTAGCCAACTTTGAGCCAACAAACACATTTCATTTTTTTTCATGTGCCTAGATCATCCATACCTCTCCACATTGGAGTATAGCCTATACTTTAATTTTTTCTACCCTTGTTGCTTCCAAGTGTGTACTAGGTGTGAAATTTGCATTACTTGTCTTTTGTGTTGCATTGAAAAAAAAAAAAAAACAGAAAAAGAAAAAAAGGAAGAAAGTGCAAAAGTGTTCAGTTGGGTGAGCATTAAATTCAATGAGCATCAAAGTTTATTCTATTGAAGAAAAAAAAAAGAAGTTGAAAAAATTGAAAAAGGTGAAGAAAAAGAGAGAGAAAGAAGAAAAAGAATGAGACGTTTTGTTATTCAAAGATTTGAAAAGTTGAAGAGTACATCAAGTGGAAAGTTTGGTTTGCTATGGTTCGTAATGAAATTCTCTTAGTATGTACTTGGAAGTTTTTGAATCCTTTTTACCCTTTTCTTCATATAGCCTTTAACCCAAGCCACGTTACAACCCTTTTATATTGATCGTTCTGATCCTGAGTAAGCCTGTGGAAAGAGTGGTGGAAGTCTCATTGGTTAGTGCGCCTATCATAAGATCAATGTTTGCTTGTTGCTTGTTGCTTGTTCATAGTTGCCTAATTCTTCATTGAGCGTGTACACCCCTTGTCAACTCCATAGAGAGAACCCCTACATGAAACACTTTTATACCCGTGAGATATGGAGTTGAACATTTTGCTTGAGATGTTCTTGATGTTGCATGTGTCATGGTTTGTGGTTACATCAAAATTTTAGAGAGAGAAAACATTAAAATTTTGCATTTTTCTTACCTTTTCCCACTGTTTTCTCCCTTCCTCTTGCCTTGATTCTCCTTTCCTTCTTCTCCTCTTCAGTTTTCTTCTTCCTCTCCCTCTCTGTCCGTGTCATGGTGAAGATTTTTCTTGTGTATATATATATATATATATATATATATATGTTTCTCTCACTAGCCCCACTTTCTCTCTCTTTATCTTTTCTCCACTGTTGGCCTGCCTTATACACTTACACACTCATATTTTCTGACCTTGCCCATACTTCTTTCCCTTTCACCATGCTTCCCCTCACCTAATTGTTTATAAAGTATTCATGTATATATATATATATATATAACACAACACACACACACATGCACGTGACACACACACACATGCACTGTTCATCCCTATATATATATATATATATATATTCATTTATCATTTAAACATATATATATATATATACACATATGCATATTTGGTCACACATACACATACACATCTTTCCTCTCTTTTTTTGTCATTATTATTATTATTATTATTATTATTATTATATTTTATAATTATCTTCATAATTTATATTACATATAACTAATATTCAATTTAATAAATTAATTATGTTAAATTAATTTATTTTACACTCATTTTCCATAGCCTCGTAAAACGTGCTTTATTACTCGGCATTCCCAGGTCGGGGTATTACAATACTCTTAAAGTATACTCTTCTGGTAGCTTCATTAATTCTTAGAGTTACTTTCATAACTTCATATATTTATGTATCATATTTTTCGTACTTTATTTCATAATATGGACCTCACCATTGAGTCTAGGACATTGGAAAGCGTCTCAATCTATAGTTAAATGAACTTATGTTATTCATCAAATTTTATATCTCTTTATTATAAGTATCTCTTTTGATCAAATAGACTCTACTATTGAGTCCGGAACGTCGAAGAAAGTCAACTTAGGCTTTTGCGGAATCCAATTCGGACAGTTGTAGTAAAAAGGGCAAAACGATCATTTTGCACTTTTGTGGGTTCTTACTTGTCGAGACCTCTTTTTGCAAATCGGACTCCGCCGTTGAGTCTGAAATGTTCAAAATAATAAAAATTCACTATTCTTTTATTTTAATCGAAATTCGTTTGACTACTTTTTAACTTAAGGCCATTAAGGGCAAAATGGTCATTTTACACATTTAAGTGTCTTTATTTTTTCGGAGCCTCATCTCCTAAAACGGACTTTACCATTGGGTTTAAAAGACCCAAGATAATAAACTTACAGTACTTAATTTGAACATCAGGAATTATTTTAGAAAAATAACTAATTCTATCAATTTAATTTATTAATTTTATATTAAATATATATTAATTCCACATATGTGCACATGTGGTTGGCATGGCACAGTGGTAAGAGCGGCCCTCTTAATTCCCACGACTTCCAGGTTCAAAACCCAGTAGCCACTATTTCTTCAACTAATTTGTCCTAAAGTTGTTCCTAATTACATAATATATACATATATTTGCCCCTTTAGGTCACACGTGTTTAGCATGGCATAGTGGTGAGCGTGCCCCCCCCCCCCCCCACTGCCACGAGCTCCCAAGTTCCACTCCCAGGTGCCGCACTTCTTCCACTTTCTCTCTTTTCGTTTCTATGTAAAGCAAACTAAAGCAGCGCATGGTAGCCTCCCAAGCCCAGTCGTGACCCAGCCCATAGCTGACCTCTCTCCCTCATCTTCCTGTACGAAAATTCGGTGAGAAACTATGCAGATCCAATCACCACTTCCGGCCACGGTGACCGGACTGCACCTATTATATTTTTTTTTTTTCGTTTTCTCTTCATTTTTTTCATGATTTTGAAGCCCAAATTCATTACTAAACACTATAAAATATGATTTAATACATTTAGGTAGCAATTTAATCCTCAAAAAAACCCTCAAACTTCAAATTTCTTAAACAAAAATTTTTTGATAACCCTTAATATCTTCTTCATTTCTCAACCATTTTTCATCGGTTTCTTCCTATATGTTCCATTTTTTTCAAAGAATTTAACTATATAATTTGTTCTAAGCTTCAAGCATGTTTACAAAAAAATCCAGTAATGAATTTTTGAATTTACAATAAATTTTTCTTACCTTTTTCTTCATGTTTCTCCTTCTTTCTTTCTGTTTTCTACTTTTGAATACCCTAGAGTCCTTAGCTTTCAACTTTTCTTCTGGATTTTTCTCATTTTCTCTCAACATAAACTAACCGTATAATATATATATATATATATATATGTGAAACCACCACTACTCACCACGGTTTCCCTCTCTTTTCCTCCCTTCCTAGCTTCATTTTCTACTTTATTTCTTGTCCTTCAGCCTTACATTCATGCTCATTGCTATTGTGTGCTCATATATCCATATTACACTCAAAACACACACTAAGTACGCACACACTTACTTACACAACAAGCTGGCCGTCAGCCCCTCTCTCTTCCCCCCTTCCTTGACTTCTTTATTCTTCTTCTTCTTCTTCTTCTTCTTCTTCTTCTTCTTCTTCTTCAGATTTTACATTTAATGCATTTTGATATTTTCTGTTTTATATATATATATATATATATATATATTATTATAACACACACTAAAACACAACTACACACACACATGCCGACACTCCTCACACACTTCTTCCCATTCTTCTTTTGCTTTCTTTTAATTTTTCTTTATAATTATTTTACCTTAGATATATATATATATGCTTATATACATATAAATTAGAACATATATATATAAATATACATACTAATAATATACACACATATATATGTGCATTTTTATATACTTATTTATTTATTTCTTCCATAAATATATATATATATATATGTATATTTTTATATACATATATATTATAGCATATTATAACAACATATATATATATATATTTATATATATAAATACTTATATAATATATATATATATATATACATACTACGAGTATACATATATATACACGTATATTTATTTATTGATATGTACACAAATATTTTATATATTTATTTGAATATAAATATATGTGTACGTATACACGTATTTATGTATACACGGATTTTCGTGTAGTGGGTTCTTTCCGAATGATCTCGGTGTGCTCGGGTTATTTCATAGTCTAAATTAAACTATAAAATTCTAACCTCGTAACGCGAGTCAATTTGTTCGGGTATTTTGGGTCGGGGTATTACAGCAATTGTAAAAGGCACCAGCCTATAATGTGAAAAAAAAAAATGGAGGAACTGATTCCTCAACCTATTTAAATCATAAAAGGATAAACACGAATTTGAAAATAAAGGTAAGGATGCCAATGAATAATACAAAATGAAATGAAAAGAGGATTGATAAATCATCAAGAAATGGACATTTGATTTGAGAAATTACAAATGAAAAGTTTAAATAAATTTGAGGACATCCAAGTAGGGAATAAATAATGTAATGCAAAGAGAATACGAGTAAACTGTCCCAACACGAACCAAACGATGCTTATGGAAACAATAGGGAACATGATACTTTGTCCTTAGTAAAACTTCAAGCACTTGAATGAGAAGTCCAAAACACTTTAAACGATAGAAGTGGTGTACTCTAGTTAAACCGCTGACTTCCTATGACCTCTACCAAAGAAACGGGTTAAAAAGAAAAGATCAAGGTACTAGATACCTTTACCTAGTACATGATGCTCCATACGACGCCAACGGAAGTTGACAACCCATGATCAGTAAGGTAATCACAACTTAGTATCAAATGAGATGAATATAACGACTAGACATGGAACTGGTCAAGATACTGGTAGCAAGATGAGATAGTCAAGTAACTGAAAAGGTGACTCAGGGTGAGTAATGAAAGTAATAGACCCTTAGCCATGGCTCTAAGAACTAAAGAAATACGCATGGGGATGTTAATACTAAAATTTGGAGACAAGAAGTTAAAAGGTCAAACCCTTGACTTTTAAAATTCACTATTGAATTAAAACAAAGAGGGATACAAAAGAACTGTGAACCCTGTATAAAGAAATTTTCTTGCTTGAGGATATAGTTTCTGAATACCAGAGATTTCACGACCCGGAAACCCGCCCCGAGCGGATCAAGGGAATGGCGACCCACCCACCCTTCAACCCGTGGGCTGTCGGGTGGGCTTCACGTGAGCAACAACGCTAGACGGCGGTGCGATAGGGCCAGGATTGGCAAATTGTGAAAGCGTGAAAAACTTTTTCTTTTCACACACCCAACCGGTACCGTCACTTCTTCTTCTTTGGAACGGTAAACAACTATTATAAATTCAGAGCATACTAAAAATTTAAAGTTATACATATTACATATCCGTTGCCTCTCAGGCTTAAGTATATGTTTGCCCAAAATTACTACAACAAAATTTGACCAACTATAGGTCCTAATACTTCCAAAAATCCCAGATCATAACGAAGCTGCCAATCACCAATCCTCAAATTGGGCAAGGCTCCCATCCATCATCATCACCTAAAAAATGTTAGAGTAATGGGATGAGCTTCAACAAGCCCAGTGAGTAATTCCAGTACTTTGTCATGGGTTTTCAACTGGTAGTGGGTTAGTTTAAGAAAGACTTCATATAAACATACACTACCAATTGTATATATACTTCAGATACCGAATATAGAAAGCTTTAAAACACGTAACACGAAGCAATTAAGGCATTCGAGTCAAACAGATACTTCACGTATGCAAGTACAAGGAACTTTAAAAAGATCACGTAACATGAAGCATTTAAAAACATTCGAGTGGGGCATGCAATATGCAATTTAAACTTGTATCACTTACTGATTTACCATTTGGTGGCTATAAATGCTTAAAACATTTACTTGTAAACAGGATGCATAAAAATCCTTTTTTCTCGTACATGACCCTTTGTTATTTTAAAAACCCCATTTCCTTTAAAACAAATACTTTTTCATGTAAATGGGGGTTTTGAAAACCTTATGCCATTTCTTGTGAAAACATGAAAACTTTGTTCATGAATTCATTATATGTCATTACGTTTAGAAATAGGGGATCAGATCCTGCTACCATTTCTACGCGCATTCATCATCTTATCACTTTGATTAGGTAGAAATCTGTTTCGAACCAGACTCCATTTTTACTTCACGTGGAGATATCTCATGCCTGGAGGATCAAATCCTGCTACTGGGCATTTCACTCGTATGTGAATCCCAAAGGGCTTCACGAACACGTAGTGCTTACAAACGATTATCTTGCATTACCAGTTCGCAAATAGGAGGTTGGAAAACATTTCTATTCAAATAGACGCTATTTAAAAACAGTTAAAAATAACCTCCCACTGGATGCTTTTCAAAAGCCTTTAAAACTTTAACTGCTTCAATATATGCTTTTCAAGAGCATCGAAATATGGCTTCTTCAAATAAATGTTTTTCATGAGCATTAGAAATATGATTTCTTCAAATATATGCTTTTCATGAGCGTTTGAAATATGACTTTTCAAATAGATGCTTTTAAGGAATATTAACATGTGGTTTCTTCAAAAAGATGTTTTTCCATGAGTATTAAAATATGACTTTTTTAAAAAGAGACTTTTCATGAGTGTTTTAAAACGGGAACATTTTAATAGAGTCGTTGATGCTTGGAATACAACAATTTTAACATTTTAAATATAAGCTTCAGAGTATTTAATCACAACGCACAGGAATATTTAAAACATAGCAAAATGAAGGAATTTATTTTCAGAGAGGCATTCAATAATCGAAGAAAGTCAATTTAGACCCTCTTGGCTTTTTATTTGGGTTTGGGCATATTAGAGGCAATTTGGTAATTTATACTTTAACGTGTCTTAATTTTTTGGAGTCTTGTCTCGTAAAACGAACCCTGCCATTGGATTCAGAATGCCCCAAATGTCAAAATATACTATTTGATTATTTATTTTAGATATCGGATTATTTTACTATTATTAAATTAATTAAATTAAATTAAATTATTATTATTATTATAATATATATATATATATATATTCGGTCAAAATTTTTCACAAGGAACAGGGGTGGCTCAGTGGCTGACTCAATGGGTTTAGGTGCCACACCCCCACTCAGTCGTGGGGTCAATTTGGAGGAACAGTAGGTTTCTCCCCTTTTTTTTTTCAAAGGTTTCCTATTCCAAACAGCGGACAGAGGGGCCAAACGAGGATAAGGTATTGATGAGTGCGCAAAAGTGCACTTTAAATACCCTATTATCGGAGTAAATTGCTAGAAAGTGAATAGGAATATTGAGATATATTTGATATTATTTATTTAATTTCTATTTACATTGAGATATATTTTAGCAGTATTTTATAAGATTTTAAGTCTCAAATAGTGCATTATTTGTTGGCGAGTGCTAGTTTGCAATTGCGCTTTACATTTAATAGTTTTGGAATAATTTTTGACTTTTTGGCAGATTCGACCATTGAGTTTCAATCGAGATTTGGATGGCGTTAGAGTTTCAGAATGAGAAAGTAATCTTCATGAAATATTTAGAGGACGTCTTGAGCTTTTCAAAACGGTCTGGTTTGCAAAAATTGGAGTTCGTTTGGGCCGCCAAACATTATTTCAAAGACAGGCCTGGGAAGCTGGTCTGAACCTGTCCGACCAGCCAGCTTTAATGAGTCATAACTTGAGCTTCTGAAGTCCAAATCAGATGGTTTTTGAGCCTAAAATTATCTACTCATCCGGGGCTACAACTTTCGTGAAGGGCCCAAGTCGAGATTCAATTGTTATCTGATAGAAAACGGGGTGTAAAGTTTGTGGCAACTGACTGTTCGCGGGAATAAGAAAAGCAACATAAGGAAAAAGAAAAGAAAAAATAATGGGCCCATGAAGCTGGAAAGGTGCAGAAACGGCTGATGAGGGAAGACCAAGAAAAGTCAAAGAAGCAATAAGAAAAATCAAATGCAAGTAAAACAAGAAAAAAAAAATGAAAGAAAAGCAAAGGGAGAGTAAAGGGGCAGCTGAATTAGAAAGTTTCGACAAGTGGGCCCATGCACACTAAAATGAAAAAGAAGGAAATGGGGCTCTCTTGTGGCAGTGGGCCCAGTCGTGTGTATTTGTGCAGTAAAGTAGTGGACCAAGCCAAGGCTTGGCTTGGTCAGGCGGCTGAAGGCAACAAGTGGCGGAGTCCATGCAGAAGCAAAATCAAGGGCCTGGGGTGCACGTGGGCTTAAAAACTTAATGCAGGGCTGATATATATAGTAAATAAAAAAAAAAACCTAAAAGGGGGGAGACGAAAAAGAGAGCTGCGGCACGAAGAACAGAAGGAGCTGCGGCTGTTTGAGAAAATACAGAAGCAGTTCTAGCGCAGGGAAGAAGCCGCAGATACTCCATGGCAGATTATTTCTCCGTGAGATCTGTGTTATCCATTCTGTACATGGGTAACTAAATTTTCAAGTGGGGTTAGGGATTACTTTGCACCATAGATGGTTATTTTAATTTATTTTGATTCCTGTACATGATTTTAATTTGTTAAATTCTTCGTTGATCATTCTAAATTTATTGTTAAATTTTATTGTCCGAATAATTAAAGGTTTTAGTCCGTTTATAGATTCAGTCATGCTTTTTCTATTGAGTGGATTAATGTTTTGATTATTTTTGGAACAATTGAATATTTATATTGATTCAATTCTTTGCTGCGATATTGCTCGTTCGGTATATTATCGTCGTTGAGTTTTTTCAATGTGAATATTAATTTGAGAGATTTAAAGATGATGAATGATTTTTCGAAGGGTTATTTTCAGTCTAATTTTAATGCATAATTTTAAATCTTCCGATTGAGATTTTTAGAATTTAATTTCTCAATTGAGTTATCTGTGAATTAAAAATAATTGAAATACCATATATGTGCAAGGGATTCCCGACACTCCACTGTTCGTTAATTTTGGATATTTTCTTCCATTAGTCAATTTGTTTAATTCTTAATTTTCATTCACAGATCATTTTTATATATTTTTATTTTCTCGTTAACTGTTTAATACTTTCTGTAGTTTCAGAAATTCTATTTATTATTCTTTTAATTTAGTCTCCCTGTGGAATCGACACCCCAAAGCTACACTACAACTACCGCGTTATTCTTTGGGCGTAATCAGGTATCCCCATTATGTAACACCCCAACCAACTAAGAATCGTTAAATCTCTAAATATTAATTGGTAACTAAGTAACGAGGCCGGCTTCGAACCCCAACGTGTGAGCTTTCAGTAAAAGTCTCATAAACCCAGGACGATTGTACATCACTTTCATTGCAATCATCAACCTGTTTCCGTTGATTCCATTGAGACTGTATACTTTCACTTTAACCATCGACTTTCGGTTACGATTATAAAATCGGGACATGAAAGGTAAATATGAGGTTTGATTTATAAAATAATATGTAGTAAATGATATATATCTATATATGTCATAAATGATAATACATGTAAATAAATACTTGTATACATATATAGATATACCTATATACGGCTATCTTGTATGTTAATACAGCTATATATATTTATATATAGATAACTAAAGAAAAATATAGAAAAAGGCTAGAAAATATTAGAATTATGTGGAAGATTAGAAAATATAGGAGAACGATTTAGAAAAGATGAGAGAGAACCAGTGCTGCATGAAGTTATGCAGCTGTCCTCCATGAAATAATGAAGAAAATTTAATGGCAGCCATGTGTACTGTTCTTCATATGGGAACACGATATCAGCCAACAGGTGGCACTATCACCGACCACAAAGTCGGTTTAAAAGAGAAATTGGGGAAGTGAGAGATTGAGAAATGCGTAGAGGAAGGGAGAGAAACTGAAGAAGAAAGGAAACTGAAGAGGAAGAATTTTGGAAAGAAAACAGTCAACATAACAAGTAAATTTTTAATCGAATTATGTTCAATTATGTTCAGATTTTAAGCATGCAAATATAGAGTCTTAATCTATATATTATAAGCTATAAATTGCAAAGATAATGAAGGAAAATCCTGTAGGATCGAGTAAGAAATGTAGAAAAATAGGTTCAAAAATGTTAGTGCAGGACTGAATCAAAGTAAACCAAACCCAAACTTGTGGATTGGAACCCGATCTAGACCATCCCAAAGTCCTAAAAATGTTAGACCGCGATCCAAAATCTCAAAGAATGAACCTAAAAACTTGAATTGCAGGTTTTGGCCATAAAACCCAACCCTTATTTTAGACCCCTAAGCCCACTTTTGAGGATAAGAACATGAACCCCATGAAAAATGAATCATCCCAGAAGAAACCTCATGAAATTTAACTCAAAAATGAGTTAGTAAGGCTAAGTTGCAGGTTCGGGTATCAAGTCTTAAACCGAACATTCAAGTTAGTTTTATGGTTCCAAATGAATGCCAAAAGATTGGTTAAACTTCTAGGAACACATATAATCTAAGAGCAGAGGAAAACAGTGATTAAAAACCCACGAAATTAGAACAAAAGAAACTCAGAAATTAGGGCAACAGTGCTTAAATTGGTGAGGAAGACAATGAGTTGACTCGCCGTTTTGAATTAGGTCACGCGAGTTAACTTGGGACACGTGTAAGAAGGCGGGATGGCCACTGCATTATTTGAACGACACCGTTTTGAATTAGGTTTAAAACGGTTCAGTGGAAATGAACTGAACCGGTCGGTTAAGTAATTCAATAAGCCGGTTTAGGGTTCTGCGTAGTGAATCCACTGGTTCAGACCGAAAAATATGGAAATTAGATTTTGACCCCCAAAACTTCTGGAAAATTTCACTATGGCCCGACCGAAATTAAATTAAGATTAAATTAATAATATTTAAATAAGAAATATTTCAAAAATACCCCAAGATTAAATATTGGTCAAACGAAGTCCAAATAAAATAAATAAATAGTGCATTTTGACTATTTTAGACATTCTGAACCCAATGGTGGGGTCCGTTTCACGAGATGGGACTCCAAAAAAATAAGACACGTTAAAGTGTAAATTACCAAATTTCCCCTAACATGTCCGAAGCCAAATTAAAAGCCGAGAGAGTCTAAATTGACTTTCTTCGACGTTTCGGACTCAATGGCACATAAATATGTGAAGTTAAGAAAGCAACCCTAAAAGTTAATGAAGCTACCAGAAGAGTATACGTTAAGAGAATAACGCTTAAGGTAAAAATTAGGATTTAATACGATCTAAGCATAAATTAAGAACATCAATAGGAGATATTTGAAGTACATATGAAGTTAAAAGATTATTTATGAATTGTTTTTAGGAACTACAAAGGGGAAAGGAAAGGCACTACAATAGAGCAACCCTAAGGACTAAGGTGAGTAACCCCTGCATTTGAAGTGGGGATTTAACTCCATGGATTTGAATGATCCTTCAAGTTTAAGTTATGGGAAGCATTTGAATATCAAATTCAGTCTTTACACGATTCCTGCTTTAAACTATTCTTGTTTTTTAAACTATTTCGTTCTTATAAATCTTATTGTGATATGCTCAACGGATGATTTCTATTACAGTCTTCCTTAAAAGTATGTAACATGTCTACATATTCTAAAATTCCTTATTCCAAGTATTTGAAGATTCTACCATGAAGTCATGAACATCATGTTTTAAATACTCATGAAAAGTATCTATGTAAAAAAGCCATGTGATAATTGTATTTAAATGCAAGATAAATCGTGCATAAGCACCACGAATTTTATGGATTTCTATAAATAATTGCTCGGTAGCAGGATCTAATCCCCCAGGCAATGAAATATCTCCACGTAAAGTAAAACGGGAGTCTGGTTCAAAACAGATTCCACCTAATCAAAGAGAAAAGATGACAAATGCTTTTGAAAATGGAAGCAGGTTTTACTCCCATTTTCACTATGCATGTTTATATGTTTTTGAAGTGCATATGCTCTATTTAAGGAAATGTATGTTTAGCTTGAATACTTTAAATGTTTCAAAGCTATCTTTATGAAGAATGCATGTACTCTAAGTTCAAAATATACGAGCAATTGGTAGTGAGTATTTTATAAACTCTCATGTACGAAACCACTGCCAATTGAAACCTATAACAGATGTAGGAATTATTCACTGAGCTTCTCGAAGCTCACCCCATTCCCTAACATTTTTTTCAGGTATTGGTGATGAATAGGAGTCTTGCCCAAAATTTAAGGATTGGCGGTTAACAACTCCCTTATGATCAAGGACTTTTGGAAATACTAGGACCGTAGTTGGTCAAATTTTGATGTAATAGATTTTGGGAAAATATGTATTAAGCCCGAGAGGTAATCGAATATGTAATATGCATAAAACTTTAGAATTTTATTTATGCTCTGAATGTATTATCATGTGTACCGCTATGAAGAGCAGCAGTACAGACGGATGTGCAAAAGTTTTAAATAAGTAAAGAAAAGAAAAAGTTTTTCACGCTTCCGCAAACCAAAGCCGCACCGCCATCCGATACTGTTGCTTATGTGAGCCTTGCCCTAAGGCCTCCGGGCCGAATGGTGGCGGTCGCGATACGAGATCCGCACAGGGTGGGTTTTGGGTCGTGACACATTACAACTGGGGTTATTAAATCGGCTCATGACCGCATAGCCAAACAGCCCGAATATTCATTTAAAAAAGAACAAAGCGACTCCAAACGGCGCTATTCCACTAATGCAGTGGCTTGCCCTACATTTGAACACGTGTTTAAGTCAACACGGTGAAATGGTTTAACTCGGTCAAGATCGGCTGGGTCAACTCACGAGTTTACTCAGCAGGGTCTTCTTCTTACCCACGCCCAATACTGTAGCTCTACAAACCCTAGGTACAGTACTCTTTGTATTTGTGGATTTCTAGCCAAATTAGTGCGGTTTGGATGGCATCACTGGGTTTCTGCATATTTTAGGAATGGTCGGGCATTGATTTGGTGGATCAATTCAAGCTCAAAAGCTCAGTGGAAGGTCCACAGGTGTTTTCGGTCCTAAGTCTTTTTCCTAACCAATTCAAGGTTGTTTTCCATTCGGTTTGTTGCATTGGACTCCTTGAGTCATGGTATGTCTATGTCTAATCTTGTATGCAAGCTTAAGTGTGTCTACAAGGATTTGCCATTGTTGACGAATCGGTACTTCACTGGAATAGTTCTCATTCATGAGCCAATGCCTTGGGTTTCTTGTTTTTCCTTCCTTTTTCCTCGTGTGTTTTATGATTCAAGACTCAGAAATGGCCAGTGTGTGAGTTTTGAGGTTAAACAAGAAATTTCCAAGCTTTCAACAATGGTGGTTCATACTTGAACCACTATTTATGGGCTATCTTTAGAGCCAATTCCTTCTCCTTATTCAAGATTTCAAACCTAAAATATCATGCATGCAGAAATAGTAGAAACAGCTCACATATATTGAAAGATTTTTTAGAGAGAGAAAAATGAATAAATGGTGAGTTTTTGTTTTTACCCCAACAGTGGATCCTTTCTCCTTCTGCTTCTATCTTCCGTCTCTTGTTCTTCTTCTTCTTCCCCATCCATGGTGGCTGTAGCAACTCTATCTCTCTCTCTCTTTCTACAATTCTCTCTCTAAGTTTCTCTCTCTACATTATTTTTTCTCTCTAGCCGACCTTACCTCACTTATGATTTCTGATATTCCCCTCACTTCACACATGAAACACTTATAAATATATCATATATCTTATGTTTTTTAAAAAAAAAAATTAAGCGTTGTTGCATGAAAGGTGATTGGGTCATTTGGGAGGTGGGGCTGTGTTATATCATACATATATACATATAATTTGCGTTTTTAAGCACAAAAGTGTTGGCAACCCACTTGGTTATTTTTTGGGCTTAAGTACTTTGCCTACTTTCGGGTCAAGGGTTCAAAACCCCTTGGCCTCACTTTTGGTCCATTTTTCCCAATCCCCCCCTTTATGCCTTGTTTGGCACTTAATTTATTTATTTTGACTTTTTGCATTATTTTTCCTTTTTGTGAATTTAATTTAATATTCACTCCTTCATGTACCGATTTATAAATCGTAGTCAGTAGATTATTTTCTCTGGAGTCGACCTCACTATTTTAAGGTCTCGGAATTTTTGAAATCGTCATTTGTATCCCGATTAAATTTCTTACTTATTCTATTGTGGGTCACTAATTAATAATTAGTGACTTACGCATTATTTAATCGGGACAATGTGTTACACTAGTATTCTTATTCGTGTCGATTTAATAAACCGAAGACTTATAATTTTGTTTATGTTTTTCACGTATCGACTTCGTTAGTTGAAGCCTTGTTGTTTTAAATTTCCCTCACGTACCGTTCTTGTTTATTTTATTTTAGCCTTCATCATCTTAATCAAATTTTCTTAAGTCCCTAATATGTAATTAGTGACTTAATTTTTATTAACCGGGTTGGGGTGTTACAAGAGATAAGTCTTAGAGACAGAAAAAAAAAAAAAAAAAAAAAAGGGGGGGGGGGCACTATAATGATGAAATTGGCATGAGGAGATAATAGAGTTTCTTAGATTATGAACATTCGAGTTTTGGGGACAAAACTCAGTTTAAGGGAGGTAGAATGTACTACCCCGACCCAAACTGTAATTGATCGAGCCATGTAAACCCGAGCTGTTAGGGCTTCCTGTTTTAATATTGAATAAAATAGACGGTGTAGAAACTCAATGGTTTCGAAGGTACGCATGCTGCCCAAGCAATACCTGAGCAAGTTATGAACGAATACCGAAATAAAAAAATATATAAATAAAATAAAATAATTATTGTTTACGTTTGTATATATAAAGTTATATCTATATACGTGTAATATATATATATATGTATATATAGTGGGCCGTACATGTATGGATATATATATATATATGCATCGAGATTAGATAAGGGATCGGGAGGAGTTTTATTTCAAAAGAAAAATAGGAAGAAGCTGATAAGGATTCGGAACAGAGAAGATTAGAGAGAGAGAGAAACCATGGGCGCTGAAAGAGGGAGGGGCGAACTGATATATGTATACCTATGCGTGAGTTGATAAGAAGCTAGAAAAAGAGGAGTAAAACCAAGGAAAAGAGGTTTGAATTGAAGCCTGGGTTCTGAGGAAAAGGAATCAGAAGTGGAAGAAATCAGAAGAAGCAGGAGATATTGCAGCTAGGAAAAAAAATCCAGAAAAGGTAAGAAACTTAGTTTTTATTTTTAAATTTTCAAGCATGAATCATAGATTGGATTGTAAGATCTTGTGGAGCATGAAATATATATATATATATATACATACTATATTTGCATTGCGTGTGAGGGGGAAAATAAGACTTATGTGTATGCGTGTGGTATATTGTGTCTGCTAGAGAGAGACAGAGATCTAGAGAGAAAAGATAGAAACTAGAGAGAGAAAGAGAGAAGAAGAAGAAGGAGGGGGAGGCATTGTGCATGCAGCTTCTGGAAGCCTAGAAAGGAAGCAAAATCAAAAGAAACAAGGAAGGAGAAAACTGGAAGAAGGGAGAACGAAGAGGGAGAAGTTTTAAAGATAGAAAATTTGGACCATTGACTAAACAGGTATGAAACCTTTTCTCAAAGATTTAATTCGTTATTTCTATTAAAAACTATAAGTTTAATGAAGAAATAAGAGAAAAATAGTGAGGAAAACCCTAAGAAAACCTAAGCTGCCATTAACGATAGCTTGAAACTGGGTGAAGCTTTCAACTTGAACCAAATGATGTTTTGTGATTGGGGACCAAACCTAGACCAGAAATGGATAACGAAGAAGCAGAAGATACTGCAGCTAGGAAAAAAAATCCAGAAAAGGTAAGAAACTTAGTTTTTATTTTTAAATTTTCAAGAATGAATCATAGATTGGATTGTAGGATCTTGTAGAGCATGAAAAATAGAAAAAATTGCAAAAAGAATCAATGGAAAAGGTTTAGAAATTGGGAAAAATGAGGCAGTTGTAAGTTCGTAAGAATAATTTGGTTTTAGGATTTTTGGGCATTAAACTTGAATTTAACTATGAGGAACTAATCCTCTTAGGAGCAGGAAGTGATTAGGAGAAGAAATGAGTTAAAACAGAAGAAGAAACGGTAGAAAATAAGAAGAAAACCAGATGGCCGGAGCTAGGCTGAAAAACTGAATATTCCTACCGGAGCTATGGTTTCCTCCTTGTTTCGTGAGGATCGAGTGATCTAATCCAAAAACTAGCATTAGATATGAAAAGCCCATGAGATGTAGGAGAGAACGAAATTTGAGTTAGGCTAGAAAATTGACCAAAAAAAGTGGCCGTCGCTAGGAGAAAATGACACTGTTGTCTTTGGGTCGGGTGGGCCACAAGTCAAACCCGCCCAACCGCAAGTATAGGTATTCTAAACGGTGTAGTTTTTGAACTTGGGTTTAAAAGGTTTTAAAATTAATTTGGGCTGTTTGGTTGTAGGGTTAAAAAATTGAAATTATATTAAAATTGGGGGCAAGGATAGCCTATCCAAGGTTTAGGCTTAATTTGTTGTTTGGCTATTCCAAATTGGAATAGGACTTGCTGAAATTCAAAATCGACCCAAAAGTTTTGGAAATTAGAAATTGACCTAGAATTTATGATAATTACAATTTGACCCACAGTAATAAAACAACATTTAATTTAAATAATTATTAAAAAGAAAAATAACCAAAATGCCACTAAGTCAGAAAGGAGTCAAACGGACTCTGATTGAAGCGAACAAATAGTGAATTTTTATTATTTCAAGCATTATGGACTCAATGGTGAAGTTTGATTTATGAAAATAGGTCCCAAAAAATAAAAAACACGTATAAGTGCAAAATGACCATTTTGCCCTTGTTAGTGCAAATGTCTGAATTGGAAACCGTGAAAGCCTATTTGCTTCGACGTTCCAGACTCAATGGTAGAGTCTAAATTAGTAAAAAATATACTTATAATAATGCGGCATAAAATTTGAAGAATGGCATTAAAACTGAAACATGTCTACTAAATGATAGGGGAACTCAAAGGGAAAAAGAAAAGTTACGGGATACTGAGGTATATCACATGGATTAAAGGTAAGTGAACTCCTATCTCTTATACGTGGTTTTCCAAGCCACATTCTTTCTGTTACTGCCAAAATTTTGTACTCATGTACGTACCCACTACTATTGTCCCACCATCGATATTGTCCTGTCTGGTGGATGTTTATTGATTGTTATCTCATTGTTGCTATGTTGTACTGTGCCTTGAAAGGCCTATTGATGGATGTTACTACATGTTATTCCACACCTTATACACTTCTTATGGAATCACGAAAAATCATGATTTATTGTGAATGTTAGATTTGTGCTTAATCATAATATCCATCCGATGCTTTCTAAGTTGGCAAGACCTACGGGTCGATTGACAAGACCTACAGGTTGATTAATAGGACCTTTGAGTTGATTGACAAGACCTACGGGTCGATTGATAGGACCTTCGGGTCAATTGATAGGACCTTCGGGTCGATTGACTGGGACCTACGCGTCGAGTCAATGAACGAACATATGGAGATGAGGGCATTTTTACACATGGAGTTATGAGGGCATTTTATATGCATTGAGGCTAAGGGGGTATGCCGGGCCCCAAAAGACCTAGGGTCTACCAACCAGAGTAAATGCATCACTTATGTTTGACCGAAATGTTTACATTTATTGGATTCATAGGATGTGTGCCATTCCCTATGAATAATCCTATGTTGACCGTTCACTCATTAGTTGTACTTGATTGTGACCGTTTATCAAGATTTTTTTTTTAAATTTAAAGCATGATGTTAGGTTTTAATCACAGGGTCTGAATCAGTATGAACTGTAGATTATTTAGCAAAAAGAATTAGTTGAAATGATGCCATGAAGAGGCAAAAATACTGAGTTACAGGTTTAAATGATAATTCAAATTTATGTGATTTTATGCTTTAAAATTGATTTGAACCATGAGGAACTAATCCTCATGAGTGCAAGAAGTAAGTAGAAAAAGAAGGAAGTTAAAACAGTTAAAAATCAAGCACGAAATTACAAAGAACCAGACCACCGAAAAATCGTGTTCTTACAGAAAATCCTATATTCGAATAGTTATGGTTACCTACATCAAAAAATAAGATTAGATTTGAATTCCTCATAAGAAATGGAAGGAAACTGCATTGGATTTAGGGCAAAAAATTATCGAAATTAGGTTGCTGTCACCAGAGAAGGTGACGAAACCCTAATGCTCCTTCACCAAATTAACGGGGAAGGTGATGAATAGTATTGGGCCAAAGGTGTCGTGTTGGGGCTTGGGGTCTCAATACTGTGTCGTTTAGGTTAAGGGTTTTAAATTTAAAAGGGGGATGGGACTGTTTGGTTTCAGGGAGTTCGTAGAGATCTGAAATTTTTTTTTTTTTTTTTTTTTGGAAATAATTTTTTTTTTCTTTCATTTAAATATAAATATGTGTGTTATCTATGTATATGTGTATATATATATATAATGTATGCTATATATGTATGTGTAGTGAATTTTGTATGTATATATATATATATATGTGTATATGTATATGTGTATATATATATATATAATGTATGGTATATATGTATGTGTAGTGAATTTTGTACGTATATATATATATATATATACACTAAAGGGGAATGGGAGACAGCAGGGTGTGTGTGCACTGTTATGTGTGCCGTGTGTGTGTGTGTGTAAGTCAGTGGGTTGGTGTGTGTGCATATGTAAAATAATATACATATATGTGTGTGTGTGTATATATATATATATATATATATGAAAAACCAAATATGCAAGAAATGCATTTAATGCAATCAGTAAGGGATGAGAGAAATCAGGAAAAGAAGTCAGAAAGGGGTGTGGGTAGAGAGAGAAAAACCATGGGCAAGTGAGTGGTTTTACATAAAGCAACATAAATGTATACACACACCAACATAAATGTAAAAACCATGTGATTGTTGTTTTAAGCATAATACATCATTTAAAGCATAATTCATATGTGGATGAAATGCTTTGATGAGATTGCATTATTGCATGGTGGAATCAAAGCATATTGGCATTGTGTGATTCCTTGAGACATAGTGTGGGTTGAACACTTGGTGCTATGCATTATGAGGGTATAGATCTTGTGGTGAAAAACCCAAAATTGGCCATTGCATTGCTGCCTAGAATCCAACGGATGTGTTTCGTGAACGGGTGTTGGTACTTAGGGTCCATCGGATGTGTTCCGAAAATGAGACATGGGTGTGGCATAGAGTTGCATGGGTGTGTCACGCATATTTTCATAACATCGCATTAAGGAATTCATGGATGTGGTGTAGAGTTTGTATGAATGCGTTATGAATCTTGTCAATACATGGTATGGATGAATTGGATGACATGTAGATATAACTGCACACTTGCACATGCCACGCCTTAATTTTGTTCCTTACATTAGCATTGTATTATACCAACAGTTGAGCTGACCCATTCGTGGGATACCATATTACAGATGACGCCCCTGGTACATGAGGTTTGATGAGATCTTGACGAAAAGAAGGGAAAAAGATTTAGAAGTGTATTTGGCCCTTAGGGCACGTTTTGAGATGTAAGGGCTTAAGCTTCACTAATGTGAACAATGCGTTATTTTGAATGTACCTTATGTGTTTTTGTGTTGAAGGAAATGAATGCATGTTTAATTGAACCCACTTAATTTGTCTTTTATTTACTTTTCTTATTTCGTTTCGTTCACCCCCGGATTCGTGGAAATTCAGGGCGTGACAAAGTTTAAATTGGAATTAGGGATAAGGGGATTTGGAATGTCCCACACGTGGTTAAGGGGATTAGCCACTGTTTGGCTTAGAAAATCAGAGAAAAAAATACGCAAGGGCTGCTGCCCTCACTTATCGAACTAGGGACCTAGGGTAAGACTAATGTGCGTGTAACCAAGATTGACAGGCAAGCCCGTGTTAGTTTTTGTGAATATATATATATATATATATATTATATAATTAGTTGATAAAATGAAATAAAAATAAAAGGGACTGCGCCCTTGGAGACTTGAACCCATGACCATATGTGTGGAACCCTCAGCCCTAACTAATTGGACAGGCAAGCCTGTGCCATCCAATACGCATAAATATAAATAAATAAATAATATATATATATATATTATGTACAAATTATATTAAATTAATTAAATTAAATATAGTAAAATGATGCGGGGTCCAATTAATATGAATGAATAAGTGTATTTTGACTCTCTCGAGCATTCTGAATCCAATGGTGAGGTCCATTATGTGAAACGGGAGTCCGAAAAATAAAGACCTATAGAAATACTAAAATGACCAAAATACCCCTATTACTACCCGAACCCAAATAAAATTTTGCGAAAGCCTAAACCGACTTTCTTCGGCATTTCAGGACTCAATGGTAGAGTCTAAATTAGTGATAGAGATACTTATGATAGCAAGGCATAAAATTTAATGAATTGCATTAATTCTTAGACGTATCTACTAATATATAGGGAACTCGAAAGGAAAGGGCAAACTCATGGAATATTGATCTAGGACTGCATTTAAAGGTAAGTAAAACCTATTCTCTTCCATATGGTGTTTCCAAGCCAAGTTTATTCTATTTACTGCCAAACTTGTACTCTTGAACGTACCTGATAATATTGTTTTCCACAATGTGATATTGATCTATCTTGTGGACCTTGATTGACTGCTATATCATTGTTATCATGTTGAACCATGCCTTGGAAGGCCTACTGTTATGTTTCCACTGTATATATGATATTCTATTTTTATACTCTTATGGAATCACTTATAATCATGATATGTTTATGTATGTCGAATTTGTGCTCAGTCACAATATCCATCTGATGTTTTCTGATTCACTGGAGACCTACGGGTCAAGTCCGTGAACAAACATATGGCAATTCATTAGAATTCACTAGGGGGTATGCCGGGCCCCAAAAAGACCGAGGGCTTTGTGATGAGTGCGCGAAAGTGTACTCTAAATACCCTATTATTATATTAAATTGCTAAAATGTGAATAAAAATGTTGGGATATAATTGATATTATTTAATTTAATTTCTATTTACAGTGAGATATGTTTGAGCATTATTTTATAATATTTTAAATTTCAAATATTGTATTATTTGTTAGTGAGAGATAGTTTGAAATTGTGTTTGACACTAAACATTTTTGGAATAATTTCTGGTTGATTTTGGACTTTATTGTCATTATTTATATTTTATTTTAGATTTAAAGAAATTGGATTAGCCCGTCATCTATGGACTACTTGGGCCAAACAACTTGTTCATTAGGTCTGTGAGCTTCTCAGCATGGCTGATCTAAATTGGATTCCAGTCGTCCAGCCAAAAAGCCCAATAAAAAGAAAGAAAAAGCGAAAAGAACAGAGACGTCAGTGCGGCGCAGCAGTCCTGGCACAGAGAAAAAAACCTAGCCGCAGCTATTTCATGGCACAATATTTTTCCTTGAAATTTATGTTGTCCGTCCTGCGTATGGGTAACTAAATTTTTAAGTGGGGTTAGGGATGAACTTGCACACTAGATGGTATTTTTAATTTATTTTTGATTCATGTACTGAATTTTCATTTATTAAAATTCTTTAGTTTTATTATTCTCAATTTTTTGTTGGTATTTTCTTCTCCGAATAATTAAAGAGTTTATTCTGTTTATAGATTCAGTCATGCTTTTTCTATTGAATGGATTAGTTCTTTGATTATGTTTGGATCAATTGATTATTTATATTGATTTAATTCTTTGCTGCAATATTGCTCCCTAGGTATATTATCGTCGTTGGGTTTTCTCAATGCGGATAACTATTTGCGTGATTTAAAAGTGATGAATGATTTTTCAAAAGGTTACATTTGGTTTAATTTTGGTTTATAATTCTATATCTTCCGATTGAGATTTTTGGAATTAAATTCTCAATTTAGCTATCAGTGAATTAAAAATAATTAAAATACCAGATATGTGCAAGGGATTCCCGACGCTCTACTGTTTGTTAATTTGAGTACTTTTTTTGTTAATCACTTTGTTTAATTTTAATTTGCATTTAAAATCACTTTTCATATTTTTATTTTCTCGTTAATCATTTAATATTTTCTTCAGCTTCTTTATTCTATCTGTTATTTTTTTAATTTGTCTCCATGTGGAATCAACACCCCAAAACTGCACTACAACTACCGCGTTATTCTTTGGGCGTAATCAGTGTGCCAAGCCCTGACACAGAGTAAATGCATCTCTTATATGATTGACATGACTACGATTGTTAAATGACACTGTCACAACCCGAAATCCGCCTCGCGCGGATCCCTGATCGGGACCGCCGCCCCAAGACCCGAAGGCCTCGGGACAAGGCTCGCATCTGCAGCGGTATCGAATAGATGTGCTTCATGTGGTTGCGGAAGCGTGAAAAACTTTTTCTTTTCTTTTCTCATTTTGAAATTTGCACATCCATCCGATACTGCCGCTATTCACAATGGTACACATGATCACACATTCAGAGCATAACTAAAAGCTTAAAGATTTTAATAACATTACATATCCATTTCCCCGAGGGGCTTAATACATAGCCTTACATTGTCTGCTAATACAAAATATGCTACTAGTGTTCATATGATTTTCCAAAATGAGCTACTTAAGCACGTCTTCCCAAAAGAGCTAGACTCATCATCCTTGTCTTCAAAATCAATTTTCCATCAAATCACCTGAAAGGGGGGTCCAAATAAAAATCCGGGTAAGCTAATCTAAGCTTGTGAGTAATTCCTGCATTCGTCATGGGGTTTTCAACTGGTAGTGGTTTTGCACATAAGAGTTTATAAAATACTCACTACCAATTGCTCGTATACTTTGAACATAGAGTACATACATTCTTCATAAAGATAGTTTTGAAACATTTAAAGTATTCAAGGCTAAACATGCATTTCTTTAAATAGAGCATAAGCATTTCAAAACATATAAACATGCATAATAAAATGGGGGTAAAACCTGCTTCCATTTCCAAAAGCATTTGTCATCTTTTCACTTTCATTAGTGGAATCTGTTTCGAACCAGACCCCCATTGTTCGTATACGTGGAGATATCTCATTGCTTGGGGGATTAGATCCTGCTACCGGGCATTTCACATGACAGGTCAATTGAGTTCCGTACAACCCAAAATCCTGACTATGTGGTCTTTGACAGGTCAATTGAGCTCCGAAAAAGCCCAAAATCCTGCCTGTGTGCTTATGCACCATTATCTTGTAAAACATTTATCACATAGCTTCTTCATATTGATACTTTTCATGAACATTTAAAACATGAAATATATATATATATAACTTCTGCAATAGAACTTCAATATTTGGAATAATCAAATTCAGAACATTTATGAAAATTTAGCATTTTAAACCCAGACATGCTGAAACATAATTAAAAACGAAAACCGTGATTCAAACCAACCACCCAGCATGTCACAATACATTTTATGAAAGCAGAAAACATTTTAAAACAGGAATCATTGATGCTGAATTTGATGTTCGAGGCTTCAAATAAATTGAACTTAAAACTTCTTCAAATTCATGGAGTTAAATCTCCACTTCAAAGGCAGGGTTACTCACCTCGGTCCTTAGGGTCAGTGCTAAAAATGCGCTTTCCCGCTCCCTCTGTAGTTCCTAAGAACAATTCATATATAGTCTCATTAACTTCACATCACTGCAATATCACCTATTGATACTTCTTAACTTATGCTTAGATCGTATTAATCCTAAAACGACTTCATAATTCCCTATGTACTTAATTTAACTCGTACTCTTAACCTATGACACAATTTAATGTGTTAGGAGTTTAAGTTATTATTATTTTTTTTTTAATTCATACTCTTCTGGTAGCTCCATTAACTTTAAAGTAATTTTAATTACTTCACATGTTTACGTGTCGAGTCTCCTCGTATTTCGTTTTAACATACAAGCCTTAGTTTTGTACTCGACAGTGTTCTAATTTATAGCCACCTGATTGATGCTATTCATCAAATTTTATGTCCTTTTATTTTAGACATCTCTTTTGGTTGAATAGATTCTACCATTGAGTCCAGAATGTCGAAGAAAGTCGGTTTAGGCTTTCTTAGAATTTAATTCGGCTTTGGACATGTTAGGGGCAATTTGGTAATTTATACCTTAACGTGTCTAAATTTTTCGGAGTCCCATCTCATGAAACGGACCCCACCATTAGATTCAGAATGTTTAAATTAGTCAAAATCCACTATTTGTTTATTTAATTTGGACCTCGTTTGACTATTTATAATGTAGGGGCATTTTGGTCATTTTGTCATTTTTACTGGTCTTAAATTTTTCGGGACCTCATCTCATGTCGTGGACCTCTCCAATGGACTCAGGAGGTCTGAGATAGTAAGAATACATATATAACTCATCTCATTTGGACACCGGGCATTTTTTGACTATTTAATTTAATTAATTAAATTAATTGTGTCAAGTATTATGTATATATATATATATATATATATAGTTTGCATAACATGACCGGATGAAATGGGTGGCACGCTGGCCAGCGTGTCACCTCCCTCCCAATAGATACCACGTTCGATTCCTGTTAGGTGCAAAAGGCACCTTTTTATTTTTATTTTTTTGATTTTATTATACATATTATATGTACATATTTTGTCCCATTTATGCACAAGCGCATACGCGTGGCCGAGTGGAACGTGTGGCGATTGGGCGCGTGAGGTCAGGGGTTCGAACCCCACCGACCGAAATGTTCCTTTTCTTTTAAAACTTACACGGTTCTTATATATATATATATACATCAGGCCCCTAAAACGTCGCCGTTTCATTTATTCCGTGGCAGCTTCGGATGCCGTTTTAAATGGTTTGCGAGTCGACTCGGTCGTCTTCCCCAACGATCTCCACTGTTACCCTAATTACAGTTTTCCTTTCTCTACAATTTTGTGGATTTTGGTTCAATAATTTGCTTTTGTTTTCAACCTAAAGTGTTTCTGATATCTTAAGGATCATCTTGGCATTCATTTGAGGAATTAAAAATGTTCGATTTGCTCGTTTGAGGGTTTGATAATCAAACCTGTACATGAGTCATAAATGCTCATTTCTGAGCCAAATTCCATGGGACTTGTTCTGTTGTGATCCCCTCTTCATGGGATCTCAGTTTTCATTCATAAAAGTGGGTTTAACAATGAGTTCCTGAGGTTGGGTTTTGAAACCCGTACCTGCAACTCAACCTTTAAAGGTTATTTCTAGGGCTTTTTGATCGCGATCATGCGTTTTAGGGATGCTTGTAGGGTCTTCTTGAAGTCTCTATGCACCAAAAATGGTTTGGTTTTCATAAGATCAGACCTGCTTCAAGCAAGGTCTTCAATGGAGGTTTGGTGTACGGCTGGCACTTTTTATGTGTCTTAGAGTCCATTACTCACTCTTAGTTCATGTCTATTCATTTTAAACATCATATATGCAAAATCAAAAGCTAAAACAGATTCATACGCAGGTAAATTCTAGAGAGAGAAATATGATAGTTTTATGTGTTCTCACCTTTTTGGTTTGAGATTGTTGACCCTCTTCACTTTTGCTTCTTTCTCCTTCTTTTCAGAAACTCTCTCTCCCTCTCAGTCTTTAGATTTTCATGTGGCATGTGTGTTTACAGTAGGTATATTTGTATATGGGTGTATGGATGATTTTGTTTCAAACATCTGATTTTCCCCAACAACTTGGTTAACTTGTGGCAGTATCCATGCTCAGGTTTTTACTGTTTCGGGGTAGGCCATGATGGCCATCAAGTGGCTGTGGGTTTTTTTTTTTGTGTGTGTGTGTGTGTGTGTATATATATATATATATATATCACACTCTCATGCTAACATACCAATATACACATACACATCTCTCACATCCGACACCCACCCACAATCTCACTATGCTTCACACACTTTAAATATCTACACATACTTACATACATATATATATATATATATTTTAATACACATACATGCATGTTTACAACATACACATATGTATACATACTTGATCACATGTATACACACACAATACACTTCTAGTGTGTGTATTTTCCATTTATTCTAGTTAATAATTAATTTCATATAAATAATTAATTAATTACTTTAAATTAATTAATTATTTCCTTAAGGGTAGATATTTCTATACTAATTCCCCGTAACCTCGTAAAATGTACCATGGTCTCGTACTAAGGGTGGGCGCACAATTTCTACGAAACCGACCGGTTGGTGATTGCAACGAAAGTGATGTACAGTCGTCCTGAGTTTTCAAGATTATTACTAAAAGTCCATGCGTCGGGTTTGAAACCGACCTCGTTACTTAAGGCGTCAATTTCTAATTTAACACAACAGCTTAATAGTCCCTAATTCGGGTCGGGGTATTACAGACACTACCCTTATGTCATGACCCTATTTCCGGCCCATGCGGATCGAGGGTTTGTGATCGGCCACCGAGGCCTTTTTCAATCATCACAATCCTTTTCTCTTTTCTAATTAATCAAACGCAGCGGAATAAATTTCTTCTTCTATTGCAGAAGCGTCAATCAATACTCAAGTCAACATCAATCATCTATATATACATTCCATAGTAATTACAAAAGTACATGATGTAATTTTTCAAGCCTGTTGATGTCATATTCGATATACAGTCCAAAATGTCCAAAAGCAACTACATCATGACTAACAAAATCCTACTACAAAAAGGTTTCATAATGTATAAGCCTCTGGGTATCCTGACTGAACTTGCTATTCCCTTGCCAATATCATCAGCTGAAATATATTGGATAAAAATCCTATGAGCTCAACAACTCGTGAGTATCCCAGCTCGTGAGTATTCCACAACATACCAAGGGTTTCAAAACTACTATATAATTCAATACTGAAATGTCAATGATCAGCTATCATATGTTATCTTAATTTATAGTACAAGATAATGGTATCAAATTCACTTTTAATAAATCTCAATTCAATAATAATCGTAAATCAATAATCAATAACACAGTTCAATAAATCAAAATCATAGTTCAATATCATAGTTCAATAAATCATAATTCAATAACATAGTTCAATGAGTCATAGTTCAATAAATCATAGTTCGATAAATCATAGTTCAATAAATCATAGTTTGATAACATAATTCGATAAGTCATAGTTCAATGCCATGGTTCAATAAATCATAGCTCGATAACATAGTTCGATCAATCATAGTTCAATAAATCACAGTTCGATGAGCCTTGGTTCAATAAATCATAGTTCGATAACATAATTCGATAAATCATAGTTCGATAATTCAAAATCATGGTTCAATAAATCATATTCAATCATGGTTCATATTCAATATTCATATTCAAAATCATATATTCCACTTCTATGGCCAGCAAATTAGAACCTCGCTGACTGAGATCGATAGACTAGCTAGTTCGATATGCCGTATCAACACTGGCTCACCACAATATACCCTGTGGGAAGGGTTCGATAAATCACAACCTATTCGATAGTGACCAATCATAGAAGAGTGTTCTATTCAGAGCATCAAAATCATATCCAAAATCAATAATCATCAATAGCAGTTCAATTACTCAAATCAAAGTTCTTTATTTGATATTTAGTTAAAACAGTTTAAACATTTGTAAGAAGATCATATAACATTTGAGTATCTTACAAACACATTTTCTTAAGTCAAAGAAGACAATATAGTTGTCAATAGGTCATTCAAAACGTATACAGTATAACTGTTAAACAAAGGCTATAAAGGAAAATGATTTCATATGTCGATATATCATAAAAGAGTTCAATATTTATATCTATAATGAAAATGTCTACCTCAATATGGTATGAAACACCCACCTGAAGTCCCAAAAGCTAGTCCAAAAATCCTTCCTTAACGAGGGTCCCTATAATCACAATTCAAGACCTTATTACTTTCTTGTTCAAAGTATCTCATAATTTAACTGTCAATCTAGAGCTCTTTCTATTCCAATTACCCTCTCCCTATAGCTTCATTAAGTCTTAGGGACGCGTTGGTCATTTTTCAGTTTGTTATTAGGTCTTATTTTCCCTACAAGGATGTCACCGTTAGGTTCAAAGTGTCAAAGATAATTGGTTTAAGTTTTTCTAGATCTAAATTTGCATATCTGTAGTTTATCTTAAGCCTAGGGCGTTTTTGTAATTTTATGTTTTCACATGTCATTTTTCGGTACTTCATTTGCCAAAATGGACTCTACCGTTGAGTTCGAATTGCCCAAAATAGTCAAGATAGACTATCTTTGATATTCAATTGGCCCTGCGTATTATTAGGGGTAAAATGAAAATTTTACATTTCACGTGTCTTAATTTTTGGGACTTAATTTCACAAATCGGACTCCGCCGTTGAGTCCGAAATGCCCAAAAACATTGGGTTACACCATTTATTTATTTTAATTAGACTTCATCTGAGTCATTTAGTGTCCATGGGTAAAATAGTAATTTTACCCAATTATTAAAATAATTAAATAAATCATTTTATTAATTATTTATTTTTCCAAGGGCTTATTTGAATTTTTCTTTTAAAAATCTGGGCCAGAATAGCAATATTCAAAATAGTTGGGGTTCAAATGACATTTTAGAATTTCCTAGGGGCCAAAATGCAATTCTTTAAAGTATTTAAAATAAACCCAAGGATTTATTTTATTTATAAATGAACCGGTCTAGGGTTTTACTGGACCGATTAGTTTTGATCGGTTCAATGCATAATGCTGACGTCATGATGACGTCAGCCCTAAATTTTTAAATTTAAAATCCTCCAGCCAAAACAGCGTAGTTCCACTTAAGGGTTTTAACCCATTTCGCGCTTAGGTCGGGGCTTGACCCGACCCGATCCAGATTCGACAAAAAAGGTCATCTCCCTCACCCGATTTTCTGGCCACCGTTCCTGCTTCGTCTTTGGCGCCGGCACCGGAGACTGCAGGTTATTTCTTTGATTTTCTCACGTTTTTCACGTCGATTTCCCTCTGTTTTTGCACCGCTTTATTTTTAAGACATCAAGGGATCTTTTGGTATCATTTTGAACTTCAAACAACCTATATTCACACAGCCAAATCAAGTTTTTCGGCCAGATTATCATTTGCTCCAGCATGGTTGTTTCTTGGTCATTTTGTGTCATTTTAATTACATTAGACTCTTGACACTACTCTCTGCCCAAATGCATGCATAAAATCAAGTTTAAGTTCCATTTGTTTCAGACCCTAGATCCGAGGTCCATCAATGGCTGCCGTTCATGGCCTGGAGCTTTTTAAGCCCCTTTGACCCCCTAAATTCACTCACAACAGCCCCTTATTGTCAGGTTAAGTCATTCATGCATTTCTATCCCTTTAAACAGTAAGTTTAACACGATTTTTCTAGAGATAGAGAACTTTCATGGGTTTGGGTTTTACCTCTCATGGCAGTCCTTGTCCCTCTTCTTGAACCTGGTTTCCAGAGCTCCTCAAGCTTCTGCCTTCTCCTTCTCAACTTGGTTCTTGATCCCTTCATGCATACACACACATGCACACACAACTTTTCCATTTCTCTCTCTAACTCTCTCTAGTTTCTCACTCTAGCCGACCCTACCTTCACATCATTCTTACAATTCTGAACTCACCATCACACGCAGCTCAGAAGTATATATTTATATATCATATATTGATTTAATATGTTTGATTTGACTTGCATGAAGCTTCATTAGTAGGTGTGGTGGTCCAATGAGGGGCTGCTACCTAAACTTGATATTCAGCCATTTGGCATTATATGATGTACATATATATATATATATATATTGTGCAATACAAGGCAAAATATATGGGCAGCCCAAGTGGCTAACTTTTTGGACTTAAGTTTCTTCACTATTTTGGGTCAAGGGTTCAAATCTCATGGGTTATACTTTTGGCTCAATTTTCCTATTTTTTTCCTTATGCCTTGTTTGACAATTCAATTTATTTTATTTTGTTTTATCTTATTTCATTTTATTTGTTATTATTTATTTATTTATTTTTTTTCCGGTTTAATTCTTTTTGTAACATGCTATTTTGCCTCATAAAATTCCTATTACCCAAATTTGCGATTTAATTTCTCGATAAGCGGGTCGGGGTGTTACACCTAATGACTTATCTTATACTAAGAGACTTCCTTTATTGATTTGATTGTGATCGGTTTATTTTGGAAAGCTATGAGGGGATTAATTATTGGAAAATATAAAATTAATTCAGATGATTAAAAATGGTATAGGCTCGGGAAATTAATCAACCCAGTCGACCGAATGCCGAAATGGATAAATGGGATCCATACGGGAAAATTAATTATACGAATAAAATAAATAAAATATAAGACACGAACGGTGACTTAAAATTGGTGAAATAAATGCCAATGAAATCGAGTCCCGACTTTAAGCCAAGTTTACCGGCATTTCATAAATTAATATTTTATGAAATAAAATAATATTAAATACGAAAAAAGGTACCCTGGCTTAATGTCAAATTCATCTGCATGTTAAAACTTAATATTTTATGGAATAAATATTAATACGAGAAGATTGTGAAAAGATATTCTACGTACACATGGTAATGTTGAAATGTATAGATGTAGACCCATTAGTGTACATGAGTCATATATATGTATAACTATATATATATATATAATATCAGAAGCTGCTAGAATAAAGGGAAAAAAAAAAAATGAAAATGGTGAAAGGCGGTTGCAGCCGAAGCTGCTAGAAACTGGGGCCCATGTATATATATAAACTAATTGAATTAAGGAAGAATCCAGAAGTCTAGGAGAAGAATAAGAACAAAGAAAAGAAAGGGAGCTACAGCCGCTCACTATGATATCTATTGATATAAATATAAAATAAATATAATATATTATATATTGATCCTTAGGAAGCAAGTCGGTTCAGGAAGAAAAAAAGTCAGAAGTTTCTGGAAATGAAGGAATCTAGCGGCCGCAACAGGTATATATATATATATATATATAACTTTATGGAAGCTGCTGGAAAATTCTAGATAAGCTACATGCATGTAAATATCTTTGTCTGCAGCAATTTGGAAGCAATTGATACTCTTTTTCTCTGGATTCTTCTCTGAAATAAAAAGTAGAAACTGCTCGAAGAGGTATGTCGGTGCAGCAGGTCTGTACATGTATAAATATATATGCGTGTGGTGGACAGTGGGGCTGTAACGGTCTGATTTATTAGCAAGGAAACAGAGGAAATGAAGAAGCAACAACAGTCCAGATTTGAAGCCGTATCTGCAAAGGCAGTTACGGCAAGAAGAATTGGCAATTGTTCCTCTATTTGAGCTTTGTTGCAAGGATATATTTATATATGTGTACGTGTTGGTGTAGCGGTGGTGCAAAAAGGGGGACGGAAGTGCAGTAAACTAGAATTTTCATGTTGGGTTATGGTTTGAATTGATGGAAATTGGAGGAAATGGCAGAGAGTGCAGTAGAAACAGTGTAGCGATGCCAATTGTTGGGGTCTTTTGATTCAGGCGGCTTTTCCTATTGTGGCTCGAAATTGTGTGTATATGTACAGTGTGTATGTAGCGGTGTAAGCAGGAAGAAGGAACTGAACCGTGGTTGATTATAACGTGCTTTTAAATAGATTTTGGCGATGGTTGGCAAAGGAGGATAACAACATTCAGGTGGAACCCGAACAGGAGGAGAACATCAGCCAATTAGAGGATGGAAGTTGGTCTGTGTTTCAATAGGTAAGGAACTGATGGTGGTGTTGGAACACGGCGCACATATTGTGTTAGAATTTTGTAGTTGCTTGGTAGAATTGCTCTGGATGAACCTTTGAATTCCTCGGGCCGGAGTAGTCTTGGTCCATGGTAGAATATATTAATATCAAGCGAGGGTCAAATTAGTTAGTTTGATGAGCAAAGGGAACATGTCATAGCAGCTGTACTTGATGAAGGAAAAATCAAAAATGCCATATATGTGTATGTTTGATTAGGTTCTACTCTGATTGGTGTGCAGCGCTTGGAGGAGTATCAGGGGTTGAATGTGCCATTTGATGGCTCGAACGCAACTCCTTTAAGCCGAGACTAAAGAGGATGACATGAATGATCTTAAGGCTTTGTTGAATACGGAGACTTCAAGGGAAATGCAGAAATCAAACACTAAAGGAGAACTTTTGGACCTCATTCCCCGGCTAATGGTTAAGGAAATTACTGTGGCTGCAAAGTTCAAAAGCAAATGTGGTTCTCAGTTAAGGGAGAACTTTGTGTGGGGTTTTCATAGGAGTCATCCTGCGGTTTCTAAGTGACCTGCGGCTTGAGCAGGGCCCATTGACTGAGGGAAGTAATGCAATATTAGTTTTAGCTTCAGCCTTGCGATGGTGTAATTGTTGGAGACTATGGGTTTTGACCTTGCTTATAGAAATTAGAGCTACTGGACTGGGAAGACTCTACACAGTAATCTGATGAGAGGAAGGGAAAGTTCTTCAATATCTGATGGATGGGATGATAAAGGGACAGAATCTGTTAGGATCATCATCTGCTTGGGAGAAAAAGGCTAAAGAAGCTGATGAAACTGGATTTAAAATGGCTGGCCGACTCAATCAATCTGTCGGTGTGTTTTCTTTAATTGCTGAACCGTGGACCGAAGATCAACCTCAAACTCTAGATGCACAACAATTTGGTTCACGTTTGACTGCAATTCTTCAAAGGTTGGATATGTTCACATTTGACGAGCATGATCTTCTGGATGTTGAATCAATTATGATGACCATCAGAAGGATAATGCCTAGGATATGCATGAACGTGGCTAACGACGCATCTGGAGGATATCTGTGAATGGAGATAAGCGTATATTCAGGTGAGTAATTCGGACTCCTGACTTGGTGTATATTTTCTGTATACTGTACTACTTTATATGCTGAATTGTTTTATACACTATACTGTTTTAATGCATCTGCTTTCATGCATATTCCTTGTATTGCATTATGTGTAGCATGATTCTGTTCTATTCTGCCTTCTGATATATCTTGTTGATTCTGTTCGAGTCTGTTGTTTCATTACCCGTCCTTGGAGTCTGGTTCGATTTTGTTTTGTTGTGTTGTGTCTACTCTGGGCCCACCATAGGATTGAGCGGTTTTATGCCAGAGTCTGACCCAGAGGGTAGAGGCCCCTGTAACAACCCGATCCTGTATAATTAATAATTACATATTAATTATTAATTAATACCGGCTCAGAGAATAATCAAGGGAATTAACCCTAATCTCCCGACGGTCAAGATAGACCGATAAAACAATTAAAATATGTTCGAGAATAGGATACAATACCCGAACCTAATTACCAATTAATTAGGTGAAATAATGTCAATTTAACACTGACGGAATTCGAATTAATTAACCACAGAAATCCCGAATGACTAATAAATGACACGGAACCTCTGACACTGTAGATAACTGAAATAGAAACTGACCGGAAGAAACCGCTGTCGAAAAAGGAGTTACGGAATGAAAGTTATGCAGGAAACATTGAAAACTGAATTACTGCGCAGCCAAACGTGGCCTTAACCAAAAATGGTGAAAATGGCCAAAAAGGCAGGCCAAGGGAATTGAACCCTTGACCTTTAAGTGGAATGAATTTTACCCAAAACTTTATCAGTTGGGCTACCCATACCTTTGTGCATTTATATACAACTCAATTGTATATATCTCTAAATTAACCAAGCCCCACCTCAAATTGGACCAATGAGGTTACATGCAAACCCCACATGATGGTTGCCCTCAGCCCACGTCACCCCATGACCCTACTGATTCTCTGATGTGGACACACACATAAATGGAGATATATATGTATAAGTGTATATGTATATATATATATATATATATCATACATAATAACATGTGGTTTAAAAGGATCACAAAAAGGGTTTTCGGTGAGGACTGAGTGACTAGTGTGTGTGTGTGTGTGTGCTCGGGTGAGGGAGTCAAGAGGGAGAGAAAGGGCTGCCAAGTGAGGGTTTGCATGAGTCTTGATCATGGTGGGTGTGTGCATGTCACCCGTTGGAAACGAGATGCACCAAAAGAAGAGAGGATTCAGGAGGCATGACTGACTGAGGCACACCTAAGGTGCCAAAAATCTAGACTGAGCCGTGTAAGAGCAGTGGCTTGAACCAAAAGGTATCATTTTTCTACTTAAAACTGAAAATTCCCTGTTTAAGCTTTGACACTGTTTTGACAGTCTTTGGGCCCAATTAAATTATGTATATATACATTACTAGAGGTCTAGGATTGTTTTAGAACAACCGAAAGGGGCGGATGGCCATGAAAACCATTGAACTGTAACACGGCCACCATGGATGACCTTGCATGCAACCAATCTGAAATGACCAAAACCAAACCATGTTTGGATGGTCGAGACTTGATCTATAGGTCACGAGAGTTTCCAAAACACTAACCCGCGACCCTAGAGCACTGATTTGGACCCTCAAAACTGAACCTATAGGTCTCGGCCATGGAACCCAAACTCGAAAATAGGCCTCTAAACCGAAATTTCTAAATGGGATGTTGATTCCCATGGACATACGGTCACAACAAGCCAAACCTCGTGCGATTTGGTTAAGAAACGGGGCCGTATGACCGAACTGAAATTCCCCATGATAATCGGCTAAACAGAACTCCATGCATGGATTCGAAGCCCCAAACCGTTTCCAATATGTTGGTTTCACTTCCAGAAAGCTTTTGGAACCAAAATCAGTTGAAATCCATACTTGAAACTCCACGAAAATGGTGAAAAATCGAACCTGCACTTAGGGCAACAGTGCCCTGCGCGTTGGAGAAGATAGAGTTGACTCGCCAACTCGTTTGAGTTGGGCCGAGTCGACTCGCACACGTGGCAACGCAAGACTATGCCACCGAATGAATGAAACTACACCGTTTTGGGCTTAACTGATTTATTTCAAATTGAATTATACCTGTTTGGATGCGGTGTTAACAAATTAAAATTTGGAATTGGGCTAATCCTGAACATGGATAAGGGCCAATTAGGGGATAACAGGAATATTTAATTCCGGTTTTCTGAAGATCACAGAACCGGTTCGATTCTTAAGTGTTTTGAACCGGTTCAACAGTTTAACCCTAAAACCCTTTGGTTTTGAACCCTAATTTTATGTAATTATGTTTTGACCCCTATAGTTTTCTGAATTTACGGATTAACCCCCACTGTTTTGTAATATTACACAGTGGCCCAGACCTTGGAAAATTTCTTCATTTAAGCCCATGAAGAATTAATTAAATAATAAAATAATTATTTTATTATTTTATTAAATAGGTAAAATTACAATTTTACCCCTAGACATTAAATATGTCAAACGGAGTCCAAATAAATTAAATAAATAGTGTATTTTCACTATTTCAAGCATCCTGGACTAAATGGTACAGTCCGATTTTGGAAATACAGTCCCGAAAAATACAGACCCGTAAGTGATAAATGACCGAACTGCCCCTCATGGTACCCAGACCCAAATAAAAATATCAGATAGCCTATTTTGACTACCTCGGGCATTCTGAACTCAACGGTGAGGTCCGTTTACTGAACCGAGGTCCCGAAAAATACAGACACGTAAGTGTAAATGACCGAATTGCCCTTAATGATACCCAAGGCCGATTAAACATAACAGACAATCCAATTTCACTATGTTGGACGCTCTGGACCCAATGGTGAGGTCCATTTTATGAACTGACGTGCCGAAAAATACGACACATGAAATTACCAAATTACCCCTGATACCGTACGAGACCTAAACAAAGTCCGATTGGGACGAAACTGATACCGGTAGGAGCCCAGACACTGGTGAGACTGTATACTTAATTAGATGACGAATCGGGGTCAGAATTACACAAAACGTAAAATGACCAAAATATCCCTGAGCACTGTAAGTGCAAAGTAGAGGTCGAATAAAGGTCAAACTGATCTGATAAATTATCATAGGGATAATTATGAACACTGAAGGGCTAAATAAGACTCCGAGACAGTCAACGCGTAAAACGAGAAATGACTGATGTGGCCCGACGATCTAAAGCAGATACCAAATGAAGTCCAAGGGACTTACAAATTTATACATGAGATATATGGGACGTTCTGAGGACCATGATAGGGTCCGGGGCAAAAATGACAAAATTACCATTTTGCCCCTAAGACTAAATAAGTACCCAACTGATACCGATTAAAGTCTAAAAGACTTAAAACTTCATATATACGATATATGGGATATTCTGAGGACCATAACAGGGTCTGGGATAAGAATGGCAAAATTATCATTTTGCCCCTATGGTTAAAATGAGAACCTAACTGATACCGATTGAAGTCCAAAGGACGTAGAACTTTGTACTTAAGATATAAAGACTATTCCGAATACCACGACAGGGTCCGGGACAAGAATGGTAAAATTACCATTTTGCCCCTAAGGTTGAATGAGTGCCTGACTGATAACAATTGAAGTCTAAATGACTTAGGATATAATCCTAATAACTGCTAAGCCTAATTAAAGAATGAAATAGCCTCGGGTGAGACCCAATGGAAGGGCGATAGGCTACTAGGCTATCTTAGGTAATCCAATAGATACCTAAGATGACGAATGAGACCTGAATGGATGAGTTCTGATCTGTCTGTGATTGATGATTATTATTCAGGATATACATGGAGATGCCTGACGTACCTGGAGGTTATCGGATTATTTATGCAAGGAAATAAGCGTAAAGTTTGTGAGTAACTTCTGACACTGTTTTGATGCTGTCCCTTGATTTACTGATCTGTTTTGAATGCAATTATTTACGTGCAATTATTTAAATGCATGCCTTTTCGTACTATATCACTTATGACATGGTTTTAGTCTTTTTAAATAATTGACTATATTCCTGATCCCTATGCTAGCATCCCGTACTGTTTTGCCCGTTTTGAACTATTGAGATAAAATGGATATATTGAACCATTATTTTTGAAACGATTAAATAAACCATGTGATATAGGCAAAGAACAACATTTTGTTGTATCGTACCGCTTTGTATAGTATACTGTCTGAATGCTATATTGTTTAAATGTATGTACTTAATGTACGCCCTTTGTATCACATTCCACGTGATGTGCTTGTATCCTTCGAATTAGGAATTCCAGTTCAGTTCAGTTATGTGCTGTCCGTTAATGATATGTCTGCCTCGATTGATATGTTTCGTCCGGTTCTGACATGTTCCGTCCGTTAATGATGTTAAGTCCGCCTTGATTGCTATATGGTCCAGTTCCGTTGTGTACTGTCCGTTGATGATACGTCTGTCTTGATTGAAATATTGTTCAGTCCAGTTATGATTAGTTCCGACAGTGATGTGTCCCTGACTTGATTGTTATATTGTTTCTACCCAGTTCCGTTATGTTGGTGTCCTGTTCATGATTTGCCTGCGTCCTGATTAGTGTATTGTTTCCGTTTAGTTCCGTTATAATTTTATTCGTTCGCGATATGCCTTTGCTTGACTGATGTATTGTTTCCGTTCGATTCCGTTATATTCCGTCTGTTGATGACATGTCTAGCCTGATTGATAGATGGTTTAGTTCCGTTATGTTTCCGTCCTGTTATTGGTATGCCTTGTCTTGATTGATCTTGTTCAACTCCGCTATGCTCTAGCCATTGATAATATGCCCCTGTCTTGACTGACTTATTGTTCCCACTCAGTCCCGATTGTGATTCGTTCCGTTAATGAAGAGTCTGTGTCTTGACCGATATATTAGCAATAGTTATTGTTTTGACCGATTGTTTATGTCATGTTCCGATCCGTTTGTATTGTTCGTTCAATTCTGTTTTATTGTACTAGACTGCTTATGAAATGGATTTATAAAAATAGTTATTTTTGAAATGACTAAATTATCCATGTGCCTTGGAAGCACAAAACTGGTTTTGAAACCCATGATAGGGAATCTGTGTTACTCACTGGGCTTATTTAAGCTCACCCCATTATTCTGACATTTTTCAGGAATTACCTCCATTAGATTAGAAGGTACTATGACATGACGTGAATAGGCCAAGTGGCATCGCAAGTAAGGATCTGACGGCACTGAATTGTAGAGACTGGTTTATTGTGGATTGAACCTGGTTATTCCGGTGAGTGGTATGTTATGACTGACTTGATTGATATATACTAGATAGACATGGCTCATGGAACTAATGGTACTCTAGAGATATTAGATCTGCTATGTTGTTATACGCTTGATTTTAGATATGCTCTGAGATTAGAATTGTTGACTGACTGGATTTAGTCTTGCTCTGTGATACATATTCTTATGATGGATAAGTGAGTTGCATTCCCGTGACACAAAGAAAAAGTTTTAAATTCCGCTGCATCTGACCCTACAGTTGGAGTGCAATTCGTCGAAAGTTCAGAATTTGCCTTTGGTGGGTCGCGTCGCGACCGACTGGCAGTCACGTCCTCGACATCCGCGTAGGGTGGGGTTCGGGATGTGACAGGCCCCACGAGTCGTCTGCTTATGGGCAGCTGGGAAAGACTTATCTGTATGATCGGCATTCTGTTCTGTTTCTGTCTTGCTCAATTCTGATCTGTTCCGCTCTGATACTGACCCCAAAGGGTAGAAGCCCCACGAGTCGTCCGCTTATGGGCAGCTGGGGAAGGTTCAGGCATTTGATACTATGCCTTTGATTGATTGGTATTCTATTCAGTTCAATTCAGTTCTAATCTGTTCTGTCCGTTCTGTTCTGTTCTGATCTGTTCTGATCTGATCTATTTGAGCTGCATTTGTTCTACTTGACCTGCATTGTTCTATCTGAGCTGCATTTGAGCATGCATATATATATATATATATATATATATGAACTGGTTTTGAAACCCATGGCAGGAACCTATGTTACTCACTGAGCTTGTTTAAGCTCATTCCATTTATTTAACATTTTTCAGGATATAACTCCATTGGACTAGAAGGTATAAGGAGATGATACTAGTAGGCCGTGAGGCATTTCAAGTACGGATCTGATGGCATGGATTTGTGGAGACTTGGGTTCTAATGGATTGATTCTGGCTATTCAGGTGAGTGTGATGATATAGTTGACTTTATTCATGTACAATAGATATGTAGGGACATGGCTCATGGTAATGGTACTCTGGAGAAATTTGATATGCTCTGTGTTATATATATGTTATAGACGTACTCTGTGGTTAGAGTTATATATGTCTGATTATAGACTTGCTCTATGGTACATACTTATGTGGTATATAGTTAAGTTGCATTCCCGAGATAAAAAGGTTTTAAATTTCGCTGTTCTGACCCTACATTTGGAGTGCAATTCATTGTACGGTTCAGAAGATTGCCTTTGGTTGGTCGCATTGTCGGTAGAGAGACCGACAAGGCGGCTAACTGGCATCACATCTTTAGCATCCGCATAGGGTGGGGTGTGGGATGTGACACTTTCGCTGATCATTGTATTCATTAAAGACTTTCGCTTATTATTATTTTAAATTTTTAGTACATTGCACACTAGTACTATGATACAAGAATGGAAAAAGTAGGGACGGCCGGCCCCGCGACACGAGATCCGTATAAGGTGGGTTTCAGGTCGTGAGAGCAGGAAGAGGACATCCTAGCATTTTTCAACATTTTAGACTCAATGGTAGAGTCCATTTCAGCAATCGAGACACCAAAAGTAAGGTATATGAAATATATTAATTATGATCACATCCCTAATGACTGATTAAGCTATCAAATAACTTCAAAATGTATAAAGGGGTCCACTTAGTTTTAGGAACATCTGATATTAAAAATGAAGTTCGCTTTAGAAAATTAATTGTCAAAAAATACGACACGTGAAATGGTAAAATTACAATTAAGTTTTTATTAGACAAGCAAGCTATGAGATGAACTCAAAAAGATAAAGGGGCCTATTTTAAGGTTCTAGGGGTCTCCAAATTTGAAAGACAAGGCTCAAAGGGACTAGAACACCAACTAAGTGATGTTTTAAGCAAAGCAATGTTATGATATAGTGTTACTTTTATTTGATCCTTCTTAAAGGATCACTGGTAGGGAAAAGAGAAAAATGACTAAGAGAACCAATGATTAAGTAATCAGATGTGAATTAAAGACCAAAGGTGAGTAATTTTGTTCCTTGGATTTGTGTCATTTTATATACAAAGGTTTTGTTATACAAATGCTTTGTTAGTGCAATGGTTTGATAAATGCAGATGTTTCAATAAATGTTTTCTTGTGAATCTCCAAGAATAATTTTTTTAGCACTCAGTTTTAATATATGTTTTGGAAACCCATGGATAACTTTGTTTATCAACATATTTTCTACACTCCATCGTATGACACCTCAGTCATTGTTTAATATGTCCTTGCCTAGGGGACTTTTTCTTCAGTAAAGCCTTTTTAGGCCAAGAGATTTCTATATTACGTGTCATTGTATGTGACAGTCTTATTACAAGACCACCTTAGTTCAGTTCAGCTCAACTCATTTTTTTTTGTCGTGAGGTGGATGAAATCTTAGCATAAAAAATATTTACATGAAATGGTCATATGTTATTTATCTGTGTAACTCTACTAGCTTGAATTGTCTTTACTACTATTTCAAGAAGATTCCATCTATGACATGTTTTGTGTAATGTCTGTAGCTTTTATGAAATGTCATTATGTTTGAAAAATGTTTTATCCCAATATTCATGAAAAGCTTGTATCGTTTGCAAAAATCCATGACAGGGTACCTAAGTTACTCACTACGGTTCGTTTAAACTTACTCTAGTTTTTCCAAACATTTTTCAAGCTTGCTAAGAAAAGTAAGCTAAAGTTCACATGTTAGTAAGATACAAGAGAGCATTGATGGAAAAGGGCATTATAAAAGCTGAGATGGCTAGAGTTGAGCCAATTTATGTATAACAAAGGGAGACAAATGAATAAAGATGTTTTGATGTGAGATGACATGTGTTAGGAATTTGATCAACAACTTTGGATAGTTTGATGTGGAAATGACTACTAAATGAGAAGTTATATGAGGTGATAGATTGTTCATTTATATACCTGTATTGAGATAGTTTTGAAAACTTGTACATATATTTAACTTTGATTCTATTCTATGAAGTAAAGTTTAGCTGCTTTTAGTTTGGTGTTGAAGGCCTTTGTCGGTTGCATTCCAAACCCCGCATAGGGTGGGGTTTGGTATATGACACCTAGGTTGGGACAAAAACACAATTTATATGTAAAAACCTCAACCAGACATAATTTCCACTAGGTTATCCATTTAGGGTGATTTTTATGGTATTTGTTTTATTTCTATCCAAAAATAACAATTTCGCTAAAAAGGCCTATTTAGCCTAAATTTTACAATTTATTTCTCTCAACCTACTTAATAGGCAAATGAGTCAGTGAATACCACAGCTCATATTGTTAGAAGAACTGTCGATAGTGAAATTTATCTTTTTTATGAGAAAATTTCTCTATTTATGTGGAAATTGAAAGTGAAATGTCAAATTTTCTATCTAGACAAAGAAATTCTCTATTTGTGGAGAAATTTCTCTTTTTAGAGAAATTAGACAATACAATCTCTTTTTTTTTTCTTTTCTTTATCTAGACACTGAAACTTTTATAATAATGAGGAATGTTTTTGTTATTGGGAAATTAGACAAAAAAATTTGAAACTTTTTGTCATGAAAGTGATATTTATTTGTTTTTGTAAATTAAATTGGGAAAATTTATATTCCAACAATGAAAATTTTGTCAAAGAAATTTGTCTATTTAGTCAGGATCAATATAGAAATATCACTTTAGGTGATTTTGTTTTTGGTATTTTTTCCAAGATTATCCAAAACAAGGGCAATTTGGGTCCATAATTTTCCCAAAAAGAACTCTTTTAGTCTTAATTTTATTTTTTGCTTTTCATCAATAGAGAAATTTCACCATCCAATAATGATTTTTTTAAAAAAAAAAAAATATTCATTATGGATCTTGTGTATCAAATCATGATTTTTAGATTCCAATTATATTAAGTTTATGAAAGATGGATTTATAGATAAGAAGTTCTTGAATTTTGAAATTCAAAAAAAAAAAAAAAACTGTTAATGATTAGATTATTATGAAATATGAATCTTATTTGATGTGGACCATGTGATTATTATTAAATGATAGATATTTTAGTCATGAAATAAGTAAAGAACTTTTGGAGTTAAATAGTTAAGCTGGACTTAATGTGAGAAAAGTCCAAAACGAGGGACCTATCTTTGTTACTTTTATTGATCAACTAAACTTCCACATATACAACTTTTTATGCATATAGAAGTGTTAGTGCTTGAGCTATGTGAAAGTATTGATAGACATGAGTAGATGATGGTAATCAAGAAAGTGACAGGGATGAACAATTGATGAAAGAAGCATTTAGATGTTTGATAAAAATTATTGAAAAATAATTATGAAATAGGATTAGCCCCCAACCTTCATTGGCTCCGCCCAATTCAATGGGGACTCTAATTTAATTGTTGAGAAGATGAGAATTTCCCATTTAAGCATACGAGAGAGAGAGAGAGAGAGAGAGAGAGAGGGTTCTAAACTCATATTGATTATCATGAGGTCTTTTCTTGTAGCTAGTTCAATCATAGGTTTTTCCTCGATTCATTCTTCCATGAATTGCTGTAATTGAAAAGAAGTCCATCAAAGTTAAAGTAAATAATTCAAAATGACTCTTCAAATTAACAAGTTTTGCCTCTCGAATACCCAATAATTAATTCTTTATAACGTACTCTATTTTTTTTTAGACAAATAAGCCAACAATCGTTGACATTTTTTCAGAATTTTTCACAGACCTCTCTCTGAGATAAATACTTAAAATTCTACGAACTCCCTGTCTTCTTCTTTTTCTTGTGAAAGAACTAGGATGAATGATTTTTTTACCATAAAAGGACCCCCTTTTTTTACAGATATGAATTTTATCGATCAATAATAATAATGCCAATCGTTTTAATCCGGTATACACAACAATCTAAATTTCTTTATGGGTTCAAATGGAAAATTTGAGTAGTTCCAAATTTGTAAATCCCCAGGAAAGAGATTTAAAAAACAATGTTGATCCCACCAATGCAAATCTATATATAAACATAAAATTTGACATGATATGCATAAAATAAATCTGAAATTTGAACAAGCACCCTCAAGCTTGAGTGTGGGAGGGTTTTACCATTACATCAAGGAATGCCTCCATCCTAGTACACCAATTTTTCTGCATTCAACATGTAAACGTACTAATATATATGCGTACAACAAAGTGGGAGATCCAACATTCTAGGACTATTATTGAGTCTTGCTTGCATGATCAAACTCTCTCAATAGTCAATACAAGGCTGGATCTGGGAATAGATTTAGAAATCACAAAAGAGCATATTCCTTGTATCTTTACAGGCATGGCATGGCATGGCAATAACAGCTTCGACCTCAATCTATGAATTACAATAATGGCACCAGCCAGACTCGTCAAACTTTAAGAGAAGCTGTGGAACAACCGGATTTTACTTCATGGAACAACTAAACAACCTAGTGGAATGAGACCCGGAACTCGACACTGCACATGAATCTTCTTAATCTTCTATAAATCCCACAGAGATGCATGGAGAGTATCGATCAAACAGATGCATCTAGCAACTTACAGATTTTGAACTTCACAGTGCACGCTTCCGGTGGGTTTTGTTAAGCAATATTGAAGTACAGATTACAATCCCTCAAAACATGCCAACGCAACCCAACGAGGCGTTATTTCTCATGGCATAAAAAACAGCGGCTACCCAAATAACAAACAACTAGAATCTATTTTCAAATGTGAATATTTCTTGGGCATAACCTTTTTCACTGAATCCATACTCTTTTAAGATACATCATAACAAGAAACGATCATAAAATTATTGTACCAACATCACAAGGACGAACCCACAAACGACAGTTGGAGGAATACGAAGTAATACTAGACCACCTCTGGAATGGAAAATTCTCATCTTGAAGAGAGGAAAATAGCTAACCATAAAATTAATTTTTCCCAAAGACAATCAATATGGGACGTTCTTCGGGACATTCCGTATGACATTACTCTTCATGCCAATCTTAGAGCGCATGGCCTCAACCCCTGATCTACTTATCTGCTTCATTACCTTCATCCTCACCATGTGCTCTCTTGACTGTACTGTTGCCAACCCCATGCTCCTATACCTGAATATTAACACACAAACAAGTCTTGTCACTATAGGATTTTTGTTTTATGTTCTACATCTGTTCCTTGCTTTTGTTTTTGTGGGGGCCCTTCTATACAGAAAGCAACTATGAAGGGATATCAGAAACAAACCTAGAGGCCAGTGCAGCAGTGATTGCAATAACATTTCTAGGTGATGGACGCGGCTTCTGACGGTAATAGCGCAAATATCCCCTGGATCCAAGTGTTCTGGTTGATATTCCATCATCAGTTCTCCTGGTAATGATGAGCTCAGACCCACCACTTCCAAGTTCAACAGTGTTGCTCATGTCATCTAGTGCAACCAGCTGTTTCCCTTCTGAATCCACATAACTATAATAAAGGAGAACAACCCATCTTAGGGATATGAACTGATTATGGTATGGGTATTATTTTAGAAGAAGAGAGAGAAGTAATGGATGAAAATGAGCAAAAATAATTAAGAAAAAAGGAAGGGGGGAGGGGGGAAGTGAACCTGCTGCTATAATCATAAAATTCTTCTAACTCCGCTTCCTCTTCATCACCACCGTCACCATAATGCACTTTGCAATGACTTTTTGCCACCATATGTTTCCTAACTGCTTCCAAGCTGCTGAAAGGATGACATCTATCATTGCAGTACAAACACATGAAATCCCTTTTCACCTGAAGAATGGATGACACCAAATGGGAAGTGAACCTAATTATTGAGGAAAAATATATGACAATAAAATAATCTTACCAAGAATGTAATTTATTACCTTGAGACCAAGATAAGTAAGTAGGCCTCTTGGATCCTTCAGATACTCAACATCAGGTAGGAAGAACCCGTGCTGCCTGTGCATGTGAACCATACAGCTTTCTATTGTATCATGCTCCAGATCACACATAAAGCAAGAGGATGGATCTAATTCATTTTCATACTTCTCATCGTCACCATCCAAATCATCATTAGAGGCAAGCTCATTTACATTCAAATGAGTCAAGGAATCTGTTGCTTCATCAACCATGTCTTCCTCCGGGTCAACCTCCTCCCACTCATCACTTTCTTCGCTTTCTTCATTGCCTTGCTCTTTCCATTGGGGAGGCTTATTTACAACACGGCGTGGGAATGGCTTGATTATTGCACTCCTGTCATATGAATGACCTGTCCCTTGGGAAGCTCGCATTATATGACTTCGTGAATTTAGATGCTGAGCATGAGCCTTGGAATTTCTATATCCTTTGTTGCAAAGGCCACAACTATAGAGCATGGGGGTCTCATTTAACTTATTTTTCTCTCCAGCAAGTGCAGATTGTCTAGCTAGAAAGAGTGCTTCTGTAACCCCTGGAACTCCGGCAACCTGATTTAAAAAAAAATTAATAAAGAAACAAAATAAGATAAAATCAATCGAAACTGTCAAACAATGCAAGCTCATCAAATGCATCTTTTCCGATGAATATTTCTCATCCCAAAAGATGTCACATGAAACTGATAAAAATCACAACAAAAAAGGCTAACCAACATGAAGGATCACATTAAATGTTTTTAAGTCTTTCTTTCAAACTTCAATACCTACAGATTAGATGTTTGAGTCTTAGGGCCACCCACCTGGGACACAAGGCCCGAGTCTTTCTGGCACATGTGGTTAGACGAGTGTTGCATGGGCCCTGAGAGGTTTAGCCCTTACTATAAATAATAACCTATTGTCTACCACTTACTACTGGCAAGTCCAACATTCCTGTGGCTTGCTAATATGAATATCAATATTGATATCTTAAGCATAACCCCTCTCACAAGTAATGGATTAGATTAACGATTGAATACTAATGTGGAATTCAAATCTTTTGGCTCTTAATTCATTAATGAATGATGAATTTCACAAAAGAAAATGTTTGTATAATGAAATGACTGCTAAGCATGACTGAAATTGTATCTATTAGCCTCATAATTTCCTACAGAAATAGAACAAGGCTACATCATACTGTTTTATCATAATAAATTTTACAAAATACATCTTGATCAACTAACAAAAGAACATTTTCAGTAAATTTCTTAGAAAAATGAGTTATAAATGTAGTGAACCTGTTAAACCACCAACTCATCTAAAAGTTTAAGGTATTAGAGAATGGGTTAACAATATCAAACTCTCAACACTCCCCCCCACATGCGACCCCGAACTCATACGCGAAGAGACACAAACCACTCAAACACGTAACACAAAGTGCAATTTTGCACAAACAAAATAAATGGAGAATAAATACAAATGGAGAAACTTACCTAAAACCTCTCATAATAAAAGTTCTGATAACATGTTAAACCACCAACTCATCTAACAGCTTAAGCTGTTAGAATGGAATAATAACAAAGCCTAATTTTACATGCAGTGACTGAGATTGAGATCACACTGTTAAAGCATTGACTATAGCTCTGGAATCTTCTCATAAGACAATCTCTTTTGTTTTTCTTCTTAGTTATTTTGCTACTAGTTTAATTTACATAAGTGATATCACGTCTTTATTTGTGGGCTTAAACAGATTCACTACACATAAATTTTCTAGTTAAATATACTCTTTCAATTTTAGTTTAGCGAACTTTAAAACTATACTTGAAATTACAATTCTAACCCTAGGATTGACGCCTATGGGAAATTTAGGTGTGATCTCTAACTTCTTCTTTCTTCTAATTTTTTTTTTTTTTACCTTTCTAAGCGTTCAGAACACCAAAAGCATATTCGCACCAAAAGCATATTCATTTAGAAAGTAATATTCCACAATCCCGACCCCTTTCTACTTTGATTACTTATCCCTTGACTCAAAATCAGCAACCAGCCCCAAGTTACTGTTCACAGCACCAGAAGCTTCCCGTTCATCTCCTCATTAGGGCCCCCAAACCATACCCCTTTTCCTACATCCATACATGACTTACCAGCTGGAGGGTAAAAACCAGCTAAGCCAAAAACCAGTGCATATATCAAGGAGAATAATTATCAAAACAAGAGAGCTTAGGTGCAGGAGTAACAAGTAGTGAGCTGATGGCATAATGTGAGTGTCTTGGAGAAGTGTCACAGGTAGTGACAATTTCAAAAGCCACCCAATGTGTATTTTCAGATACAGAACAACACAATGGTAATTTTCCCAAAATTGCAAGGGTAGGTTGGAAAAGGGGGGCAATGCTTCCCCTGTTCCCTTCCTCTTCTTAGCATAAGGTATCAAGATCCAAAAGCGCAATGGCATGAATGGGTAGGTGATCAGTGCTCCCATTTCCCCTCCTTGAATTTACACATAGGGTATCTAGATATGTAAAACACAATTTGCAGAATTTTTTATGGAAACTAATGGCACACTAAAATTGTTTTTATATATATATATATATAAGTAATGCCACACTACAATTAATATTGTCTCATTAACAGATAATTCTTTCTTGGACTTGCTAACTCAGACCCCGACACCCACCCACCCAAAAGACACACGCATGAAAGAGTATCAAATTATCAATAAACCTAAATGAAGGATATTCCAAGAGCATAAGTAGAAGGATTTCGTCCCTCGTCATCCTGAACTCTATTGGTGATTCCATTCGAGCCTTTTTTGTTACCAGTTCCAAGTTAAATATTTGCATTCCAAGGCTTACATTGCAGCACAACACCCATATCATTTGTTCCATTTTTTTAGGTTCCATTGTCAAGTACAACTTTCCACTTTAATGGAGTTCAATTTTTCTTCTAAGCTCTGTATGCTTAAACGGCAATGTTTCTAAAGAAAACTACTTCTGAGGTTTTAAAAAAAAATATTTGCAAAAAGGCATTTTTTCAGACATGATAATTTTCCTCAAACTTTAAGAGTGTAAACAGACACATAAAGGAAAATGATTTATGAAAAAGTTCCTAGAAATATTTTTTGTCAAAACATGCAGAAGCCTTCGGAGAATAAAGCAAATTAATCCATAAACCTGTTCTCTCAGCAAAAAAAGAAAATGATGCTGGCCCCTCAAAGCTGTTGCTTTTTGTTACCACATGAATTTTGAAAACACATACTTCAATCCTTCCTCCAAGGCAAACAAAAGCCTAATATCAAACCAAGACTACAATTTGTAGATGTCGCCGAGGGAAAACATACACCTCAAATCATCCTCCAAAGCAAACAAAAACATATATTAGACCAATACTACTATACAGATTACGCTGTTTTTCTCTGTCATGTTACTAGAGAAGGCAGGCATCCCATTAGTCTATTCTTAAGGCTTCGCAGAAACTCTTTCTTCAGGAATGTAATTCCAAGGCTCTTCATCCTTTTCAACAGAAAATATCTCCAGGGAGAAGTTATTCAAGAAACTAAAGGATTCATGGAATTTTTTCAAAGCCATTACTTGTTCACTAATTTCAATAAACTACTTTTCCTTTGAAACAAACAGAGGCTGCGGATGGACATTAGGACCTCAAAATATAATTACACCCATTGTCACTTCAATAGTTCAAGATTATAAGAAATGAGAAATTAAAAGTCTAAAATATCATACAACACAAGTAAATCAAGGATCCAACTATATAACCCCTTCCCCGTTTGGTTCCTCAGAAAACGGAGGAAAAGGATACGGTTTCACAAAGCTATGTGTTTTCTGTTGTTTATAACTTCTGCAGGGATGGAAAACTCAGCTCAAGTAATGGAAAATCTAACTGAGCCCAACAGGGGAACAACAGAAAACCCTAAATAGGCTCATAAAAGAATAAGATGTATATGCATATATACGCATATATATATATAGATAGATGTAGAGAGAGAGAGAGAGAGAGATTGAAATGAACAAACCTTGCGTTTGAGGTTGTAACGGTGCCATTCGGACTTGTAATGAAGCTTCTGCTCCGATTCGTCTAGAAATTCTTTGTTACAGGCGTTGCAGGTTAATCCCGGCATTTCTCTTCTTCTCTGATTATGATAATGGTATATCGATATATCGAGGGAGGCGGGCAGACAGAGAATAAGAGGAGGGAAGGGGATTCTGAAAGCAATTTATAGGGTGAGAAGAAAAGAAAAAACGACGGCTCGTAGTCGGTGAAGACGGACCTGACCGGTCGCTTGCGCAAGCGTCGAGGTCACCAACGGATGGGCATCCCCTGATCCTCACCCGACCCACAGATTACCCGAACTCGCTAGCCCGTTTAGATTTTTTGAGTAATTAAGATTAGATCACTTTTTGTTACATAATTAACAGTCGGTGAATAACAAATGAATATTTGAAAAACAAAGTCAATTTTATGAACAAATTTATAAAGATATCAAAAAATTTAGAAATACATCAATTTTTTATATTTTTTATTTTATATTACTAACTACCTTTTATTAAAAGACAACTATATTTTCTTGCTCATCTTATACAAACTCTAATATCTTTTGGGAAGTATTGAATTGACAAGTCATTGAGAACTATGGCTTCAATGATTTTAATGAGTAAGTATTAGACATAGGTTTGTCCGCGACTCTATGTCCTTCTCTCTCTCTTTCTTTGTGAGTCTATGTCTTTATACACACACACACACACAAATACAAATCAAAGGCAGGTAAAAGGTTGTACGATTTCGTTCATCTATGTTTCTAGATCTAAAATTTTTCAGATATAATGATACTTTAAAATACAAAAATGAGTTTAGGGTTTTATTGGTTTGGATTTGAGGTTTGTTGCATTATGACACTTTGATGAACCAAGGTTTGGTTGAGTTTGGATATGATTTTTCATTTTTTGGGACCTAAGAATGCAAAACTTGAGTTTGGGTTTAATTGACATGTTGTATATCCTAAAATTCAACATGAATCATTATTAGCATGTAGATGAACTTGGTGCAACTCTCACAATGTTGATGCAAAGTGTAACATCCCGACCCAATTAAGCGAATCAATTAAGGATAATAACAATTATCATAAGTTAATTCGCTTATTAATCATGGACAATTCTAATTAAGACTAGTGGCCCGTAAATACGGAAGCAAAAGAATAATGAGAACAACTAATTCTAAATTAGAGACGACCAATTTGAGAATGCAAATTAATGCCAAGGTCATAACTTGATAATAAGTTATGACTAGTGTTAATCAAGGATTAACACATGAGTAGTTATAGAAAATTAGTATACAAAGTACACTTAAGCAAGACTAGCGTGATACGTGAGTAAAGTGTGTGTAATCAAGATTATTCCAATAATTATAATAAATTTTTGGAATAATTAAAATATGATAAAATACACCAAGACAAGATTAGTAATGCATGGATGAAGCATGCAAAATCAAAAGATATTGTGAGAATTTCAAGAGATTTTTATGACATTTAAAATACAATTTTGAGAGTTCAAGAAATATACACTAAGTATGTAATATAATGCATAAAAAGAGAAAAGAGGAGGAAAAATGACCCAAAATGCTTCCACCAAGACTTGAACCTTGCACTTGTGCAAGGTAATGATAAGTCTTTAAAAAGAATATCAATTGGGCTACAAAAACTTCTGTGTTATGTAACCTATAAAATATGTATATAACCCATAAAAATATATGCCTGCATGAACAAAAGCTGAGGTGTCAACACCTCATTAGACCCTCGTTTCATCCAAGGAAAATTCATGCAAAAAATCAAATTATATATATATGTTGTATATATATCATATGTGTAATGCTTGTGAAAGAAAAAAAAAAGAAAAAAAAACATACTTGTGTGTGTGATGGTCGACTAGAGAGAAAGAGAAAGGAGAAGAAGAGAGGGGAGCATTGTTGTAATATCCCGATCCAATTAGGCAAAGTAAATTACTTTAATGCCGTTTTTATGAGCTTAGTTATATATTAATTTAGTTGACATTTTAAATTGGAACTAGTAGGCCAAAAATATTAAAATTATTACACGAAGAAAAATTAGGCAAAATAGAGCGAGGTGTGAATAAATCAAAATTTAATCAAATTTGTCGATAAATATAAAATATCTTGGTTAAATGAAACACGATATAAAATGTCAAAAAATAAAAGGATGACATAAAGAGTTAACACACCAAAAATTAAAAAGCAAGGCGAGAATGCTAAGGGACTCTTAAAGCGATTAAGACACAACTTAAAAATCTGACAAATAATGCCTAAAATGCCAAGCAAGGCATAAGAGGGAAAAAAAAGGGGAAAAAAATGAGGCAAAAAGGATGGCCAAAGGGTTTGAACCCTAGACCAAAAAGCAAGAGAAACCTAAAGCCCAAAATAATATCAACTAGGCTACAAGCACTTTTATGCTATCGTGTCCCAATTTTAGAAAAGCTTACAAAAAGCAATGGGCATGGAGCTTAGTCTCAGTATCGCCTACCACCTAGAGACTAATGAACAATCTGAGAGAACAATTCAAACATTGGAGGACATGCTACGTTTTTGTGTCATGGACTTCAAGGGAAGCTGGGTGGAACAACTAGCCCTAATGGAGTTCACGTACAACAATAGTTATCAGTCCAGTATTGGTATGGCACCATATGAGGCACTATACGGTAGGAAGTATCGATCTCCTTTGTGTTGGACAGAAGTAGGGGAAAGGAAGTTGTTTGGCCTAAAGATAGTAAAACAGACAACAAAAAAGATCCAGCTGATCAAAACAATGATTATTGGCAACTCAAAGCCGTCCGAAGAGTTATGCTAATGTTCGAAGAAGGGAGTTAGAATTCAAAGTGGGCGATTATATGTTTCTGAAAGTGTCGCCTACGAAGGGCGTAGTGAGATTTGGAAAGAAATGGAAGCTAGGACCTTGCTACATTAGACCATTTAAGGTCATAAGACGAGTCGGACCGGTGGCATACCGACTAGCCCTACAATCAGAGTTGGCGCATGTGCACAATATCTTCCATGTTTTTATGCTGCGGAAGTACTTGCACATTCCAGACCAAGTGGTTGAGCACGAGCCCCTAGATGTCCAAGAAGATTTGACTTATGTTAAACAACTAGTGCAGATCTTGGATCGCTCGGAGCAAGTTTTGCAAAACAAGACTATTCCGCTAGTGAAAGTGTTGTAGAGGAATTATTAGATCAAGAAAATCACTTGGGAGCGAGAGGATGAGATTCGCGCCAAGTACCCATAACTTTTTACGTTATGAGGTATGCCAAGTTTGGGGACCAAACTTTCCTAAGAGGGGGAGAATGTAATAGCCCGACCCAATTAGGTAAAGTAAATTACTTTAATGCCACTTTTATGATCTTAGTTATATATTAATCTAATCAACATTTAAATTGGAACTAGTAGGCCAAAAATGTTAAAATTATTACACAAAGAAAAATTGGGCAAAATCGAGCGAGGCGTGAATAAATCAAAATTTAATCAAATTTGTCGATAAATACAGAATATTCTCGGTCAAATAAAACACGATATAAAATGTCAAAAAATTAAAGTATCACATAGAGAGCTAGCACACCAAAAATTAAAAAGCAAGGCGAGAATGCTAAAGGACTTTTAAAGCAATTAAAACACAACTTAAAAATTTGACAAATAATGCCTAAAATGCCAAATAAGGATAAGAGGGAAAAAATGAGACAAAAAGGATGGCTGAAGGGTTTGAACCCTAGACCAAAAAGGAAGAGAAACCTAAAGCCTAAAAAGAATGCCAACTGGGCTACAAGCACTTTTGTGCTATATAATGCATAAGATATGTATATATGCCCTAATAAGTCCCAATTTCAGCATGCTCAAAATTAAGGTTCCAGCACCCCATTGGGCCATCTCCTCATCCAGTTACAAGACATGCAACACTTCAAGCCCATGTCAACCCTACATATATATATATATATATATAATAACATGTGTTATATATATATATATATGACATGTGTTATATAGATATATGACATGTGTGTGTGTGTTGTGTATATGCTTATAAGGAGCAGATCGAGAGTAGTGTGTGTCAAGTGTATTGTACATGTGTGGATGTGTAGAGAGAGAAGAAGAAGAAGAAGAAGAAGAAGAATGAGAAGAAGAAGAAGAAGAAGAAGAAGAAGAGAAGAAGAAGGAAAAAAAGGAAGTCCATGCATACACATAGAAGCTCCTTGAGATTTTAGTAACTTGAGCTAGAAGAGAAGAAGTCACGTTTGAAGGTAAAACAAAAACTTCAATAAAACTAATTTTCTCTCTCTAACTTAAAAGAGTGAATTCATGCTGTTAAGTGTCATATACATGCATGTATGTAATTCTAGTGTGTGTCAAAGGGAATTGGAAACACAATAGGAGGGTTTATGCCTAGGAAAAACACAGACCGTCATTGTTACACCTTCAAAACTCAGGTCTGAACCCATATAAATAAAACCCATTTTTGATGCTCAAGACTTCAACTAGATATTACAAGGGTTATAAAAACCTTAGGCTATATCAAAACCATTAAAGGAATGCCATGAAAAACTAAGTTGCAGGTCACGACTTGGAAAGCCAACCCCTCAATTTGAACACCAAAGCTTGATTTGGAATGAGAATCAATTTTCCATGTTGTAAGGGTCATCACAGACCAAAGCCCATCAATTTTGATGGAGAAATGAGCATGTATGAATCAAAACTCAGAATCTTCCATGGAAGCTCAACCAAGCTCTTGAGACCACCTCAATGCCCTAAACCAATGCTAAAATAACCCCTATTATTCTAGGAGTCCATAGGATTTGAAAGCAGTCAAAAAGGAGTTCTAAAACTTCACGAAATATAAGATAAAAATTCTAAAATTAGGACAACAGTGACAGGGTCGATGGGGATGATGAGCAGTGACTGGTCGGGTCAGATTCAGGGTTAGGACCCGCCCCTATTACACAATAAAGGTTAGCTGAGACGACGTCGTTTAGGGTTAGTAGGTTTTAAATTTAAACAGAAACTGCGCTGTTTGGTTACATGGATAAGGGATTGATTTAATAGCCACGATTGGAATAAGGGATAGCCTATTCTTGAAATGGGACCTTATCCACTGTTTGGGTTCTATATAATCAGAAAAAAAAAAAAAAAAAGGAAACTATAGCCAGTAGGTTTTGACCCACTGACGTGTACGTGTGTGTGAACCTTAACCCACGCGTGTGAAAGTGCCATTGAGGCACTTGGTTAAAATAATACTTAAATAAATATATAATAAAAAATAATATAATTAAATTACTTTAAATTAGTAAAATATTCTTAGTGTCTGAATAAAATAAAAAGATAGTGCAGCCCATCATTTTTGGGTATTCTGGACTTAATGGCGAAGTTCAAATTGTGAAATAAAATCTCAAAAAATGCGAACGGACAAACTAGGTTAATCCCAAAAATGTCCTGAAGACCAAATAATGATACCAAACGACCCCCAAAAATTATGAGAATACGTACCTTAGAGTTTTTCGACGTTTCGGACTCAACAGTGGAGTCTGTTTTGCCAAGTTAAATATCTAAAATACTGATGTATGAAATAGGCTATTTTTTAGGACACTTTAAAAATACGACGTTGCTCCCAAGAGGGGGAAAATAAGCCCATGGATTTAAAATACGATGCATGAGATTAAAGACAAAAAAATTCATCAATAAAATCAGATTAAGTATATAAATGACAGCAAACTGAATAATATTTCTTGATTTATAGGATCGTCCAAGGGAAAAGAGAAGGAAGTCTAATTCCTCGTGAGAGGAGGAGAAGCTATTTTGAAATAAGTAAACCCGAACTCTAGCATGTGGTATTCCTAGCCATGTCACAATATTATTTCCTTGATGCTGCCAATTTGTATTCCATACATACCTGACATTGTTAATCTCCACAATTTGATGTGTGTTCTATATTGTGGATTTGTTGAGAATTTGATTGCCAATATACTTACATGATTATTTGTCCATTACTATACCTTGCTTGGATAATGAAAAATCGTTATGCCTCTCACGTGGTGCTGTGCATTATGAGGGTGTAGATCCTGTGGTGAAAAACCCAAAATCGGCTATTAGTACTCACATGCCAGACGGGGTCTGGACCGTGAAACGAGACATATTGAGGTACTTCCAGGCCTGCGGGGAAGGTCCGTAAAATGAGACATGGGTGTGGCATAGAGTTGCATGGGTGTGTCACGCATATTGTTCATGTACTACATTGATGATATTAGTATGACATGTAGATATAAATGTACACTTGCACATGCCACGCCTTAATTTTGTTTCTTGCATTAGCATTATATTATACCAGCAGTTGAGCTGACCCATTCGTGGGATACCATTTCAGATGACGCTCCGGCTACATGAGATTTGGTGATGTTTTAGTAGAAGAAAGAACTTAGAGTATTTTGGCCCTTGGGGCATGTATTGGTATTGTACAAAGGCATAAGCCCTGAAGTATGCATGTTTAATTTATATGTTGTGAAGCACTAGATAAGGCTTACGAATTTGAATCAGAATCTGGACTGAGTTAGTGTTGAAATGCATGTGATTGTCTTTTGTTCTTTTATTTCTTTATTATTTTATTGTCTTTTAATTCCGTTACACTCACCTCGAGTTCGCGGAAATTCGGGGCATGACATTCCAAGCCCAAAGTCGAATCTCGAAACACAAGGCCTATCCAGAAAAGGGCCAACTACAAAAAGGACACACTTAAATGCCTCACCTGCCAAAAAGCCCACCGGGGCCAATGCCTTAAAAATACCAACGTTTGCTACTATTGCGGCTGTATTGGACACTTCGCAAGGAACTGTCCTCAGAATAAATCTATAACCTCTACTACCCCTACCCTATCAACTCCAGTGATACCAGGAGATGATCAGACTGTTGCACCAGTAAACGCAGGTACTCTTCTAGTTTATTTACGGCCTATGCATATACTGTTGATATTAGGATTTACGCATTGACTAGTATCTTCCTCATTACTGTTAGAGTTGAACTTAGAAACAAAACCCCTAGATTTCATGTTGACTATTTCAATATCCTCGAGAACTTTATTATTAATACATGCCTATGAATGTTGTATAAATAAACGAGGCCTTGAATGAGAGATAGTTTGAAGGAAACTTAATGGATAATTACAAGAGGACCAAAAATATGAAAATTCTTGAGTAAGTCATAAGTAGACCTGATAGAGTAGAGATGAATAGTCTTGAAGACAATTACTAAATGAGTGAGATTGTCAGAATTGACCTTATGAAATGTGATAATTTTGAAAAGAGGCTGACACATGATGAATAAATATTAGAAAGAAATTCAATAAATCTCGTGATCTAAGATGATGTCTGGCTGATTTTAGTCAATACTCTATCAAGTTAGATGAAGGTAAATGATAAATGATTCTGAATAATTGTTAGGGATCAATGTGATCTAAATAATCGTAAAGACTGAACATGTAGTAAATTATTTAAAGAAACCATGAAATTGAGATAATATACGAGTTTTGAGGTACTACGAGGAAATCATTATTCATGAATGATATACATAGAGCATATGAGATATAGATAATAAGTACACGATAATTAACTGATTAGATACTCTTAAAGGAACTAAGAATCTGAGGATTTAAATAGTTAAATGATCGGTGACTTTTGGAAGACGATAGCTTGTTAAATACTAAGGTTAATAGTCTTTGGGAAAGACTATGCTATGACTGACTTTGATATTTCTTGGATGATTGAGATGATCAAATAAATAGTGACTTCTAGGAGAAAGTAGTATGCTTAAGGGCAAAGGTTAAGGATTCTTGGGAAGAATCATACCAGCATCGAGGTTGATGATTCTTAAGTCATTAAACTGTGAATTGATCAATGAATTGGGGGAAACTATTATTTGAACAAAGGCTAATGATTAATGCTCTTTTGGAAGATATAAGATGACATAGAGTTGGGATTGTGAAATCTTGGAAAGTCAGTGGATTTAACAACAAATCTATGTGAGAGATGGTCTGAGGAAGACTTAATGAATAGAAATGTGAGGCGTTTGAGAATCCAAATAGATTGATGACATATCAGAAATATGAGGATTCTTGAGTGAGTCATATAGGGTAAAGACAAATGATCATTGGGAAAAATTCAATGGATCTTGTTGATCTAGGTGATGATATGACCCAATTGTGGACGGTACTTTATTGAACTAGCTGAATCTATTTCAAAAGATAAATGATTGATGACTCTAAATGACTTTGTGATGATTAACGTAATCTGAAAATTAAAGAGACAGAAATTGTGGCATAATGTCTAGAAAATTGGTGAGGAAAACGACTGTACTAAAGTGATACATAATTCTTTGGGCTATGAGAACAATTAAGATTGAGGTAGAAAGTAAGAATAACTGAATTGTAAAACTAAGGAAGTAGAGAATTTCCATGGTGGGAAAAACTTGACATAATCTTGATAGACTTTAAATTATGGGCTCGCTAATTGATGTGAGCAATCCTGAAATATGATATGAAGTTACAGAATGTACAGGGACCCCTTATAGGGTTGAATAAGTTCTCGAAAGAACAAATTTGTAAAAGCTAAAAAATGACTGGGAAAAGAAATGTAACATATGATGAAAAATCGAATATGATGACGAGCATAAGAAATGAGATATTTGAACAACCTTTTTGAGCAAGGGTAAGTGAAACAAAAATAATGGTTATAAATTAAAGTCATGAGACTTAGAGATTCAAACTGATCAAATGATGTGGAAGGTTTAAGTTATACCAAATATGATAACACCGTTAGAACATGTTCGAAGTAGACTATCATATGAAGAATCAGTGACTAAGGTAAAAGACTATCCTAAATTTTTTTAAGTATATGTACCATACTTTAATCTATGAAGGGATGGGGAATCAAAATTTGTGAAAAGATCAATTGTAAAAGGCCTTCGTACCAGCCTATACTGTGAAAAAAAATGGAGGAACTAATTTTCTCAACCTATCTAAATCATAAAAGGATGAATACGAATTTGAAAACAAAGGCAGGAATGCCAATGAATAATACAAAATAAAATGAAAAGAGGATTGATAAATCTTCAAGAAATGGACACTTGATTGAGAAATCACAAATGGAAAATTCGAATAAATTTGAGGTCACCCATGTAGGGGATATGTAACACCCCAACCCGATTAGTAGAAATTAAGTCACTAACTAAATATTAGGGACTTAAGAAAATTTGGTCAAAATGACGAAGGCTAAAATAAAATAAATGTAGGATGAATCAGAATGGTACAAGAAGAAAATAAAAAAACAAGGTTTCGACTAACGAAGTCGACACGTGAGAAACATTAACAAAATTATAAGTTTTTGATTTATTAAATCGACATGGATAAGAGTACAAGTGTGACACATTTTCCCGATTAAATAGTAATTAGGTCGCAAATTATAACTTAGTGACCCTAAAAAGAATAATTAAGAAATTTGATCGGGATATAAACGAAAATTTCAAAAATATCGAGACCTTAAATAACGAGGTCGACTCTAAGAAAATAAATCCAAATAAATAAGGTTACGATTTATAAAATCAATACATGAAGAAGTGAATTAAAAATTTAAATTAGCAAACTACGGAGACCACAAAGAAATAATAACCGACGCGAGGCTTTGAACCTTGAAGCTAGCCCAAATAAGAAATGGCCAGAAGAGACCACTTCATAAAAAGAGCAATAGAAAAGAAATTATGAGGGCAAAAGCCAAAATGGTAAATTGTGCCAACCAAACAAGGCATGAGCACAAAATGGGAGGAAATGACCAAAAGTGAGGCCAAGGAGTTTTGAATCCTTGACCAAGTGAGACCCAGATTTTAACACCCAAAAATATAACCAAGTGGGCTACCAGCACTTTGGTGCTTAAAATGAAACATATATATTTATACACACAAAAATGTCCATCCACCTCCCAAATTGGCCAATGGCCATTCATGCAACTAAAAGAATTATTTTTAAAATAAAACAAATAAAATATATGATTATATATGAGTGTTGCGTGTGTGAAGTAAAGGGAGATTCAGAAAATCAGACTTGATATATATGAGTGCAGGTCTGTATGTAAAGAGAGAAAGTAGAGAGAGATAGAGAGAGAGGGAGAGGGATCTGTTGAGGAAGAATCCAAAAACGGAGCTTGGGAACTCAAGTAGAAATTGAAAGCTTGAAGAGCTACAATGGTCCTGTGTGTTGTAGAAAGAAAGTAGAAGAAGAAGAGAGGAAAATTAGCAAGGTACCAAGGCTGATCAGAGGGAGAGAAACCCAACAAACAGTAGGTAAATTCAGACCTTAAGTTTTACGTCTTGAAAGCATGTTAATATGAGTTGATAATAAGACTTAAATAAGCATGTTGTTGGCGTTGATTTGCAAAAAGAATGAACAAAAATGATGAAGAAATGAGTTAGAAAACCTAGATTACAGGCCACGGTGTGATTTTCAAATATTGTTATTTTATGTGGAATTATCAATCTTAATGATGTAGAACTGGTTTATGATAAGTGTAATGGAGTTATATGATCAATTTATGTGTAAACAGTAGGAGAAAATCCATGAAAATAAAAAATTTCAAGTGGCCGAAAAATTGATTGAGTGGCAAAAATAGGGCTGTTTGAGGTCCAAAATAATTCCAAATGATTGTTTAAGGTCTTAGGAGTAAATCTGTGTAAAAATATAGAAAAAACAGATGAGAAAATCATAAGAAAATCAAGAAGAAAATCGGCAGTTTCCGACGACGGTGACTGAGAAGATGACAAAACAGTGGCCGAAAAAATAAAAGGGACGAAGTACTGTTTGGGTCAGTCTTGGGGTGGGTCGGTTACGAGTTCAGGTTATAATCGGATCTAGTGGGTTACAGGTTTAATGAAACGGCAGCGTTTAAGAGAGTGGAAAATTGAAATTAAATTGAAGTTGGAGCAATTGGTTACAAGGATAAGAAATTAAAATCAGGACTAAGGCTGAACCAAACCATGGATAAGATAGGGAATTCGGCTATCTTATTCCGGTTCGCTGAAATAAACTGAACCGGCTGGTTCAGTGACTATTGAACCAGTTTAGGGTTTTAAGTTAAAGAACCTACTGGTTTAGATCGGAACTTCAAGAAATTGCAATCTGACCCCAAAAATTTTGAATAATCACACTAAGGCCCAACAGTAAATTAATTTTATATTAATTTAATAATATTTAAATAAAAAATTACTAAAATGCCCCTAAGTCAAATATGGATCAAACGAAGTCCAAATAAAATAAATGAATAGTGTATTTTGACTATTTTGGGCATTCCAGTTCCAATGGTAGGGTCCGTTTTATGAGACGGGACTCCAAAAAATTTAGTATAAATTATCGAATTACCCCTAATGTGCACGAAGCCAAATAAAAAGCCGAGGGAGTCTAAATTGACTTTTTTCAACGTTCCAGACCCAATGGTGAGGTCCATAATACAAAAATAGGTACAGAAAAATAAGTCACATGAAAAATAAAATTTATTAAATTGCCACGAGTAGACTAGTAAGATCAATCCTAGGAAGTTAGGATACTCCGAGTCTAAAATTAAATGAAGAGCGTCAATTTAGGGATGATTTGAAGTGAATGAGGAATTAATTGAAGTCTTGATGAATTTGATTTTTAGGAATTTCAAGGGAAAAGGGAAAGCCCATCAGTAGTGCTAACCTGGGAGAACAAGGTGAGTAATCCTGTACTTTGAAGTGGAGATTTTTAATCTCCATGGATTCTGAAGAAAATCAAAGATTAAATATTCTAAAGTGTTTTTCATGTTTAAAATATCTGCAGTATTTCTAAATTTAAATTCTCATAGTTATATGATTTATATTTCAATGTACTGTCGTTTTATTTATAAATTCTAACATGGCATGCAAAATTTAGTACTTAATATTTCTGACAGATGATACGTTTATTTTTCGTATGTCCATGTAAATGTCAATTTTATTAAATGCCTCTTGAATTAAATGCTTTTATTCCATCTATGCTTTAATAAATTCATGTACATTGTGATTTAAATTCTTAAAGCTCATGTGTTAAATGTTTCAAGTGTTGTCCTCCAAGTATTTAAAAACTCCGTTAAATTGTCTATGTTTTGAATACTCATGAAAAGTCATCCTTATTATTGAAGCCATGTTTTTTAAATGTTCATCAAAAGCGTTTCTTGAAGAACCCATGTTTTTAGATTCTCATAAAAAGATTTTCTTAAAAAGTCATGTTTTTAATGCTCGTGAAAAGCACATGTTTGAAGAAACCATGTTTTCAATGCTCTTTGAAAAGCATCATTAAAGAATTAAAAAGTTTTGCAAGATAATAGTGCATAAGCACTACAACTGATATTGGGTTCCTTCGGAACTCAATTGACATGAAGAATGCCCGGTAGCAAGATCATATCCCCCAGGCATGAGATATCTCCACGGGAAGTAAGACTAGAATCTGGTTCGAAACAGATTTCCCCTAATCAAAGTGAAAAGATGAAATGTTTTCAGAAATGGTAGCAGGTTTTGGAACCCCCATTTTCATGAAATGGATTTTTATATAACCCTTTGTTGTGAAGAAAAAGAAATTGCATCCTTGTCACATCCCGAAACCCCATCCTACGCAGATGTCGAAGACGTGATGCCAGTTAGCTGCCTTGCCGGTTTGCCGATCGATAATGCGACCAACCAAAGGCAAACTTCTGAACTTAATGATGAATTGCATTCCAATTGTAAGGTCAGAGCAGCGGAATTTAAAAACCTTTTTCATCTCGAGAATGCAACTCATTTATAAACACCATAGAGGTATGTACCACAGAGCAAGTTTAAAACCAGATAGCTAATAACTCTAACCATAGAGTACATCTATAATCAGACATATAACACAAAGCATATCTAATATCTCTATAGTACCATTACCATGAGCCATGTCTCAATATCTAGTGCATATCAATCACATCAATCAAATCATGTCACTCACCTGAATAACCAAATTCAATCCACAAGAGTCCAAGTCTCCACAAATCAGTGCCATCAGATCCTTTACTTGGAATGCCATTCGGCCTATCCATGTCACATTATAGTGCCTTCTAATCCAATTGAGATAAATCCTGAAAAATGTTAGGATAATGGGGTGAGCTTAAATAAGCCCAATGAGTAACACAGGTTCCCTGTCATGGGTTTCAAAAACCAGTTTTTGCTTATAAAGCACATGGATAGTTTAGTCACTTCAGAAATAACGGTTTTATAAATCCACTTTAAATGCAGTTTAAGTAGAATAAAACAGGACTGAACTAAATGGAACAACAGATTAGAACAGACAGAACAATACAGGATGCCAGTATATAAATCGGAGCATAGGCAAATAAATCAATAATAGAACAGGTTAGTATTGAGCGGAATAGAATAGAACAAAACAGGACAAGACGCTAATTACGCAGGACAAAACAAAATCATGCCACGTGTAATGCAGTACAAAAGGGTATGCATTTAAGTATACACATTTAAACAGTATGACACATAAAATGGTACAGTGTATGAAGATACAATATCTAAACAGTGTAACTTATACACCAAGTCAGAAGTTCCAAGTTACTCACAAACTTTTATGCTTATCTCCTTGTATAGATAATCTGATAACCTCTAGATACGTTGGGCATCTCCATGCATATCCTGAATAATCATCATCAATCATAGACAGATAAGAATTTAACCATTTATGACTTATTCATCATCTTAGGCGTCTATGGGATTACCTAAGATAGCCTAATAGCTTATTACCCTTTCATTTGGGTTTCATCTAAGGCTATTACATTCTTAAATTACGCTTAGTAGTTACCAGGATTATAGTCTAAGCCATTTGGACTCTAATCGTTATTAGTTAAGTACTTATTAAACCTTAGGGGCAAAATGGTAATTTTACCATTCTTGTCCCTGGACCCTGTCGTAGTCCTCAGAATAGTCCTCATATCTTAAATATAAAGTTCTAAGTTTTTTGGACTCAAATAGTTATCAGTTAAGTACTTATTTAACCTTAGGGGCAAAATAGTAATTTTATCATTCTTGCCCCGGACCCTGTCGTGGTCATCCGAATAGTCCACATATCTTAAATATAAAGTTCTAAGTCTTTTGGACTCAAATCGTTATCAGTTAAGTACTTATTTAACCTTAGGGGCAAAATAATAATTTTATCATTCTTATCCCAGACCTTGTCGTGGTCCTCAGAATAGTCCATATATCTTAAATATAAAGTTCTAAGTCTTTTGGACTCAAATCGTTATCAGTTAAGTACTTATTTAACCTTAGGGGCAAAATAATAATTTTACCATTCTTGTCCTGGACCTTGTCGTGGTCCTCAGGATAGTCCACATATCTTAAATATAAAGTTCTAAGTCCTTTGGACTTCGTTTGGTATCTGCTTTTGGTCATCGAGACACATCAGTCATTTCTCATTTTATACGTTGACTGTTCCGAAGTCTTATTTGGCCATTCAATGTTCATAATTATGCTTATGACAATTTATTGGATCAAATCGGCCTTTATTCGACCTCTACTTTACACTTACCATGCTCAAGGGCACTTTGGTCATTTTACATTTCATGAGATTCTGACCCCGATTCATCATGTAATCATGTGTACAGTTTCACGAGTGTATGGGCTTCTATCGGTATCAATTTTGTCCCATTTGGACTTCATTTGGACTTCGTATAGCATCAGGGGCATTTTGGTAATTTCACACTTTCACGCATCACGTTTTTCGATACTTCGTTTGCTAATACGGACTCCACCGTTAAGTCCAGAGTGCCCAACATAATTAAAATGGACTATCTTTTATTTTTATTTGGCCCTAGGTATCATCAGGGGTAGTACAGCCATTCACCATTTACGTGTCTTTATTTTTTGGGACTTAAATTCCCAAATCGAACTCCACCATTGAGTCTGGAATGCCCGATATAGTAAAAATGCACTATTTATTTCTTTTATTTGGGCTTCGTTTGACCCATTTAGTATCCAAGGGTAAAATAGTCATTTTACCCAATTAAATAAATTATTTATTATTTTTTTTCCAAGGGCTTATTAAAACTGATTTCTTAAAATCTGGGCCAGAATACAATTATCCAGAACAATTGGGGCCTAAGTGAAATTTACAAAAGTTCTGGTTTTTCTTTTAATTTTTAAACAGTGAACCAAAGGGTTTAATAACCTAAACCCTAGACCGACTGGCAGCATTGTGAACCAACCGGTTCACTGGACCATACAGAACCGGAATAACATATCCCTGTTATTCCAATTTGGCCCCTTATCCGTGTTTCAGTTTTCCTTAATTCCCCTTTCTAATTTATAATCTATGTTACCAAACAAGGGGAAAATCAATTTAAAATTAAATCTTAAACGGCGTCGTACCACTTAAGCCCATTTATGTGACGGGCGGGTTCCGACCCGAACCCAGATCCGATCCGACCTGTGTTTGGCACTGTTCATCGTCTTCCTCATGACGATGAACAGTAACCCTAATTTCAGTTTCCGTTTTTTCCAATTTCGTGGGTTTTCAAGTGTTGATTCCCTCTTCTTTTGGTTCCAAATCATTTCTGGAAGCCTAAAGATTGGTTTAGCATTCATTTATGGATAGAAATGGATAAAAACGTTGGATTTCCTCACTATCATCATGGTCTGTAACAAGCTCGGTTTGAGCTTGTTTTTGGACCATTTCAGCTGAGTCTTGGCCTGTTGCAACCGTACAGTTATAGGAATTATTATTTCATTCATAAAACTGAGGTTGAGGTTTGGTTTAAGATACCCCAAATCAGACCCGTGACCTGCAACTCTAGTTTTAGGGCTCATTTTTTTTAGCCATTTGGTCTGGTTTTCGTTGTAGTGCAAACCCTATGGCATCTAGTTAAAGTCCTTATCCCTCAATCGAGGTTTAACCCCAGTCGAATCAGACCTGCTTTGTCAAGGTCTGTTAATGGTGGTTTGGGCACGGCTTGATGTTCTAGGGCTGTTTCAGCGTTCAAGCTTCATGCCTTAATCATGTTTTATATACTCTAAATGTCATGCATGAAAACAGAAATCTTAAACAGTTGTATAACCATAGAAATCTTGGAGAGAGAACAATGGTGGGTTTGGAATTTTATACCTTCGATGGATCTCTCTCCCCTCTTCTGTTCTAGGCTCAACTTAGTTGACAATCCCTTCAGGTCAGTGAGCCCTGCAAAGGACCTTCTTTCCCTTTTGCACTTCCATGTGAGTCACACACACACGCACACAATCTCACACAGAAGCTCTCACTTTCTCTCTCTAGACTCTCTCCACTTTCTCACTCTGCTGCATGCACTCTCATGCACACACCCACATGGCCTGGTCTGGCACAGCACACACACTCCATATGCAGAACACACCCACTTGGCTTACTTAAATTACATGTATAATATATGCACATGTAGATATACCCATGTGTATACACTTGTAGGGTTAATGTGTGATGACATAAGCTAGGGCAGAGGGTGATGTGGGCTGATGTGAAGAGGTTCAGTGGATGATGAGGGGTTTGCATGTATGGCCATTGGCCAATTTGGGAGGTGGCCTTAGTTGACTTGAGCTTATATATAATTCTGTTGTATATTTAGGCATAAAATTGTTGGCAGCCTACTTGGTTTATTTTTCAGCGCCTAAAATCTTGCCCCCACTTAGTCAAGGGTTCAAATCCCCTTGACCTCACTTTTGGGCAATGTTTTCAAAACCGGACCGTTCATCGAACCGAAAAATTGTCCGGGTTACGGGTTACCAGTTCAACTGTCGGGTCAACCGGAATCAAATCGTGATGTCATAATTATGTAATTAATAAATTTAATAATATATATTATTAATATTTTAAATTTAAAAAATATTTTTTCCTTTAAATCACCAAAAAAAGAAGAAGTCCAAATGGAAGATAACAAACAAAGAGAAGGAGCGTAGGACCTTGATAACAGGTATTTGTCCACCGAACATGAGGACAACACCCATCTGAAGGAGGACCCGAAAGATGTCCTTAATGTTGTTGGCATTGAATTCCTTGAAGCTCTCGGCGCAATCGCCTCCCTGCAAGAGAAAAGCATCCCCGACGGCGGCCTGAGCCAGTCGGTCTTCGAGGCTCCGAGCCTCTCTAGCGAAGACAATCGGCGGAAACGATGCCAGGGTTTTGAGGACAGAGTCGAGCTGGACCTGGTCAGGGTATTCCGGAAGTTGGAGGGCCGGCTTTGATTTCCAGTTGTCAAGAGTCCATCTGGGAGGAGTGGTGTTGGCAGTCAAGGTAGAGTTGGATGACTTGTTGGCAGAGTGATCGGCGGCATGAACAGCTGAGATGGGGTTGATTGGTCTTGGTTTAGGGTTAGAATTGGTGGGGAGGTGAGAAAAAGAAATGGGTTTGGAGTAAGGTGTTAAGGGTTGGGGTTTGAGGAGAGAGCCGAGCTGCTGTTTATGAGAGCCATAATTTTTAGAGAGAGATGAGACGAGAATCTCTGAAGCAAGAGTTTGTAATTATTTTTGGAGAGACAGATAGACGAGAATCTCTAAACCGGTGACCCAGTGACGGGTCGACCGGTTCACTGGTTGAACCTCCCGGTTCGGACGGTTTTGCCTTTTAAGACCGGTTTTGAGGTTAAAACGGTTTCTCGGGTTCGACCGGACCGTTCCTTGGACCGGTCGACGGTTCAACCGGTCGAACCGTCCGGTCCGGTCTGGTTTTGAAAACATTGCTTTTGGGCATTTTTCCCCATTTGGGCTTATGCCTTGTTTGGCTGGCACAGAATTATGTTTTAGCTATTTTCTTCGTAATTCTTTTTTCTGTTGCTCTTTTTACGGAACGGTTTCTTCTGAGGGTTTCGTATTTTAGTTAGCTTTGATGTCAAAGGCCCAATATCGGTTATTATTTCTTTGTGATTTTTAAATGAAAATTTTCAAAAAAAATTACTTTTCAGGCATTAAATTGTCCTAAGCCGTGGATGCTAAATGAGTTAAATGAAGTTCAAAATAAATAAATGAATAGTGTATTTTTACTATTTCAGACATTCCGGACTCAATGGTAGAGTCCAATTGGTGAAATTAAGTCCCGAAAAATAAAGACATGCAAATGATAAATGACTGTAATACCCCTAACGATACCTAGGGCCAAATAAACATAAAAGATAGTCCATTTTAATTATGTCGAACATTCTGGACTCAACGGTAGAGTCCATACTAGTAAACGAAGCACCAAACAATGCGATGCATGAAAGAGTAAAAGACCAAAATGCCCCTGAGCATGGTAAGTACAAAGTAGAGGCCAAATAAAGGCCAATCTGATCTAATGAATTGTCCTAAGCACAATTAAGACTCCAGAACAATCAACGTGTAAAATAAGAAATGACCAATGTGTCCCGATGATCAAAAGCAGATACCAAATAAAGTCCAAAAGACTTAAAAAAATTATATATAAGATATATGGAATATTCTGAGGACTACGATAGGGTCCGGGGCAAGAATGACAAAATTACCATTTTACCCTTTTTAGTACAAATGTCCAAATTGAATTCCGCGAAAGCCTAAATCGACCTTGTTCGACATTTCGGATTCAACGGTAGGGTTTATTCAAATAAAAGAGATATCAATATTAAAGAGGCATAAAATTTGATGAATAGCATAATTCAAGTAGCAAATGGACTGAGTTACATTTCATGATTTTAGGGACACTGAAAGGCAAAGAGAAGGCGATATGACCTTTTACATTCTCACTGTTAGTTTGGCTACACCATGAGCAACATCCCTTAGGGTTGAGACCAACCCATCAGGTATGATATTTTGCTAAGTAAGGAATATGATTAAGTTTAGGATTGATTTTCATATTGATCTCATGATTCGTGCATTCATCCGATTGTTTATGTGCTTATGTGTTTCTTGTTGTTTCCTTGGAAGTTTGGTTGAGTGATGAATGTGAATCATGATTACATGTATGTTCCATGTGTTGGCATAGTGTGTGATCGATATTCTTTGAGGATTGTTCAGATTAAGAATATGTAACTTGAATATGTGTTTAATGGAATATGTATAGTATATACACACGATGAAGGAATTTTGTGATTTAAATATTATTGTTTAAAGCATGCTTCATGTATGGGCGAAAGGCTTCGATGAGATTGCATTGTTGCATGGTGAAATTAAAGCATCTTGGCATAGTCTGATTCCTTGGTACTGTGCATACGTGGTTACTCAGGCTGTCGGGGAAGGTCCGTAAAGTGAGTCATACGCGGTTACTCAGACCGTCGGGGAAGGTCCGTAAAGTGAGTCATACGCGGTTACTCAGGCCGTAGGGGAAGGTCCGTAAATTGAGACATACGTAGGTACTCATGCCAGTCGGGGAAGGTCCATAAAGTGAGTCATGGGTGTGGCATAGATGTTTGTATAGATGCGTCATGCATATTATTTATGTACTGTATTGATGATATCGAATGACACGTAGATATAAATATACACTTGCACATACCACGCCTTGATTTTGTTCCTTGCATTAGCATTATATTATACCAGCAGTTGAGCTGATCCATTCATGGGATACCATATTTCAGATGAGGACCTTGCTACATGAGACTCGATGAGGTCTTCATGAAGGAAAGGACTTGGAACTACATTTGGCCCGTAGGGCGTATTTTGTGATGTACGGGCTTAAGCCTAAGATGACATTTTATATACATGTTGACGGAAATGAATGTAAGCTAAGTTGAACCATTAGATTGTCCTTTACCTTTATTTTATTTCTTTTAGTTTCGTTACACTCACCACGGGTTCGTGGAAATTCGGGGCGTGACATGGAGTGTGTGTGTGTGTGTGTGTGTGTAATATAATATACATAAACAATACAAATATCATGCACACATTTAATGTAAAAGCTGAAAGAGAAAAAGAAGTAAGAGAAGCAGGAAAAATCAGAAAAGATTAGTCAACAAAGAGGGCTTGAAGGGGGCTGGAACCAAGAGAGAGAGTGATTTGAGGCCGTTTGTGATGTATATATATATGTACCAGTGTGCATTTAAGTTAGATAGGAAATAGAAGAGAAGGAAAAGACTGATTTGAAAGAGTTGTAAGAATTGGGAGAGGGTTCAGAAACTGAAACATAAAGGAAGAAGAAAGAAACAACAAGAAAAACAGAAAATATTTGTGTGTCCATATAGTTTTGTTTTTAAATTTCAAAGGCATGATAATTGATTTAAGATATAGAACCTTGTTAAGCATTAAACGTAGATTAAGTCGCGAGAAAAATCAATGAAAAAGGTTAAGAAATGAGCAAGATAATCCTAGTTGCAGGTTTGAAGAATAATTCAGGTTTTCATATTTATATGCTTTAAACCTTGGTTGATCAATGAAGAACTGATCCTCTGTAGTGCAGAAAAGGATTAGTAAAAGAAAGAAGCGAAAACAACAAAGGAATATGTACGAAATTAGAAAAATACAATCGGCCGAAGTTATGAATTTTTCCATATTCGTAGGGTTTGGTTGAGTTAAATAAAAAACTACTCATAAATATGTAATCCTTGGAAAAACTGGAAGAAAACTGCATTTGAAAATAGTTAAAAATCAGTCCGAAAGTACTCGCCGTCGTCGGAGATGGCGACGAAAACCTATCGGTTCTTCACCGAAAAAACGAAGAGGATGATGAACAGTAGTCTTGGGGTCTGACATCGTTTGATGCTATGTAAGGGCGATACTGTGTCGTTTTAAATTAAAAAGGAATTAGGACTATTTGGTTACAGTCTTAGGAAATCAGAGATTGAGTCGATTAGGGCCAGGATATCCTATCCTCAATTAAGCCATTATCCGCTGTTTGGCCCCAACAGTTTTAGAAAAAAAATGCGCAGGGGCGCAGCCCTTGCGAATTGAACCCGTGACGTGTTGGAAGGTAAGCCAAGCTCAAACCAATTGGACAGGCAAGCCCGTGCTCCTTTATACGCCGAAATATATATATATATATATGATATAACTATAATATTAAATTAAATTAATTAATTTAAAAATAGCAAAATGACCCGAAGTCCGAATTAAACAAGTTATTACTGTATTTTGACTATCTCGGACATTCTAAGACCAATGGTGCGGTCCGTTTTGTGAGACAGGGGTCCCAAAAAATAAAAAGACATGTAAAAGTGCAAAATGACCATTTTGCCCTTTTTAGCACAGATGTCCAAATTGAATTCCGCGAAAGCCTAAACCGACTTTGTTCGACGTTCTGAATTCAATAGTAGAGTCTGTTTAAGTAAAAGAGATATCAATAGTAAAGAGACATAAAATTTGATGAATAGCATTAGTTATATAAACATATAGATTGAGATTGAGTTTCCTAAATCATAGGAACGCCAAGAGAAAAGGAGAAAGCGATTTGACCTTCTAGACAGATACAGTAAGAGGTAAGTAAAATCCAAATTCTGCATGTGTTACATTCCAATCCATGTCATAGTTCTTGTATATATATTACCTATTGTACTTTATATATCCATACCAGTATTTATTGAGCCACATTGATATTGCCTTATCATGTGGGAAACATTTATTGATTCTATATATATCTCGATCATGATTGTACACCTGTGCATATAGTTCTTTTTATACATTTGTACCTAAGGTCGTGAGGGCCAAACAGTTTTGTTCAAAGCAGTCTTGTAACCGTACCCTCGAAAACTATTGTTACGACAGATTTGCCTAGAACCAAGTTATGATTCCACTATACTCTACATGGAAGATAGGCATGATCTTGATATATTATTAGTGCCTGACTTATGCTTAGTCACATCTCCATTCTGATGCTATTTATGACCTTCGGGTCCAGGTTTCGAGTGGAGCATTTACCCGCTGCTATGCAAGGCATGGGACGTGGAGTTACAGTGTACACAGAGCAGTATTATTCAGCGAGTCATGTGGAACTGAATACGAGCTCAAGGGGATTTTCGGGCCCCATGAGAGCATCTCAGTTTTAGTTGATATCACTATCCTTTATTATTAATATTCATAGCTTGATAATGTTATATTGTTATTGAATGATCATGAGATTTTACAACTTTTAGTTGAGTGCTTACATTTCATACTTGATATAACTCATAATTGTAGCAGTATGACATTGTTAGCATAAGCAGATTCATTCCAATATCATTTGACTTCTATCATCTGATATTGAGTATATATATTCATTGACTAGCTAGCATTCTTTTATACCCTTGTACACATGGCAAAGTAAAGGACTACTTACTGAGTTTTCATAACTTAGAACAGATATTACTTTTTGACTATTTCAGGCACAGAGATCAAAAACAGACAATAGAGCCTGATAGCTAGAGGTGGACATTTCTTTTAAAGTTGTAGTGTAATACTTAGTACAGACAGTCTTGTAGCTCTCCCATGTTATCCACGTCTTAGGGATGAATAGTCGTATTAAGAAATTTTGTATTCCGCATTTTGAGAACATTCTATATATCACATGTAGCTTTTATTTATTTAATTGTTTAAAGTCTTCGGCTATTTAATTGTTGCATGTTAGTAGCACTGATTGTGTAGCAAGTTAAGATACCCGGTTCGGCAACAACGTCAAGTTGGGGTTCGCGATTCGAGATCCTCATAGGGTGGGTCTTGGGTCGTGACATTATTGAAGTAAGCTATATAGCGAGTACTTCAGATTCCTGGTGTGAAGACTTCGGTGCAACTAATCACATCTGTAATTCATTGTAGGGTTTTCGGAAGACTAGGCGACTAAGTGATAGAGAGATTATCTTGCACTTGGGAACAGAAGCAAAAGTTACTACAATGTCAGTAGGAGTAGTTAATTTATATTTTTCTTCAAATAAGACAATAGTAGTTTATGATTGCTTATATGTGCCTGGCATTAGAAGGAACTTATTATCAGTTTCAAGTTTAATAAAACAAGGTTATTTAATTTATTTTAATTCAAATGTTTTTATTAAACATAGTGGTTCTTTTATATGCTCTAGCAGAACAATTAATGGTTTTTATTTAATTACTCCTAAGATGTATGAGATACATGACACCGAAAAGAATGAACCATCACAAACTTTACCACTTAAAAGAAAACTTTCTTCTACTAGTTCAAGTTATCTTTGGCACTTGAGGCTAGGTCATATTAATCTAGATAGGATTAATAGACTGGTAAAGGAGGGTACTTTGTCTTCCTTGGTTGTTAAACCACTGTTGGTCTATATATCCTGTTTGGAGGGAAACATGACCAGAAAACCCTTTGCTTCAAAGGGAAATAGGGCGAAAGAAGTATTGGAGTTAAACCATACTGATGTGTGTGGACCTTTAAATATTAGGGCTAGAGGGGGTTATGAGTATTTCATCACTTTTACTGATGATTACTCTAGATATGGTTATGTCCATCTATTGCACCACAAGTCAGAAGCCTTTGAAAAGTTCAAAGAGTTTAGGGCAGAAGTGGAAAAATAATTAGATAGGATCATAAAATCACTTCGATCTGATCGAGGTGGGGAATATCTCTCTAGTGACTTCAGTCAACATTTGTTGGATAATGAGATTTTATCCCAGTTATCTACACCTGGCATGCCTCAGCAGAATAGTGTAGTAGAGAGGAAAAACAGGACACTTTTAGATATGGTAAGGACAATGATGAGTTATTATTATTTGCTTATATTTCTTTGGGGGTATGTGTTGGAGACAACGGTATATATTCTAAACTCAGTTCCAACTAAGTCTGCTCCTAAGACTCTAGTAGAGCTTTGGACTCGACGCAAGCCAAGTCTAAACCACTACCGGATCTAGGGGTGTCCAGCCTATGTGCTGAAAGGAAAGACTAGCACGTTGGAACCAAGATCAGAATTAAGTTATTTCATTGGCTATCCTAAGGGGACAAAAGGTTGGCTCTTTTATAATCCCAATGAGCATAAGGTATTCGTTAGCACGAATGCAAATTTTCTAGAATATGATTATATTATGGGTCAGAAGCACAAGAGTAAGATCACCTTAGAAGAAACATCAGATGCTTCTTCTATTCCTCAGGTAAATGATAATTGTGGACTAGATGCCTCAATTCCTACGTCTTCTATTACACAGGAGCCACGTCTTAGTGGGAGAATTTTCAGGCCACCTGATAAGTATATGTTCTTAAGAGAGTTTATCTCAAATGAACATGTTTTAGATCGCAGTAGTTATGATGAGGCAATCTTTGATAAAGATTCAGGACTTAGGCAAAATGCTATAAAAGTTGAGATGGAATCTATGTATTCTAATCAAGTCTGGGAACTTATGGAACCACTTGCCAATATTAAACCAATAGGCTATAAGTGGATCTACAGGAGAAAAAAAGGACCCGATCGATCAATTGAGACTTTTAAAGCTAGACTGGTGGCGAAAGGGTTTACTCAAAAAGAGGGTATCGATTATGAGGAAACTTTTTCACGAGTTGCTATACTGAAGTCTATTCGAATTCTCTTCTCTATTGCAGCTCATTTTGATTATGAGATTTGGCAAATGGATGTCAAGAAAACATTCTTGAATGGCTATCTTGAAGGAGACATCTATATGATGCAACCAGATGGTTTCATAGCTAAGGGCTAGGAGCATATGGTATGCAAGCTGCATAAGTCCATTTATGGACTTAAGCAAGCTTTCCAAAGTTGGAACATCCGATTTGATTAGGCAATCAAGTCATTTGGTTTTGATCAAAACTTGGATGAACCTTGTGTGTATAAAAAGAGTGAAGGAACCATGGTGGTGTTCCTATTTCTATATGTGAATGATATAATACTCATTTGGAATGATGTAGGGGTGTTGTCTATGATAAAGGTTTGGCTAGTGAATCAGTTTAAGATGGAGGACTTGGGAAGAAGCTAGTTAATTACATCATCGGGATTAAGCTTTTGCGAGATTGGAAAAACAGGATATTAAGCTTATCTCAAGCTGCATATATAGACAAAATTCTTGTCAAGTTTGCAATGCATGACTCTAAGAAAGGCTTATTGCTTTTTAAGCATGGAGTACCTCTTTCCAAGAATCAGTGTCCTAAGACACTTGAGGAACAAGAACGCATGAGGTGGTTCTGATCGGTTCAAAACTACAAGTGCACAGTATCGTAGTTTTATAGTAAAGAGATAAGAAGAGTATCGTCCTCAGGGATTGGTGTCTTACTTTTGACAAGTACCGAAATTAAACTAATCTTGACTTTATTTAGAAAAATTCACTAAAACCTTTGGAATTGCAATTTAAAATAAAATTAATGCAAAGAAATTACTTATGAAAAGAGAGATATTGTTCAAAAATCAAATAAATGGGAGAGAAGAATTCTAGGAAATCAATTTCACCTAATTCCTCACTATGCTTTACTCATCTAACTAATTGAATTTAATTCTCCATGTTTGTTAGCAAATCTCCAAATCATCCAAAAGCCTCTTTCGACAGTCAATTGGAAACTATTCTTGTTCATTATTTTACACAAAAGTATGCAAATTAATAAAGCAAGAATGCACTAAGACCAATGATTTTTTAATACTACACAAGTTCATATAAGTCTTTCGATCTCTATATTTACCTATACCGAAATATTCAGGATCTATCCTATGATTCCCTCTTTCGACAGCAAATCACAGGATTAAAATCATCTAATTAGTGGCCAGTTAATTAGAAGCATTAAACTCGGAATAAATCAGACAAACATAGAAAAGAATTACTTCAATTTAGCATAGAAAAGTAAACATAGTTCAAAATTACACTACATTGTTTTCCTAGAATAACGCAAATTTAGTTCATGCTAAAAATTAAATTTAACATAAACGAATTCACCATGATTTTTTTCTGAGAAGTACGGAAGAGAATTAACACTGAAAAATAGTTGCAGCAATCTGTAGTGCACCGTCAAAGTCAAGCCGCTGCACTATTTGTGCTTCTGTTTTTTTTCTTGTCGTGCCGCACAGCTTTGTGTCTCTCTTCACTCCTGCTTTGCACCGCAAGTCTGCTATTCTTCGGCGCCTTTTCTTTCTTGGCTTCTTCTTTTTGTTCTTTAGCCGCTTGCTCTCTTTTCTGCTTTCCAACCCTTGCGCTGCACAGCTGTTTTCCTTTCCTATTCTCCTTTTTATTTTACTTACGCCCTAGCTCTCCTCAAGCCAGCAGCCGCACACCCTTTTAAAGCCCAAGCTGCAAGGCCTTCTTTTAAAGCCCATAAGTAGCTCCAATTTCAAGCGTCTTTCTCTTATTTTTTATTTTTTATTTTTTATTTTTTATTTTTTATTTTTTATTTTTTATTTTTTATTTTTTATTTTTTATTTTCTTTTCTGCTCAGCTACTGCCGCAGCCCACAGCCCAGGCACCTTTTAAAACATCATCCGCCTCTTTATCCACGTGGGCCCACCGTTGTTACTTTTCTCTTCCTTTTTATTTCTTTCCTGCTACACAGCTTTTCTTCTTTTTGTTCTTTTGCCTAGCCGTAGCCCTCTTACTTTGTCTTCTTTTTGGGCTTTTGCTGGACGGCTTAAGTCCAATTTAGATCAGCTCATAATTTATCAAGTGAGCAGGTAAATGAAATAAGCCAATTATGTCAAGTCACACCTTTATCTTCAAATCTGCAATAAAATTTAAAAACTGACAATGAAGCCTAAAATAATCAGAAAATAAATAAAAAAAGATTAAAGTTTAAAGTTTAAAGGTAATAAAATATTCAAATTATGCAAGTGCATCAGGTTCCTTATGCTTCAATTGTAAAAAGCCTTATATATGTTATGCGTTGCACTAGACTAGATATTTGTTTTGCAGTGGGCATGGTCAGCAAATATCAATCTAACCCAAGACCAAATCATTGGACTGCCCTGAAACATATACTCAAGTACTTGAGAAGGACTAGAGATTATATGTTTAGATACGGAGGGTGGTGATTTAGTTCTAGTTGGCTACACAGACTCTGACTTTATGTCAGATCAGGACTTTAGAAAGTTGACCTCAAGATATGTGTTTACTCTTGGTGGTGGAGCTATCAGTTGGAGGAGTTTCAATTAACTGTGTATTGCTGACTCAACTAGTGAAGCAAAATATGTAACTGTCTCTGAAGCAGCTAAGGAAGCAGTTGAGCTCAAGAAGTTCATTTCGGAACTAGAAGTGGTACCACAATCTTAGTTGCCTATGGTCCTTTATTGTGACAATAGTGGAGTTGTAACTCAATCCATGGAGCTAAGAAACCATAAGAGTGGAAAGCACATAGAGCGCAAGTATCACCTCATCAGAGAGATATTTCAGCGCGGACACATTATCGTCACCAAGGTTGCATCCTCGGACAATCTTGTAGATTCTTTCACTAAGGCTCTACCTTCTAAAAAGTTTCGAGCTTCATATGGATAAGATGGGTGTTAGATGTTATGGGGAATGAATGTGAGTACAAGTGGGAGTTTGTTAGAATGTGTGCCCTCATATCCAAGACATTTTATTATTATTTAATAGATTTGATTTATTAATGAGTTTCATATTACCATATGTTTAAATGTTGCTTTATATCATGAGATGATTAATCATTGAATTGCCATTAGGAGTGGTTCATGTGCTATAAATGAGATTTATACACAGGAGATATGAACTGCTTATATATGCGATTCTAGAATTGTTCGCGGCTATTGATAAGACTAGATATCTTATCTGTAAAGCTGTAATACAGTTAATCTTTATGTGATAAAGTGGTTTATCTCAACCATCAAAGTAGTAGACTTCTAGGTTATTGTGTTGGTGTATTGTGAATACACTGAACTGGAATCACTATAAGAAACGCATTATTTAAAACTGTCACCTTTAATAAGTTTCTTATTCACTGTTCATAGTAAGCTCTTAATCCTGAGAGGATAGTGAACTCAAGTTCTGAACAGTGATGACTTTGAGTTACCAATGAATGAGGTCTTTTAAATCAATACCTCGGTATCTTGGGAAATCATTATTTAAACTATGGGAACATATATTCTCAAGATGGAATCTACACTCTATATATTAGAGAGATAGATATCACCTTTGTGCTAATTCAATGGGTTAATCACAGAAATCCGGATCTGGTCTTTTCAGTAAATTGTTTATTGAAATGATGACCAATTGCAAGTGATTAATAATAATTGAATTAGGTTCTTAAAATAACTAGAGAATTAATTTGACAATATAATATGGAACCCTAATTATTAGTATCATGTAGAGGGGCAACTACAGAAGTATAGGTTTACTCTATTCTACTAAGTTGAAGTGCAATTTCAATTATATAGTGGAGTTAATTAAAATTAAGTAGTCAATTATAATTAATTATGAGATAATTAAGATTTAATTGACTAATTGGAAGCTAACTTAGTGGGACCCACTAAATCCTTTTTTTTGCCGTAATTAGGTTAAGCCCTATATATATGATATGTAGAGAACCATTTATCACAAGTTTTTGTGCTAGACAAAAATAAAAGGCAGCCCACTCTCCTGCAATATGGTTTGCCTAAGGGAAAAGAGGAGAAGACCTAAAGGAGTTAGAGACGGAAGATTGCATCAATCTCTTCAAAAAACCTTCTTCAACAATCAAGATTATCAAGAACAAGATAATTCTAAGCCCTCTTTTCAAGATTATATGATTCATGTAAAGAAAAAGATTCAAATAGATTTTTGAAATCGCTTCCGTTGTGGTTACGAACCCAACAACAACACCTCACATGTCAGCCCTATATATATATATAGATATATGACGTGTGTGTGTGTGCTGTGTATATGCGTATAAGGAGCAGACCGAGAGTAGTGTGTGTGTGTTAAATGTATTATGCATGTACAGATATGTAGAGAGAGAGTGAGGTCGAGAGAGAAAAAGAGGAAGAAGAATAATAAAAAGAAGAGAAGATGAAGGAAAAGAAGGAAGTCCATGCATACACATAGAAGCTTCTTGAGATTTCAGTAACTTGAGCTAGAAGAGAAGAAGTCATGTTTGATGATAAAACAAAAACTTCAACAAAATTGATTTTCTCTTTCTAACTTAAAAGAGTAAATTCATGATATTAAGTGTCATATACATGCATGTATGTAATTCTGGTGTGTGTCATAAGGGAATTGGAAACAAAATAGGGGGTTTAAGCCTAGGAAAAACACAGACCGTTACTGTTACACCTTCAAAACTCTGGTCTGAACCCATCTACATAAAACCCATTTTTGATGCTTAAGACTTCAACTAGACACTACAAGGGTTATAAAAACCCCTAGGCCACGACGAAAACCATTAAAGAAATGCAATGAAAAATCGAGTTGCAGGTCATGGCTTGGAGAGCGAACCCCTCAATTTGAACACCAAAGCTTGATTTTGGATCGGGAATCAATAACCTATGATGTAAGGGTCATCATAGACCAAACCCCATCAATTTTGATGGAGAAATGAACATGTATGAAGCAAAACTCAGAATCTTCCATAGAAGCTCAACCGAGCTCTTGAAACCACCTCAATGCCCCAAACCAACGTTAAAATGACCCTTATTGTTCTAAGAGTCCATTTGGAAGTCTGTGAAGGCCTAAATTGACTTTCTTTGACGTTCCGGACCCAACAGTGGGGTCTGACTTGCCAAATAAAATACTTAAACTACAAATATGTGACACTAGCCAATTTTAAGAAACTTTAGAGGTACAACGAGCTACCAAGATAGGGTAAAAAAGTTAACTAGGATACGTGGTATGCTGTCGCAAGCAACCAAAAAATAAAACCTAAACTCCTAAAAAAATACATGTAGTGGTGGAGTAAGGATCGTTCCCACGAAGAGAATCTAGCCTAATTTTATGCTATGTGAACAAGGATTGGGGGGGGTTTGAGTATAACGAAAAACAATTTTAAGAAAAACAACTAAGGAACAATTCAAATTAAAGTATCGAATTCAATCAAAAGAATAAACCTTGGTCTAAGTTAACATCCACCATCGGAATTTTGCAACTGATCATCGATGCAAGTATATATCAATTCACACTTTGAATATTCACCGTTGGAACTATTTTCCTATCTCTCCTTAGTCCCAGTTAATTAGAAAATAAGTGATCTAATTAACCCTAACTACTAAGCAACCCAAGACAAACAATAAAGGTTTAATCTAGTAGCAGCCTTAAGAATTAGAAAGATCGATGAACCTAAACAACACAAGCACAAGCGGTTGTATTTAATTTAGTCGAGCGTTCTTCCTAAGATCTAGTAATTTCTGACACAACAAAAATCATTAAATCTTAGTTTCTACACAAATTAGAGGGATCAAATAATTATAAATTTGATATCTAACCTAGTAGCAGATTGCAATGAATAATAAACTAGTAGGCCTCTTAGTAATTAAACTAGACAATCATGAAAATAAGAACAGAAGAACATTCGATACTCAAAGCATAAATTAAACAATAAAAACAAATTAGATCTCACAGTTTTATTGATTCCGAGGCTTCCGTTTCCTTCGACCAATTATAAAAGTTTAGCCACGCACGACCATGAAAACTCGAAGGAGAAGTTAGAGAAGAAGGGAGAGAGAGAGAGAGAGAGAGACGTCAAATCTGATCTCCTCCTCCTTTTACACATTAATTCAGTGTTGAAAGCCTACTAGAACTCCTAAAGATATTTTAAATATTATCCTATAATAAAATACCCAAATCTAACTATAAAAAAGAAAATATTAAAAATAAAATAAAGTCCTAATATAACTAGAAAAGTGGTACTTGCAGCTAGAATTTTCGTGCACCAGATCTGGAATTTTCGAAAATAAATCGCATGGACCCGTGCATTAGAATTTCGCGCAGCTAAGGAACGTTAGTAGTGTAGGTGCAGCAACTTCAAGCCCGCTTTCGACCTTGATTCAGTCCGAATCTCTCACAACTCAAAACATGAAAGTTATAGAAAAGTTTCTTGGATTTCCATACCATCTTGAATCATCTCAATCGAAACTCGAATGAGAGAGTTATGCCCAGATTACGAAGGATCGTTGAAATTATCCAGAATCGCCCAATTAGCTTCGTTTTGCATTTAGCGCCTCCATTTACATCCTAAATCAAAATATAAGAATAATGAGTACATTTAGGCACCAAATAAGTATAAAAGACTAAACATTAAGGGAGAAAAATATAAAATTTTGTATTCTCATCAGTACGACCTAAATTTCATAAGTACATAGACTTAGAACACAACCCAAAAGACTAAAGGACAAAAGATCTATCAATAAAATTAGACTAAGCGCATAAGCATGATTGAACTAAATAATGTTTCTGAATTTATAGGATCATCAAAGGGAAATGAGAAGGAGATCTGATTTTTCTTGTAAAGAGGAAGAACCATTTTGAAATAAGTAAAGCTGAATTCTAATATGTGGTATTCCTTAGCCATGTCACAGTTATGATTTTCTCGATGCTGTCAATTTGTACTCTTATACATACCTGATATTTTTTAATTCCATAATTTGATATTTGTTCTATCTTGTGGATATGTTGAGAATTCAATTGCCAATATCTTGATGTGATTGCTTGCACTTTTTTATACCTTTGATTTGGATATTGAAAAACTGCTATGTACATTCCTTGTGGAATTCTGCTGATTATGATATTATTTTGAGTGTCGGGAGTTGTGTCTGCCACAATGCCCATCTTGATTCCATATATGCTGATTTTGACCTACAGGTCGGTGATTGGGAATGATACCCAACATTTAGTCTATAGAGGACATGATATTTGATAAGAGTTCTAGTGCTATTCAAGAACTCGGAAGGGGGTAAACTTGAATGAGTGCTTTTGGGGGTAGCCCCTATTTGTTGATAGCATTTATTTTATTAGTATCATATATCTTGTTTTTGAACATAATGTGATGATGCACTATTCGATTGTTGATACGCCTTGCAAGCCTATCTTTGGACTCAATTTGATATCTTGTGATTTGTGGCAACTGATTGTTGTATATGCTAAATCCCTATTATTGACTTTCCAAACTGCTTACATTTCTTTTTTGGAATTGCTTTGGGACGTGCCTTTTCAGACCCACGGGTCATTCATAATGATTCACTCTCTTGGTGACTGGTTATTTGTTATATCCTTTGCTTGCCATTTGTTTGTATTATTCTATTTAAACTAACCCTGACTCATGGCAGAGTAAGGGAATTTATTTACTGAGCTAAGTTAGCTTGCTCTAGAAATATATCATTTTTCTAAGAAAGGACACTACAGAAGGACTGAAGGGCGTTCATCGCGAGTTGGCACCACATTTCGCTCACAGACCCGTCCTTTGCAAGTAATGGTGGACACTTTTGATGTACTTGTAATTAGACTAAGTGTAATGTAGTCTTTTCTCTCCAATGTGTCCACGTCCTAGGTATAACTTTTTGTTTAAGTATCTATAATTAAAATTTTTATTTTATCATGGCCTATATAATCATATTATAATTATTGTAAAGAACTAAAAAATCAGGATAAATTTTATATTTTTGCTGGTAGGGCACTATTCATACACTATTTGCCGGTAAGACGTTATACATGCATCATTTAGACATAAGTCATATTTATAAGTATATTTTGAGTATGCCATAGAAGATACACATGCTTAGAATGCTAAAATACACCTCTTGTAAAAATTTGAGCCTGATCGGAGATAGTTTAAAAAATGGACCATAAAGGGCATCCCGGGTAGACCCGGTCAAACCCGCCCACAGGCGAAAATAAATTTTTTGAAAAATTTCCATTTAAAATAATTTTAAGAAATTTGGCTAAAGCAGAATGTTGAATTGAGGCGTTTCGGGATAAGTTGTAGTGTAACGGGGTCCCGGACTCATTAAGGGCAACATGATCTTTTCACCCTTTTGCCCCTTTAGTATAAATACAGCCCCTTTAGTATAAATACAGCCCCTTAGAGATAAAAATCTCATAAATTGGTCTGAGAATAAACAGAAGTCGTGCATGGAGGGAAAAGTGAAAAAAAAAAACCTAGGATTTTACAAGTTTCAAGCCACCAAAACTCATCTCTAGGCTAGGATTCTCACAAGACTTCCTTCTAAGAAGTTGTTCCCCACATCAAGGGCTACATTCTCATAGATTGGTTCGGCTGCACAATGAACACAACTCCCTAGGTTTGAGAAAAACCCTTCTAGGTATGATATCTTGCTAAGTAAAGAATAGGGTTAAGTTTAGGAGTGTTTTCTATGTTGATTGAGTGATTTATATGTTTACTTGTTATTAGAAAGTCACTTAGGATGTAGTTGCTTTGAAGACCTAGAGTTTGTTGTTTGAGTACTCATGTGTTCTTTGAGTTCTTTGAGAATTTGTCAAAATGATGAATATGTAACTTGAATATATGTTTGATTCATTACATTATGGCTTATATTCATGTGAATAGACCGTGTGTTTTGAAAGATTTGGTTGTTTAATGCATTGTTGCTTTGTGTAATTATGTGTTCTTTGAGAATTGGTAATATAATGAACATGTAACATGAGTATGTGTTTAAATTGATTGTATATAACATATGTTTATATGAAAAAAGTTATGTGGTTTGAAAGTTAGAATTTACTTTATGGATGATGCATGATTTAAGGTGTATACCATGTATTTGATAAAATGCCCCCATTGAAATTTCATAGAAAAATCAAGGCATATTGGTATATTGTGATTCTTTGAAAATATAGTGTGGGTTGAGCACTTGGTGTTATGCATTATGAGGGTGTAGATCCTGTGGTGAAAAACCCAAAATTGGCCATTGCATTGGTACTTGCTTATCCAACGGAAGCGATCCGTGAACAGAGGTGTTGGTATTTGCTGATCCAACGGGAGCTATCCGTAAACCGAGATATGTTGGCATAGAGTTGCATGGGTGTGCCAAGCATATTTCCATTGCATTGCATTAATAAATTGGAAGGCGTGTAGCTTATAAATGTACACTTGCAGATGCCACACCTTAACTTTGTTTCTTGTATTAGCATTGTGTCATACCAGCGGTTATGCTAACCCCTCGTGGGATATCATATTATAGATGAGGCTCCCAGTACTTGAGACTTGAGAAAGTCTTGAAGAATGGAGGAGACATGGACCATGAAGGATATTTGGCCCTTAGGGTATATTTTGTATGTATGAGGGCATAAGCCCTAAGACATGTGTATTTATTTGTAAAAATCTTGTATAGTATAAAAACAATGGCCAAGACCCTAAAATTATAAGGAGCATGAGGTTGTGATGTTTCACTATTCAAGTATATGTGCATGTATGGAGGATTGTATATTTTAAATGATATATAGATGTTTAGTTGAATTAAATGATATATTTGGTTGCTAATTTGAGAAATGATAGGTTGTGTTGTGGAATATTAGGTGGAAAAAGGCTTAGAAAATAAAAGAAACTATGCTAAAATTTTGTGAAATTAAAGGGTTTCTTAGTTGCGTGAAACACCCTAAATATAGGTGGAAAAGTGCCAAAAAAGGGGGAAGGGTTAAAAACCTTGAGGAAATAGGCTAAAAAAATGGGAAAAAGTGGCCTTCAAAACTTGGAAAAAAATTTCAGAAAACAGAGAAAGTTAGTGCTGAAAATAGAGAAATTTAGCTGTAGTAAATACACTGTAACTATAGTGAACCTGTAGGAAATAGCCCAAGACATGCCCCTGCCGCACGCCCAGCCCATGCACGGGCCCAGCCTGCCGCATACCCTGCGCGTGCTACAGCCAGCCTGCTGCTTTGCCCCCATGCACACCAGCCCTGACAACCCCTTGACACCAGCCCTTGACCACCTTTTTGAGCCATGTTTAGCCACCTTTTTTGGGCCATGTTTGGCCACCCTATTGGACCATATTTGGCCAATCCTTGAGCTATGTTTGGCCACCTTTTTGGGCCATTTTTGGACATCCTATTGGGCCGTGTTTGGCCACTCTCATGGGCCATGTTTGGCCACTTCCTTAGACAAATCTTGATAGACTTTTTGGCCTATTCTTGGCCTATGTCTTAGGACATTTGGGGCCTATTTGGGCTATTGTTTCAAGGTATATTTAAAGACATTTTAGGGCTATTTTGGAGACCATTTTTGAACATGTCTTAGACTAGTTTTGGATATCGATTGGGAAAGACATTTAATTGACTAGAATACCATTTTGGTTAAGTCTAATAGTAAGTTTTCATTCCAAATTTTAGGAAAACATGAGGGAATAAATGCATAATCAACTAAATCCATTAAAATGGAATGATCTTGTGAAAGTCCAATGACTTGTGAACAGGAATGGTAAATTATTGTTAATATTGGGGTTATGATTTGCTACCATTTTTGGTGGATACTCTTGGAATGTAATGATTAGTTAGAGATAGTACGTCTCAAGGGGATGAAGTTACTTATAGATATTAATATTGAATAGTGGTTGGCTATTGAGAATTATAATAGTATATTTGATGGCTTTTGATCTTTGGTGGAATATGAAAATGTTATAAATTTTGTTATGACTATTTCCTATTGTGGCCACATGGTGGTTGGATTGATCTTCAAGGGTGAGGTTCTCTATTATGTTTCTTTAATGATAGAAGTCATTTTGTTGATAGGGCTTATGCATGCCTATTTTATTTTTTCCTTTTCTTGGTTGATGGGGGATAGATTATAATCATAAATTTACGTAATGAGTGAACACAAATAGTAATGAATTAGTTTGGGACATTCTGATGATTCACTTGGGAAATTACTGTTGTAAAGGGATTGAGTTCTCCATAGAATGGCTTGATAATGCATCTTGTGATGATTGTGAAATTATATGAGTTGAAAACTCAATTTGTGGACTTATGAAGAGATGACTAAATAATGAATCTGATGTGTAGAATAGTTCCTGATTGTGTTGATTATAGTGCCTAAATCAAGTTAGATTTGAAACCAATGTGATAAGTTTCATATGATTGACGGGTTCTTTTAATTAATCGAGAACTCAACATGAGTGTTATAGATCCTTATAAGATCTTGATTAGAAGAGGTATTGAAGAAGTGGCCTATCAATTGGCATTAACGCCACAATTATTTAGGGTTCATGATATCTTTCATGTATCGATGTTAAGGAAGTATGAGCCTAACCTTCACATGTGCTCAATTGAATCGATCTTGAGGTGGAGAGTGATGTTTATTATGATGAGGGGCCTATAGAGATATTAGACTCGAGGGACCAGGTTTTGCCGGGCAAGACCATCCCTTTGGTCAAGGTTCTTTGGAGCCACCACGGGGTTGAAGAATCCACTTGGGAGCGCGAGGCTGAGGTCCGCGCTAGGTATCCAAAGTTATTCTTTCATAGAGGTACATTTCTAAATTTCAGGGCAAAATTTCATTAAGGGGGGGAAGGATGTAAAGATCTGAAAAATCAGGATAAATTTTTCATTTTTGCCGGTAGGGCACTATTCATGCACTATTTGCTAGTAGGGCGTTATACATGCATCATTTAGACATAGGTCATGTTTAGAAGCATATTTTGAGTGTTCCATAGAAGAGAAACATGCTTAGAATGCTAAAATACACCTCTTGTGAAAATTGAGCCTAATCGGAGATAGTTTGAAAAAAGATCATGAAGAGCATCCCGGGTGGCCCGAGTGGACTCGGCCGAACCTGCCCACAAGCGAAAATAATTTTTTTGAAAAATTTTCCATTTAAAATAATTTTAAGAGCTTTGGCTATAGCAGAATGTCAAGGCATATTGGCATATTGTGATTCTTTGAAAACATAGTGTGGGTTGAGCACTTGGTGCTATACATTATGAGGGTGTAGATCTTGTGGTGAAAAACCCAAAATTGGCCATTGCATTGGTACCTGCTTATCCAACGAGAGCGATCCGTGAACACAAGTGTTGGTACTCGCTGATCCAACATGAGTGATCCTTAAACCGAAACATGGTGGAATAGAGTTGCATGGGTGTGTCACTCATATTGCCATTGCATTACATTGATAAATTGGAATGCATATAGCTTATAAATGTACACTTGCACATGCCACACCTTAACTTTGTTCCTTGCATTAGCATTGTGTCATACCAGCGATTGTGCTAACCCCTCGTGGGATATCGTATTACAGATGAGGCTCCCGGTACTTGAGACTTGAGGAAGTTTTGAAGAATGGAGGAGACATGGACCATGAAGGATATTTGGCCCTTGGGGTATATTTTGTATGTATGAGGGCATAAGCCCTAAGACGTGTATTTATTTGTAGAAATCTTATATAGTATGAAAACAATGGGCAAGACCCTAAAATTGTAAGGTGCATGAGGTAGTGATGTTTCATTATTCAAGTATATGTGCATGTATGGAGGATTGTATATTTTAAATGATATATAGATGTTAGTTGAGTTAAATGATATATTTGGTTGCTAATTTGAGAAATGATAAGTTATGTTGTGGAATATTAGGTGAAAAAAGGCTTAGAAAATAAAAGAAACTATATTAAAATTTTGTGAAATTAAAGGGTTTATTAGTTGTGTTAAACACCCTAAATATAGGTGGAAAAAGTGCCAAAAAGGAGGAGGGGTTAAAAACCTTGAGGAAATAGGCTAAAAAATGGGAAAAAGTGGCCTATAAAACTTGGGAAAAAATTTTAAAAAACAGATAAAGTGAGTGTTGAAACAGAGAAATTTAGCTGTAGTAAATACACTGTAGCTATAGTGAACCAACAAGAAACAGCCCAGGACATGCCCCCGCCACACATCCAGCCTATGCGCGCGCCCAGCCTGCCGCGTGCCCTGCGCGTGCTGCAGCCAGCCTAGCTGCCTTGCCCCCATGCGCACCAGCCCTGACAGTCCCCTGACACCAACCCTTGGCCATCTTTTTGAGCCATGTTTGGCCACCCTTTTGGGCCATGTTTGGCCACCTTTTTGGGCAATGTTTGATCACTTCCTTAGACAAATTTTGGTAGACGTTTTGGCCTATTCTTGGCCTATGTCTTAGCGCATTTGGGGCCCATTTGGGCCGTTGTTTCAAGGTATATTTAGAGACATTTTGGGGCTATTTTGGAGACTATTTTTGAACATGACTTAGGCTAGTTTTGGATATCGATTGGGAGAGACATTTGATTGACATTAGAAGACCATTTTGGCTAAGTCTAATAGCAAGTTTTCATTCCAGATTTTAGGGAAACATGGGGGAATAAATGTATAATCAACTAAATCCATTAAATTGTCTTTTATTTTCTTTTCTTAATTCATTTCACTCACTCCCTGAGTTTGTAAAAATTCGAGGCGTGACAATGATGGTACTTAATTAACTAACGTGATGACATGTATTAATGATCCTTAATTAGTTTTTGGACAGTAGGGGATGACTTGCGGGCTGCGCCCCTAGTCGAAGGCGCTTGATCTGCACTAGGGTGGGTTTTGGGTCATGACAACTAAGGCTTTTCATTTTTTATCGTTCAATTAAATCTCAATCAAATGAAGAGCTGCAACCTCTTGTTTGATATTCATTCGATACTTGTTCGAACGAAGAGGCTCGTTTTAATGAGTAAATGCTTTGTCAAAGAGAACCTTACATAAAATATAATACTTTTGTATTTTAAAGAATTCTTTTGAGATTCGCGAAGGTGCATATAAATAGTCAAATTTTTTATTTCAAATAGAAAGATTCAATAATTGAGAGCATTAGAGAGAAGTGAGAGCATTCATTAGAGAGCATTCCTATATACTTTCTCTGTATCTCTACATCTCTACATCATGATTTGCATCATTCTCACATGACATCATGATTTGCATTCATTCTCACATGATCCAAGTCATTATAAGGGCCTAGATAAACATAATCATCATTAACAAAGGAGTTCCTTCTTGTGGATTTCAAGGAGTGAGCAATCGAAAGAGTTTGAGGTCGTGTGGAGTTCACGATTGTGTTGTAAAACTTCATCAAATTGAAGGACGTTTGTGGATTTAAGGTGAAATCAAGAGTGAGAGATTGAATGGGGCTACAGAGCTAGGTTCATGCTTGTCACGTTGTGAACGATTCATTCTTCATAGTGGAGCTTCTACATCTTGCAAAGAGTGCCCTAGAGTTTTCCATTACAATCGGTTAATTGTGTTGGTTTCTTCGTTAATAAATCGATTTGCATTTCTCAATTCCCCAATTTGTTTTACATTTCAAGCTTGTATTAGACTTTTGATTGTGAAACAATTTTCCTAAAAATGCATTTTTAAAAACTCTAAGGGAAAATTTTGTTCACAAGATAAGCAAAGAATGAGCAACTCTCTATTGCTTGTTCGAACGAGCGTTGGATCGTTCGAATGAACAATAGTAGTTTGTTCTCATTCGTTTTCATTTGTTCGAAAGGCCTATATGAAACGAAGAACTACAACCTCAAAAATGTGTTCCTTTGATATTCATTCCTTGTTTGTTCGAACAAATGGGAGCTCGTTTGAACTGAGTAGTGGTTCGTTCGACCGAACCCTGGGCAGAAAATAAATTTATAATCTATTTTGAAGCTCATTTTGGAGTGAACAAGTTCATTGCGAAAAATCACAAAAATTCAGTTAAGAGTAGTGAAAAACGAAGTAAGAGAGATTTCAATTGTGAGAGTTATAATCTTGAGAGATCAAAAATCTTTCATGAGAGATCAATCATAATTCTTAATCATGAATTTCTCTACTCTCATTCATTGATTGATTTAAATCATTCACTAGATCCAAATCAGATCTAAGAGCCTCTTGTTCATACCATTTCACTGTTGATGAAGAATTGAGATCAACCTTGTGGATGCATTGTTGATTAGATCGGTGGATACCGAGATTGTAAGGGTTTGTAATTGTGGAGCGGCTAGATCGGAGGATTCTGAGATCGTCGAGGATTCCAGTTGTATGAAGATTCTGACTATGAGGAGCTTGTGGATTCAAAAAGAAATTGAAGACTGTGATTAGGTAGAACGGAGCTTAAGGTGTAGAACTCGATTCATATTTACGTTATAATTCAATTTCTAACATTGTAGAAGTATTCCTTGATCATTGGCTCAACTTTGGACTTTTTCTCCAAAGATTGTTGTCCTTGGTGGTTTCTCTGTCATCAATCAATTTGCAAATCTCTCAATTACTTCATCTCTTATAATTTACAAATTTCTTTGCTTGAATGCTTTCGCTTGATATTGATATTGATATTAAGTTTGCATGAATGTCATAATTGAGCAGAAATTTGACTAATTGAAAACTTAATTGAGCAATTGAAATTGTAAATTGAATTGAATTGATATTTGATCATTTAGTTAAATTTTTCATTGAATTGATTATCAAATTGTACTAGTTGATCAATTAGGTTGTTGTTGTTCAAACGAGCAATAGTGAGTTCCTCATTCAAAGCTTGTCTTGTGAACTAAATTTTTCTATTTGATTATTTTCAAAGATACATTTTGGAAAAAATAATTCACAACCACAAGTCAAGCACATACATAATGATAAGATAAAATCTATATGCTATGCATGCATAATGTGAGTGTGTGAGATCCGATCAAATGCAAAAAGACCATTTTACCCTTCTAAAAATAAGTCGACCAGTAGTGATCTACAGTAGTGTCTCTTGGACGAACTTGGGTAAGAACGGCTGTCGAGGTACTCAACTCAAAGGACTTATGTACAGATTACATAGAAAACACATTTTGTCTAACTGAATTAGCCAATTTACAAAATGAATCCCATGGTTCTAACAAACTCCCCCTTCGGCAATTTGTGACAACATTGCAAAAAGTATAAAAAATACAATACCAAAATCTATAAACCCCAAAGAGCTAGATATAAGGAAATTATACATTTTCACTTAGTATCCTATACTAAAAATGTCACTTAATATTGCTTCAACAAGTAGCCAAATAGTTTCCTACACAGCACCCTCAATTATACCATGTGAGATCACATCATAAGAGATATACCAAATAAAAAGATCACACGCTAGATGAGTATCAATATAGAACAATGTAATAACCTCAAAATTTTTAAATTTTTTTTTTTTTTTTATAAAATTTTGTTGGTTATTATTATTATTTGTTATTGTTATTGTTAATATTATTATTATTATTAAAAATGTGAAATGAATGTAATGTGTATATTAAATGAATGGATGATGTGTGGAATATTATGTGTATGTGTATGTGTATGTGTATATGTATGGAATAATGTACGTACATGTATATGTGTATAGGTATATATATATATATATATATATATAGCAGAGCATGTGTGCACTCTGTGTGGGCAACAGACTGTGTGTGTGTGTGTGGTGTCGTGTAAGTATGTGTGTCTAGAGTGTGTGTAATGAGTGATATATATATAGGTGTATATATATATAGGGCAGAGGAAGGCTGCCTTGTAAAGAAAAGAGGAAGGCTGGACGGAGGAGAGGAGGTCAAGAAAAGGGGCTGGCAGTGGGAGACGTAAGGGAGTTGATGTGTGAGTGTTTATATCTTGGTCTCGGTTGGGAGGAAAGAAAAGAAAGAAAAACAGAGAGCAAGAGAGAGAGATAGAGAGTTCTGAAAGGAGAAGAGATTTTGGAGCTTGAATCAAGCTTGGAACCAGAAGGTGAAGGAGGTGCACAGCTAGAGAGAGAAACTCAGAAAACCGTGAGTGACTCCATTCTGATTTTTTTTGTTTCTTAGCATGTTATATAGATTTGATTCTTGGTTCTTATAGTGTATGAAATGTGGATTATTTTGCAAAAGAAATCGCTTAAAATAATTAAGAAACGAGATAGAAACAGTGAGTTGCAGGTCTCGATTATGGGAAGTGGGTCTTGACATTTTATGTGTAGAACTTGGTTTAAATAGGAGTAAAATAGTCCTCTTAGGTGCAGAAAACTAAAGGGAGTTGTTTGGGCCAAAAACAGTAAAAGAATAAGCATGAAAACCAAAAAGAAATGTTGGCCAGAGATTCGGCCATGGCACTTTGACCCTCTATTCGTGGCGTTTGAGTGACCCAAACCAAAAATGAAGGTTGGATATGGAATCTACAGGAAAAATGGAAGAAAGTAGCATTTTAAAAACATGAAAATCCGCCGAAAAACGGTCGCCGGCGCCGGAGAGGGCGCCGGAACCCTACTGGTACGTCGCCGAAAAAACAGGGGAAGAAGGGGGGGTGTTCGGGTCGGGTCCGGGTCCAGTTCGGGTTCGGGTCGGGCTTGGGCGATCCGCCCCTGCCACGTGTCGCCCTGTTGTTTTAAATTAAAAGATGGAAAGGGGCTGTTTGGCTACTGGGTGTAAGAAATTGAAATGGGAACAAGGGATATCCTATCCCTGTTCTGGACTAATCCCTGTTTGGGTAACCAAATTGAGAATAGGAGAATTGGAATTTACAAATTAACCCTTAGACTTTTTGGGAATTAACTTTGACCCAAGACTTTCGGAATTTACAAACTGACCCCCCAACTGTTACTTATTAAAATTTGACCCCACCAGAATAAAATATTAATTTAATTAATTAATTAATTAATTTAATTAATTTAATTATTTAAATATTCTAAAATAATCCGGAGTCCACATGGGACAAGTCATTAGTGTATTTGACTATCTCGACCATTCTGAGGCCAATGGTGAGGATCCGTTTTACGAGACGGGGTCCCAAAAAATAAAAGACCCGTAGTAACCTTTAAAATTACCAAAATGCCCCTGAATTGAAACACAGTCAAACGAACTCCAAATTAAGTAAACAAATAGTGAAACTTTATTATCTCGAGCATTCCGGACTCAACCGTGGAGTCCAATTTGTGAAAAGAGGTCTCGAGATGTAAGGACCCTGTGAAAAGTACAAAATGACTGTTTTGCCCTTTTGAACCCAAATGTCCGAATTGAGTTCTACGAAAATCTAAACTTATTTTCTTCGACGTCCCGGACTCAATAGTAGAGTTTACTTTAACAGAATAGCAACTTATAAAATAAAGACATAAAATTTGTTGAATAGCATCATTTAGGAAACAAATGAACTAAGTCACTTGTTATGATTTTAGGGACACGAAAAGGCAAGGAGAAAGTGATCTGACCTTCGGTATTCTCACAGTGATCCTACTATACTACGAGTAGACTTTCCAGGGTTGAGGTCGATTATCAGGTACGATATATTGTGCTAAGTAAGAAATAGAATTGAGTTTAGGAATACTTGCTCTGCTGACTTGATGCTTCACATGTTTGCTTGATTGTTCACATACTTATGTGGTTCAGTGCTATTTTGCTGTAATTTAGGTGATAATGTGAATTATGACTATGTGTATATCGCATGTGTTAGTATAGTGTGTATGGGTTATATTCTTTAAGAACTGTTGAGATTATGAAATATGTGATTGAAAGCATGCTTCATGTATGAATGAGATGCATAATTGAGATTACATTGTGACATGAATGAATCAGAGCATATTGGCATAGTGTGGTTCCTTGTGCATGGCGTGAGTTGAGCACGTGGTGCTGTGCATTATGAGGGTGCAGATCCTGTGGTGAAAAACCCAAAATTGGCCATTAGGTACTCGCAGGCCTGACGGATTCTGGACCGTGAAGCGAGACATACATGGTACTTGCATGCCATCGGGGAAGATCCGTGAAGCGAGACATGGGTGGGCATAGAGTTGCATGGGTGTGTCACGCATACTGATTCATATATTGTATACCGTTCATATACTGCCATAATGATATTGAATGCCATATAAAAATAACTGTACACTTGCACATGCCACGCTCTTAATTTTATTTCTTGCATTAGCATTATATTGTACCAGCAGTTGAGCTGACCCATTCGTGGGACAAACATTTCAGATGACGCTCCAGCTGTGCGGGATGTAGAGATGATTTGACTGTAGATTATGTTTGGCCCGAGGGGCGCGCCTAATATTGTATAAGGGCATAAGCCCGAGACTATTTCTTATTTTGTATGTAACGTATCAGAATAGTATATGGAATGTATGCGATTATCCTTAATTATCTTTTATTTCTTTATTATTTTATTTCTTTTTGTCTCGTTACTCGCACCTCGGGTTCGCTGGAATTCGGGGCGTGACAAACAAGGTGTAGAAAAAAATGAAAGCCATGCACAATAAGATATGAGCAATATAAAGTGACTTAAAGCTATCTCAATATATGCAAAAAAAAAAAAAATGTATTATTACTCCCCCTCAATATATGCTCAAAATATCTAGTCCCCTCCTCTGTATATAACTCCCTTAATATCACTATATCTCTCCCTCTTTGTCACGATGACAAATGAGGTAAACCACAAAGGAAGATAAAAATGAAGTAAAATATCAACTAAAAGACATGCATATAGAGATAATAAAGTACAAATAGTAAAGATGATAGGGACAATAAATATATATATATATATCAAAGATATCAAATAAAATGGTCTATCATTGATCTCAAAAAAAATAACTAAAAAGGTAAAGAGAAGTACTGTAAAAAAAAAAAAATACATGTAGGTGATGAGTAACAAAAATATAGATAAAACCTCTCTACAATCACATTCATCACTCATGTAAATAGCTACAGAATCACTAAGCATCAGTAGGCGGAGGAGGATGAGGAAAGACACGATTTATAGTCTCTGCCAGTCCCTAAATGGTTCCTCATGTATAGGTAGTCGCCTACATCATTGGGATAAAGTAATTTGATCTAAACCGAAGATAACCCTGCTCCATCCTGTGATCTATGTCAGCGATGATCAGATTATAGTGAAGTTGTAACCATTGCTCGAGCTCATCCCTCTTGATCGACTGACGGGTAAAAGAAGAGGAAGATCATGCTGATGCTCGGAAGTCTATAGCTAAGAGGGTACTGAAATGTGGTGGAGTCCTATCAACAAGGAAATCCTCGATTCGAATCTGATCGTCGAACTGCAAATTTTACAGAGCTAGTGTCGGTGCTTGCTAGGGCTGCTGCTGCTCCTCATCAACAACATCGTCCTCATTTGGTGGAACAATGACATGTCCTTGTGACTGGGATATGGTTTCTCGAGTAAACAGAGTGGGTGGGAAGACAAGTATGTCAGCAATGTAGAATGGAACTTGCTGTGTAGCACATATCCTAGTGATCAAGTTACCAAATGATAAGGACGCAGTGCATCTCGTACTGGTGGTGGAGGTATCAATGACTCGAAGTATGTATGAAGGAGCATCGATGGGGATAACAACACCTAGTGAGTATAGAACTGTGGCATAGGTGAGTGTCAGCGTATTCATGTAGCTGACAAGATGCAACACACTACGGACAATGAGATTGAGGATGCGAAAAACCTAGTGTAGATATCCCTGCTCTAGGGTCACACCCCGTGAGGCGAAGACAACATAATTGTCAACACATAGGATGGAAGCAATAAGGTTGGTAGAGGGACGAGCCATATGCTGAGGGTATAAGAAGTGAGACTTTTCGACTCTGGGAAGGTTAAGAGTCTCAAAAATCATCTTTGTGGTGAAAGAGAAAGGGACACCGCAAACAGTCATTGGGAAGGTTCCTAGGGCATCACGAGAACCGAGGTTTGAGTAGAACTCTCGAACTAGGGTCTCATTTGTAACATCCCGACCCAATTAAATGAAGCAATTAATGATAATGATGATTATCATAAGATGATATGCTTATTAATCACGGGCAATTATAATTAAGACTAATAGTCCATAAATATGGAAGCAAAAGTATAAATGAGAACACCTAGTTCTAAATTGGAGAAGACCAATTTTGAGAATGCAAATTAATGCCAAGGTCATAACTTGATAACAAGTTACTGATTAGCGTTAATCAAGGATTAACACAAGGATAATTATAAAAAATTAGTGCACAAAGTGCACTTAAGCAAGACTAGCGTGATATGTAAATAAAGTGTGTTTAATGAAGATTATTCCAAAAATTATAATAGACTTTTGGGAATAATTAAAACGCGATAAAATTCACCAAGGCAAGACTAGTAATGCATAGGCGAAGTATGCTAAATCAAGAAGTCTTGCAGGAATTCCAAGAGATTTTTATGAGATTTAAAATACAAAGTTTGGGAGTTTATTAAATACACTAAAATGTAATATTATACATAAAAAGAGAAAAAAGAAGGAAAAAGACCCAAAAGTGCTCCCTCCAAGTGTTGAACCTTGCACCTTGTGTAAGCAAATAATAAGTCTCTAAAAAGAAAGCCAACTAGGCTGTAGTACTTTTGTGCTATATAACCCACATGATATATATATATATATATATATATATGCACAATAATATGCATATATGGCTGCATACAAAAGCTTAGGTGTTATCACCTCATTGGACCCAAGGCATAGCCAATTACATTTCATGCAATAACATAATCACATATATATATATATATACATACTATATTTGCATTACGTGTGGGGGGATAATCAGACTTATGTGTGTGCATGTGGTATATTGTGTCGGCTAGAGAGTGAGAGAGATCTAGAGAGAGAGAAAGAGAGAAGAAGAAGAATGAGGGGGAGGCATTGTGCATGCAGCTTCTGGAAGCCTAGAAAGGAAGCAAAATCAAAAGAAACAAGGAAGGAGAAAACTGGAAGAAGGGAGTACCAAAGAGGGAGAAGTTTTAAAGAAAGAAAATCTAGGACCATTGACTAAACAGGTATAAAACCTTTTCTCAAAGATTTAATACGTTATTTCTATTAAAAACTATAATTTTAATGAAGAAATACGAGAAAAATAGTGAGGAAAACCCTAAGAAAACCTAAGTTGCCATTAACGATAGCTTGAAACTGGGTGAAGCTTTCGACTTGAACCAAATGATGTTTTATGATCGGGGACCAAACCTAGACCAGAAATGGATAACGAAGAAACAAAAACCGCACATTATGGCCCAGAAATAAACATTTAATAGAGAGTTGCAGGTATAGGGAATAATCGGCCAACTTAGAAAATGAATGCAAAGCTTCGCTTTAAAGCAATAAAGTTGTAGCCCTTGAGCTATAGAACACAATGGTTCAAAAATGAGCCATTTTGGTGGAGAAATGATAGAGAAACAGTTAAATTTTTGTGGTGGTCAAAAAGACGTAAATCGAAGAAAATCGTCCGATCATTGCAGTCTAAAGGGCCAAGTTTATCCCTAATATTGATGAGGATTTGTTTAAGATAAAAAACAACCTTAAAATAGTAGGAAAAATAAGTTAAAAATTAAAAATTTTAGTAAATTTTGGTCACTGGCGCCAGAGAGGGTAACCGAAACTCTCACCGAAAAAATGAAAAGGATGATCACTATGCAGGTCGGGTCTCGGGTCGGATCTCGGGTCGGGTCCTAACCGAATTTTAAATGGATTTGGGCTTATTGAAATGACATCGTTTTGACCTAAAGAACATATATATGAATATATATATATAGGGCTGACGTTATGCTGATGTTAGCATGACGTAATGAAACAAACAAAACTGGTTGGTTGTTAACCCTTTTGGACCGGTTCACTTAGAACCTAACTGAACCGGATGGTTTAGGGTTTTAAAGTTTCTAAAATTATGTTTTGACCTGCAGACCTTTCTGTTAATTAGGAAATGACCCTCAATAGTTTCTGTTAATTACAAAATAGCTTAGGAAATTAATTAAATATTAATTTTAAATCCTTCTAATTATAAGAGAAATTACCAAAATACCCTTGAGTCAAAAATAGGCCAATTAAAATGAAAGAAGAGTCTAACCCAATGCTTTTGGGCATTCTGGACTCAACGGCGGAGTCTGATTTGTGAAATTAGATCCCAAAAAATATGAACGGGCAAATTAGAATAATTATAATTATGTCCTAATGATCAATTAATTGGCCAATTGAACTTCGATGACTGTGAAAATATATACCTAGGGGTGTAAACAAACAGAGCCGTTCATGAACAGCTCGAGATCGGCTCGATTATGATTCGTTCAAACTCGGTTCATTTAATACACGAGTCGAGCTCGAGCTCAAAATAGGGCTCGTTTATTAAACGAGCCGAGCTGAGCTGAAAAGAGGCTCAGGCTCGTCAGGCTCATGAACATGCTCGTATAAGCTTGAATAGTGGCTCGGCTCGTGACTCGATTATGTTTTTAAGTATAAATACTTATTTTTTCTCTGCCAGGGTTCTAACCTTCTTCAATCAGTGCGCTGCAGGCCCGCAGCCGTAGCTCTGCTTTGCCCTCTCTGAGCTCTCTACCTCTCTCAAACTCTCGACTCGATCAACCTTCTCCTTTTTCAAGTTTAGTGCCGGACAGTAGCGCCGCAGCTCTGCTCTGCCCATTTCCGTCTCTCAAACTCTCGATCAAGGATCAACCTTTTTCAAGTTCAGTGTGCCGCGTAGCTCTGCTCTGCTCTGCCCTATCTCTCTCTCTCTCAATCTCTCGATCAACCTCGCGCATCAGCTTCTGCTACTGTTTTCGGTGAGTCGGTGACTTCTCCGAGAGTCTCAGGTTCTGCCACTGCCTTATCTCTCTCTCAAACTCTCGATCTGTTCGGCATGATAAATTGTTATATGACATTGCTTTGAGTTTCTGAATGGTGACTATTGTGCATTTCTGGACTCAATGCTCATTTTAGATTTGGCTGGTGGGAGAGAGAAGACGGATTAGGTTGGGTTTTAATTCTTATGGTCTTTTTCCCTATCGGAGGCCATGTTGTTAAACTGATTTTTTACTGTGTGCTCCATTAAACTCATCTCAACATTGTGTGTTTACTTGAAGTGCTGACAGAGTAACATTTGATCTTTTTTATTTTATATAAATGGATTTTTTAGAAGGGGTACTGCCATAGTCTCATTCTTCCCTTGAGTTCGTGTAGTGTAGGGGGAAGGGGAAAAGTTAAAGAAACTAATTTTTCAAGATCTGTAGGTTATAGCTAAAACCGAATGTTAAGATGCATAGGTCAGAAGAATAGAAAGGCCAAATTGAATAATGATGCATCTCTGTGAAGGCAGAATTGAGTCAATTAGGGGACAAGATGAGAGGAAATAAGTTGAGATGACTATGTCTTGTGTGAAAAATGCTAATTGATATGATTTAGGTGGAGATGCCACTAGGACAAGCCAAGATCACAAAAGGACTTGGCTTGATGTAGTGAGATCTGAGAAAGGCATCTTGTTATATGGTTGCTAATGGTGCTAAAAAAAAATAAACCAACTAAATTATTTGGTAACTTGCTAATGGTCAAAATCCAATTTATCTGTTAACTAATGAATTAGAATAATTCAGTTGGTTTAATTTTGATCTTAGTTGTATGGGATTTTTTTTTATTTATAATAATTAATAATTCAGTTGGTTTAATTTTTTAATAATTATTTATCTGTTAACTAATGAATTAGAATTATGGTGATGTATCCAACAACAATCTAATGAATTTTAATTTTACCTTAGTTGAATTATTTGTTGTGTGTGCGCATTTCTAGTTGTTTCTCCTTAGAGTTGATTCTTAATGCATTTAAATCTTTACATGTATTTACTATCCTATCTAAGGTAAAATAAATTGAGGAGTAGTTAAGAGAAAGTTGTTTTAGATGATTTCATCATTAACAATGGTGGCCAATGGATGCATTAGGAATGGGCAATTTCATCTAAGTTGAAGATGCTAGTACAAGAGGAAGAAGGCTAAAAGGAACTTGAGGTATTGAGAGTAGAGATGATTGCCTCCGAATTGGTGGATGATATGGTTCTAGATAAAACTGATTGGTAAAACAGAATTTGTAGTCCATCCCAAGTAGTTGCTTTGACCGTTGAGTTGCTTAATTCTGAGTTAGGAATTCTTTTAAAAAGGATAGATATGTGGTTTAATTCTGGTTTTGGTCCTGAATTTATTGTGATGGATCTCTAATTTTATTGCCTTAAATTTTATTGTGCTGTTTACTTCTTCAGGCTGCTAGATGATGGCAGTGGGCTATTCTAGTGCCTTAATATGTTGTTCTAGTGTAACATTAGAACATTCCTTCCTATCTGTAGCAAATGTTGTTTGAGTAATTGTGGTTTTTGCTTTTTTTGGGCTCATTTTCACTCCATATATTGTCTATTATTTATTGGGAATTCTAGTTCTTTAAATAAACATCTTATAACTGGGTATGACGTGTGAAAGGAACCCTACCATCAACATATTATACCATCAACATATCATAGCTGATGACCATAATTGCCCTCCCATTCAACTCATAACATTGTTTTGTCAAAGTGCTTACTCATGGTTGAAGGAGGACATTCTGAATGTGGTGGTTGTTCATTGGAAAGCTGGTATGGCAAGGACAAGATTAATGATTTCCAGCCTCCTACTATTCTTAAAGGTGAGATTTAGACATTAGCTTCACAAAGATGCTGTAGACTGAGTATTGTGGAAATTTGTTTAATTGTTGTGTTGGTCATTTCACTTTTCCAAAAAAATGTCGTGTTGTTTGTTTTTTGGTAACTTTGTTGTTACTTTGTTTGGCATCTTTCTGCAGTTTTTCTCATCAGTTGAGGAATGCATTGATTATTATAACCAGAAAAGATGTGTTGATGGGAAGGGTCTAATTCTACCAAGCCAAATTGTTAGTCAATTACTTTCATGGAACATTACTCTCTTTTAATTAAATTACATTTGCGTAATCAGTAATCAGTAATTAATATTTTTGTTTTTCCTAGAGGTTTGTAAAATACTTTGAGCACCTTTTGACATACCTCAACGGTGAAAATCAACCTGGACGTAGGTACTTAACTTTATATGCAGAGCTGAGCATGGACATTGACATCTAAAAGTATATGAATGCTTAAAATTCATTATTGTTATTTTTGATAAGTTAAATTATTTATTCTCATTTAGTGATCACTTCTGAATTGTATTGGCAGGATGACTTGACAACCACGGTTGTAGAACAGTGTCATCAGTCCCAATTTACTATGCAGAGAATCATTGAGACAGCTGGGGATAATGAGGCCCTGCTCTTTGAAGCCTTGAATGTGAATGATGAAATCCAGAAAGTCCTCTTGAAGTATGAAAATTTGAATATGATAGTTGATGTTATGCATTTGGCATCTTCCATCATGCTGCCAATTATTGGAATAAAAACACAATGAAGCAATCCTTTGGCAGCATCAAATTTCTTAAGCAGATTTAAACATGAAGCAATGCATCAGGATGAAGATTTCACATAGTACTTGTAGCTGTAGGCATCAATGGCAAATAAATTTATTTTGTGTATATTGTGTATATATGTGAAGACTTCATTTGTTTATTTATCTGATTACAATTACAGATGCTAATGGGGCAAGATTAACTAATTGTAGCGACTAATTTATTGATTATTCTTCTCTAGCTTGGCTATAATGTCATGTTCTAATTGTCCTCTGTCTATTAGTGCACATATTTGGGTTCAAAGTTCAAACCTGATTTCAGATTTTGATAACCTAGCTTTCAAAAAGTTTGATTGGTTCCAAAATGAAGTGTTTGCTTTGCAAGGATGAATCCCAGTAAATCGAGTCGAGGTCGAGCTCGAACGAGGCTTGTTTATTTTTTCGAGCCGAGTCGAGTTCAAGTTCGAGCTTGACAAGTCATTCACGAGCCGAGTTCGATCAGAAATTTGAGCTCGAGTCGAGTTTCGAGTCGAGTCGAGCCAAGCTCGATTATTTCGCGAGTCAAGCCCAAACATCAGATACTCGACTTGACTCGGCTCGTTTGCACCCCTATTAATATACCTTAGCATTTTGGAACATTCTAGACCCAATGGTGGGATCCGTTTTGTGAAATGAAGTCTCGAAAATATAGACACGTGAAATGTCATAATTATCATTTTGCCTTTAGTAATCCAAAAGTTAGTTAAATGTCAGAGATAACATATCCTGATTTTCTTTGACATTTTGGACTTAATGGTGAAGTCCATTTTAGTAAACAAAGTACCAAAAAATGTGACACGTAAAAGTGTAAAATTACGAAAGTGCCCCTAGGCTTAATATAAGTCACAAATAAGATAATTAAGATTCAGAAAAGCCTAAATTAATTATGTTCGATATTTCAGACTTGACGGTGACGTTCTTTTGAGAAAAAAAAGACCTAGTAACAAACTGTAAAATGACGAATACGTTCTTAAGACCTAATGAAGTTACCAAAAGTATATAGATGAAATTAAAAGGTCCACATAAATGTTATAAGGACCAACTAGACTAAAAAATGAAGTCTGAATACGTAAATTATGTACGAAAAAATATGAGGTATTAAAAGTATAAATTACCATTATACCCTTGATGGGCCAAATAAGCCATAAAGCAATAGGAAACCTTAAATTGAGAATTTGAGAATCTCTTAATTAATTAAACCAAGTTCGAAAGAACTTAAAACGCTAAATAAAGATGTTTAGAATTAGAATGAATATTAATTCAATATGCAATATATTTTTTATCCATGATTATAGGACCACCCAAATAATGAAAAAATGAAACAAGGATATGAGATAACTACTATGGTACCAATATGGGAATGCAATGCTAAAAATCCAATGTAAGTAAAACCGAACCCTAATGTGTGGATTTATGCTCTGCCAATACAACTTACTTGGATGACTGTCAATCTTTATTTCTTGAAATTTTGCATCAATAAATTACTTTGAGTCCACAACCTATTGTTCACTGTGATTTGCATATAGTAAAATTTGTGATTTGTTGAAATTCTATTGATTGTGAATATCTATGAATCTTTGACTCATTGGTTTTATCTTATCTTTGTGATCATTGTGATCTCTTCTGTTGTGGGCATTTGTAATCTATGTATACGTACATATCTTGTGAAATCATTTTTTTGATGACGCTATTTGTGACTACCTGAGGTTGTGCTGGTCATAATGCCCGTTTTGTGATGTGATGACCTTCAGGTTAGTGCTTGAGAATGATAGCCAATATATAGTCTTTATGAGGATATGATTTGATAAGAGTTTTTAGTGCTATTCAAGGTGTAAGGTTTCTGAAATTAAACTAATCTTTCTCATTTTAAAAAATAATATACAGATATATTTATTCAGTTAATTTTTTTATTCAAAATGACAAAACTATCAATTTCATTTTTTTTTTTTGATTTTTTAAGTCTTGACCATTTTTTTTTATTTTTCAATAAATATTGATAAAACTTTAAATTTATTTTTATATAAAATAAAAATAAATTATTTACTTTAAATTTATTTTAAAATAAAAAAGTTAAAAAATATTTTAAAAAAAGTTAGAATAAATTGGTCAAAATTAGAAAAATGTAAAAATAAATAAATAAAAAATAATATTGTTATTTTGAAAAAAATTAACAAAAAAATTATTTTATAAAATAAAAGAAATAAGTATAATTTCTAAAATTTTGTACAGGTCAAAATATAGTTGTCATGGAGGCCCGCGTAATTTACACAAAAACAAAAGAAAAAAGCTAGGTACACAAACAATCATGCGAGCATTGATAAGAAACGGCAGCGCAGTTTCGTTTTTCAGCCCCCCTTTTTATTGTGTGAAACACCGCACGTAACAGAGCTTCCTTCTCTGTTCCCTCTATGGCCACCATTTCTGGAGCTCGCCGAACCGCCGATGCTCGATCCGGCCGGAAAATGGTGAGAGGCAGGCGAACCTTCGCCGCGAAAAGCCCCTACGATCGCCCGTCATTGCCCCCACCTCCTCCCCAAAACCCTAATTGGCTCACCGCTCTCATTTTCCCCACAACTCGGATGATTGCTAGTGGTGCTGGCAAACTTCTCTCATCCGTTTTTGGTCCCGACACTTCGTCATCTTCCTCCTCATCTTCTGACGGCGATTCCGGTTCTGGTTATGGTGTGTCCCTTTTTTCAATTGAGTTATTGTTTTTTAGTTATGTTTTGTTTTCAATTACTGTTGCTTTATCTGTGGAATCGGGGTTTACGTTTGATTTGGTTTCAGTTACCGTTCCTTTATCAGTTCAAATTGGTTTTATATTTGATATGTATAATATGTGTGTGGCAAACTTTTTTTTTTTTTTTGTTTTTTGTTTTTGATAGGTGTGTGGCAAACAATTTGAAGAGGTATTAGGGCTAAATTCCTGTTAATGTGATGAACAGGGGTAAGCACTCAGTGTGACATTAGAAATATTGTCACGAAGTGAAAATATACCTGTTATCAGAATGATAATGTGAGTATTTTGTGGTGGCAATGAGTCTTGGGACTTATGCTGTCATTGTTAGTGGGGATAATAGACAAGATCAAATATATCTCATGCATGGTAGCCAATATCTAAAAAGACTTCTAAATGGAATGAAAATTATTGATATTGCACAAGTCATGTTGTTCCAACTGCATCTTTTGCATATCAGGGGATGATAGTGAAGATTGATTCCATCCTAATATACAAGTGCCTCTTGATCGTTGACAAGTGAAGGTCAACTGCCAAAGGATGAGCTGCTCAACACACTGTCTGTCCATTGTAGGTTGAGCCAGTGATGTGTCACTTGGTTAAATGTCAAGGGGTTGCTAGATGATGTCAAACCATTTAAAATAAATTCCCATTCCCACTCGGGTGACAAATGATTATGCCTGGAAGGCATATAATGGTTGCAAAAGGATTTTTGGATTAAAAGTTGGTTATTTCATGTAATTATTTCGAGTAAAGATTATGGAATGGTTATGCCATAGGATTGGTTACCAGCCTCGTTTCCTTATAGATAGAGGGCATGTGATGCAGCCCTAGGTTTACTAGAACACTTACAGAAAGTGGGTGGAGAATTAATGTGAATAGAATGTAGAATTACCAATCAATTAGGCATGCTTGAATCACTAAACAATATGAAAATAAGAATAATTAGTAGCACCTTCTAAGTCAATTGTGCAAAAATTGTTTAGATAGAAAACTCCTTTAATTCAAGATTTCATTAAGCCACAAACTTTAATAACGTAACATATAGTTCATTACATGCCATATAAAATTGTGTAAACGACCACATAAAACGCTATGAGCACAAAGAAGCTTAAGCTAGTCGTGAGAAAGGCAAGGGAATGATTTGAGGGAGAGAAAGGTGACAACATAGATAATATTAATTTCACCTTAATCCTTGGCGTTGGATGAGTTGAGAAGAGGCTTGGGTAATATTCCTAATGTCCTAGGTTTAATTTCTAACCCAAGAGTCACTTACCTAGTGAAAAAAAAGAAGCATATTTTACCAAATTGTAGTGAGGAATTCCTTGAGCCAAAGAAAAGAAACCACTTATTTGGAGAATACTTTTGAGCTTCTAAATGTTTGGACTCAGAGAAGGAAGGTATAGGTGGAGAGAAGAAGCCTATGGGTTAATATTGTAAAGATTGAGATTATAATTTTTGGGACCGCCTCCTAGGGTTAAATACAAGGCATTTTGTCAATCTCTTATCTTCTTTCTTGTTTGTTATTGTTGTGGAGGCTTTGGAATGATAGTGAGCACTGAGATGTGAGGCTCTCTGAAGAGCTTCGATGTGGAGGATAGTGGTAGCCAAAATGTGGGGGTTTTTCATCTTTTGTTTGCAGAGATAATACTTGTGTATTTTGTGAGGTGAAATATCATCAATTGTGGTTTCTTTAGTGTGTTCACATATGTTTTGAGGCTGTTTTTGAGTTAAAAGTGAACCTAGGCAAGAGTGAGATCATCCTTGCTGGGGAAGGGATGGCAATTTGCCCCACCCCTTCTTTAGTGGGGCGGGTATGGGTGCTCATAAACGGGATTAAGGTGAGGCTTTTAAAACCCAATCAGGTTTGGGGCCCGTTTATATATTAATTTTTTAATTATCCTTATATACACTAGATTTACAAATAAACCACACTTTAAAAAAATTATTTTTAATATTTTTCATATCACACTCATATTATTTTTTTATTGTATGGATTATTTTGGTAATAAAATTTTAATTTATCTACTAAAATAAAAGTTTAGGAAAAAAAATCGAGGTTCGGAGTAGGGCGGGGGCAGGGTCAGGGAATGTAAACGGGGTCTGGGTCGGAGTTGGGTTAAACCTCTAAATGGGGCGGGGAATATAAACGTGTTTGGCGTTGGGGAAGGGGCACCCCGCTCTGAACCTGCCCCGTTGCCATTCCTAGGGGGGTGGAGGAGTTGGCTTGGTCCTTGGGTTGTAGGGTTGGTTCCCTCCCTTCCTCCCATTTGGGGTTGCCTTTAGGAGCCTCTACTAGATCTAGTGCTGTTGTTTGGGGGGGGGGGGGTAGTGGCAGTGGTAGAGAGATTTTACGGAGTCTAGTAGGATGGAAGAGACAATACCAAGGGAGGTAGAATTATGCTTATTAAGAGTACATTAGTTAATTTGCCACATATTTCATGTCTTTGGTTCCTATCCCAACCTCGGTGGAGAAAAGTTGGAGAAACTTTAGAGAGATTTTTGGTGGGGTACAATAGAGGGTGAGAGCAATATTCATTTATTGAAGTGGGATAAGGGGTTGGGCATTAAGGATTTGCGTGTTTTTAATAAAGCTTTGTTGGGTTAGTGGTTAGAGAGATTTGGGGTAGAAGATCAAGCCCTTTGGAAGGAGATCATGTTTTTGAATTATGGGGTCGAAGATAGGGGTTGGTTTTCTAAGGTAGTGGTGGAGGCTTATGGGTGTGAGCCATGGAAATCTGTTTGGAAAGGCAATGTATTCATTTCAAGGTGGGGGAGGGGTCGAGGGTGAAGTTTTGGGAAGATCCTTGGTACGAAGATAGGTCGTTGAGGGAAAGATTTCCTCATCTATCCAATTTGGTTCTTTATAAGGATGATCACGTGGCAGATTGTTGGTAGAGTTAGTGGGTCTTTTGTTGGTGCTAAACAGGTTCAAAGTGGCTTTGGGTAGCGAGGACTCCCTTGTGTGGGCTCTAACTAGCCCTAAGAAGTTCTCTGTTTAGTCTTTCTATATGGAGTCAATGGGTGGGGGCAAAAATAGTTTTCGTGGAAGATGATTTTATACTCTTGCGTTTTGACCAAAGTGGCTTTTTTGCTTGCTTGTCTTCTTGGAATATAATTCTTTGGTGTAGGACCGGTAGGAATAAAGAGAAGAAGGAGAATGAGAAGAAAAAGAGGAGAAGAAGAGAGAAACTGAGAGAGAAGGGAAAGAAATCACAATATTCAATAATCAAAGCCTAAAACTCCAATACATTAAATGTATATTTATAGGCAAACCCTAAAATATTAAAATAGCAACAACTACCAAAATTATTAAAGTAGTCCTAAAGATAAGAAAATTTATCCAATGCCTTTGCGTTTCCCATCATTCTTACCTTTTGATGCTGCACTTTTTGACTCGCAACACGTGAGGGCTCCGTGACCTGTAGAACACTCAGAAAGATGATCAGAGGACCACCGGATTGGCTCCGGCGGTAGCCGCTCCGATGCTTAAGTAAGTAAGGGAATTTGAAAGACTGTATTGAAAGTCAAAGAATGAGCATGAAAATCAAAGCGTACCTCTAGGGTTTAATATATAGGTCAAAGCTTTCCTAAGTTGATTAGGATTCGACGCCATGAATATAGGGATATGATCATCGGAGATTGCAGATACCTTGTGGGCATTGAGTCGTAGATGGAGATAATCATAAATGGTAGTTTCTGTATTGGAGACTGCTTCCTTATTCTCTGCTCGGAATCCGCTAAGGCGGTGACGAGATCTGAAGCTATGGTCTGGACCCTGTGGTCAGTTCTGGATATATTTGTTTGGTCATTTCCGACCTTATGTGATGATCTGGATGTCATTGGCTGAGCGAGAATCATGCTAGTTGAACATAAATCGGACTGTGGTCATACGTGTCAAGTGTTGATTGGCTTGTCCTTTTATGGTATATCAGTTACTCCCCCCCAAGTCCTAGTTTGATGTAAGTAACTAGGGCTAAGAGAGTTATGTATCTCGCTTATTCGCCTTCCAAGACAATTGTTGGGGCGCCATTTATTGCGTAGTTGGTGATTAAGTCTTCTCAAGGTCACAATTACACTGGGCGGACAGTTGGTTTTCTCGAGAACATCATTGTTCTGAACCGTCATGGCGTTTGGGCTTGGTGGGTCCCTTCTGATACCGTGTTTATAGATACGGGATGAGATTTTTGAAATGACCTTTCCCTCGACATTTTTACTGTGCTAGAAGATTTCATTCGCCATTGTTGGTTCGTGCGACCTTGAAGAATACAGATCCCCTAAGTGAAAACAGGTTCAACTGATTTTTCCCCCTCTCTTGCTTCTTTCTTCTTGAGTCTGAGAATAATGTCTGCTCCTTCGGATTCTCAAATTGTGAATGAGGGAGTGGGAGACCATTCTGAAATGGCTGGTCCGCCTGTTGTAGGAGATGTAGGTAACCCTGCTCTTGAAATTATTGAGGAGGGGCCTGTCGAACCTCCCCCTAGTCCAGGGGTTAGAATAGTTGATGCTTTCGAAGAGCCCCGAGACAGGGCCGGGGAGACCTCTGGTAGGTCTTCTCATAGAGAAGAGGGTGAGAGTGCCGTCACTCAAGGCCTCTTAGATGAATGGAGGGTGAAATTCGAATTTCCCCCAAATGTGACTTGCAGAGTTCCAGGACCCATGGACCATCCCCAAGATGTTAAAGCCGGGGAGATTTGTGTTTTCCTTGCCTGGTTTGAAATGGGCTTAAGGCTTCCATTGTCGGATTTAGTCAGGCAATTCTTCTGTTGGTTCAAGCTCTGCCCCGCCGACCTGAATCTCAATAGCTGGCGGCATCTTTTAGGATTTATGGTGCTGGGGCACCTGAACAAAGTGGACGTGTCTCTGGACTTGATCCGTAGCAATATGGATCTGAAGTTCAAGCAGGCAGAGGGCCTCTACTATATGTCCTTTGAGAAGGGGTTCCGACCCCTGTCTTCCGTTCCTACTTCCAACAAGACGTGGAAGAAGTGGTACTTCTTCGTTGGAGGAGGATGGGAGCATAAGGATTTCCAGGCCGGAGAGACCTCGTCGTTTCCTTGTGTTACGGGCCATAGGGGTGAGACTTATTCCCTTGGGTTTATTTTAGCTTTGCTTATATCCTCAGGACTGACAAACGTGGTATCTTTCATTTCCTTTGTGCAGTCAAGAGTGCTCGGAAGAAGCCCGAGTTCACTAAGGCTCTGCAGGATCAGTACCGGGCTTTGCTTTCAACTTCTAACCGGGCTCATACTGTTATCGTCACTCCGGACCGTGTGATGGCCACCCGTAGTGCAGAGTTTAAGAAGAGGCTAGCCTCGAGGTGGGAAGTGCCGAAGCCCCAAGTGGTGGGGGAGGCTTCCTCCCAAGCTGAGCCTGATGTTCCTCTAGAAGTGAAGAGGAGGAGATTGATTTCTGGTTCCCCTGAGCCCTCCCCTGCCGAGGCTGAGGAAGCCGAGCCTACCGTCCCCGTATCGGCCGTCCCTCCTGCTCCTTCTGGTCCGATCAAGAGGTCTAGGAAGGGGAAAGCACCTGCCACACCTTCCGAGCCATTTGTTGGGCCGGATTATCAAATTGCCAAGAAGGCATTTGATCAGATATGGGCTCAGGGCCCACACCGGTACAGAGGGGATGATCCCTCCAAACTGATGACTGAGATGATGACTCTCCAGATGAAGGTAACTTCTGAAGCCTTTCCCTGACTTCCTTGTTTGCTCATTTGTTTTACTCTAATTTATCTGCCCTGCTTTATATAGAGCATGCATAGTTTAGCTGCTCTGATGGTGACCCCCATGGGCCTTGAGGAGGCCGAGAAGCTGAGGACGGAGGTGAATGAGATGAGACTGGAGCTCGGAACAGCCCGTTCCAAAATTCAGTCTGCTGAAGAGGGTCTGAATGAAGCTACCACCAGCCTTAAGGTAGCAGAATCTGAGAGGGACATACTTGCTCAGAAGGTTGAGAGGCTTGAGGCGGAGTTGGTTGGTCTCCGTAGTTCCATTGATCAGAAGGTTCAGGAGGCAGTTGGTCAAGCCAAAGCTGAGGCTGAGATGGAATTAAAAGATGAAGTTGACCAGATGGGTGATGACCTGATCCTGCTCGGCTTTGAGAATTTCCGAACTAGATTCCAACTTCAGTTCCCGGACTTTGATGTGTCATCAATCGTTCCTCCTGAACCTACCTCATCTCGTCCTGATCCGGATAAGACTGCTGGGGCTCGTGCCCTTAATTTGGAAGAGGATGCAGGCCCCTCTGGGAAATCCTGAGGCTTTTATAGGCTTTCGACTCTTTTTTTTTTTGATGTAGTGAATATATTTTCCCTTTTGATCAATAAGATTGACTTTTCTTCAGATTCTGCTTGTATTTTTCCCTCTTGTGAATTTTGTTGCAAGTGTGGCTGCTCTGAACCCTTTGCATGCTAGATTAAACAGTTGCTTTCTAGTCTTCAATACTTGTCATTGAATAGTGAATATAGGTCTGCCTTATTAAAATAGGACGAGAAAGTAGATATAGCCAGACAGAGTGGGAGTGGATTTCTGTAGAGCTCTGAGATAGACTGCTCTGAATTAAGAGTCTGTGAGGTTAACCGAGCAGCTTGTGCTCGTTATTATGATGCTCGGTATGCTGAGTACTTGGGATTGGTATATATACGATCTGTTCGGTCTTTGTCTTGAGAATTCTGTACTCTGTCTCTTGGTATATTGAAGAGGCTTATTTAATGCACCGCTTAGTCATTCGACCGTCGTTTGGGTTTTCGAGGCCACTCTCTTTTTCACCGTTGCGACGGTTCAGTTGGGTGGCTTTTGGACTCCAAGGGTCTATATATATGGAAACGGGGCATACGGTTGCGCTCAACCCTTTTGCTCCCCGATTTGTTCGTGAGAGAAACCTCATATGCTGCCGGAGTTTCTCCCATTCGTCCGGAGATGATGGAAGATTCCTTGCCTGAGTTAGGAATAATGAGCCTGTGGCCGAGAGTTAACCTCCCCCTTTTTTCAGTCTCCAAGGAAGGATTGAAGGAGGCCCAAGTCTTCTTGTTTCCTCTGGCATCCGGTCGAGATTTCTCCGATTGGTGGTGGCCCCTCCCTGATTCAACCGAGGCCTGGAGTGTTGGTGATGAAGACGAAGGTGAGTTGCCTCCCCTTCCTCACGCTCTGTCAGAGACCCTTGCTCTAAGTGGCTGGGGTGAAACAGACGGTGTGAAGAAGAAGATTGAAGGTGGACTACCTTCCCCCCCATGTGTCTTGGCAGAGACCCTTGCTCTATTCTTCTGAGGAGTCATGCCGATTACAAAGGTGGAGAATGAAAAGTCTCCTGAGGCTCAGAGCCCTCATCATCCGTTGGTCATGGGACCAGTGATAGTGATGATGAAATGGCCTGGGCACTACGTGATGCAGACTGGGGTTCAGGGTTCCTTCCTTTCAAATGGAGCCGATGAAGGCGGTTTTGAAGGTTTTGGATCTTGTGCCCCTTTATCATCCCAGGAGAAGAGCCATTATGTTGCCAAGCGTAGCTTCTGTAATAGCTTCTGTAATAGCTTCTGTAGTAGCTTCTGTAATAGCTTCTGTAGTAGTGTTTTGGTACTGATGTAAATCTTTTTGAGTTATTAATAAAGTTGAATTTCTTCTTCTCTGATCTGATATTTTCTGTGAATGTGCTCTTTTGAAACTTAAGCATCTTCTAATGCGTTGCCGATTGTTCTGAAAATAAATCAAAAACTTAGAAAAATGCCAGAATCGAAGTACTTCACCTTTGGTTGAAACCATGGTGCTGGTTTGTTTGACAGATAAGTCAAATAATGTAAGTGTTAGATCCGAGGTATTCCGTTCTAGTAAACTTTAGTTGACAGGTGCTCGGAACTTCTGCCTTTGGATAGACTGGATTACAGAACCCGCTAGTTGAAGATGGTCCAGGCTCTGAAGGCCTGTGCATTAATAGATGGACCAAGTCATAAGACTTGTGCATTAATAGATGGACCAGGCTCTGGAGGCCCGTGCATTAATAGATGGACCAAGTCATAAGACTTGTGCATCAATAGATGGACCAAGTCATCAGACTTGTGCATTAATAGACGGACCAGGCTCTGGAGGCCTGTGCATTAATAGATGGACCAAGTCATAAGACTTGTGCATTAATAGACGGACCAGGCTCTGGAGGCCTGTGCATTAATAGATGGACCAAGTCATAAGACTTGTGCATTAATAGATGGACCAGGCTCTGGAGGCCTGTGCATTAATAGATGGACCAGGCTCTGGAGGCCTGTGCATTAATAGATGGACCAAGTCATAAGACTTGTGCATTAATAGACGGACCAGGCTCTGGAGGCCTGTGCATTAATAGATGGACCAAGTCATAAGACTTGTGCATTAATAGACGGACCAGGCTCTGGAGGCCTGTGCATTAATAGATGGACCAAGTCATAAGACTTGTGCATTAATAGATGGACCAGGCTCTGGAGGCCTGTGCATTAATAGATGGACCAGGCTCTGGAGGCCTGTGCATTAATAGATGGACCAGGCTCTGGAGGCCTGTGCATTAATAGATGGACCAAGTCATAAGACTTGTGCATTAATAGACGGACCAGGCTCTGGAGGCCTGTGCATTAATAGATGGACCAAGTCATAAGACTTGTGCATTAATAGATGGACCAGGCTCTGGAGGCCCGTGCATTAACAGATGGACCAGGCTCTGGAGGCCTGTGCATTAATAGATGGACCAAGTCATAAGACTTGTGCATTAATAGATGGACCAGGCTCTGGAGGCCCGTGCATTAACAGATGGACCAAGTCATAAGACTTGTGCATTAATAGATGGACCAGGCTCTGGAGGCCTGTGCATTAATAGATGAACAGTTTTAAGGAAGTAAAAGGAAAAAAAAAAGAAATCTTCATTGATAATACTTCCGCAAGTGTTCTACGTTCCATGGCCTAGGAACAGGTTTCCCAGTCGTGTCTTTAAGCCAGTAAGTGGTAGGTCGAATGACCTTCGTTACTTTGTAGGGGCCTTCCCAATTTGGTGACAACTTTCCCATGGTGGGATCCTTGGTGTTCTGAAAGACTCTTCTTAAGACGAGGTCTCCAACTTGAAAGCTGACTGTCTTGAGTCCTATCCTGGATTTATTGATCATTCTTTGTTGGTAGGCTTCCATCCTGATGCTGGCCTGATCCCTTCTTTCTTCGAGCAAATCCAAGTTCTCCATCAGCTACTGATCATTGGATTCTTGCTCAAAGGCCTCAGTCCTCAGAGTTGGCATACCGATTTCAACCGGAATTACTGCTTCTGTCCCATAGGCTAATGAGAAGGGTGTTTCGGAGGTGGGAGTTCTTCTGGTTGTACGGTAGGCCCAAAGGACTCCTGGGAGCTCTTCTGCCCATTTCCCTTTGGCTTGCTCCAACCTTTTCTTTAACCCATCAAGGATTGTTCGGTTGGTGACCTTTGCCTGCCCATTTGCTTGTGGATGGCCTGGAGAGGCAAAGTGCTGTCTGATGTTGAGATTTTCGCAGAATGCCTTGAAGCCTTTACCAGTAAATTGTGTCCCATTATCCGAGATAATTACACGTGGTATGCCAAATCTGCAGACAATGTTCTTCCAGGTGAAGCTTTCAACTTCCTTCTCTGTAATATGCGTTAAAGGCTCGGCTTCGGCCCATTTAGAGAAGTAGTCGATAGCCACGAGGAGGTACTTCCTGTTTGGAGGTGCTCGTGGTAACGGGCCCACAATGTCCATTCCCCATTGAGCAAAGGGCCCAGGACTAGGAATCGGGATGAGCTCGTGCTGAGGCTGGTGTTGGTACGAGGCGAATCTCTGACATTTGTCACACTTCCGAACATATTCTTTAGCCTGCTTCAGCATGCCGGGCCAGTAGTAGCCCTGTGATAGAGCTCGGTGGGCTATAGTTCTGCCCCCATTGTGATTCCCGCAAATTCCCTCGTGAATTTCAGCCAAAACATATTGTGACTCGTCTGGAGCCAAACACTTTAACAGAGGTTGAGAGTATGATCTCCTGTAAAGTTTGTCGTTCAGGATCAGGTACCGGGCCGCTCTGATTCGGATTCTCCTGGCTTTGTTTTTATCCTCTGGGAGGAGCCCGGATCTTAGATATTGGAGGATTGGGGTCATCCAGCTCTGGGTTTGTTCATCAATTTGAGCAACTGATGCTTCCTCAATGCTGGATCCTGGTTGAAAAGAGATTTTAATGGTGGAATCTGCTTCAGACTTGAGGCGGGAGGCCATGTTAGCCAGAGCATCTGCTCTGCAGTTCTGACTTCTCTCAATCTTCTGAATAGTGAAAGTTTGGAAAGAACGCTTTAAACGGTTTACTAGTTCGGAGTACCGAAGCATCCTGTCATCCTTAATGACAAACTCTCCCAAAACTTGGCTTACTACCAGTTGGGAGTCAGAGAAGACATCGAGGTTCTGAGCCTCGCATTCCAGGGCAAGCTTCATCCCTAAGATTAGGGCCTCGTATTCAGCTTCATTATTAGAAGCCCTAAATCCCAGGCTGACTGCTTTTTCCGATGTAAGTCCATCAGGGGACTGTAGTACCAATCCTACCCCTGATCCTTGATCGGTTGACGAACCATCAATATACAGCAGCCAGGTTCCTGTAGTTTCGGCGATTTGTGCTTCGTTCTGCAGTGCCGGGGTGAACTCGGCTACAAAGTCAGCTAAGGCCTGCCCTTTAATGGAGTTTCGGGGTACATCTGCTATGTCAAACTCCCCTAGCTCCACAGACCACTTGACCAATCTTCCCGATACCTCGGGTTTCCTCAGTATTGACTTTAAAGGATAGGCAGTTGGAATCTCAATTGGATGGGCCTGGAAGTAAGGTCGAAGCTTCCGGGCTGATATGACCAAGGCATAGGCCAGCTTCTCTACTTCTGGGTATCTTTTTTCCGTGTCAAGTAGCGCCCTACTGACGTAGAATATAGGCCTCTGTATTCCTTTGTCCTGTCTGATTAGTGCGGAACTGACCGCGTTCTCAGAGACTGCTAGATACAGGAGCAGTTTTTCCCCTTGTATAGGTTTTGACAGGAGCTCTGGAGAGGCCAGGTACTCCTTTAGTTCTTGGAAGGAATGCTCGCAGTCTTCTGTCCATTGCAAAGCCTTGCTGCCCTTTAGGGCTCTAAAGAAAGGTAGGCAACGATCGGTGGACTTGGATATAAATCTGCTCAATGCGGCGACTCTGCCGTTCAGTGCCTGAATCTCCTTCCTGGTCTTTGGTGACTTCAGTCCAATCAGGGCTTGGATCTGAGTGGGATCTGCTTCGATACCTCTTTGAGAGACGATGTACCCCAAGAATTTTCCCTTCGTAACTCCGAAGGTACATTTCGAGGGGTTGAGCTTCATCTTGTGTTGTCTGAGGATATCGAAGGTCTGGGCTAAGTGTTGGAGATGGCTGCCTTTCTGGAGGCTCTTTACCAGCATGTCGTCGATATATACCTCCATGGTGCTGCCAAGCAGTGGGCTGAACATCTTGTTCACCAACCGTTGGTAAGTGGCTCCAGCATTCTTCAAACCGAAAGGCATCACTCTGTAGCAGTAGAGTCCTCTTTCGGTTATGAAGGCAGTCTTTTCCTGATCTGGAGGGTACATCTGGATCTGGTTGTATCCAGAATAGGCGTCCATGAAACTCATAAGCTCATGCCCTGCAGTGGCGTCAACCAGTTGATCTATTCTCGGCAGTGGAAAGCTGTCCTTGGGGCATGCTTTGTTGAGGTCTGTATAGTGGACACAGACTCTCCACTTGCCGTTCTTCTTCTTGACGAGCACAGTGTTGGCTAACCACTCGGGATAGAAAACTTCCCGTATCATCCTGGCGTCCAGCAGCCTCTGGACTTCTTCGTTTATAACCCGATGCCGTTCGGGAGCGATCGGTCTTCTCTTCTGTCTGACCGGGGGGTGATCTGGATCTACCATCAGTTTGTGAGTTATCAGATTAGGATCTATTCCCTCCATGTCCCTAGTTTCCCAAGCAAAGATAAAGAGGTTGTTCTTTAGAAACTTGACTATCTTTTCCTGCTCGGCGGGCGTAAGGTCTGGGCCGATGTACAAATAACGCCCCTCTGTTTCTGAACTGACCAGTATCTTGATGGGCTCGCCAACAGGCTTGGCTCGGCTATCTCGTCCCCTTGGGCTCAGGGGCTCTTCAACGCCGGATGGGCAATCTTCCACCTCGGGAGTGTGAGTGAAAACCGGATCTGCACAGTCCCGAGTGTACTGTAATTGCTATTTTGGAGCTGTCTCCTTGAGGGCAATAGCGTGACATTCTCGTGAGGTTGGCTGACATCCCCGGACCGAGTGCACGCTCTGATTGTGGACGTACTTCAGACACTGATGAAGGGTCGAAGTGACCGCCCCTATCTGGTGTAACCAGGGTCTCCCGATGATGACGTTATATGGAGACTTCATGTTCAACATCATGTACTCAGAGATGGTGGTCTTCTGCCCTTCACCTTCCCCAATAGTGGTAGGAAGGTCAACTCTCCCCAGGGGGGTGCTGAGGCTGCCATCAAAAGCTGCCATTACGGCAGTGGTGGGCTTGACGCTGTCCTGGTCTATGCCCATCCGCTTAAGCGGTTCGTAGAATAGAATGTTGACTGAGCTGCCAGTGTCGACTAGGACTCTTCTAGTTTCGAAGTTGGCGATTCTGAGGGTGATAACAAGGGCATCACTGTGAGGGTAGTGTACCCCTGCTAGATCTTGCTCGGTGAACTGGATCTCTGGCCCTGGCTTGAGCCTCTTTTCGACGTTGGAGACCTGCAAGATGTTTGGGGCGGTTCTGGCCTCCCGAGCATATCTTTTTCTCGCCCTGTTGGACATTCCTGTAACAGGGGAGTCAGCATGGAGGACGTAGATAACATGGTTGTTCTGCCTCTGAGGCTCGTTTCGTCCTTCCCGCTGCTCTTGCCTCTGTTCGGGCCTCTGATCTGGCCGCTGCTGAGGCTTGTCTTCTTGGGGGTTCTGCCTTCCATCTTGTTTAACGAACTCCCGAAGACGTCCCTTCTTTATGAGCTGTTCTATCTCATATCGGAGGGTCTTGCAAGTGTTAGTAGTATGCCCATGATCTTTATGGAAATTGCAGTACTTACTTTGGTCCCGCAGGCTGGGATCTCCTTTGATCGGCTCTGGCCACCTCAGGTTCTCCCGATCTCGGATCTGCCGGAGTACCTGGTTCGGAGTAGTGTTCAAAGGCGTGAAGTTGGTGAACTCCCTTGGTGCGGAGTTGTACACCGCTCTGGGAGCTGTTTTCTTCTCTGGGCTCCTGACCCTCTTTTTGTTGGAGTCTTTTCTGTGATCCTCCTTCTTATGGTCCTCCCGCTTCGGATTATCCCTCTGGGTCTGATCCTTGCCCTTCTGGGCTGAGCGGTTGGCTTCTTCCAGGTTGATGTATTTTTTGGCCTGATCCATCAATGCTGCCATATCGGCCGGGGGGCTCTTTGTCAGGGAATCTCTGAAGCCACCTTGGGCAAGCCCGGCAGTAAGGGCCGCAACAAGGAACTTCGGGCTGCAATCCGTGATCTCAGTGAGCTCGGTGTTGAAACGGGCAATGTAGGCCCGGAGGGATTCTTCCCTGGTCTGCTTAACATTCAGCAGGAATTCTGGCCCCCTTCTGAGCCTTCTGCTGGTCATAAATCTATCCAAGAACTGTCTATCGAGCTCGTAAAAGCTGGCAACTGAGTTCGGAGGGAGGTTGTGGAACCACTTCAGAGCTGTTCCCTTCAAGCTGGTGATGAACGTTCGGCACATGAAAGCATCTGAAGCTCCGTGAAGGGCCATCGTATGCTGATAATGAGATAGGTGATCTCCTGGATCTCCAGATCCGTCATAGAGAGTGAATTTGGGCACCACGAACTTTCTAGGCCTCTCTTCGGACATGATGGCGAAGGTGAACGGTGTGGCTAGTCTTCCGAGCAGCCTGGCCAGTTCGTCTTGCTCTGGAGGGTTCTGAGGTCCTCTTAAGCCGATTGTCCGGTCCATAGACTCGGCAATCTCCTCTACCCTTCGCGGGTCTCTGAGTCTGACATCTTGTGAACCCTGCCTGACAGCCTCGGCTTCAGGGTAATAGGGTGGAGTGCGCCCTTCGGATGGAGGAGGAATCCGAACTGGTGGGACTGGCGCTGCATGATAAGGTTCCTGTGGTGCCGGGGGTGCTCCCGAAACCCTCGGAGTTGGGGCTCGAGTAGTGCTCCGGTAATGCACGTCGGGGACAAAAGCGGATGTTCCCCAGCCAGGAACTGTTGATGGCTGTGGATCTCGGCCATCGTGAGCAACGCCTGAAGGGTGCTCAGGCTGGTTAGTAGGGGCCTGCCCACGAAGTTCTTCATTCCCCGTGGCAACCGGGGGTTGCGTTCCTGCAACGAAGTTGGCCGGCGGGCTAGGAGAAGCCGCCGCTTGGTTCTGCGTGAGCGTGGCCAGCGTTCTAGTAATGGCTAGCAACTGCTCCTGCACCAGGTCATTGTGTCGTTTTATTGCTTCGATCTCTTGTCGCATAGGGTTGGCCGCTGGTCCTCTTGTGCGTGGAGCAGGCGGCTGACGCTGAGCGTTTTGCGAACTCTGAGTGCTTTGTCGGGGTCGGAGATTTGGTGCCATGGTTTTCCGGTGGGGAGAAAGATGAGTTTAAAGCACGTAGAGATTAGTTGGTTTCCCACAGACGGCGCCAAACTGATGCTGCACTTTTTGACTCGCAACACGTGAGGGCTCCGTGACCTGTAGAACACTCAGAAAGATGATCAGAGGACCACCGGATTGGCTCCGGCGGTAGCCGCTCCGATGCTTAAGTAAGTAAGGGAATTTGAAAGACTGTATTGAAAGTCAAAGAATGAGCATGAAAATCAAAGCGTACCTCTAGGGTTTAATATATAGGTCAAAGCTTTCCTAAGTTGATTAGGATTCGACGCCATGAATATAGGGATATGATCATCGGAGATTGCAGATACCTTGTGGGCATTGAGTCGTAGATGGAGATAATCATAAATGGTAGTTTCCGTATTGGAGACTGCTTCCTTATTCTCTGCTCGGAATCCGCTAAGGCGGTGACGAGATCTGAAGCTATGGTCTGGACCCTGTGGTCAGTTCTGGATATATTTGTTTGGTCATTTCCGACCTTATGTGATGATCTGGATGTCATTGGCTGAGCGAGAATCATGCTAGTTGAACATAAATCGGACTGTGGTCATACGTGTCAAGTGTTGATTGGCTTGTCCTTTTATGGTATATCACCTTTGATAATTTCCGAAGGAGGAGTTTTTAGTTGGTGAGCCATTGCTGCATGTGTAAGGGGGTGGCGGAGACGGTTGGCCATCTCCTTTCCCATTGTTCAGTGGCAAGAGATATGTGGAGTATGCTTTCATCTTTTTTCGGTTATCAATGGGTGATGCCTCCTACCTTTTGAGAGGCGCCTCTTAGTTGGAGAGGGGGCCGAATGAGGTCAATATTTTCTTGTCCCAAGCGTCACTATCTAATATAATTTTAAGTTTCTTGTCATTTAAATCACTTAAGTTAGCACTTCTCAAAAAACAAAAAAAAAGTAATTTGAGTTGTCATGTGTCATGCATGCAAGTGAACCTCAAAAAGGATGTGGTCATTCCACACATTATAGGCTATACATAAAATAACACACATAGCTAAACAAAAATTAATAAAATAAACTAAGCCATACATGTGACTATTTTTTTGATAGGTAAATTATACACACACACACACACACACACAGAGTTTGCCCCTTAAGGGGACTTGAACCCTTAGCCTCTCGTATGGGGAGGTGCCAACCAAGCTAGAGCTTAGAAGGATATAGACATCTCCACATATAAGTGGAACTTAGAAGGATATGGACATCCCACATCATTGATATATATATATATATATATATATATATATAAACTAACACAATATTGCTAAACAAATCTAATAAAATAAATTAAGCTACATGCATCTCCTTTGACTAGAAAGAACTCGATTTTGCTGAGAATGCCTTTAAAAGTCTCTCAAACAAATTCTCTTGACGTCCTCTCATTTTAGTCCTTTTTTTTAATATTATAAACAAAGGAGTGTAAGGGGTGCCATCCAAGTACAAGCAATAAGAAAGGAGACCTATGAGGTCCCACGTTTACAATTTAGCTTGCCAAAAAATTGACAAATATATACAAAGAAATAGGATAAATTCCTGAAATCCAAAAATAAAAAGTATCTAAAATTGTCTTCATAAGGAACTTTAAATTTTGAGTAATTTAAAAGAAAAAGGCACTCAGGGATGAAATCCTAATCCTTTGTACTTTTGAATATTATAAAGAATGTAAGGAACTTTAAATTTTGAGTTTGGGAATCGTTCATCTTGGACCTTGCGAAAAGCTTGGAATGAAACTCTTTTCTTGTAAAACATTTAGGTGAAGGCTTATTATTTTGAAATTGGGCATTAGGGTTATGTGAACGAAACTCTTATATCTTTTCTCTTACTAAAGATATTACTTGAATAAAGAAGGAAGTTGGGGAAGAATTGTTATTTCATAAAATCCTCACAAATGTTATAAAAAAATTGAATCTTGTAAAAGTAATAACAGTTTGAAGAAGGAAAAAATGCTGGTGTATGCCTTATAATAAATAAATTTAAACTGGATTCAATTGATGGTAAATTGAGATTTGTTGAATAATATACTGATACAAGTAAAGGATTACTTTTGGAAACACTTGGGTAAAATGAGGAATTAAGGAAGGATTAAAGTGAAACCTAGACCGTCTTGATAAATAAGATGATGAAATCAATATAATCAAGTAAGCAATCTATTTAATGGGTTTACCTTCGGGTCTTTGGGGCTCGGGGCATGACACAAACAAACAACCCTGATACGTAAAATGCCTAAAATGCCCCAATTGCTAAAAACTGATTTCGTGAATTTTTTATAAATTTGTTTTCCGTTTCTTGTTGCTCCAACATCAAATATTAGATCACTAGGTTATGGGTCATGTGGTTTTTTTTTTTTCCAAAGGTACTTTGAAGTTTTTTTTTGGTGCACGTTACTTAAAAAATTGGAATGCTGCTATTTTTTCTTGATTCTATTGTATCATTTTAAAATTTTGAAATATTGACATATTCAATTTCCATCTTGCTTTATTTTACTTCAAACTCTTTATTTTCCAAACATTTATAACTTGTTATTTGAGCTATTACATGTTACTCTATCTAAATGTATGCCAAACTTCCCTTTTTACATTACCTAAGAAGGCATTTAGAACCGATCATGATTTTTGAGTTGCTAGTGAAATTTTGTAATTGAGCTAAGAGCAACTCCAATGGTGAAGTTAAAGGAGCTATCAAAGCTAAATTTTGGTAGGTTGGCTAAAAAATTCTACTCCAATGGGAGTTTTTATTCCTATCAAAATTTGACTAAAGTAAAAAACTCTACCAAATATAGCTTTTGTTTTGGTAGCTACCATCCACATCAACGCTTCAGACTGAAAGATATCAATTGTCCAGATTTGATGTTACTTTTTTTTTTTTTTTGTTTTCAATGGTTGAGAATGATAAAATTTAGTGTTAGTATGACTAAAATGACTTTTACTTTTGGAGTTGGTCTAATGGATGAGGAAGCGGTAAGCAACTATTTAACTTGACATGCTGTGGGACTTTCATCTATTTTAAACCTTTGTAAGTGCATTTACACAAGAACGCATCCCCCCCCCCCCTCCCCCATTTTGCAGAGGATGATGTCGACAATGACAATGATGATTATGATATGCCTCCTGATGGGGTTGATGGCTTGAATAAGGTAACTATGCTACTTGTGTGTCCCTCTATTTTATGTTAGATGCATATTTATGATGAGAAATTAATGACCGAGAAATTTTCATTTTCACATATGCCCATGGATTTAAATCACGGTGGCAGGATACAATGCGGTCACAGTTATAGTGCAACGGTATCGGGATTATCGAATCACCTGTAATGGGGATTGCAAACTGCAATTGTGAATTTTTTTCAAATATTAACAAATTTTTTAAAAATCACTGATACGCATATCTTGACTATAATTTATCACATATTAATATTATTTACTGTTATTTTTTAATTTTCTAATACCTAAAAAATATTTTCTTTTAAACAACACCTAAGAAGATAATTTATTATTTTATATGAAATTTTTAAAGTTAAACTAATAAGAAGTATCATTTAATTTGAATAACATTTCAACAAGTAATATAAATAATAATAAAAAATGATTTTAAGTATAAAAATCAATTCAGTGTAATTATTATGGAATAAAAAAAAATTAAAAATTTTAAGGTCAAGAGGTCTTTTCGAGGTCATATTGGCACGAATGTTTTGGTAACCCTTTTTAATTTTTTTTTTCAAGTATGTCTCTTGTATATAAATTTTATAAAAATAGAAATTATAAGAATTCTACAAAAAAAAAAAAAAAAAATTTAAAAATTAAAAAAAACCCTCAAAACAACTGTAATGGTAACGGGCATAACGGCCGATATGTAACGGTATCGGCCGATATGGCTGTAAATTTTGATGACACCAATATATCGGTTTGTAACGGTATGGGAGGGTCAAAAAACCGATACGATATGTAACGACCCAGGGTTTGAAATAGCAGCCATTACATAATGGAACAGGTGTTACGTAACGGTATCAGCCAATGCCGAACCCATTACACCCCGATATCGCGGGGAGAATGAATTTCACTTGTGTCGCGGCCGTTATGGCATTGAAACGGCTGTAACGGCCGTTACTGAACAGCAACGTCAGTGACTTCTCTAAAAAAAAAATATATTTTTCCTTCAGATTTTCAAGAAAAAAGTTGAATAGAAATTTAACAGCTGATTTGAGTCTCAACATTGGACTGAAGACCTACCGGAGGTGACTTTGGGGTGAGCAGATCGATCTACAGGTTGTGTTCGACTGCTCGCACTGTCCACTCATGGCTGCTCTTCGGCCTTCGCACTGGCATCTCTGCTCCTCTCTTTCTTCCATCGATCTACATCTCTAGCCTTCGCACTGCATCTCTGGTATTTTTTTTGAGTTTTGATCGATCTACATCACGACTGCTCCTCTCTTTTTCCCAGTGGTCTGACTCCTCTCTTTACATCTTCTTTATTTTTTTAATGTAGATTGTGTTGGAAGTTGAAATTTATTAGACTCTTCAAGTCTTCCAGAGTCTCTTTGTATTCTAATAGCTGTCTTTTTTAAATAATTTTTTCATTTACTTATACAACCAGTTAGACAATTAGACTCTTCTAGATTTTTTAAAATATTTTTTGATTTGTCTTTATTGCAATGGTGTACAACTGGGATCCATTACGAGAACTCTTCATTTTCTTATTTTTTAATTCTATTTTATAGATTGTAAATTCAATTTTTTTTTTATTTATCTTTATTGTACAGCTGGAATCCAAAACACAAACACTTTACTGATAATTTATTTCCTCATGTATTACGTTATGTATTTGCACCACAAGTTACAAAATTTAGTGAATAAAAATAATTCTGTTTACAATACAAATAATAATATTTATTATTGAGACATTGTGATTTCTATTAATATTGTGATTTTATAGTGGCTAACATTTATTAATTTTAATTTAATTTTATGTTTAACTGCATTTAGATGCAAAAAAAATAGTGAAATTAATAATTACTACACTTTTATTGTTTCGAGCGATGTAAAATTCAATATGAAGCTCATTAGTCATATAAATCATCTATATAAAATTCATAAAAAATTATTAAAAACCCAAATATATGAAATTATGTGATTAAAACATGCATATCGGTACCATTTTTAGGTGTTGTGCAATGAAAAAAATTTCATGCTGGCGGTAGCCACTTCCGTTACGTTACGCCCCTCGTCCGCGTCATCGTGGCCATTACCATTACGGCAGCCGCGACCGTTATTTAAACCTTGCCGTTATTTAAAACCATGCATATGCCTAAATTCCAGTTAGTTTCCATAGTTGTATTAGTCAATATTCAGGGTTCAATGAAAATTCCCATGAGAGTAAATTGAACTTCCAGTTATGATTATTATTATTTTTTCTTCCTAGTTAAATTCCAGCCTCCAAATTTTTGTGACAGAAATAGCCTGCCCCTATTTGGCTGGCATTGTGTTGTATAAATTATGTTTTGGGTGATCTTTCCCAAGTCCAAGGCTGTGGCAGGGTTCACTCCAACTAATTGGCTTGGATTGAAGAAGCTGTCTTATCTCAGCCAGTGCTGCCGTTTCTGAGCCAAATTCACACCTTCACTCAAAGGGCAGTTTTGAATAACTTCAAACTTGAACTTTGATCATGCTTCATCCCTTTTTGTGTTTTTTTTTTTTAATATCCTTTTTTCTCTTAATCTCTAACTATGAGGCCTCCACCTTTTACCTCCAGTAGATGGGCCGCCTTTCAATTGAGCTGTTTGAGAGCGACTTTTACCTCTTAATTTTATGAAGGGATTTTCTGACAAGTAATAACATTTCCTTGAGAGGCTGAAATACATAAAATGTACTCCTATGTGTTTGAGAAACATATTTTATAGAAGCCTGTGATTATGTCAGGGTTGGCGAATGTTTGAGCCCCTATAGTTATTTATTTTATTGTTATTAAGCTGTTTATTCTCTGTTTTGTAGCTTTTTGATTGTTCCTCCAAAAGGCTTCATTGCTTCTATAGACCCTTTCAATCCAGCTTCATCCACATAATGTTTGTGCACACCAGTTTGATTTTTGTCTGTGTGATCGAACTTTTATGACCTGAAAGTGAGGGTAATTGGGGAATATCTGATATTGCTTTAAGATCAGTGTTGGTCCTGTGAGCTTTTATTGGTGCATGAACCTGTCTGTGTAATTGCTTGCCTCATTTTTTTGACATAGTTTACAAAACACTTGCAGTGACCATACAGAAACCCCTAATTGTAAACTTGATATGTGCCAGTACATATATTTTCAAAGCAATTACAATCATAATATTATTATGAAGCGCCTCTGGTTGTTCATTTTCAGCTCTTTCGTTATGTACAACAAAAGAATCTTTTGGCATTATTGAATATGTGATACTGACTTTCTATTTTATCTGAAGAATGGGACTTCCTCAGAAGAAATGAAATGCTCTGGAAAGGAGCCTCATTTAAGTGTTTGGAAGAGTGAAACCAAGAATGTAATTGAGCGGCTACTTATGCAGGAGAGCTTTTTCAAGGTAATTGAGGAACTCTTAGTCTTTTTAGTATTTGTGTGAAGATTTTTGGTTGTTTGTTGCCTATATATATAATTTGTTTTTAGATTGGTAGGCTCTTGTTTGTTTGTTGTTGTAGCTTTTCTTCTTTCCCTTCTCCTTTTTTTTTTTAATATTTTTATTTTGGGTCTAAAGTACATATACCATAAATTTATAATAAATTGAAGTATTCTTCTCAGCTTGTGCATAAAGCTTTCTTTGATTTTTTCTATTGTACTTGCACGAAATGGCATGGTTCTTCTTAACTTTTGTTAGATCAAACTGAGGTAAAGCTCAAAACATGCATCGATATTTTCTGTTTCCATTGGACTTCCATAGACTTAACTTCTTAAGTGACTAATTGAGCCCCAAATTAACATTTGAAAGTTCACTAAGAATATGATTGATATGTATGGTTAAAAGATTCAACAACTGATCCTATAAATAACTGAAAATGGTGGAGTCAGTGGCTGCTCTGCTTTCATTGAGATTCCTTATGCACCCTTTTGCTCTCTTATTCATTCATCCTTTTGAGTTGGGACTTTTAGTGTACTTGCTTTTGGTGGTTTTATCACTCTTATAACACTCATCAATGTCATCATGAGCTGCTGGCAATTCGGTTTCCAAATAAGTGAAGAACATATGATTGTGGTACTATATTACTTGTACTACAAGTTTTACATGATTAGAGTTAAAAGAGCTAAAATTAAACTTCAAACATGTAGAAAATGGGGTATTTGGTGCTCAGTTTTCCTTTCCAACTGAAGCTAGCTTAATTACACTAGTAGATCGATTACCAATTTTGCACTTTATGCTTATTCCTGGTGCCTTGATTTTGGATAGAATGCTGGCTATCTAGAGATGATCAAAAGGGATTTTCTTTGGTTTGATATGGAGCGAAGTTCCAACTACCACCCTGTCTGAATGGGTTAAGAGTTGGTGCAGGTCACTATTCTCAAGGGTTGGAGATTTACCAATCTGCCCATGAGTAAAGCATTACCGGGGAAAAGGGAAAGTAGGATTCGGAGAAAACTGAGGGCCTGTATGGGAATGTTAAGAGTCATAGTTATGTTCATTGTTTCTCTTGAATCAATTACTTGTTTTGCCATTTTCATTCTGAATGCCAAAGATGGTTTCAACTTCAATTAGAGGAAGAGATGAGACGGAAGTTAACGAAATTGGAACTATGAAGTTGTTATGACAGTTAAAAAACAAAAAAAGATCTTACTAATATTCCATCAAGCCCTAACTAGAAGTTAATATTGTATAGACATATACCTGAAACACAGTAAACGAATCGGATGTGGTTGGTGTAGACCAATAAGAGGAAGAGTAAAGAAGAAAAGAATAGAGAAAGAGAGGGAAACCACGAGAGAAAATCCAATGTTTCAACATTCCAATTCAATATTGAATAATCAAAGTTTGTCAGTCTCCAAAATATCTACCCCTAAACAAACTTTCCAAGGAGATAAAATAACTTCTAAAATTAAGTTTTAAAATAAATAGACCTTGAAATAAAAAGCAATAAAATATCCTCTAGGATCAAATACAAATACCCGTGGGGTTCTTGTTCCCCATCATTTCTCCCCGGCTGAGAAGAACTCGACTCCGGTGAGTTAAGATGACGGTTATGCTATAAAAGATCAAGAATATCTACAAACTAATCCATACTTTGTGATTGAAATGGTGGGAAAACAACTATTGATGCTAAGGAAGAAGTAACACTATTTGTTTTAACACATGCGAGTAACAGTAGAGGCTCAAAGTTAACTCAATCAAGAAGCACTTTCTTCACATGAAAATTCGGATTGGTGCCCATATTCAATGAACATGCTTTGCGGTCCAATTAAGGATAAGGTAAACAAACTCAAAGGTTTGAGCATGTGGAGGATCATGAAATATGTCATGACTGCTTTCATTAAATTTAACACGGTGCGGAATCGTGAAGGAGAATCAAACACATTGAATTCCTTATAGAACAAGTAACACAGGGGGACTCCTTACCCAAAGAACAACCGTGCAATGTGTGAAGCATCTAATGTCTTTCGGCATGGAATGGAGTGCGCCATCTTAGAAAACCTATCAACAACTGCAAAAACAAAATCTACCGCTCGTTGTGTTCAAGGTAGCCCTAACACAAAATCCATAGACAAGTCTTCCCAAACAGAATTAAGAACAGGTAAAGGAGTATAAAGACTAGTGTTTTGTGACTGACCTTTAGAGACTTGACAAGTATAGCATTTTTGAACATAATTACCAATGTCTCTCTTGACTTGTGGCAAAAAATACCGCTCCTCCACACTTGCTATTGTCTTATCTCTGCCCATGTGTCCACTCAATCAACTGCTATGTAGATCATGAATTAGCTTCTCTCGCAGGGATATTTGAGGGATGCACAAAGAGTTGCCTTTGAGTAAGTACCCTGTTAGAGTTTGTCTCTTAATAGAGTTAAGAAAAAAAGTGAGATTACCTTTTTACCCATATATTTTAGAGGATATTTAAAACAAAAAAGAACTCTTACTTTTCTTCTCTTTACTCGAGAATCAAACACACCACTCATGAACCAAACAACTACCCACCAGTCCGTCCTACCTCAACTCTACCTATATTCTCTAACTTTCGGCCACACCCATGATCCCTTCCCACCAAACTACTGCTGCTCCACCATTTGCTCTTCTTGTGTATCCATTCAAAGACCCCATATCCATTAACAGAGAGAGAGATAGTGCATCCAGATCATCCATGCTCCACTATGTTCTCATCGACCATGGCTGAGACCCTGCCCAATTCCACCACTATTGGATACTTTATCATCTCCCACTACCACTGGTAGCAGCCGCAGCATCTCTGTTTGGCAAATCAACATAAAAGGGGCCATGAGGAGGGAATATATATGTGTGCATGTGTATAGATATAGGTAGAGAAAGAGGAAGGAGACACGTTTCGGGTCTTCATTCATGCGTGCGCGTCTGTGTGTACATGTATGTATATTTATCATATATGTATCTATGTGTGTGTGTGTGTATATATATATATATTCATGTGTGTGTATATATATATATAGAGCGGTGTGTATGTGTTTTAACATTAGAGAGAGAGAGTAAATATGGTGACTGGAATTGATTTTCAGTAAAGGGAAGAGAGAAACAAACCAAATGTGTGCGCTTTTGTCTTTGAATTTTTAAACCCCTAACATTCATGTTCACATTTTTGCCCTAAATTGGGAAGCTGTAAAGTGGATTTTTGTGATAGATTGAGGGAGCAATATTGGTTACCAGTAAATGAACATCCTTCCACTTTTGAACTATGCCAACAGATCAAAACCAATTACACATACAGTTCCAAATGCCCCATAAAATTCCAATTTTACCGATCTAAGAATGCTCCATTGAAGAGGATGGAAATTCAAGTGAAAAATTGCATAATGTTGAGTCGTTCAAAAGCCAAAATAAGTGCTTGGGGTGTCCCCATGAGCCTTGAGTGACAGAAATAGCTGCTGAGCAGGTGCCTAGTCCCTCAAACAAATTCTAAAATCTTTCCCAAACAAGTCCTGGGAAGTGTGTGTAATTTCACCTAACCTTAGGGGAGGCTAGTGTAATTTACCCATAAAAATATTAAATATATAAAATAAATATGAAATAGGAATAAATAAATAATATTTTATATAGTAGGATATGTTGGTTATTTATGTAAAATTGATGGGAGAGGAGAAAAATGAGATATTCTGGAATATGAAAGACTGAAAGTAAACCTGATTCATGTATGTGTGTGTATATATAAGATATGTTGGACTTGTCAAAAGTGTATATAGGATATGTTGGTCATTTAGGTAAAGTTAGGAGGATAAGATGGTATAAACCGTATATGCTCAAAAAGTTTCTGGAAAATTTAGAAGAAGAATTCTCAAACCCCCATTGTTGTTTAAAAAAAGCTGGTAATCCCAGCTTTGGCCTACGGTGGCCTGATGAGCTGATTCGTGTAAAGCTGAAGCTCCAATGCTCTCCCAAACGGCGAGGTAGCACTTAGCTCCATGTTTGCATTCACCAAACTACGAAACCCCAACGGTTGCCGCTTTCCCAAACGAAGTTGAAAAGTCTAAAAGAGATCCTAGGATATATTGGTCAACCGACTTAAAAGTTGAACACCTCAAAACTTGCAAAATTGAAATACCAAATTGCATATTGGTCGACCAATATTGGTCCAATGGCTGGCTATATTTGACAGACTTGAACGACCAAGTAGCAACCTAGAAATTCCTAGAACAAAATTGGATGGCCAATATTGTTGGTCCAGTGAGCCAAGTTGGATGACCAAAGTGCAAGTTGGGTCGACCAAAGTTCACTGAATTTTTAAAATATAGCCGTTAACTAGCCGTTTGGAAAGTTGGCTATATATATCGGAAGTCTTCCAAACGGAAGACTAATGGTGTTTAAGAGTGGAGAGAACCTATATTGATCCAAGAACACTCCAAGCTACCAATTCACATCTTCTTGAGAGAAGAGTGACAACACACACACACACACACACACATGATTGAAGAGGGGGCATCAAGATTGTATGACCATTTTCCTTTAAAACACGAGGTAATTTTCTTACTAGTGTATCTGTACACAAATACCTCAAACACTTTTCCTTCACTTCCAAAGAAGGGGTTTTAGAAATAAACAAAATTTGAAGATATTTAGAATCGGTTGAATACATCAGGAAAGGCCAAGCTATTTTCATTCTTACAAAGCTCAACATAAGGGAATTCACTTCCAAAGAAGGGGTTTAGAAATAAACAAAATTTGAAGATTTAGAATCGGTTGAACATATCAGGAAAGGCCAAGTTATTTTCAATTTTACAAAGCTCAAAATAAGGGAATTAGGGATTTCAAGTATGCAACTTTATGCCAGGTACACCTGTCTTCATATTCATGCAGAACAAGGGTTGGTTCCTTGTGTTAGCTGCTCATCCCCTTCTCTCCCCTCCTTCCTATGGGGTGATTTTATTTTTTAAACACGGGGCGATGTGTTTTTTTTTTTTCCTTTATGAAAATATCAGCAGAATCTTTTGGGTTGTGAGACTATTTTACCCCTTTATGGATGGTATGAGCTCTCTCTCTCTCTCTCTCCCCCACAGTTATATGTTCTAAGTCTTTGATTGTTAGTTTTTTTTGTCCTTTGGCTCTTTAAAAATTGAATTCTAATACTTCGTTGACTCTAGAGTGCAGCTGGTATTATATGGTAACACAACCGTATGTTTCTAGTGGACATGTGTGCCCTTTTCAACATGTGGTTGGCCTGTAGTGCAGAAACGTTCCCCAAATTATAGCTTTAGACTTTTTATCATAGTGGTGTTTGTCAACTTTGATCTTATGTGTTGTATTATTTCTTTATTCATACTTTATGTGTTCATTAAAGTGTATGTTTGTGTGATACAATAGGATATATAACACCACTACCCATCATGAATTGATGAGAAAAATTTATTTTTTATTTTTTTGGGAAGGACTGTACGACCCTATCTTGCTTTGTGATACCAACCATGGGGTCATGGCACCTGACCGCACCGAGGCCTTTGGCAGAATCAAATGAGCTGTAATTTTTTCTTTTATCAAGCGGAAGAACATCATCATATCAAATTTTTAACTCACTTGATATAGCATGACTAGGATGTGCTCCATTCCATGAAACCATCATTAAAACCTCGTATTGTAACTAAGATCATTTTACCAAATAAATTATTCACCAGCTACTCTGAGCACAACTCTAGTCTTGAGCGAGGGACTACTACAGCTTCGGGTGTTACTTCGTATCTGGTGCCCAATATGACTCGTTTCCCTTTTTGTAACTCCAATTTCAAAGACCTATTCCTTACTCCACCAGGTATACTTCTCTTTGGCTTATTTTCTTTTCTACATTTATCCCTAATCCCACAAGACCTGAAAATGTTGGGGAAAGGAGTGAGCTGCACAGAGCTCACTGAATAACTCAATAACTCCAGTACTCTGTTATGGTTTTCCAAATATTTATCTTTTTGAAAAGACATTTTGAATAGAGATATTTCTCAATAAATCAGCATTTAAACAGCAGCACTTAAAAATTATTTTGCAAACAACAGCAAGATATAAGAGGTTTAATTTCCTGAAAATGGTAGGATATTTTTAAAACATATTAGCAACAGTAGTAGACATTATGAAATCATCATTGCAAGATGGCTTTTAAGTAAGCAATAAAACTTTATTCATTTATTTTAGCAGCAGGAACAAAATTGCTTTTGAATAAGCAATAAAATGCAATTGTATACATAGATGCGTAGACTGCGTAAATGCCCATTACTAAGATGATAGGGCTTCTTCCTATACCTATGATTTCCATTGGACTCAGAAATGATACATTGGAAGACTCCTTTGGGTCATCCAATATCAATAAGTTGCTTGTTTTGCTCTTGTATCTTTCAAAAGGAAAAAGAAAAAGTGATCTCCGAGAGTTGTTTCCTAGGTTCGAAAGAGAGTTATTGGGTTCTCCTAATAACTAAAAAATGTATCGTGCTTGAATCTAACTGTGGTTTGCGGTGGTGGAGGAACTGGATCAGATCTGGCAGCAGGGAGGATGGATTCGGCCGGCTCGGAATCCGTAACGGATTGCATACTCGGGCCATGTCTTCTTGACATCTCCCGAGGCAGCATAAAGAGATCTCGAATTATGGGTGACCAAGAAAATACAGTCCCTTGGTTTGTATGTTTCCCATCAGAGTAAGACATAAAAAAACTTTTCATTACCTTTCATTAAAATAATATGCTTTTCCAAATGGAGATAATCGAGATCACATTTAACATTAACCATTCTTCAAAGTGGAAGGAAATAAAACACATTTAGAAAATTAGGGTGCAAAAATCTTTAATTTAGAGTACTAGATTACTCAAAAAAATATCGCCACTTTGAAGTGTTGGGTTACTCAACTAGATCTCTCAAATTCAATTTCCTCGACTCTCTTCCTTAAGTGAGAGCCCTAGGGCCTAGACACATTGTCATATTCGTCAATTTCATGCTCATTGCACTTATACTACTTCCATGCCTTAGATGACAATCTCTCTGTCCTTAAATGTCCTCTTATTTCTTTCAATTGGATGATTCTTCAAACTAGACTCCGACCACTAGGTCCTTCTTATCGTGTGAAGCTTTCTACTTCTACTAGGTTCTCAAGATCACCTTAATTTCATGGCCTATTAATCTATTAATCAATTTTTGGACTTCATCCAGAAGCACTTTAGCTTTTTTGTCTTCTTTGTACTCAATTTTTATTGCTATACTTATATTTCCACTTGTGTCTTATTAGACTCCAATTCGGGTTTAGGACTCAACGAAAAGGTCATGATCATGGTATTAAATATTGGCCATTACGTAACGTAATGGCTGTTATGTAACTTATTTTGAACCCTCCGATACTATTACATACTGATATATCGGTGTGTAGAAAATTCACAGGCGTAACAGCCGATATCGTTATGTAACGGCCGTTACGGACCGATGTGTAACGATATCGACCGATATGTAATAATAATGGTACATTTTTCTCTCTCTCTCTCTCTCTCTCTCTATTCTAAGGGCTAAAAAACTCATTTTTGGCCATAAATATAGTGATTTAAATTTATCAAATACAGGATTTATAATTATGGATTTGGTCAAAGTGTTTAGTAAGTCCTAGAGTTATATCTAATTATTTATTACCACAAATTTAAAATTAAATTTTTATCTTATTAGATTTAGTAGATGTTTCTTAAAAATGAATGAATCTTATCACTAGGGCGTAGACTACTACTACTACTACAAAAAAAAATTCTAATTGTAAGAATTATTTATTTGCTACTTTTGTTTTTGTATTAATATTTTTGCTCTAAAATAGTATAAAAGTATCTTGAGTTTTATTTTTTTTGGTAGTAGAAAACTCGAGTATTGTAATATGATTCATCACATTTATATTTTTTGTTATTTTTGCTAAATTATGTGTTTATTTGGCTTTAAGTCCGTTAGTTAACAATTAATATTCACTTATAGTGACTTATCAAAAAAAAAAAAAATTCACTTATAGTGTATTCTTTTTCTATGTTTTATTTTATTTTTTTATATTTGCTAAAATTACTTATAGTTGCATTTTTAATTATTAGTTGTCTAAGTCAGTTATAATAGATTGTACTTTCTTCTTACTTTGATATAAAACCAATATAAAATCTTGTACAATAAGAAATTTTTTTTCATAGGAGCTATAAAAATGACTAAAAATAATTAAAAAATATTAAAAAGTAATAAATTGGAGCAAAACATACATATTAGTAACTTTTAAGGGATTTTCTAGTGATTACAAAAAATTTACGGCTGCGGCTCTCAATTCCCGTTACGTATCAACTGATACTGTTATACCACTATCGCGACCATTACGTGTACCGATACCGCGATTTAAAACCATGGAAGATAGGTCCTATTTGTAATTAAATCGGTTTTACGGTATTTATTGGGACCTATTTTTAATTATTTAAAATTTGTAAGTTATTTCTCGGGACCTCGCTAAGATTTACTTTATATTTGTGTTCGGGACATTGTAAAAGTTTAATTTGTGCCCTTTTTCATATATTTAGGTCTCTACCGTAATTTTATTGTCTCAATGGACTTGTTCATAAATATTAGAAATTATTTCAAATATGTTTTCGGGCTTTATTTCGTCCTAATAGACACTAAATTTGAGTTCGGGATGTCCCTAAAATCACGGCGTAGCTTTTTCGAAATTTCTAGGTTACTTTCATAGTTTTTCAAAATTAAGGGGCTAATTTGTAATTACAAAAAATATTTGGATTAACTATAAAAGCATTATGGGGTCATTCTGTAATTTATTAAATTTATTATTATAAAGCGCCCAAGGGGGCACACCCATTTAGAAGGAAGCAATAAGAGGGTGCACCCACAATCAAATATATACAACACTCTAGACATCTACACACAGTGCAAAAAGGAAATAAAACTTTCTACGGACACAGTTAAGCCCCTACTAGACAACCAAAAGAAGAGGGTGCTTGATTTTACGATTCGCAAAGGGGACTCAATCCCCTCATACCCTATTGTTCTTCCCCGTCCAAATGCTCCACTATACCCAAAGAGGATTCATATGCCAAGCTCTCCTCATGCTCCTATTAAGAGGCCAAACATCTCCCCCCCCCCCCCCCCCCCCCCCCCCCCAAAAAAAAATAAATAAATAAAATAAAGGTTTCATGTGCCAAGCTCTCCACATTACATGGTCAAAGGTTCATGGATTTAAAAAATCCTTTTTCATGCATAAAAATAAAGATTTAACTTACATTTTTCATGCTCCTAACTAAGTACACATACACTATTCTTTTTCATACAATCCTTTCCATGACCCTTTTTTTCTTCATCCTTCTATATCAACTACAATACTAACACATTTAATTACTAACTTTTACATACATTTAAAGTATCCAAATTGAGAACATACCAAAGGCCACCAATTTCCAAAACATGCTGACGCTCCAAAACATAGCCAGTGCTCAAGTCTCTGGCTCCTCCTCGTTACCTGAAATTGGTAGGGGGTAAGACCACGCCCCCGTAGAGGTAACCAACCGCAAAGCTAAAGGTGGATGGTGCTAAGTGAGCATGTGCCAAGTGTAGTGATATACTAGATGACAACATATGTGTATACATGCAGATCAATCAAAGACAATAGTAAATGATTTGTTACTAACAATCATAGGGAATTTGTAATATAGGACACACACTAAGGCGCATTCCACACAATCCATCTCATTCACATCACCATCCCAAATCCACCTCCAATCACCACACTCACAACCCCTCCATAGCATCCTTCACATTTTCAAACATGGAACTCATAATGAAATGACAAATTTTAACATACATTCCATGCTTTATAGAATCTTTATGCTTAATACCACACAAATATTCTATATATCATACCAATATTTCTTATTGAATTCACTTAGACACTTATAAAAACACTTGGTAGGCATTATAAGTTTCAGATAGTATGTACACATGAATTTCAAGAAACTTGCTCGTATGAATTTCTTTGATGAAACTAAGAGACAGAGAATACACATTTGTGCATAAATAGATAAGAAACATGCTCCAACAAAATTAAGAACATATGTTAATGGCTATTCTGGCATTTAAATCAAGAAAATGTTCAAGAGACCATGAACAACACAAACCACATATATAACATAAATACACATGTAAGTTTACCCTCATCTAACTTTTTAGTTAGGAACCGCTACCTTAAACACATAAATCTTGAAACCCTAGTTTGGTTTTGTGCTTCAATCCTTGATTCTTCACTTGTCCTAGCTCGAGATGAGTGTAGAATAGCCCCAAATCACAAGACCCTAATTTGATTCCTTCTTGTTAGCATTTGATTTGAAAGAAAGAGGAGAAAATTGAGAGAAAGTGGGGCTTCTAACCCTAGTTGTGAATATCCAGAGAGAAGGGAGAGTTAGAGAGTGAGGGTTGGATGGGTGGGTATTGCTCCCTCACCCATTTTCTGATTTTTAAAGCCTTTTAAGGGTATTTTACTTGAATGCACTGATCAAAATTTTTTTTTACTTGAATGCCCTTATTTATTTTTATAAGCTCATCCGTCCTCCAATGGTTAAATGGTCATCATATCTTATGAGTTCTCCAATTCTTCCACAACAATGAAATTATAGATAAGTCTAGGTCTCTATATTAGTGTTTTCCTGGCACTACCCTAGTATAGTCCCATGTTTCTAGCAAAATGACCAATTTGCCCCTTTGGTCACATAATGTGACTAAACGACCTCCAAAGGTTACTAAACATATTTTGCCTCCGCCATTATTACTATTTACCATTATTATGAAATATTCATCATTATCCATATTGTTACTAATTTTAGCTAATTATTTAATTTTAGGAAATTCCAAAACATTACAGATTTGGTGGTGGAGATATTTAAGAAAAGGCTTACCAAGTGGAAGAAGTAGTTTTTGTCAATAGGGGGTAGTCTTACTCTGTTGAAGAGTACTTTGTTCAATTTAACCACTTATTTTCATGCCCTTCTCCGTATTCCTGTTGTTAATAGATTGGAGAAGCTTCAAAGGGACTTCTTATCAGGGGGAAGGGGAATTGGGGTTGGATTCAAGTATTGGCAAAATGTGTGTTTCCCTTTTAGGTATAGTGGGTTGGGGGTTAGGGAGTTAAGGTTTTTCAACGAACCTCTTATGGGGAAGTCTTTGGAAATATGGGTTGGAGAGAACTTTGGAGGAGAGTGGTTGAAGGTAAGTATGGTTCTGACGAGGGAAATTGGTGCTCTAGGGAAGTGAGATCTTCCTATGGGTAGGGGTATGGGGGAGTATAAGGTGAGGGTGGGTTGAGTTCTCAAAACACATTAGATGGAGGGTGGAAAATGGTGGATGGATATGGTTCTGGTTTTACTAGTGGTGTGAGGCCAGTCTGCTTCAGATTGAATTCCCTCAACTCTTCAAAATAGCATCCAGTTGCCAGGCTTTAGTGGTTGACTGTTTTAGGGGGAATTTTTTTTTTGGGGGGGGAGGGGGGGGGGGGTTGTGTTGATTTGGAGTATCAGTTTCATCAGGCAGCTACAGGATTGGGAGGTTGAGGACAATTTAGAATTATATGACATGCTAGATAGGCAGTGCATTTTCGAGGAATGAGAAGATAGGCTTGGATGGGTTGGGTAACGAAAGGAGAGTTTAAGGAATTTCTTGAAACGCTATTGGAGTTCAAAGGCACCTCTGAAGGTAGCTTTTCTCAGATGGTTTATGTCTTTGGGAAGATTTTGACTATATACAATTTGTGTAGAAGACACCAAATTATTGTAAATTGGTGGTCTTTGGAAAGTGAATGAATAAACAGGTTAATTGTTTATTAAATCTTTGCCCAGTCATTAGGGCAGTGTGGATTTTATTAATTGTCCTTTTTGGAGTCCATTTGTTCTTGCCTCAATCCACCTTAGAGGTGTGGGCCATGTGGAAAGGCAAGATGGTGAGTAGAAGGGCGAGGGAGGTCTGGCCAATTACTGTTTTGTGCTTATGGTGGATCATATAGAAGGAAAGGAACAACAGAATTTGGTTGTTCATATGGAGGACAAAGCTATATAATTTGGTTGTTCATGGGTGCAACCCCTTGGTGTGTATTTATTAGCATCCTTATTTTTCCCCAAAAAAAAAAGGAAGCATGTTTGAAAGACCGGTGGAGTTGGAATGTAGGAAACATTGAAGTTCATAGGGAACAGTAAATATGTAAGTTTAACGTTTATTGACAATTCTTATTTTTTTGCATAATGCATTTGCATTATCCTTAAGAATTTAGCAATAATTAGATTAGTTTTGGTTCTGTCTGAAGATAATGTTTCTGCTGATTATTCTGCACTTCTTTCGTTTCTTAGCTACAGTCCAACCTTTCAAGTTTTGAGTGGGTGCTAACCTTTGACCAGGGAAGAATGTAACAGACTGATAAAGATTATTAGTTCGCGAGTTATGGATTATTCGACCCTAAAGGAGGGACATGATGGTAGACTAAGTGAGATGCCCAGCAGAGCAGCTGGCAAAGGTATTGATTTTATGGAATGCTGGAAACACATGGAAAGACTAGAAATTTTCCTGTAGAGTACTATATATGATTGACAGTGTTTGTTCATATGCAGATATTCCTGATCTCTGCATTAAAGCTGTCATGGAAGCAAAAACATGGTTGGAGGAAAAGAAGGTGGGATCAAGTTCAAAGTCAGACTTGGATCATGAAACCTGTACTTTTAACTCTGTTGAGTTACCACATGTTAGTGATTCCTTTATGTGATCTTTTAATGCTTGATTTAACAGTTTTATGGGAATCATATACCTTTTATGTGCAGCACGAGGTTCCAAAGATTTTAGTATTATATTAGATGCTTGTTCTTCTATAATTCTGAATTGTGAAATCATCTTGTGCTGGATCATGATGGAATTGCATTATTACCTTCTTGAGAACTTCTTTGTCATCATCCTCTAGAGATATATGTGCCAAGTATTTGAAACTATCATATTCTACATGATTCTTGTATGATCATTTTTTTCTCATGTGCTTTTTCTATTTTAAAGGCATGGCAGTAATTATTGTGCATTTGCAGAAATATAGTTCTTCACCCTTGTTCCACTAATGCACAATATGCATCATCTATTTAGAGATTATTTTTTACTCTCTCTCTCTCTCTCTCTCTCTCTCTCTCTCTCTCTCAGGTGGGGAAATGTAAGAAATTTTTTTGGCAGCTACAAATTTTCTGTTGTTATCGTCTTAGTGTATATCACTGGGTTACCACAATTCGCTCCTCCCCTAGCGAATTGCGAATTGGGATCGCACGATCTAAAACATGGATCCTTAGCAATTTGGAATGCAAGATTTAGCGTTTCAATCTAAAATATCAAAAGTCCCAAAAAAATCATACAAAATACACACACATCATTGGAATTTTATTTTATAATAGTTTGGATTCGTTGAAATCTTTTTGGTGTTTATATATACATACCAATATTATTACGAATACAATAAAAAAACATATCATGTTCCAAATAAATGTATTTCATTCTAACAAAGCGATCCAAATAAGCCTATCCCTAATGTACTATGTTTTATGACAAGTGATGATCTACGTTCTTGTTCCCGTTCCCGTTCCCGTTCCCCGTACCATAACGATCCACTTTCCAGGTAACATTGGTATATCATTATTCATTAGTCTTGATATGTATTTTCCATCCCGTGCTTAGGCTTGCGTCCTTTTCAGAACTGCCCCAAGTACTGATGCCGAACAGTTAGTGTAATAGTTTTTAGGTTTTTGGAAATTTGATGAGTTCAAGGTTTATGAGTTTTAGAGAGTGACCTATAAATTATTGTTTGTTATGCAACAAAAAGAAGAAAACCAGAATAAAAGTATGGTTTACTAAATTAGAAGTTAAATAGAGTCGACTAGGGTTCTTCTATATAAAGGTTTTTGGACTTGATGAATGGATTTGCACATATGGACATTTCACATGGTTCACCTCGAATTCTTAATGTATTCGAAATGGTTTATGAGAAACTCACAAAATCAAGGAACAAAATTCTTCATGGATACTACATGCTCTCAACTCTCAAGTGACCACCAACCACCACTTATTGGCTTCTTTTGAATAAGAAATTTGTGATAGATAAACCTCCCTGCTGACTTATAGGAGGTTGAATTCAAATAACGACCCATTACATTTCCAAAGTTTTTGTTACTAATGGAGATGGTTCACTCAATTTCTTAATCTGATAAACTTTATTGGAATTGATGATTTTAATAATATCAACCATGGATCGTTTTCGTGCTCTCTTGACAGACTCCAGTGGATGCATCAAAATTAGATTTCACTAGGTTGTTGGGGGAGTATTGGGAGGAGTTTTACCTTTTGATGGAGCCTCATCCCCTGTAGAGATGTAGCACTAATGCTCTACTACTATGAAGAATTTCTAAATGAACATATATATATATATATATATTTTCCTTAATCCAAAAGAGAGCAATTATGTAGGCTAAGAAGCATGGATACGGACACGGGAAACGGATACGATACGACACTGATACACAAAAACACATTATTTCTTAAAAAAGTAGGATACATACATGCTAGGGACACGTTGAATATATATAAATTTTATATTTTTTATATGATCTTATTCCGATTAAAATTGGCATAAAAACACACAAATGAAAAAAATATTATTAAGATATTAAAATAATAAAACCATTAAAAAAAAATTCAAGAACTTTATTTAATCATTAACATTCATGATTCAAATTCCAAAACAAATTTATTAACTATTACATAAAATATATTTATATGTACAAAAAAAGAACTAAGGAGGATGAGAAGAGGTGTAGAAAAGAAGGAAAAATCCCAGAAAAAAAGAGAGAACATGTTGATAACGTTGTCAGAAATGTACAAAAAAAAAAAAAAAATTTGGACACTTTTTTTTCTTGTCCAGGAAGTGTCCGAGAGTGTTGGTGTCCAACATGGACACGTGAGTCAAAATAGAGTGTCCGTGCATAGATTCCAAAGAGTTGACATGGTTGCCATATTATTTTTTTAAAGTGAAAAACTTGGGTTAAGTGTAAGCATTAATGTGTTTGGGGTATGGCTATTCTTTTAATATTGTAATATGCTAGAAAATATATACCTAGGATTATCATATCCTGGAAAATATATTTCACTAATGAAATGAGAAAATTGGAAGAGAGATAGTTTTTTTTTTGATAGGTAGACTATATTTGTATTAATAGAAGGCACCAAGGGCTGCTCCCATTTACATCCCAAAAATACAACTATACTTTTGTGTAGTTTAAAAAAGTAGAAAGGCTATTTATTTTTTTTGATAAGTAAGTATCTATGCATTAAAGCACCCAAGGGGATGCAACCAATAGTACAAAAGCAGTGGCTATACAATTACGACTTCAAAGACCCCAAAAAATCAACATAAGCCCCTAAATGTAAAGGATGGGTCTTCTTATTCCAAAAAAATAAAAGACATAAAAATAGATCTTTTGATGCATTAGGGGGAGTTACATTCCCCTAAAAAATATGCCTATTGTGCTCTTTCCATAAACACTACACCAAGCAATATGGCACCATCCTCCAGATTCTTTTGATATCCTTCCTAACCCTTATCCCTCCCCAACAAGAACATAACCCCATCGCACTAGCCGACACTACCCAGATCAGACAAAAAATATCCACAATCAGACACTACAAGCCCATGGTTATTGAGCAATGAATCAAAAGGTGGTTGGACGACTCAAGACTGCCTCTGCACATAAAGCACATACTAGCCAACTAGAATCCCCTTCTTTGAAGATTATCTGTAGTCATAATCGCACCCCACGAGGCAAGCCATACAAAAAAAGTCACCTTTGAGGGCACCCCATGATGCCACACCATCCTCCATGGGTACTTGGCTCCTGCCTCTACCCTTCAATTCCTGATAATAGGATCTAATAGAGAATAGACCACGAGTCTCTGGAGTCCACCACATCGAATCCTCTCTTCCCTTAATCGACCTGCAGCTATACATTGTGCTCATTAGGTCACCCGCCTCCTCCACTTCCCAATCAAAGAAATGCCGCCTGAAGACAGGGCTCCACACCATATCACTTCCGGACCTGGCTACATAGTTTCAAAACAAGGCATCTCGGCAAGAGGCGAGACTATACCACTGAGGATATTCCTCCTTCAAAGCCCTATCCCCACACCACATATCTTTCCAAAAATGAACCCTCAACCCTTCCCCCAATCTGAATTGAACAAGTCCCTTGAACCTTTCCATACCCCTTTGAAGAGACTTCCACAGCCCACAACCAATTGGACCCATCACCTCACTTGGAAACCAACCCCTCACACTATAACCGTATTTTACCCCAATCAACTCCCTCCACAACATATCCTCCTCCGAGGCTCAAATCCTTAACCCCCCACCCTCCCTTTCTAATAGGAGTCTTCACCTTTCCCTAACTAACTAAGTGAATCTTCCTCTCCCCCTCCTCCCCTCCCCACAGAAAATCTCTCTCAATTTTCGCCAATCTCCTAGCAACTGAGACCGGAATGGGAAACATTGACATAAAGTAAGTTGGCAAATTAGCCAACGTACTCTTAATCGACATAATCTTTCCACCTTTGGACAAATACTTCCCTTTCCACCCTGCTAGCCTTCTCTGGAACCTTTCCACGATAGGATCCCAGATTGCAATAGCTCTAGGAGAGGCCCCCCAACGGTAAACCCAAATATGAGGAAGGGAGTGCCCCCACCTTGCAACCCAATGAAATGGCTAGCCGATCCATCCCAATAACTTCCCCAACGGGAATAATTTCACTCTTCCTCAAATTCACCCTTAAACCATAAACAGCCTCGAAACAGTGAAGCAGACAACTAACAAAATGGAGTTGTCTCTCCTTCGCCTCATGAAAAAGGAGAGCATCATCTTCAAACAGTAAATGGGAGATGTCTAGAGTCCTACCCCCATCCCCCTCCACCTAGAAAGCCTTTCACTAGACCCCCCTCGACAGTCCTGCTCAGCATAGCGCTAAAAGCCTCTATCACAATCACAAAAAAAGAAGAAGACAGAGGGTCTCCTTGTTTCAAACCCCTGGAGGACTGAAAAAATCTTTCTGCATTCCCCATGACTGACATAGATACAGTAGAAATGCAAGCTTTAATCCACTCGCTCCATCTAACCCTGAAACCCATTTTCCTAAGCATAGACAACAAGAAATCCCAATTAACATAGGTCGTAGGCCTTCTCGATATCCAACTTGCACGTGATACCAGGCTCCCCCATCTTCCTCCTCACATCAAGCATTCATTAGCTACTAACACTACATCCAAAATTTGTCTACCCCCAATGAAGGCATTCTGACTTCTAGAGACCACCTTATCCACTACCAACCTTAGTCTCCTAGAAAGAACTTTTGCCAATAATTTGTAAACACTCCCCACTAAGCTGATTGGCCTAAACTCTTTGATGTCCTCAGCCCCCTCCTTTTTCGGAATCAAGGCCACAAATGATTGAGACTCTTCTCGAATCTGCTATGCCTATGGAAATAATAAAAAAAGCTCATCACATCATCTTTTAAAGTTTCCCAGCACTGCTTGAAAAAGGCCAAAGTAAAACCATCCAGGCTCGGAGCTTTATCCCTATCACAAGACTGCAGGGCGGCCAAAATCTCCTCTTCACTAAACGGAATCTCAAGAGCTGCCACTGAATCCCTATCCAGGGATTTCACTATCAAGTCATCAATCCCGGGTCTCCACGGACAAGTCTCCTGAAATAAACCCCTGTAAAATCGAGATGCCCTCCCTAATTTCCTGGACCCCTGAAAAAGACTGCCCCCTGATCTTGATGATCTGAATGTTGTTTCTTCTAAAGTTAGCACTCTCCATTTTGTTGAAAACTTTTGTATTCCTGTCCCCATCCTTCAACCACAGGGCTCTCGATATTTGCCTCCACGAAGTCTCCTCTGCTTTAAATAACAAGACCAGCTCCTCCCTTCTGATCCTCTCCTCCGCAGAAATAACTGTTGCTTGCTCTTTCATGTCAATATCAAGGACCTCCTTCAGCTTATCCTGAATACTAGCCTGCACATAAACAAAGCTGAGCCCCTTGTTAACCAAAAATGAAGGGTGCTCAACAAAATAGCCTTTCCATATAGGGGACTCTATACCTTCAAAACCTCTTTGGTTTCTCTTCATCCATATACCCCACCATAAGCACGAAGAATCCATCTGCCAAGCCTCTCTAGCCCAGCTGCCTCTCCACAAAGTCAATACCAAAAGACCAATCAGCGAGGACCAAGCACCCTTGTAATTGGGGAATGAAATAAAAGATGGTTCACTGTCTCTTCGTCTGCCTTGCACATGTAGCACCAATTCACAATAATTTGGCGCCTTCTTCACAAGTTGTCCATCGTTGGTATTCTTGCACCACTCAAAAAAGGTGACTTTGGGGGGGGGGGGGGGGGGCACTTTGGCCTTCCAGATGGCTTTCCACAGACAATCCCAACTTCTTCCTTCCTTTAACTTCTTGTATTAGGCTTCGAATGTTCCATTTGACCCCACCCACCATAGCTTATCTTTCTCCACTAGGATGCGTTGTCTATACAGTATACCATAAAATTCCACCGCTTTTGTCACTTCTCAATACTGGAGCTGTCTGGAGAAGCTTAAATCCCAAACTAATTCCTCTCCTATCCTCCTATAGCACTCTTCCACCGAAACCTGCATGCTCAAAGTGATCCTGTAGACCTGAGCATATTCCATGGTGCTGTCTGGAGAAGCTTAAATCCCAAACTAATTCCTCTCCTATCTTCCTACAGCACTCTTCCACCAAAACCTGCATGCTCAAAGTGATCCTGTAGACCTGAGCATATTCCATGTGAAGTGGCCCTGTGTCGAACCAGAAGTTAGTCCAGAATATGACCCTTCTCCCATTGGCAACCCTCCATCTAAATTGTTTGGAAAATTCATCCCATCCTCGCCTAATACCCTTCCACACCCCCATCTCCAAGGAGATGCTCATCTCCCTCAAGCACCAATGCTCTCAATCACCCTCCTCCAGAGGCTACTTCTTTCCTTTCGATACTTCCAAAGCCACTTCCCTAGCAAGGCTTGATTAACCACCCCGAGTTCCTTCACTTCCGAACCACCATTTTTAAGAGGAGGGTACTTTTGGTCAAAGAAAAAGAGTGGAAAGAGAAAATGGTTGCTCTATCAATGGATCAAGGAGGAGAATAGAAGGGCAAAGGAAAAGGAAAATCAAAACCTAGTGAAGGTGGTTTGGCCAAAGTTACTAAGAGGAATGCTCAAAGGGCAAAAGATTCCATCACTAAGAATGTCTCATGGAGGCTGTAATATGTAATGTCGTGGGGTTAAACATGAAAGAGAAAAATAAAGAGGTGAGGGATCCCAATATCCTCAGAATAATCAAAGTTATCAAAAAGACTGGTCAAATGTGAGCTCTTGGTTCCACGTATGATAACAATCCACATTCGAGGTAACATTGATCTCTCTTGTCCATTCTTTGAGTTCGCATTAGCATTTCCCATTTCTCCAACTTGTTGGCCTTGTAGAACATTTCAATTTAGCAAGAAGTTCTGTTCAATTGATCTCGCAGGGAACTGAAGCAAGAAGAACTATCAATTAGTCATAGAAGTCAAACTAGAATGAGAGCTTTCGGGTGAAGCAATTGAAGCAATAAAGTCAAGCTTTTGCCAAAAGATGTCTTTCAAATATAAGCAGCATTCCCTTTATCAAAGTATAGTATGCTAAGGACTTTGACTTTGAGGAAAGAGAGGATCTCTTTGATTGGCGATTTCCTCCATTGCTTTTTAGATGTCCTCTTATAAGAGTACTACTTTATTATCTTTAAAAATAAATTTATCCTTCTAGATAGTCTGAAATCTTGTAGATTCTAGAAAAGAAGGTATTGATATAAAGAGAAGGAAGAAATCTGTTGACAAAACTAATCTTAAGATTGAAAAGAATCTCAGTTTGGTTATTGATTATATCATCTTTAGGGACTACAAAAGTTAATAAGGCATAACTTCCTGGATTACTCGTTGATCCGCCTAAACTACCACAAAATATGAGAGCAATCGTGATATTTTATATGCATTCGGATTTTGGTCACCCAAGAAGGGGTATAGTCTTGTCTGTGGAATGGTTTGGGGATAGGATGAGAAAAAGCTTTGTTGAGTAAAAAGGTACTTGACCAAAGGCCGTAGTTAAATTGTATTGTAATTAGGGTTTGTATAAAGAAAAGGAAAAGAGAATGTAGAAAGAAACGTAGTAAGTGTTGGTTGTGTATCTATTGTCTACACACCACAAACTATTTACATAATGCAAAGAAAAAAATATTGCAATAGTACCCCTACTTAATTATATATCCTAGAATATAACAAAACAAGAACTCTTACACTTCCCTCAAGCTGAAGCATATAGGTCAATTATGCCCAACTTGGAACATAAATCCTTGAAGGTGGATCAAGCTAATGACTTGGTAAAAATATTATCTAGTTGAGTGTCAGATTGAGCATTGTAACGAGGCTCACAAGAGCATTCATAAACTGACTAACTGCACTAACATCGTAAGTAATATCTGAGTGTGTCATGGTAAGATAAATCAACTTACCGACTAACCTCTTATATCATTCCATGTCCTCAAAAACCTCTCAATTATCAACATCTAATTTTATAGTGGAATCTATCTAAGTATCAATATGACGAACACCAGGAGTACCGGTTTTGAAAATTAAGTCCAAGACATACTTTCGTTGACACAATGTAATAACTTCAACAACCTCAATTCCAAGGAAATAGCGAAGAAGACCCAAATCTTTGGTGTGAAATAGGATCTTGGAATTTTGTGATATTTCTAGGGGAATTGAGATCTTTGTGGTCGAAAGATGGTGTTGTGTTGTCACAAAGGAAATATGTTAATGATCTCTTGAAAGAAATTGATATGTTGAGGGCTAAGTCTGTTGCAAGCCCAATGGAGTTGAATGTGAAATTGTCAGGGAAGATGATGAGTTGTTTTGTGACCCAGGGAGGTACAGATGGTTGGTTGGAAAGTTTATTTATTTGATAGTAACTCAACTCGATATCACCTTTGCTGTTAGTGTTTTTAGTTAGTTTATGCAGAATCCAAAACTAGAACATTGGGAAACCATATATATCGCATTTGGGGTATCTTATGAGTGTTCATATTAAAGGAATAATGTTTAAACCTTCTAGTTCTCTTGATATAGTTAGATTTTCTGATGCAAACTCGATTGGGAGTTCAATGGACAGAAGACTAATTTCTGGATATTGTACTTTCTTTTAATAAGTAAATGAATTATAAAAGGTGCCCAATGAGGCAAACCCATAGAACAAACTAGCCTAAGATTTACAAAGGTCTAAATGACCCCAAAAGATCAACTATAGCAAGAGCATTTATAGGGAACGCCTCTTTGGCCCAAAAAAATAATAAGCGCAAAAAATTATCTTTAAAAGATGTAATGGCATGCTCCTTTCCTTCAAAAACTCTTCTGTTCCTTTCATTCCATAAACTCCGCATGAGACGAATAGGCTCTAATCTCCAAATTTTCTTATTCTCTTGCCACATTTTGCACCCAGGCCAAGCAAAAAATAGATCTTTCACCAAAACAGACAGCACCCAAGAGAGCCCAAAAATAGCCAAAACCAAGCCCCAACAACTGTGAGCTAGAGGACAATGAATAAGCACATGATCAACGCTTTCTTCCTCTTGCTTGCATAAGACACACCTACTTGCCATATGAAACTAGAAGCTAATAAAGACCTCCCAAATGCCACATGATCAACACTTTCTTCCTTGGCAAAAATTTGGTTACATGGAAAAACATGAAACAAAATGTTGTTGTTAGGTCAAGTGCTGTAGTGAAGTATAGAGCAATAGCTCATACGGCGGGTGAAATGATGTGGGTGAGGTCTTTATTGCAGGAAGTGGGTATATTGCATGATAAGCCTATGTGAATGTTTTGTGATAATCAGGCTGCTATGCACATTGCTTCTAATCCTGTATTCCATGAAAGAACCAAACATTGATTGTCATTTTATCAGGGATTTGGTGATAAGTAAACAGATCACTACTGCATATGTGAAGTCAGGGGATCAGTTGAGAGATGTGTTCACTAAGGCTCTGGATAAAGGGCAATTTTTCTGAGTTATGTTACACGCTTGGCATGATTGACATCATGCTCTAGCTTGAGGGGGCATGTTAAGAGGATGAGTGCTCTACGGCACACGGAGGTATATTTTGGGTAGTCAAGTGCCGATTGGCACTGTGAGAGTGTGGGTGCCGATTTGCACACGGAGAGGTTATTTTATATACTCGGATGCCGATCGACAACCAGAGGCTGCCAATCGGTACTGTGTGTTTCTAGAGCTGTTTTCGTAATTTTTTGTAAACGTATGTAATAGAAATATGTGAAGCAGCCTATTTCGAGTTTAGGCTTTTTAGTTCTCCCATATTTCTTTTCTTGTCTATCATTGCTTATTTCTCGTTCAAACCCTAGAAATCTTAACAGTTTCTAATCCTACATTTATACTCTATCTATTCAAACTTAATGTTTCTTTCGGTCTTTATTGATTTATATACTCATCGTCATCCTGCCGCTCCTATCAATGCTACATTTTATAAGTTGTAGTAACCTCATGTTCCTATACTAAATTTTATCATCCACAAGAAATACGCTTCCAAGACGTTGCGTGAAGTGTGTGCTTGACTTTACGGCAAACAACTATCGGGACCCTTGCTTTATTTTTAAATCCTCAAGGAGTTCTATAGCCACTTTACTGTTAGATGAGTCTAGAAGCAAACCTCAAATTTCCTTTTAAAACAAGACTCTTTGACTTGAAAATTGTCACCTTTTGAAGGAGGAGGCAATTCTGCGTGTGTCCTATCTTGGATTTATATCAATTTTTGAGACGATGCAGGGTAGCAAGAATGGCTTATAAATAAACTTCTGGTTGAATTTTGTCATCGAGCAATTCAAATTGCTTAAATTTTGATTTCTTTTTAAGTGGAAAAATTTGATAAGCCTAGAATTTTTATTTTTATTTTTTTGATAAGGCTAGAAAATTATCACATTCTAAACCATGCTTGCAGCTTAATTACTGATCACATTAAAGCTATTGTCTTTTTCGTAAGCATGAAGTTACTTTTGAATATTGGACCACTCTAAAAGACAGGTGGTCTGGCCAGAATCTAACTTTATACCAAATGAATAATAATAGTTATCTAGTGGGAGACCATAAGCAACTTCACTTCTGTTGAAATTTTGTCTTACCATAATGGCTTATCTAATTGCACAAGGAAAAACACGAAAAAAGAATAAAAGACATGGTCTCTCTCTCTCTCTCTCTCTCTCTCTCTCTCTCTCTCTCTCTCTCTCTCTCGTAACAAGTTAGCAATATATTCAAACCAGAGCAGATGGTTTGGAACCCCAAATTACAGGACAGAATTTCAAGACTAGGAGATAGAGGAGGCTATGATTTTGTTGGAGGCTTTGCATAGGGTCAGAGTTAGAACTGATCGGCAGATGATTGTCTGGGAAAGGGGGAGCCTTCAATGTCAAATCATGCTATAAGGTGCTCTTGAGGAAAGGCATTGTAGATTTTCTTTCCAAGAGAATTTGGGGGCCTAAAGTTGTTGTTAGGGTGGCATTTTTTTGGATGGGCGGTAGCATGAGGAGCTATTATAATGGGGGAGAACTTAAAAAGAAGTGGTTTCTAGTTAGCTAACTGATGCTCCATGTATAAGAGTGAGGAGGAGACAGTGGACCACTTGTTCCTTCATTGTAAGTTGGCTAGGAAAATGTGGCACCTCTTGTTCTCTCTCCTTGGTTACCATTGGATTATGTTGCACTTGGTGATTGAGCTCTTTGAAGCTAGAAGGGGAGGTTGTAAAAACGTAGTGTTCGCAACTCCTGGGATGCAGCCTCGCTGATCCTTTTTCAGTGTAAATGGAAAGAAAGAAATATAAGAGTTTTTGAAGGGGAATTAAAATCCCCTTGTAGAGTCAAAGTAATTGTTTGCCTATGTAGTAGGGTCTTGTGCATTCTCGGTTGATGTTTTTGTAGAGTTTTAGGGAAAAATGAGACTTTAGTTTTTTATGAGTCGTGTTCTTTGTTTGCCGCCTTTGGGTGCTCTTAATGAGAGTTTACTAATTACTTATCAGGAAAAAAAAAATCAACAGGGAATTTGAGTGTGAGACTAAAGAATGAGAAGTTCCTCCAGAGCAGTCACAATATATAATAAACCTTGGTAACCCAAAAAATGATGTTTAGTTAATAAATGATAATGGATTTTGTATAGTTATAATTGATTGGTTGCATTATTGTGTAGCTTATGCTTTATGTCGTCTATTTTGCTATTAAATTTGACATTAATTATATCAAAGCATGATACCTTGATACAAAACTGAGACTTTAGTTTTGTTTAAGTCATTATCTTTGTATAGGGATTTGCCCCCCTTGGGTGCTCTTAATGAGAGTTTACTAATTACTTACCAGCAAAAAAAATTCAAACAGGGATTGAGTGAGAGACTAAAGAATGAGAAATTACTCCAGAGCAGTCAAACAACAATATATAATAAACCTTGGTAACCCAAAAAATGATGTTTAGTTAATAAATAATAATGGATTTTGTATAGCTATAATTGATTGGTTGCATTGTTGTGTTCCTTATGGTTTATGTCTTCTATTTTGTTATTAAATTTGTCATTAATTACATCAAAGCATGATATCTTGGTACAAAAATTTAACCGTCAATGTCTGATTTGTTTATCTTTATATGTGTGTCTGATTTACCTATCAAATGTCATCTTTGTACAAAAGCATGTTGCGTTGCTTATGCTTTTCTATTTGTGACATCAAATGTCATGCTTGATATTTTAGAGTTTCTGCTGTATAAGTGTAATGCCTACTCGGTTTCATCACAATACTGATTTTTCACAAATGCAGGTTACTGAGAGTGAACTAGGCTCACCAGTGGATATGGCCAAATCATATATGCAGGCTCGTCCTGCATGGGCTTCTCCTTCTATAAGCCATATTGATTTAAAAACCCCACCACCGGCAGGGATAGATCTTTTTAAGGATGAAACACCATATTCAGTTGGTCATGATTCTTTCTCCTCATCGAAGGTGCTGTTTGGAAAATTCTATTTCTGTTTGGAATTTCTTGTGTCTGTTTTTTCTTTTGTTACTTTTAGTATTTGAAAGGGCTCAAGGATTGTGTGTAGAATGGTGTTTCACCTTAATTTGAATGTGCATCTTGGTTAATGATGATGTTAGGTGGAATTTGCAACAGAGAAAGCTTTTGTTGTTTTGGTTTTATTAGAGAACCAATTCTGCCAGAATACTGAAATTGAAATTAGACCACGGAATCCTTCAAACTGGAGGTTTGTAAATTGGGAGGTCTGGCTATAATGGACAGGATTAATGTCATATCCCCGTACCCCACCCTATGCGGAATCCCGGGGTGCGACCCATAATATTGTCATAAAAATCTCAAATTTCTGGCACACGTCATTTTATAACAACCAAACTTGTAATTACATTTCATAACATATCTATATTTATATGTCTTCATAGTAAAATCTCAATGATTCACATTGCTGCAAAATCTTTCCAAGTCCATATTCTATACATGCAAAAATCAAACTTGACTCTTCCTTGCTGCAATTAACGTGTGTTGCCTGAGGTTGAGCCTATCTATTATATACCTAAAAACATGTTAACAATCTGAAATGAGCTTGACAGTTTCAGGAGAATTCCACAACATGCCAAGGGTTTGAAAACTATTATATAGTTCTGCATTGAAATATAAATAGAGCAAGTCAAATTCCAAAGAGATGTCTGATACAGAAAGTTCAAATGGATAATATCAATATATTTCCAAAATTAGTCAAATATTTAAAGAAATGAGCTTAATTCAATAATCTCAAGTACATATAATCATTCAATAATCAATAGTTCAAATGTAATTCAAAGTTGATATAATAAACTAAATCAATTATCATAGTTCGATATTCCAATGTTCAATTAGGATTTAAAGTTCATATATGTTCAAAGATGCAAGTCCAAATGATTCTACTTCAAAAAACTATATCATAGACATAATCATTTATCATAGTTTGATATTTCAATATTAAATCAGGATACTAATTCGATATGTTCAAAGTCGTAAGTTCTATAAAACTACTTCTATGCCCAACAAATTAAGTTCTTGCTCACTGAGATTGATATTAAAAGGAACTAGTTCATAACACCGTTCTGTGCAGCTCACCACCAATATACCCCGTCACTAGGGTTTGATAAAGTCATAATCTATTCGATAATGACAAATCAATGAAGTCTAGACAAATCAAATATATCAAAATTAAATCCAAAGTGAATAAGGATCAATAACAAATTCAATGGTCAAATCAATATATCTGTGTTTAATAATGAGTCAAAACGGAATGTTAAATGAGTAGGAAAATCATATGATTTCTTAAAATATCATAATGTCTAGGTAGATCACGAAGTTTCAAATAATAAGGTAAATTAAGAATTTCGATGTCCAATGATTCATAGTATTTCATAGAATAGATATATTTCACAATTCATATTTCTCAAAATCATAGATAACAGTGTTATATGGATGCATTGTTTTTAAATTCCATTTGAGTACATATATCTTAAGGAGAAGTTATATCCGAGTTCAATACATTATCTATATTAGAAATCATATCCGAGTTTGATACATATATCTATAACAAAAACCACCTTAACATGGCATGATATACTCACCTGAAGTTCAGAAATCTATGTCAAAATCCTTTCCATAGACAGATAGTCCTAGCACAAATTGGAATCTTATTAAGTACTTGTTCAAAGTATTACATTGCTTAAAACATCATTTTAGAGTTTTTATTAGCTTAAATGGACCTTATTTTCGGTGTTAGAGTAGGTCCCCTTGGTATTTTGTAAGTGTCCCTTTGGTATTTTCTGAGTTCATCTGGTAGCTTAGCTAACCTCTTAAGACGTATTTAGAATTATTCCAATTCTTGTTTCATATTTTTAGGAGTTTATTTTACCATAACGGACCCCACTTTTGGTTCAGAATGTCGAAAAATGCTAAAATAGCATTTTTTGACAATTTATTTGGCCTTAAAAATATTAAAACATAATTCTATCAGAAAAAGTTGACCTCTTTGTAATTTTCTCAAATTGGGTCACTAATCTGTAATTAAGAAAAGTTTATTGATTTGTAATTTCTTCCAAATTGTCCACTATTTCTTAATTTCTTCCAATCCATTTTCAAATCCTCGTGGTCAAATGGCCTTATCCTTAGTTTTGTAGGGATATCCAGAACAGGGATATCGTTGTTCCAATTTCATAATTAATTAACCCTATAACCAAAGAGGGTCTTAAGGGTTCTAAATTTGAAACATAAAACGATGTAGCTTCAGTTACGATGCATAACTCAACCGTTCGACTCGGCTTGAGTCGGATCATCTTGGTCGACTCGGGCGTGTTAACTCACCGTCATCCCTTTCGATCATCGTTCCTGGCGACGGTCGCCTGAAAGTCAAAAATTTCAATTTTAAACCTCGCTTTTCTTGGCAATTTTGGATCATTCTTCAACCCCAATACATCATAATCTAAGAAGCGCACGGATACGGACACGGGACACGGATACGACATGACACGGACACGCAGACACGTTATTTCTCAAAAAAATAGGACACGGACACGTTAGGGACACGTTGAATATATATAAATTTTTTATATTTTTTATATAATCATATAGTATAAACCTAATGTTATTTCAATTAAACTTGGCATAGAAACACACAAATTTAAAAAATATTATTAAGATATTAAAATAACAAAGCTATTAAATAAAAATTAAAAAACTTCTTCATTTAATCATCCACATCCATGATTCAAGTGTCCGGGAAATGTCCAAGAGTGTCGGTGTTCAACACGTGTCCGACACGGACACGTGAGCCAAAATAGAATGTCCGTGCTTCTTAGATCATAATCATCATTTGGTAACGTTTGGGACCATTTTGTTCCATTAAAACTCATCAATCAAGTAGAAAAATCAATTTTGTGATTTTCTGATGAGCACTGTAATTCCCTGGTTCTGTGTCATTTCTTAACCAAAATGTCTTGTTTCTGAGCCATTGTTCGCCATTTTTAAAGGGCTTTAAGCCTCTGTCCTTCAATCAAAGCCATGTTCATTTTCATATAAGTTCGATTTTTAATCTAAACTAGCAATGAACCATACAACCTCATTTCTCAACCAAAATTGATGGTTCAAGTTGCATTGTGATTGTTTTTCAAAGTAGTTATGGCCTTGATGCCAAAAATGGCATTTTCGTTCGTTTGAGAATGGCTATACCTTGGTGGTTTCGGCCATGGCATGTTTCTTGCATGCATGGATTTCTAGGGTTTTTTAACCCATTAGCTACGTTTGACAAGCTTTAAAACATAGCAGAAACTGAATGAGATCAATAGGAAAGAATTCCAACCTTGTTTGAGCTAGGTTCTTGAAGTTGATCTCTTTCTCTTATTTTCTCTTCACTGTTTCTCTCTCTACAAGCACGAAAATGGAGCTATTTGTATTTCTCTCTATATTAGGGTTTCAAAAATGTTAAAATGAATAGATATGAGACTTTATGTAGCTTGATTAGGGATGAGCTTCTATTAACAAGTGGTGGAGGAAATCCACCCAAAATCCTCTATGGAGAGGCACCTTGCATGGTTCAATTTGATTGCCTCTCTCTCTTGAAGCTTCCTAAGGATTTAGTGGGAAGTGGTGGAGAAAACCACTAACATTTATATAGATATATACAGCTTTATATAGATATATATATAGCTATATATGTATATGTTGTATATACCATTGCATACATCATATATCATGCATTATGTTCCATTTATCATACTTGTGTCGTTCATGTCTTATATTATACATACATTTATTTGTTTATTGGTTTTATTGTTTTCCCCAATTAGAAGTCTTGATTATTGGTTAAGTGCATTTATGCACTAATACGACTCTAATTTTTAGACCATGTTTCAATCAAAATTTTTAGTATTATTTCTAATTTTCTTAAATTGATGCAATTAAGGGAAATTCTAAAATTATTAGGATAGGGGTATTACATTCTCCCCTCCTTAAAATGTTTGGACCCCAAACTTGAACGTACTAGCTCTTCCACACTTATCTGTTAATATTTTGTCATTTACTAAGTCTATTTCTCAAGTTATTCCTACCATTTGGTTGGATATGAAGCGTTGTATATGTTTCTTAGCCTTTTAGTTACAAAATTATGTGTTGACTCACCATCTGTAACATAGGATTTAATAGTATACCAATACTTACCACAATCCGACTATCAAGAGCCACTAATTTCTAACTTCACAATGTTCCTAATCTCTCCCATGACTATTTATCTTATAGTTCTACTATAGTCCTACATCTCCCATGTACTCGTGTCCCAAGGATGACTGATCCTACCTATACCCCATCATTTCTCTTAGTACCATCCAAAGTACAAACCTTTGTTCTAATACCACTTTGTCACATCCCGTACCCCACCCTATGAGGAATCATAGGGTGCAAGCCATAATATTGTCATAAAACTCTCTAATTCCCGGCAAATGTCATTTCATAACAACCAAACTTGTAATTACATTTCATAACATCTCTATATTTACATGTCTGCATAGTCAAATCACAATGATTCACACTGACTACAAATCAAACTCAACTCTTCCTTGTTGCAATTAACTTGCGTTGTCTGAGCTTGAGCCTATCTATTATATACCTGAAAAAATGTCAATAATATATGTAATGAGCTCGACAGTCACGTGAGAATTTCATGACATGCCAAGGGTTTGGAAACTATTATATAGTTTTGAATTGAAATATTTGTACACTTTAAGAAATAGATCAAGTCGAATTCCAAAGAGATGTCTGAATCAAATTGCCGAGAGTTGAAATGGATAATATCAATATATTTCCAAAACTGGTCAAATATTTGAAAAAAGGAACTTAATTTGATAATCTCAAGTAATATCATCATTCAATAATCAATAGTTCAAATGTAATTCAAAGTCGATATCATAAACTAAATCAAATATCATAGTTTGATATTCCAATGTTTAATTGGGATTCAAAGTTTATATATGTTCAAAGTCGCAAGTACAAATGATTCTACTTCAAAAAACTATATCATAGACTTAGTCATATATCATAGTTTGATATTTCAATGTTCAGTCAAGATTCAAATTCGGTGTGTCCAAAGTCGTAAGGTCAATAAAACTACTTTTATGGCTAGCAAATTAAGTCCTTGTTGACTGATCATAATGCTGTTCTGTGCAACTCATCACCAATATACCCCTGTCACGACCTGGGCCCCAAAGACCCAAGTAATTATTTAGGACTATCATAACACTTCTATAATTCAACTCCTAAAGGTTACAAGGTTAAAGGAAGATGATCGGACTTCGAAGCAGTCAAGTTTGACCAAGTCATTGTCATGCCAAGGCCTCCAAAAATAAGTGTTTAAAATACATTGAATTGGGCTTGTAAAAGTCCCATTTTTTGTTTCTTAGGTATCCAATAGTCTAAAAATGATTTTTAATAAATTTGAGCTCAACAGTAACCCACCCAACTAGGTAGGGGTTAAGATGCGATTTTCAGGACATTCGAAATTTTGGTCTTGGAGAGAAGAGTTGACTTTTTATCCTCACGTAATTAGATCTTGGGATTCTTTTTATTCAATTCAAACGGGGAGTATTTCCTTATGTACAGTTAATGTCTTAAGTAATTCTAAAATATTAAAATACTTAAATGACATTTAATGTAAATGAGTTAGGGCTAGTGACTATAGTGAGGTGGAAGAAATCAACAATGAATTGCTTTGTTCAGTGTTAGTGAGTGGGAACAAGCAGTCCTGTGGACCTGCCTGGTGGTCGTTCGACTGTGTGTGGCGATCGTCTTGTTATAGACTGGCAGTTGTCCGCTTTGTTTGCAGTTATAATTCTAGTAGCTTGTTTCTAGCGGCTCTGGGAATCGAACTTCATGGCAGACGTCTGTTTAGTGTAAATGAGGTTTTCAAATTCCATTCCAATGGCTAGTACCAGTTGGCTCAAAAGCGGGTCTTAGGGCGGATGTTGATTAGTACGTTTTTGGGCTTCAAATTTCTATTAATGCCATTTCCAGTAGCTAGAATCAACCGACTCTGGAGGCGGCTCTGGGGGTAGACGTTCGGTCCTTCCCTAGAAGCTAACCTCTGCCAGTTTTTGTGAACTTCCTTGTTGTCTACTTAAACACAACAATCTAGTATTTTTCAAGATTGGGATCCTTTTAGCACACAACCAACAAGATATACATCTATCAATATACATTTTCCTGCATTTCATCATTTAATATGTTCATCTACAAGAATCCACAATTTACCAGTAGCTTTTAGTTGTACAACTCATCAACAAGACCAACACATGGTCATTACAAAACCATAACAAGAGTTTTAGTTACAATCAAAAGTGGAAGTTTGAATGTCCAAAACAAGAGACGATGGCCTCCAAGGTCCAACACAACAAAATTTCCCAAAAGTAGTCCTCAATCACATAGTTCTTCAAGGATTGGGCTCCTTGCCCGTACCTGCATCTGGTAGGGGTTAGTTTACGCTACCCCGTAGGATATCTAATCAAAAGGAGAATGTGATGTTGTACCATGTATACATGTGAGAGTGTAGTGGTGATAAGCATAAGTCATCAACGAGAAGGAATATTCATCAAATATGATTCTTCAATGTTATAAAGGCAAGGGGTTAGCTCCACTCCTATATCAACCCCACGACCCTAGACCTAATTATGGAATTGGCACTCCTCCGATATCAATTCCACCGTGACCGACACTGCTTCGATATCAATCCTGAAATGACCCCGCGCGGGTTTACGGTCCTAGACTGAGGGGCGACTCTATCCCTGACTCAATCATAGGTGTGGGGTCATGGTAAAAGTAATTTTGTTCCATTCATTATTCATCATTTGTTCATTTCAAAGTTTTTACATATCTCTATGTCTCAAGAATGCTAGAATTATGATAGGATCATAGGGGCATTTCATCAAACATGTAGTATGCAACTATAATATTTATGCTCATGTATGGTTAGAATATACAATAGACATGCCAAATGAACTCATAGACTTTATTTTCAGTTCAAATGCAAGCTAAAGCATAGAGACAGATGTGATATAAGAGAATACATCGTACAAATTTATTTACATGCATTTTGGTTGGTACTGCCAAAATACATAAATGAACATGAATACCATCATGAAGTTACATGGAATGCACCCTAATCATCCTATTCTCAACTAAGGATTAGAAACCCTACCTCTTTGATGTGTTTTCTAGCAAAAGTCCCAAATTTCTTGAACCCTAGCTCTTGAATCTCTTCAACCCTGGCTTTCAATGATCTTCTTGTGCTCCAAGATCAATTGTAGAGGTGTTGTATCACTTGACTTCACAAGAAATCAAGAGAAGAAAGGGCTGATTTGATGAGGGATTGGGGTTTTCCCCCTTCTCTAGCCATGAGAGGGTGACTCTAGCCATGAGAGGGTGAGAGAGTTAGAGAAATTCTGATTTTTTTGACGTGTGTTTTGGGTGTGTGTAATATGTAAGACAAAAGATTCTCTTTTGTCAAAAGACCTATTAGCCCTCCTTTAAGTGACCCTCCTTTATTCTATCTTTTTATTTTGGTAATTTCACACCCAATTCCCATATTTACACCGTAACACGTATATTTTTAGTTATTTACATTTAGGTGAGTTATCTCACACTTATCACAATTCCATCTCAAAACAAGCATCGAAAAATGCTGTTGGTTGTTTTGTATCGCTAGATCTCAAAAAATACATGAAATGCATATATAATTTGCGTAAATTAGATAACAGAGCGCCAAGTTATAGCTATTTGAATACGCAGCCAAAATAGCAAAATTTGCATCAAAAATGAAAAATTTAGAATTATAATGGCATTTTTTTCTCAAAATAGGCATTGAAAACCACCGTTGGATATTTTGGATGGCTAGATCTTGAAAAAATAAATGAAATGCATATATAATTCATGAAAAGTGGATAACAGAGCTGCCAAGTTATGGTCGTTTGAATCCGCAATCAAAACAGCGAAATTAGCCTTAAAAATAAAAAACTGAGGCTTATAATGGCTTTTTTTCACAAACCATATGTCGCAAACTGCTTTCGGCCATTTAGATGGCTAGATCTCATAGAAATACATGAAATGCATGTTTAATTCACATAAATCGGATAATAGAGCGCCAAGTTATAGCTGTTTGAATCTGCAACCAAAATTACAAAATTTGCCTCAAAAATAAAAAAATTGTGGCTTATAATAGTCTTCTTTCTCAAATCATATGTCGCAAACTGCCTTCGGCTAATCAGTGACTAGATATCGAAGAAATACATGAAATGCATGGATAATTCCAGTAAATCGGAGAACAGAGGACCAAGTTATAGTTGTTTGAATCCGCAGTCAAATTGGCGAAATTTGCCTCAAAAATGAAAAATTAAGGCTTATAATAGACTTTTTTCCTCAAAACAGGCAACGAAAAACGTCTATGGTTGTTATGGATCACTAGATCTCAAAAAATACATGAAATGCATATATAATTTGCATAAATCGGATAACAGAGCTCCAAGTTATAGTTGTTGAATCCGCATCCGCAGCCAAAACAGTGAAACTTGTATCAAAAATGAAAAATTGAGGCTTATAATGACCTTTTTCCTCAAAACAAGCATCGAAAAATGCCTTTGGTTGTTTTGGATCGCTAGATCTCAAAAAATACATGAAATGCATGTATAATTCACTTAAATCGGATAACAAAGCGCCAAATTATACCTGTTTGAATCCGCAGCCAAAATAGTGAAATTTGCCTCAAAAATGAAAAATAGATGCTTGTAATGGCCTCTTTTTTTTTTTTTATCAAAACAAGCATCGAAAACTGCCTTTGGTTTTTTCGGATGGCTAGATAGCAAAAAAATACATGAAATGCATATATAATTCGCGAAAATAGATAACAGAGCACTAAGCTATGATAGTTTGAATTCGCAACAAAAATAGCAAAATTTGAATCAAAAATAAAAAATTGAGGCTTATAATGGCATTTTTTCTCAAAACAAGCATCGAAAAATGCCTTTGCTTGTTTTGGATCACTAGATCTCAAAAAATACATGAAATGTATATATAATTCACGTAAATCGGATAACAGAGCGCCAAGTTATAGCTGTTTGAATTCATAGCCACAATAGTGAAATTTTCCTTAAAAATGAAAAATAGATGTTTATAATAGCCTTTTTTTTTTTTTAATCAAAACAGACATCGAAAACTGCCTTTGGCTATTTCAGATGGCTAGATATCGAAAAAATACATGAAATGCATATATAATTCGTGAAAAGCGGATAATAGAACGCCAAGTGATGGCAGTTTGAATCTGCAACCAAAACAATGAAATTTGCCTCAAAAATGAAAAAATGAGGCTTATAATGGCCTTTTTTTCTCAAACCATTTGTTGCAAACCGCCTTTGGCCATTCAGATAGCTAGATCTCGAAGAAATACATAAAATGCATACAGAATTCGAATAAATCGAAGAACAGAGCGCGAAGTTAAAGCTGTTTGAATTCGCAACCAAAATAGTGAAATTGGTCTCAAAAAAGAAAAAAATGAGGCTTATAATGGCCTTTTTCCTCAAACCATTTGTCGCAAACTACCTTCGACCATTCAGACAGCTAGATCTCGAATAAATATATTAAATGCATGTATGATTTGAGTAAATTGGATAATAGAGTGCCAAGTTATAATTGTTTGAATCTGCAGCCAAAATATTAACATTTGCCTCAAAAATGAAAAATTGATGCTTATAATGTCATTTTTTCTCAAAACAGGCATCGAAAATTAGTTTTGGTTGTTTCGAAGGGCTAGATCTCGAAAAAATACATGAAATGCATATATAATTCGTGAAAAGAGGATAACAGAGTACCAAGTAATGGCAGTTTGAATCCGCAACAAAAACAACGAAATTTGAATCAAAAATGAAAAATTGAGGCTTATAATGGCCTTTTTTTTTCAAAACAAGCATCGGAAAATGCATTTGGTTGTTTTGGATCGCTAGATCTCAAAAAATACATGAAATGCATATATAATTCACGTAAATGGGATAACACAGCGCCAAGTTATAGCTGTTTGAATTTGCAGCCAAAATAGCGAAATTTGCCTCAGAAATGAAAAATAGATGCTTATAATGGCCTTTTTTTTTTTTTTTATTATCAAAACAGGCATCGAAAACTGCCTTTGATTGTCTTGGATGGCTAGATATTGAAAAAATACATGAAATGCATATATAATTCATGAAAAACGGATAATAGAGCGTCAAGTTATGGCAGTTTGAATCTGCAACCAAAACAGTGAAATTTGTCTCAAAAACAAAAAGCCGAGGCTTATAATGGCTTTTTTTTCTGAAACCATTTGTCGCAAACTGCCTTCAACATTTAGATGGTTAGATCTCGAAGAAATACATGAAATGCACGCATAATTCGGAGAACAGAGCGCCAAGTGAAAGCTGATTGAATCCGTAGCCAAAATAGCAAAATTGGCCTCAAAAATGAAAAAATAATGGCCTTTTTTCTCAAACCATTTGTTGCAAACTACCTTCAACCATTCAGATAGCTATATTAGGAAGATATACATGAAATGCACAGATGATTCGAGTAAATTAGAGAACAGAGCGCCAAGTTATAGCTGTTTGAATCTATCGCCAAAATATTGACATTTTTCTCACAAATGAAAAATTGATGCTTATAATGGGCTTTTTTCTCAAAACAGGCATCAAAACCGTCTTTGGCTGTTTCGAATGGCTAGATCTCGAAAAAATAGATGAAATGCATATATAATTCCCGAAAAACGGATAACACAGTGCCAATTTATGATAGTTTGTATCCACAACAAAAACAGCGAAATTTGAATCCAAAATGAAAAATTGAAGCTTATAATGGCCTTTTTTCTAAAAACAAGTATCGAAAAATGCCTTTGGTTGTTTTGGATCGCTATATCTCAAAACATACATAAAATGCATATATAATTCACGAAAATCGGATAACAGAGCGCCAAGTTATAACTGTTTGAATCCGCAGCCAAAATAGTGAAATTTGCCTCAAAAATGAAAAACAAATGTTTATAATGGCCCCCCCCCCCCCTTTTTTTTATCAAAACAGGCATCGAAAACTGCCTCTGGCTATTTCGGATGGCTAGATATCAAAAAAAATACATGAAATGCATAAATATTTAGTGAAAAACGGATAATAAAGCGCCAAGTTATGGCAGTTTGAATCTGCAACCAAAACAACGAAATTTGCCTCAAAAATGAAAAAAATGAGGCTTATAATGGTCTTTTTTCTCAAACCATTTGTCGCAAACTGCCTTCGGTCATTCAGATGGCTATATCTCGAAGAAATATATGAAATGCATGCATAATTCGAGTAAATCAGAGAACAGAGCGTCAAGTTAAATCTGTTCGAATCTGTAGCCAAAATAGCAAAATTGGCCTCAAAATGAAAAAATTGGCTTATATTGGTCTTTTGTCTCAAACCATACATCGCAAACTGCCTTCGACTATTCAGTGGCTAGATATCGAGGAAATACATGAAATGCATGTATAATTCGAGTAAAAAGGAGAACAAAGCGCCAAGTTGTAGCTATTTGAATCCGTAGCCAAATTAGCGAAATTTGCCTCAAAAATAAAAAAATTAATGCTTATAATGGACTTTTTTCTAAAAATAGGCATCGAAAAATGCCTATGGTTGTTTTGGATCACTAGATTTAAAAAAAAAACATAAAATGCATATATAATTTGCGTAAATCGAATAACAGAGCTCCAAGTTATAGTTGTCGAATCCGCAATCAAAACAACGAAATTTGCATGAAAAATAAATATTTTAGGCTTATAATGGCCTTTTTTCTCAAAACAAGCATCGAAAAAGCCTTTTGTTGTTTTGGATCCTAGATCTCAAAAAATACATGAAATGCATATATAATTCATATAAATCGGATAACAGAGCGCTAAGTTATAACTGTTTGAATCCGTAGCCAAAATAGTTAAATTTGCCTCAAAAATGAAAAACAGATGTTTATAATGGCATTTGTTTTTATCAAAACAAGTATCGAAAACTGCCTTTGGCTGTTTTGGATGGCTAGATGTCGAAAAATACATGAAGTGTATATATAATTTGTGAAAAGTGGATAATAGAGCGCCAAGTTATGGCAGTTTGAATCTGCAACCAAAACAACGAAATTTGCCTCAAAAATAAAAAAAATGAGGCTTATAATGGCCTTTGTTCTCAAATCATTTGTCGCAAAACCACCTTCGGCTATTCAGATGACTAGACCTCGAAGAAATACATGAAATGCACCCATAATTCGAGTAAATTAGAGAATAGAGCGCCAAGTTAAAGCTGTTGAATCCACAGCCAAAATAGCGAAATTGGTCCTAAAAAAGAAAAAAATGAGGCTTATAATGGCCTTTTTTCTCAAACCATTCGTCGCAAACTACCGTCGGCCATTTAGATAGCTAGATTTCAAAGAAATACATGAAATGCATGTATAATTCAAGTAAATTCATTAACAGAGTGTCATGTTATAGCCGTTTGAATCTGCAGTCAAAATATTGGCATTTGCCTCAAAAATAAAAAAATTGATGCTTATAATGGCATTTTTTTCTCAAAATAGGCATCGAAAATTGCCTTTGGCTGTTTTAGATGGCTAGGTTCTGAAAAAATACATGAAATACATATATAAGTCGCGAAAAGCGGATAACAAAGCGCCAAGTTGTGGTAGTTTTAATTTGTAACCAAAACAGCGAAATTTGCCACAAAAATAAAAAAAATGAGGTTTATAATGGCTTTTTTTTTCAAACCATTTGTCACAAACTGCCTTCGGCCATTTAGATGGCTAGATCTCGTAGAAATACATGAAATGCATGTTTAATTCGTATAAATCGGATAATAGAGCGTCAAGTTATAGCTGTTTGAATCCGCAACCTAAACAACGAAATTTGCTTCAAAAATGAAAAAATGTGGCTTATAATGGTCTTTTTTCTCAAATGATAGGTTGCAGACTGCATTTGGCTATTCAGATGGCTAGATCTAGAAGAAATACATGAAATGCATGTATAATGCGAGTAAATCGGAGAACAGAGTGCCAAGTTATAGCTGTTTGAATCCGCAACCAAAATAGCGAAATTGGACTCAAAAATGAAAAAAATGGGGCTTATAATGGCCTTTTTTCTCAAACCATTTAATATATAAAAATAAAAAATCTATTAAATAAAAATTTAAGAATTTTATTTCAAAATCAACATTTATGATTCAAATTTCAAAATAAATTTGTTAATTACTATATATATATATATATATATTTGTGTGTATAAAAAAATAGAGGAGAAAAAAATTCCAAAAATGTATTTGGGACATGTCTTTAACGTCTCCGAAATTCAGAAAAATTAGACACAAGTCCGGGACGTGTCAGTGTCTGACATGGATACGTGAGGCAAAATAGAGTGTTCATGCTTCATAGTCCCAGTTCTTGACTCACTCCTTGTATATTGGCTGACACCCATGCAAAAGTGTTATGCCCCATAGGGCTATCCTCAATACTGTAAATAGTAGACATTTCCCCATCCTCTGGATCCAACACAACATTTGGAAAGTAATCGGAGTAACAAGAGAGTTGGTTTTTGACCCTCCACCCCCTGAGCTTATCCCCAATGCTCTGACTGCGCCCATTCCCTTGTGCTCTTTTCCGACTCTGAAAGTTCTCTATCTTCTCTTCCTTGATCCTCATCTGACACCTTACTCTCTTGATCTACCCCAAGTGATTCATGAACACCTTTATAGCCTCCTTAGCCTCTGCTCTCCCCAAATTCAGCAGTCCATTTCTGTCTCCCCCTTAAAGCAGCCCAGATGTCAGGCTGTAGTCCAACTTGTATGTGAATTCTGACTTCTCTACCCAAGAGCACCCCCATTGGACTCTTTCCCCCCTTTATTGTTGAAATGTCCAGCTCTTGTTCACTGACAATTATTTCAGTATTTAGATCCTCCTGACTCATCCCTTGCTGCAATTCCCTTGTTGCAATTAAGTTGCCCTTCATTTGGAATGGCCCCCGGGTGTCTCTGTATCTCCCAGGAGGACAGCCCTCAACCTCAGTTTCCCCTTCTCTCTGATGTTTAAAAGCCGCTGGGTTGAGCCCATTTTTAAAACTAAGATACCTAGGTTGGCCTGCTTGATTGTTGGCTAGCCCAACTGATTCCTCTCCTCTGATGTGTTAAGGCTGTTGGGTTAGGCCCTTTTCAGTGTTAGCTTGTCTGGGCTGGCCTGTTTGGTTATTGTCTCGCCCAACTGTTGTTTTGGCCACCCATCTTCCGTTCTGGGGCCAAGTGGACTTTTCCTTTTGCGCCTTGCGCTGAGCGCTATACCGATTTGGCCCAAATCAATTATCTTCAAGAATTGGCCCTTCACCAATCTTTTGAATTGGGAACCCATCCTTACTAACACTTTTTATAAGCCCACCTTTTAAATCGATACACTGAGTTGGACCTTAGCTTCAAAGGCCCACCTCCAGAGTCCTTTCTATTGGATTGAGTGTGCCAGCCTATTCGCCTTCTTTTAGACCTACCTGACCCAATTCTGATGGGCTCCAGCCTGATGTTCTCGTCTCTCTAGGATTGCCCAACCCAACACGTACTCCTTCACGTGCCAATTTCAAAAAAATCTCCAACTGTCTGCAACTCCCACCTAACTTCGCTACATGTCTTCTTCTAATGCAGTTCCTTCCTCCAGCCTCCACGCGCCCAAGGCACATGCGTTTCCCATCTTCGTCTCCCAAGACCAACTCTGAGTACAGCAACTCGGGTGATTGGTTTATCTCCCTCCACAGCTCGGTGACCTGCTCCGTCTCATTAACCTTTCCAGCTGCCTCCTCTCTGATGTTTTCCTTCTTCCTTTTACTCAGAAAATAAAAATAAAAATAAAGCAACAACAACATGCCTTAGTATTTGACATATATAAATGTAACCATATAATTCTCTATAATGTGTACTATAGTACATTTATATGCATATGTATGTAAAGTTCAATCCATATATATGTATTCATTTGATTTATTTGTTTATTTAATTATTCTTTGGCAACAACAAAGAACTTTATTGATATAGAGGAAAACACGGTATTTATTGGGAAACAAGCACAGTAGCCTACCTGATTTCGCCCTCCAAAACTTTAACCTTTATTGTTTAACCGTAATAATATAACTTTTATATTACCAAGGTCATAATGCTTGGATGAGTCCCTCATTCTTTCCTTAAAGAGCTAGTCTCCCATATAGTCTTCTCTCATGATCTATTCCAAATCCTATTCCTAATTGTAACCTAGACGCTCACCGCCACCACCAGCCACCACCATGACCTGAAGACCACCAAAACACTCACAAAAATCTCTCAATTCATCTCTTTACCAAGCGGACAACCACTAATTCAAAGAATCAACAAAGGAATTATCACTTGCAGTCAATCTCTATGTCACTGCAAAATTTAAAGCAGTGGAATAGCTCCATTGTTGAATTACACCATATCCATCAATGCCTTTGCTCAACGCCGCTGATTTTTCAGTTAACAATGGTGATTTGACTAGGAACAACTTGCCAGGTGAGGGAGATGGTGTTGAGAGAGGGAAGAGGGGAGTGGAAATAATAGAGAGGGAGAGACATTATGAGCTTTAAAATATTTGTGGGCAAATTGGTCATAAGAATATTATTTAAATCCACTTGTTCTAAGAAGTCAGGTTTCTGTGACTGAAAATTTTGAAGGCAGTTTAAGTGGAACTTGTTATTAAATGATAATTTTATATCCACTTAATAAAAAATTGACTGAAATTATTCAGTTTTCATCTCAGAAATTCGTTATCAGACAGCCCATAAGATCAGTGGTTTGTACAATTGATTATTCTCAAATTTCTTTGTAAAAGGAAAATAAAATTATGGTAATTTACACTTTTCACTCCTGTAGTTTGCACCCGGTTTCATTGTAGTCCCTATTCTTCCAATTGTTGCAATGTTGCCCTCTTATTTTGGCCCCTTTCCAATTTAATCCTTCTGTCCATTTCATCTGTCTATTCTCATCAGAAAAGCCACATGTGAGTGGCCCATGCAGCAGCTATGGGAAAGGAAGTCTTTTTACTTCCATTATAACCCATTTTCCTACATAACTGTTTTTCTCATGATCCACTCCAACTCAGAAGATGGTAAAGGCAATTGATTGGCAATAATTGACACTGCTTTATAACCACACAGGTACAACGAATGGGAAGTCACTGCAGTATTTTCAAAGACGAAAAAGGTTCAAAGGCTAATTTCAGATAAGCAGTAACTGTTCCTTTCCCTAGACAAGTAATAGTTCCTCAGAAGAAATTAGGAAGAAAAGTTGAGTGTTACCTGCCCCACACATCAAGGTTGGCACCAAAGTGGAGACCACTTGGGAAAGAACTAGTGATAAATCCTCATATAGAAATAGCTTTCTTGACACCCTGAATAGGGCACTGAATTTTATATATACCTGTTAAGTCTCAAGCCCAAGTTATGATCTTAAATATCACTTTGGACAATCTAGAGAAAATTATGAGTCACTAATATAATGGTAGATGGAGAAAAAAAGCCTTTGGTTATGCATATGGCAGAGGTAGTAGAGAGGCCATAGAGTTAAAAAATATATGCGCTTGATGCTTCAAAATTCCACAGTCCATTCAGTTCCAAGTGTCTCCATATTCAAAATCTTTCAATCTCAAAAGGCAAAACAAAGGAAAATAATAATCTCCAACAGTGTACTGGTATGATTGAAATCTAGGCCTTGGCTGAAGTTGAGAAACAAGTCTTGCATATGAAAAGAACAAAACAGAAGTCAAATAAGGTATCCAGCACAATTCCACCTGTGGAAATCTGGATAGCTTTAACAACTGTGAGAAGACTAGATTTTCCTCCTTATTTCTGCATAAGAAGCATAAGAAATCATAAGACCCTTTACCTGGAAACAGATTGAAAATCTCGTAAAAAGTTGAACTACTAGAAAGCTTACGTTTTTGGTTTGCAAAAAGCCATATGACCAAGCAATACCACTGTTGAAGGAAATTCTATGCACAGTTTCTCAATATCTGATATATGCAGATTTAGACCCTGAAAAGATTCATCTCACTACTATTGAGTAATTCAACCATTGACATCTATAACTAACAACACAGATTTGTTGAATTCTCTAAGTAATCAAGTTGTTGAATGTAAAGTAATTAAGTAGTGTCACAATAGCTGAATAGAATGACTTTGCTGCTCAATCAGATGAGCAAAAAACAGTGACTGGGCTAAAACTGAATTAAAGAAGCTGAATTGAAGGTATACCTGAGTTGAACTAGGAACTTTATACCTTCATGCACATGAAACCCACTGGCACTGTTTATCTGATAGCTTGAGAATTTTTAAAGACCTTCATGCACATGAACTACGAACAATATTTAGACCAGAAGGCCACAAATATGGATTAAAGTGAACAGCACGATAATCATCCTACAGTGATTCTGTGTCAAAATGATTTTTCTGTTACAGAATACTGTTTTATCTCATAGCTTGAGAATTTTTAAAGACCTTCAAAATAAGATGTTCAACCTGCTTAATCACCCTTCCATCATCTGCTGCATTTTCAAGGCAACAACTGACAAATTTGGAGGGTTGGAAAGCAAGAGCAAACAGAGGGTATCCTTCAATGATTTTGCTACAATGGTTGCCTTCTCAGGGAAATGGGTTATAATGGAAGTAGAAAGACTTCCTTACCAATAGCCGCTGCATGTGCCGCTCACGTGTGGCTTTTACGTCTAGAATAGACTATGAAATGGACGGAATGATTAAATTGGAAAGGGGCCAAAACTGAGGACAACATTGCAACAATTGGAAGAATAGGAATTAAATTAAAATCGGGTGCAAACTACAGGGTTGAAAAGTGTAATTTATCTCCAACACCCCCCCCCCCCCCCAAACAAAAAAAAAAAGTACGTGAATATTTTTTCTTTCCTAGAGCCTTCTTATTCTGATTTATTGAGGGCTTATTTACCGTAACTTTAATATACATGAATATTTTTCTTCCCTAGAGCCTGCTGATTCTGATTTATTGGGGGCTTATTTGCTGTAACTTTGATGCAGCAGAAAAGAGATTCTCTTGCCACTGGGTCATGGAATATCTTGGAGGAGATACGAAGAGTGCGTTCTAAGGCAACAGAAGATATGCTACGAACTGTCCCATCTGCTACAACTGATCTATCTTCATTTGCTCTGGAACCTAAAACAATTCAAAATTTCTCGGTGGCTGAGAAAACAGAAGCGGGTATGGAAAATAAAATGTACAATGCAAATTCTTTAACAGCTGCAAAAAGAATAGATCCATCTGTGAATTTGGCCGCAGAAGTTAGTACTAGTCATGTCTTCCTGGGTTGGCAAGGATCAAAATTTTGTTTCTTTTCCATCGAAACGGCCGAAACATTTCCGTTTCTCAGGGAACCGAAACGAAACACTAGTAGAATATCGAAATTCACATGTTTCCATGGAAACAAAATTGTTTCCGTGGAAAAATACCGAAACTAATGGAAACATACCGAATCAGAGGAAACATTTCTTTTGTATCAACAATAATTCTAGAAGTTAGTAAAAAATAATATCCATTTATTTTTTGAGGATTAAGATTCAAAATTATAAGAAGATATTTCTATTATTTTCCTTAAAATAATAGAAAAGTAGTAGGAGAAATAAAGTGTAGAGAAACAATTATTTTAATACTAAGTTACTAATTATAATAGGTTTAAATCGCTATTTGTTTTACCTTTTTTTTATATATATAATTTGTGTCAAATTATCTAATTCGTGGATATTACATAGTTTATCTATTATGTCATTTATCATGAATTAGTGTCATTTATCATGAATATGATATATATGCTTTAAACATGCACAAATATTCAATAAATAGGCTTATTTGTATAAATCAATAAATTTTAAGTTATGTTTCCACATGTTTCCAATTTTTTCTCCGTTTCCATTATCTTTCCGAAACATTTCCGAAATGTTTCTGTTTTCGGACAGACCGAAACTATACATCGAAACGATATTTTGATCCTTGTGGGTTGGTTTTTCATTTGTCTAAGAGAAATTTTTTTCTTGTTTTGTTTCAATAGTCTGTTGTCATCTGTGGCAGGATAGGCAGCCTAATTGTCAAAATCATTTCAATTTTCAGAATATAGAGAAATTAAAATGTAGAATTTCTAAGACATGGAACCTCGTTTTCTGCCCTTCAGTTTTGGAGATCACACAAGATGATTTACAAGTGTGAAGCTTTGCCATCCAATCCAGTTGTTTTTGTTTCAGAAGAAAATCAGGTGATTGGTGAAACTGGATTTTATAAATTTATTCATTAACTTTATTAATTATGAGAAATCTGCAACTTGTTTTTGTAGTAGTATATTTCCATATAATGCTGAAACTATGTAATAGACATTTAAAGAGCTGCTTTTGCATAGTTCTAGTTGTATGAACATTGATTTATTACATGTCTTAGATATTTCTTCTTTATGTGCTGTGGTTTGGAAGCCATTCAGATTATTGAGGGAAGAGTTGCTGCTTCTAATTCTCATTACTCAGCCGTTTTGCATATTGGTTCAAACAAACATACTGGTACTTTGCCATTGATTGTTATGGTGGTTAAATCTGCTGCTTTATTATCTGTTCCATTTCATCATTTTTTTTTTAATTTAAATTTTTGGGTTTTTGGTAAGAGTGAGAAAACACCTGCCTCTAAACCAGGTGGTCATTCAATGATTAAGGTTCTTTTAGAGTAGATTGAGTTAGAGAAGTTTCATGTAGATTTGCTTAACTAGAAGCTATGAGGGTTTTGCCAGATTTTAGGGAGGTTAAAGATTGAAGTTCTGTGCATATTTTTGTTTCACTCGCCTTCACAAGAAGAGTCTATGAAAGTGAACCTCATTCAATGAGTTGCCATGGTTATCTTCCTAGATTGATTTGTGTTGGATAAATAATTTCAATTGATTGGAAGTTTAGACTCATTCATGCTTAGATTAAGTCTTAAATTTTCAGATGTTGACAATTCCTTAGCAGAGTCAAATTGAAGAGTTTATTATATGTATATATTCTACAAGTGTGAGGGCGGGCTTTGGCATAATGGTAAAGTTGCTCTATTGTGACATAGAGGTGGGTTCGAGTCGCGGAAACAGTCTTTCTGCTTGCATTGGGCTAGCCCTTTATGTAGCACAAGTGTGTGGAAGACTTAAGCTCCTACATTGGAGGAGCTATAATTGTGTTCGTTTCTTATTTTGTAGAACTGTCAAAATAGAAGATATTTGTGGTCCAATTTTCATTTTCTAAGGGATGTTTTTCCCGATTTTAATTAGGATGCTTCAACTCAACCCTCAACTTATTTTGCCGTGTCTATATAGATCATCAGAAGACAAAGATATACATTTTGGTGCAGGACACTAGGGCCTGGATTTTTTTTTATTCTGTGAATTTATTTTATTTTATTTTGTTTATCCATTTTTAGGATTTGTTGTTGGCTGCACTTATCTTTGGTTACCTAGTTGTTATCCATTAGTAGAGCCTATTTAAGGACTCTTTTGGTTTTGATTATGAATAATAATGGATGATTAGTATTTTTTCTTTATTTTATTGGTGTGGATGCCAATGAATCCTTTACTTCCCTAGGTGCGGAACTATGGATGCCTAGGGTTCTATTTCCCTTAGGTGCAGATTTGTAAGGTTGTCATGCATCACATTTTGAGCCTCATATAGAAGGAAACTTCTTCCAAACTTTGATTTTTCAAATGAAAGATGGTTGGTTGAGCCATGGCATGTGGCACAAAAATTGTGAATGGGTTCGAGTCACTTGGCTTCCATAGCTGCTTGTTGACCCCTTGAAGCCTCCTGGAGTTAAGGGTATTGTGGAGAAATTGTGGAAGGGCCAACTGAATTTGATTGAGTTGATCTTCTTTGAGTAGTGTGAAAAATGAACACAAAATTTCTGGACGGGTTAATTAAGTCCTGCCAAAAGGAGCACCTTTCTCTTGGGAAAATAAACATATTGATCCTATTTTATTCCTATGGATTGATTTTTCACCTCAGCACTCGTAATTTTTTTGGAGTTGACTTTCACTTACCAAATTATTCACCATTGGCTAAGGTGTGTAGTCTAAGCTTCCACATAATTGGAGAACATGTTATTCAGGACATTCACCTTGATTTGGGGTAGTTTCTGTTATTATATTTATATATATGTTTTCATTTCGTGACCCCTTCCCTTCTTCAAGAAGCAGAAAGTCTTCCAGTGAGAAATTCCTCTTCTAACAAGGGCCTTTTGAGACATTGGGACTTGCAAAGTTGCAATCCTGGACTGGAAACGGTTGGGTAAAGCAATAATAGGTACCGGTAGACTTCCCAATCAAGGAAAGTGTGGGAAAATTGAAGTATAGAATGAGTTAATTAAAATTAGACTAGGTAATGCAGTTATTTTTCCCTAAATGATCTAGGAGCACTAGGTGATGACAAAAACACTAATTTCTTCATTTCCTGGGTCTTCAGTGCCGGAAGAAGAATAAATAGCATAACTGCACCATTGTTGTTGGGGAATTGATTGATAGTGATGTAGTCTTCTAATTTGTGGTTCTTCGTGAGTAGGAGTTATATTTGTGAGACTGCCTTCAGTTTTACATCGGGCAAGTTAGGGGGGCCACGAGAAGAGGATTCACTGAAGAAGTCTAAATTTCTTTGGTAATTTGTGGTGACAATGCATAGTCTTGATGTCTTTGTTGCTATTATAAGAAGTCCTAGAGAATTATTGAACCGTATATGGTGGCTTTGAATTAGTCCATCAAAATGGTTCTTTCAGTCGTTGCTTTTGTTATGAAGAATGGTGGCATAAAGGTGTATGTACACTCTGCAGTCAAATACAGGCTCAAATATGTGAAGGCCATTTTCTGAATCATATAACTCATTTAACAAAATTTTGTAAAATTGTGTAATTGTACCAAATCCTAAACAAGAGTGACACGTGTGGATGTTATGCAAAATTGATGTGGAGAAGGCCCATTTTCATGTAAATTACTTTTTCCAGAAACATGCTTGGTAAATGAGGCTGTGGAATGAAGTGGAGGCATTAGACTAATGTTTGGATATTAGTGCTCAATAGTTGATATGGTTCAATTTCATATTTTTTTACATAATTTTTGAGAGAGTGAGAATATAGAAACCATTTCTGGAAACTAGGCCATTTGTACCCTCATCGAAACCACATTTGCTGCTCTTTGATTTATACCCACCATTGCCATTCAATCATCCGCAGCACTAAAACTTTACTCTTACTAAAACTTTCTTTCCCGCTCTTTTGATTCACGCCTGTGATTGCCATTCAGTGCATTCACTCTTGCACAGCGTTTAAACTTCACTTGTTAAAACTAAATTTCCTGCTTCTCTCGATTCACATCCAGTGATTACCGGCAATCCTTCACAGAAGTTAAATGTTCTTGGTAATTTCCCCCCTCCCCCACGCCAAAACTGGCCCAATAGAGCACGAAACATTCCCTGTGGAGTTATGATGGTGAACTTTGTGCAAAACCTTCCAGTGAGAGAAATATAGGTCTTTTGGGGAAAAATGATTATGGTGATTTGGCCTGGAGAAGAACGTCCTGGCAAGGCATTGGAATAGTCATTTTTCCCCACATGATAGCTACCACAATTTTTCTTATGCTTGGTGGGGTTAATTGAATTAATGTTGTTGTGTACATGATGACGCATTCCCGAGTTTCCTGTTCTCTGTGCATGGTATATTCATTTCTTGTTGATTTGTTGGATTTAAGTGAAGCAGAGACCATTTGATGTCTTGCTTTTAGGAGATATAGTATATGATTGAGAGATGGTGACAGTTGTCAATCCTAGAAGCTTTTAACAGTGGTGATCTTAGTGGTTCCTTTGCCGGATTGCAATCCAGGCTGTAATATATTCAGTTTGGCTGAGGATTCTTCTCCAGTGGGCTTGACATGATAATGATAATCCTTTTAAAGTGGTCTCTATCTGACTAAATGATATATGGTACATTTTTTTTTTAAACTTGTCTGTCTGCAGGTTATTTCCATTCTTCAGACATTGGGCTATAGATGTCAACATTGTGAATGATTAAGCTTTGACAAAGCATTCATTCATGATTTTGATTTCTATTTATTTTTTTGGTTGGAAAGGTTTGTGAAAGGGAACTGGGAACTTTGTAGATGGTCTATGTGGACTGAATTTTGTTTTCCTTCCAGGAGGGGCTTGTGATGGGGGACGAGTTGGGTTGAGGTTTTGGTTATGCTTTGCTTTTCGATGGTCTCCTTAGTATTCTCCTTCAGTTGATAGGTTGGAACATGTAGGGGTGGCAATTGGGCTGTGTATCGTGTTTGTAACATGTTGAGATAGGGGCATTGGGATGCCAACATGACCCATTTTAACAATGGATAACATCTCCAACACGAATATGATCTGCATATTAAACAGGTAACACAACACCTATTGACTTGACCTATTGTTTTTGAAACTGATGATGATTTGATGTCGAACCATGTAAAAACACGATTATACTACCCTTCCAAATTAGCCTTTGTCACCAACAAACCTTAACCATCATTCTCCAATATTTAGATGCATAGGAAGATGGTAGGTCCCTTCCAAAGAACTCAAAAGTTCTATTTTTGTAGTGTGCGCTTTATTTTACCTATCAACAACTCTATATATACCACAAAAATTAGAATGCATCTTACAGATGGGAGCTAACAGTGGGATCTGGTGGCCATCCTTTTTCTTGGCTTCTAATCGCATCTTAGCTTGTCCAATCTTACTGGGAGCATAACTAGGACTTAATTAATTATAGACAAATCCTACTACAATATTGTAATTGCACTACAAAAAGATAAAAATTACACTAAGGCCCAAGTTGCTAAATTTATCTGCAAATATACATCTCCACGTAAATAGGCAATATAAGGTGTTAATGAGAATTGACTTTCTACCTTTTTGATTGCCCATTATAAATTGCATTTGGAAACTTTAGTTATCCACAATCGATATAAAATGACCATAATATCCATTCACAAATAATCATAATTTAATCGAAGATAATATATATATACATGCACACACACGTGTGCGCAGGCACACAATGAAAATTGGTTTTGGAAAAACTGTTTGAATACTCAAATTTTTGTTATCTGTTATCAAATGAATGAGATCATCCAAAAGTTATCTTACGTGAATTTCATATTGATGGATGATACAAGTTCACCAACATCCTTACGTTAACCACCCAAAATATGTCGGTATTGATCATCAGATCTCACTATTTAGTATATCAAAGTGATTAGTATAAGAATCCTACGTACATTACCTCCTCATGATTGAGAATCATTTATACCAATGAAAAAAAAGAATGATTGAGAGTCATTTACAATTTAGTGGCCTAGATAAACATATGTAAAACCTTAACAGTTACTACTCTCTATATATGCTCTTGCAAAGGAGTCTAATTCACTGTGTGATTGGTTCTCTTGTCTCTCTCTTTACATGGGATTGGTCCCCCGGATTAGTTGGCCCAAAGGGTCGGATACCGAGTTATCAAAAAAAAAAAAAAAAGACCCTAGTTCCCTTTGCCTTTTCTGTGGTTCACAATGCAAGGATATTATTTTCAAGTACTAACCACATTTTAACACTCATTGCTTTATCAAATTATTTTTCATATGCAGAAAAAAAAACTCAATTTTAATATTCTTGCTTATGTTAACTTTTGAAAATCTTTGATAAGAAAAAAATTATTTGTATTATTTTGAAAATTATAATTCCCCCCCACCCCCAAAAAAATTTCCTGATTTCACCCTTGTTAGAAAGCAAGAGCCAAATTAGTATGGTATATCCCCCCCTAAAAAAAAATGTTTGACAACCGAAAATCCAAATGGACTGAGAGGAAAAAAGAAGAAGATAAAGCTAGAGTATAGTTCCTGAATCTTCACTAAAATTCACAACAAATCCATGTTCCAAAAAAGTGAAACAAATAGAGAGATGGGTACATAAAATATAAATTGATGAAGCATCAAGTTCACAAATCAGAATCTTTCGGTTTGCAAGGAGGAATATATTATGTGGTCTCATCTTTTATTGAAGAAACATTATAATTCCAGATCACCTTGTACTCATTTTTTTACTTCAAAATAAACACTATGGATAAGCTGCAGATGATCAGATGCATGGTTTCCATGAATTGACACTGAATAACACCAGGGAAGCATGTGAATGTCATGAAATAATCCTCACTAAGGCTAGGGTTTACAAAGATGAAGAAAACGAAATAAAGAGGGGAATACAAAACTCAACCTTAGCAAAATAGAATTTGCAGGTGGAATTTTGTGAGTGATGATAAGAAAAAGAAGTGGAGGTGATTATATCCAGATATGCTCTCTGATGGCACTTAGGTTTGATCTACACTGAGTGAGTAAGACTTGAAAGTCGAGAAGGAAAAAACTGAGGGGTTTGCGGTTGGATATTTTATGCTTTGCCTTTTGTTGCTTATAAAAATTCCTTTAGTGTTCAGACCTGCCAGTTTAATATTATGTCAACATGACACATTTAATATCGCGGGTCAGTTGGCTTTAAGCTTAAAATTGTAAAATGACTTATTTATTATAAGGGCAGTCAGGTTGACATACTTATGATCTGAACAAAATTAATTCCAATCCAAGTCCACTAACTTTGTGACAGGTTCAAATGTGTTCAGTTCATGGGTCATGTTAAGAATTGGTACTTTAGAATGCATACAAATCTTCACGTTTTCTGTAATATAATCAATTTTGTTTTGGTGAGCACTTTGTTATTCCAACAGAATGGAACATACAGTGTACATGATTTATCTAGTGTTCTGTATTGTATTTAAAGCTGCATAATTTTTTATGTATACATCCACACATCAGTCATTGGGTTTATGGTTATGCATTCTTTGGACAATAAGATTCATGTTTTGAAAATAAATATGCAGTTGTAGTTCAAATGAGATAAATGACTACTTTTGCTACTCAGCAGGCATATCTAATACTCGATCAAAATTATATTAAACCCATGGTAACCCTTAAAGAGTTGAAGAAGTCCACAAAAATCTACCTATATCATAAAATGGTGACAAAAAAAATCAGAGGATTGAAAGATATTTCTGATGCACAAGGAATGTGTTAGAAATCCTCGAAAAGTTTGGACAGTAAAAAGATGATGGTGATAATGATTTTCAGTTTCTAGTTATCTACCCTGCTATGTTTTTGGATTTTGAATTAAAGAGTGCTTTGAGTGAAGCCTCATAACAGTCCTTAAACCTTAGGTTGTGCTTGGTTGAAGACATTTTAGGGTGAGATTTTGAGGAGTAAAAGAGACAAAAACAAAGAAAAACCCAAATTTTTTTTCGTGTAATAGTACTTGTTAGAGGGCTCTTTTATACATACTGTTCTTGTAATAGTACTTTAAAATATTGCTGCACTTGCACTCCTCCAGCTCCACTTCATCCGCTATATATCTCTTCAATTTTAGTTTCGCCATGCCTCCATGAGGCTACAAATCTCCTATTGTATAGATACCCACCCTTTCATGATCATCATTTCTATGACTATCAAACCCCTCCTCGCTTCTCTCTGGCAATTATTAATATGGAAATGGAAACAAATCAGAATGAAAAACCCTAGAAGTTCTGGATTTCTTTTTCCTTTTTTTTTTTTTGGGGGGGGGGGGGGGGGGGGGGGGGTGTCTGGTATCTTGTGCTGATTCTTTAGTGTCTGTTCTTTTTGTTTGCGTGTACAAGCAAGCATTTGCGCGTGCTTGTCTCACCCTCCTTTTAATTGCATCTACAGATTCAACATCAAGTGACAGAGATTGTTCTACAGGGAAAAGTAAATGAATTGAAAGGCACACCAAATGCTAATGGTTTCCCTTCATCTGGATCTAGGTGAAAGGGTGGGCTGATCCTTTTCTTTTTACTGATATAATATGAAGTTAATTCCAAATAATGCTAGGTTCTTTTGTTCAGTCTGTCTGCAGGATTGGTTATCAAACAGAACCCTAGACCATCTGATGAGGAGAACCAAATTCCAGTTGATTCAAGCCATGACAATGGTGTAGGAGGGAAGTTGACTTCAGTCAGCTCAAGCCATGAGAAATTCAATAATAGTGTCCCAGTAGAAAAGACCTGTGAGCTTTTAAGTGAAGCTTCGATTCAGGTACCAGTTGTAAATGAGACCAACAGCATAGCCCGTGGCTCCCAGAATAGTTGTAGCACGCGCAATGAGGAGTCATCTCAGGAACTGACTCAGGTAAATACAATGACTGAGAAGCAACAGGGAAGAAAACTGGCCAGATATAACAGAAAAGGCAGGGGAAGGGGAAGGGGAAGGGGAAGGGGTAAATGATCTGAAAACTGTCTCTGTACTTCTTACTAACTGTATTATTTATGGTGTACAGTGGTAGCCTTAGAAAACTGTCTTCCACTTTAGGGCATTTGTATGCTGCTGTACTGAGAATGACATAATGTTGGGCAAAGCATCTTGATATGTTCAATAGGATATAGGATTTGAGGAGTTTGTTTTTACCATTCATTCTGCTAGTTTTAGATATTCAAATTGAAAAGGGACTTATATCCTAAGGTTTAAAGCTGCATGGTGAAGACTTTTTGGTGTTTTCTTCAGCCTCCCCTCCTCTAATAGTAATGGACCATACGTCGTGTTGGATTGTATGTACAGATATATGCTTGCGTCAAGAATAACGTATAAGGTGCATGCGTTTGGTATTTGCATAAACTCCTCATATGTTTCTATACCTGATTAAAATGTAATTAAATCTTTTGAGCGAATGGGTGGTTTATAAGACCACTCGAAAGAATAATTTGCAAAGCGTAATTCGTATCTGTTAGGCGGGACCCAATTGTATGATACTAATGCACCCAAAAATGGCACTTCCAACACGATTGGGAAACATGAACACTCGAGTCACATACAATACTAATCATTGACCTGAATGGAAACATTTGACCTTCGGAGGTAACAATTCAGGCCAGAACATTAGCTAGATTAGTTTTACCGATATATCCGTGCAAGGTCTGACTCCGGCCTGACAACATATCACCATCGAATTGTTCTATATATCTGGGCTGATCGATCAGTTCTTGACTCAAAACCAACTGTCCAGAACGGAGTCATTAAATAAGGTTCAGCCTATAGAACTACACCAGATCAGAATCCAATAAAGAAACCTCTTTGTACTCATCAAAATTCCTGAATTCTCGCACGGAATTAAGACGTAACGACAAGGATGCGTCTATAAAAAGAGGGTAACGTCTGCACTAAAAGAAAAGCCACTTTTCAATATTCTAAATCTGATTATTTTGAGCTACACTGTTTGACTCGATCGTCTAAGCCAACCCCGGTGATCTCATCCTGGATTGTTTTGTAGTTTGATTTGAGGGGAGCACTTTCAACCGAATAATTCATCAAGTCTAGTTTTTCACCGTAACAGTTTGGTGCCGTTTATGGAAATGACTATTCATTGGTTTCCTTTAAGAGTTTATGGGAATGACTATTCATTGGTTTCCATTAAAACTCTTTAAGTTTTAGTAATGGCACCAAAACTTCATCCAAAGAGAAATTATCCATCACCGTCTCAACAATCCCAAACTATAGTTAGGCGATCTAAGAAGAGGGTATCTGCCTCGAATCCTATAGATTAGAGAATCGATTGTCTTACCCAGCAAGTTGAGGCCTTAGCCCAAACAATGGAAAATTTGGTGCAAAATTGCCAAGCACCCGTACCTCCACCCGCTTCACAAATCGGGGATGATTAAGACAAGGAAACTTAGGTCCATGCTTATAGGACTCAAGGAGATCCCTCATTGCAACTGACCTGGTCTCCACAACGATCCAGAGCCCAATAGAAGAGTGAAGAAATGGAAAATTCCCACGAAGTAACAAAAGTATACCACACAGGGAATGTGCCTTAGCAATCGGATGAACAACATTTGTATGAGCTGTTCGACGTGCTCGGAACCCCCTTCACCTTTAAAATCATGGTTGGGGAACGTCCTAAAAAGTTAATATTGCCAAAGTTTGAACTATATGATGCAAAGATTGATCCAACGGACCACTTATCACACTTGCACCATACGATGGCCATCCACGGCAGGACTAAGGCTCTAATGTGTCATTTTTTCATCACTAGCGTAAAGGGCCCAACTATGGAGTAGTTCCATCGCCTTCTTCCAAACTTGGTTGCTTCCTTCCTAGATTTGAGAAGAAAATTCGTCAATTGGTTTATTACGAGCAAAAGATTGAGAAAAGGTCTAGAGTTCCTTTTGATAGTAAAGCAAGGACAATGGGGGTATTTTATTTCCCAATTCAATGTTGAGCTCACTTTTGTAGAAGGGTGAGGAAAGGTTCAATGTGGCAGCAATAACTTCAGGACTTCTACCCCGGAGATTTAAATACTCCCTCACTAAAAGTCCCCATGCTAATACTCCCTGATGAGTGCGCAAAAGTGCACTCTAAATATCTTATTATTGGATTAAATTGCTAGAAAGTGAACAGAAATGTTGAGATATAGTTGACATTATTTAATTTAATTTTTATTCATAGTGAGATGTGTTTGAGCATTATGTAATATTTTAAATCTCAAATGAATGCATTAAATAGTTCTTGGGATTTTTACTCTTGAACAGTTGCAAAAATTTATTATTTGTTGGATTGCAGGACAGAATGGCTGAAGGAAATCAAAAGAAAAAGAAAAGAAAAAAAAGGGATTCAGCAAAGGCAAAGCAAGAAACAAAAGGAAAAGAAGCAATTGAAAATAGGAAGCAGACTTGGGCGGCAGGAACTAGTGCTGTGGGCCCATGGCAAAGGCTGTATTGCAGGGCCTTGTGCGGTGGGCGCCGATTGAAGAGTAGGCGCTGGTCTTGGCGCAGCTGATGTGGGGCCCATGTGCTGGAGTGTTTAGCAAGGCCTGCCCATGCGTTGGGCTTAATTGAATCAGGTGCAGAATTGGATACAGGCGTGGGCCCATGGCTGGTTGATGCGTGCATGACCAAGTGCGAAGAGGGGCACTGAAGGCTGACCATGCGGCTGAATTAAGCGCGCAGCTAGGGGCGTGAGGGCCCATCAGTAGTGGGCTGAATCAAGGCAAATGGCTGCGCAGCCACTGTTCCTCTTCTGTTCTATGTGTAGCAGCCGCACGGCTGCCTCAGTATATTCCCAAAATTTGATTACGCTCAAAGAATAACGCGGTAGTTGTAGTGTAACTTTGGGGTGTCGATTCCATAGGGAGACAAATTTAAAAGAACAATAAACAGAATTTCTGAAACTAAAGAAAGTATTAAACGGTTAACGAGAAAATAAAATATGAAAAGTGATTTTGATTGCAAATAAAAATTAAATAGACTGATTAATGGACAAAGTATTCAAATTTAACGAACGGCGAAGTGTCGGGAATCCCTTGCACATATCTGGTATTTTAATTATTTTTAATTTACTGATAACTCAATTGAGAAATTAAATTCCAAAAATCTCAATCGGAAGATATAAAATTATGAACCAAAATTAGACTGAAAATAACTCTTTAAAAAATCATTCAACACTTTTAAATCACACATGATTATTTGCATTGAGAAAACCCAACGACAACAATATACCTAACGAGCAATATTGCAGCAGAGAATTGAATCAATATAAATAAGTAATTGTTCCAAAAATAATCAAAACATGAATCCATTCGATAGAAAAAACATGACTGAATCTATAAACGGACTAAACCTTTTAATTATTCGGAGAATAAAATCCAACAATTAATTATAAATGATTATCAAAGAATTTAACAAGTGAAAACCACGTACAGGAATCAAAAATAAATTAAAACAACCATCTATGGTGCAAGTTAATCCCTAACCCCACTTAGAAATTTAGTTACCCATGTACAGGACGGATAACATAAACCTCATGGAGAAACACTGAGTCATGTAGTCGCTGCACAGCCACTGTTCCTCTTCTGTTCTATGTGTAGCAACCGCACGGCTGCCTCTGTATTTTCCTGCGCTGCACGTCCCCTCTCTTTTGTGTATTTTATTCTTTTTATATCTCAGTCGTCAAATTGAGCCCTACACATGCCCACGCTAACCCTCTTCACAAAACAGCCGCCCTAGCCATTTTCCTTGATTCAGCCCACTACTGATGGGCCCTCACGCCCCTAGCTGCGCGCTTAATTCAGCCGCATGGTCAGCCTTCAGTGCCCCTCTTCGCACTTGGTCATGCACGCATCAACCAGCCATGGGCCCACGCCTGTATCCAATTCTGCACCTGATTCAATTAAGCCCAACGCATGGGCAGGCCTTGCTAAACACTCCAGCACATGGGCCCCACATCAGCTTGCGCCAAGACCAGCGCCTACTCTTCAATTGGCGCCCACCGCACAAGGCCCTGCAATACAGCCTTTGCCATGGGCCCACAACACTAGTTCTTGCCGCCCAAGTCTGCTTCTTATTTCAGTTGCTTCTTTTCCTTTTGTTTCTTGCTTTGCCTTGTTGAATCCTTTTTTTTTCTTTTCTTTTTGTTTTGATTTCCTTCAGCCGTTCTGTCCTGCAATCCAACAAATAATAAATTTTTGCAATTGTTCAAGAGTAAAATTCCCAAGGACTATTTAATGCATTCATTTGAGATTTAAAGTATTAAATAATGCTCAAACACATCTCACTATGAATAAAAATTAAATTAAATTAAATAATATCAACTATATCCCAACATTTCTGTTCACTTTCTAGCAATTTAATCCAATAATAGGGTATTTAGAGTGTACTTTTGCGCACTCATCACACCCCCCAACTTGCTCATTGCTAGTCCCTAGCAATTTCCATGCAAAAATGACAAAAGAGACCAAAGAAGATCACACACAGAAGACTTCTAATCACACTTTTCAAATTCGCAAATCACAGCAATTTTAGGAATTCAAAAACCTTATAACAATCAATTCACTTATAACAATTCACAGAGTGTGTGTGTGTGCGCGTTCGAGACCATATCCATCTAACCACAAACCATGACACATGCAACGTCAAGAACATCTCAAGCAAAAGGTTCAACTCCATATCTCACGGGTATAAAAGTGTTTCATGTAAGGGTTCTCTCTAATGGAGTTGACAAGGGGTGTACACACTCAATGAAAAATTAGGCAACTATGTACAAGCAACAAGCAAACATTGATCTTATGATAGGCGCACTAACAAATGAGACTTCCACCACTCTTTCCACAGGCTTACTTAGGATCAGAACGATCAACATAAAAGGGTTGTAACGTGGCTCGGGTTAGGGGCTATACGAAGAAAAGGATAAAAAGGATTCAAAAACTTCTAAGTACATACTAAGAGAATTTCATTAAAAATCATAGCAAACCAAACTTCTCACTTGATGTACTCTTCAACTTTTCAGATCACTGAATAACAAAACTTCTCCTTCTTCTTCTTCTTCTTCTTTCTCTCTCTCTCTCTCTCTCTCTCTCTCTCTCTCTTCTTTTTCTTCGCCTTTTTTTTTTTCAATTTTTCATTTTTTTTTCTTCATTTTTTTTTTATTCGGAATTGACTTTGATGCTCACTCACTTGAACACTCTGCACTTGTACTCTTTCCTTTTTCTTTTTTTTCTGTTTTTTTTTTTCAATGCAATACAATAGGAAAGTAATGCAAATTCCACACCTAGTACACACTTGGAAGCAAAAAGGATAGGAAAATCAATGTATAGGCTATACTCCAATATGGAGAGGTATGGATGATGTAGGCACATGAAAAAAAAACTAAATGTGTTTGTTGGCTCAAAGTTGGCTACTAAGGGTCTATGATGAGAAGGGTTAGCTTGAAAGGCTCAAACGTTAATCTTAAATTGACCTTCGTCATATCCCAAGTATATCCGCCTGTCATACCACCAATCATATAATGATATTCTCAAAAGAAGTGCCCAATTCAACAGATCAATGAACGCTTATCACAATTTTTAGCATTTGTAAGCTCTTAATTCTCTCCAACACTCACATGAATACTTAAGCAAAAGATTTCTCTAGCTACATGTGTCAAACCACCATCTTACCACAAAGTTTGGATAAGTGCATTAAAAGTTCTTGTGAATGCCTCAGTAGAATGATTGTGGTGGATTCGGTGAATTCACAAAGATAGTTATGAATGAGAATGAGTACTCATGTGAAAAAGATGCATGTGTGATGCAAATTTTTTTAAAAAATTGACACATGAAAATATGCTACAGCAGTTTAAATTTTGAATTTGCAACCATCACCCCCCAACTTAAATGAGACATTGTCCTCAATGTTTAACAATCAAAATTGAATGGAGGGTATTGAAAAGGAGAGAATACACCTGATGTGTGATGCGGGCAGCTCGCTAAGCACCAAGATGGCAATCTAAACTGACAAAATGAAATTAACCTGCAAATAAAAACAAAGAAAACAGTAGCAAACAAAAAGAAAAAGAACGAAAATAAAAGAGAACAAAAACTAAATAAAATAAAGAAATAAAGAAATAATAAAAAATAATAATAATAAAACATACCTGCATGGCACGATCAAGGTGGATAGACTGGGTCCATAAGTGGAATGTCTTCCACTTCCGGAACTTGCCTATCAATCAAAACTTTAAGGCGCTGACCATTTACTTTACAAACCCGACTATCCTTGGGATCCTTTATTTCAATTACCCCATGTTCACAAATATTCTTCACTATAAAGGGGCCTGTCCCAACAACGAAACCTCCTGGGTCCCAATAGAAATTACGCACCTTAGTCAGGAACTTCCTCTTATCCTGAGTGCTCCAATCCACCGGTATCTCACCTGCAACCAAATAATTCACAATATGAGCAAACCATGGTAGAGAAGTAATAGAAAGTAAATGTTCATCGAAAAAATCATCCCTGATTGGTAGGTGGGCAGAGGTGTCCTCAAATGTTAGCCTCGAGAGATGGTCACCCACTACATTCTCCACTCATTTCTTGTCTTTGATGGCGATGTCAAATTCTTTAACAGGGCTCTTTGTCACTTCTAGTTCGTTGGGCAGCTCGGCATTACTACCATTTTGTTCATTTTTCACATCCTCTGATTTATCCATTATTGGGATGTGTAAGGACTTACCACTTCGAATCACAATGGCGTTCACCTCCTTCAAATTCTCTTGCGCCATGTGTTGACCATGGGGTGTGGACTGAGCTTGAGAAAGGAGTTTACCTCGCTTCGTCATACTCAAAGAGCTCATCAATTTGGACACTTGGCTCTTTATCTCCTTGCTCTCTTCCATAACCTGTGTAATCAACGATTCAAACTTTTGGTTAGTCTTGCCCTGTGCTTCAGTAAATGCATGCAAAGTGTTTTCTAAAGAATTCCTAGAAGATGAAGATGCATGATATGGTGCAGGGTATGATCTAGGAGGCTGTGTAGGTGGTGGTGCATGTGGTTGGTTTTCAGACTTCCAGCTAAAATTGGGGTGATTGCGCCACCCTGGATTGTAAGTCTCAGAGTAGGGTGTGAAAGGCTTCTTGTACATACCTAAGGTATTACATTGGTCCTCATACATCCCTCTCATCTCAACTGAGGTGGGACACTCTTGGGCAAGGTGATCTACCCCGCCACACATAGAACATGGTCTAAAAGAATTTGCATGATTAGCTAAGTGTGTTGGCTTTAAGTCTATAGCCTTAGCACCTCTAACTCCCTAGTGAGTGTCTCAACCCTAGCTTTCAAGTTATCCTCCTCCCTAAGATAGTAAATTCCCCCACTCTGTTGGTTCCCTATAGGTCGTGACCTATTTGTGCTCTTAGTAGCACTAGGTCCTGTCCATGTGTGAGCTTTTTCAGCAAGCTCATTAAGGTACTCTATGGCCTCATCAGGATCTTTCTGTAAGAACTCACCATTGCACATCATCTCTACAAATTGGCGTTCTCTAGGTGTAAGTCCCTCATAAAAATAGCTCACTACACGCCAACTCTTATACCCATAGTGAGGGCACATACTCAATAACTCTTTAAGTCTCATTATCCTTTTGTGCAAAGGTAGAAATCTGTCTTTTTAAAGCATTGGTCTTGTGTTAGGGAAAGTATTTAGTAAAAAAAATCTGAGTCATCTCATTCCATGATCCAATTGACCGTGGTCTCAGTGAGTATAGCCAGCTCTTAGCTCGATCCTTCAAAGAGAAAGGAAAGAACTTAAGTCTCACAATGTCTTGTGTTACATTTTGACTATGGAAAGTCGCAACTACCTCTTCAAACTCCCTAATATGCACATAATGTAGGAAGTAACTGTATCACCCTCGTTTTAACATCAATTGGACGAGTATTGGGTGGAAACATGATGCATGATGGTGTGGCTGTGCCTGTAGGGTGGAGGTAATCCTGAAGAGTCCTAGTAGGTTGATCCTCGTACGCACTCATATTTTCAGAATTGGAAGAATTATCAAACAAAGAATTATCAAACAAAAAAAATTAGACTCTAAATCTGACTCTAACACAGGCCTATAAGCAAATTGGCCTAATGCGTCCCTATACCTATTATGCATGCAAGATGACAATAATAAAATAAATAAATAAAAAAAATGAAATGAAATAAAATAAAAGAAAAGAAAAGAAAAGAATAAATAAATAGAAAATAATAATAATAATAATAATAATAATAATAATAATAATAATAATAATAATAATAATAATAATAATAATAATAATGCAGCAAGTAAAAAGAAGGGAACGAAGTTACCACCTTTACAAATTGCCGAAAAGAAAAACTATCTACTGATTCTTTTACCGTCTCCCCGGCAACGACGCCAAAATTTGATTACGCCCAAAGAATAACGCAGTAGTTGTAGTGTAACTTTGGGGTGTCGATTCCACAGGGAGACAAATTTAAAAGAACAATAAACAAAATTTCTGAAACTAAAGAAAGTATTAAACGGTTAACGAGAAAATAAAATATGAAAAGTGATTTTGATTGCAAATAAAAATTAAATAGACTGATTAATGGACAAAGTATTCAAATTTAATGAACGGTGGAGTGTCGGGAATCCCTTGCACATATCTGGTATTTTAATTATTTTTAATTCACTGATAACTCAATTGAGAAATTAAATTCCAAAAATCTCAATCGGAAGATATAAAATTATGAACCAAAATTAGACTGAAAATAACCATTTGAAAAATCATTCAACACTTTTAAATCACACAAATTATTATTCGCATTGAGAAAACCCAACGACGACAATATACCCAACGAGCAATATTGCAGCAAAGAATTGAATCAATATAAATAAGTGCTTGTTCCAAAAATAATCAAAACATGAATCCATTCGATAGAAAAAACATGACTGAATCTATAAACGGACTAAACCCTTTAATTATTTGGAGAATAAAATCCAACAATTAATTATGAATGATCATCAAAGAATTTAACAAGTGAAAACCACGTACAGGAATCAAAAATAAATTAAAACAATCATCTATGGTGCAAGTTAATCCCTAACCCCACTTGAAAATTTAGTTACCTATGTACAGGACGGATAACATAAACCTCATGGAGAAACACTGAGTCATGTAGTCGCTGCGCAGCCACTGTTCCTCTTCTATTCTATGTGTAGCAGCCGCACCGCTGCCTCTGTATTTTCCTGCGCCGCAGCTCTGCGCTGCACGTCCCCTCTCTTCTGTTTATTATTCTTTTAATTTTGTCTCCCTGTGGAATCGACACTCCAAAGCTACACTACAACTGCCACGTTATTCTTTGGGCGTAATCACTCCCAATCTGTATGTAAAGGTGCATAAGTATATAACTCTTGAAGATATCAAGAACTCCCTGAAAGAGTCTAAAGAGCAATCACAATAAGAGGAACAAATCCATAAGAAGCCCTTGAAGAGGAAAAAAGATGAGGCATAGTCTAAGAAAGTATGATCAAAAGCCATAATTGGGATCGTCTTTTACAATGATTGATACTTACATTGAAAGGAATCATCATGCATCCTATGCGCAGCAGTAGAAGTAAAAGCTTTAAAATTGATTCTATCATCCCATGGTCAGTCCATGGTTTATAAAAAACAATCCTAAACACTATGAGGGAGATAAATCAGAATTACCCTTGTAGCGTGCTTTACAAAACCTTGTAGATGATTCACAACAATCACAAAAGCGTCCAATCTCTAAGTGTATCCACAGAGATGAATCCCGTACTTAAAGAACCTCAAAGCCACAATGGAAATCTTCAACACTTGGAGAGAGAGAGAGAGTGTGTCACACCCCTAACCCGTAGGGCCAGACTAAGGGGTCATTGGACCCTGATAAGGTAGGTAATAGGACTAATCATCCTAGTTAAGTACATAAAATGCATGTCATTTTTTTTTTTTTTGAAAACGATTTTCTTTAATTAGTTTAGGTTCGATTTCCTGATTAGGCTTGTTCAAGTCCCGTAACGAAATTAAATGAAAATGATTACTATCACAATGTAACTATATAAAAAGTCCATCAACTGTATTAAACAAGGTACGTCCAGAGTTGATTCTAACAGTCCTTATATACATATATACAACAATAGTCTGAAGGGTACAGACACCCTTAACAAACATAACTAAATAAATACAAGGATGTAATTAAATGCTATACTGACTTCAGTCCATCCCGTACTACTCCTGCAGCTATCTTCCATCAAGGCAATACCTGCCATTCCCATGAATAGCAAGGGTGAGCCATAACGCTCGAGTAGGGTTTCCCAAAACACATAAGCAAACAACATGCCAAAAACTAATGCAAGTTCGAGGAGGACAACCTATAGTTTAGTATACATCATAAGCATACCATATCATCATATCCTAAACACAGGCATAAACATAGGTATCTAAGGGCATCACACCACTACATGTGGTTTGATAATAACAACCAGGTTGTCACGACCCATAACCCACCCTGTGCTGGTCAAGGACTACGATCGGGGGCGCGGCCCGCGAGCCGCCCCCCTTGTCAAATACTGATTAAGGATCATTAATACATGCCATCATATTAGTTAATTAAGTACCATTATCATAATATGATTATACATGCCATGATAAAAGTAAATGTTTAATTACAGATCCTTAAAACAAAAAGCCATACCTAGGACGTGGACTCATAGGAGAGAAAAGACTAAATTACACTTAGTCTAATTACAAATACATTAAAAGAGTCCACCATTACTTGCAAAGGACAGGTCTATGAGCAAATTATGATGCCTACTCGCGATGAACACCCTACAATCCTTCTGCGGCGTCTTTCCCTGAAAAAAAATGATATATTTCTGGAGTGAGCTAACTTAGCTAAGTAAGTATATCCCTTTGCTTTGCCATGAGTCAGGGTTAGTTTAAATAAAAAAAGTACAAACCAATGGTAATCAAAAGATATATCAAAATAGCCAATCACTAAGAGAGTGAATCACTAAGAATGACCCGTGGGTCCAAAATGCACATCCCAAAGCAGTTTGAAAAAAGCGATGTAAGCAGTTTAGCAAGTCAATAATAGGGATTTAACATATACAACAATCAGCTGCAAAAAATCACAAGATGTCAAATCGAGTCCAATGATAGGCTTGAAAAATGTATCCATAATCAAAGAGTGCATCATCAGATTATGATCAAAATAAAAGACATGTATATGTGATACTAACAAATTAGTCTAATAGGTGTTAACAACAAATAGGGCCCAACTACCCCCAAAAGCACTCATTCAGGTTTACCCCTCATCTGGATTCCTGAATAGTACTAAGAGCTCTTATCAAATATCACGTCCTCCATGGACTAAGTGTTGGGTATCATTCCTAATCACCGATCCACCGGTCCAAATCAGTATCTATAGAATCAGGATGGGCATTGTGGCAGACACAACTCCCGAATAGGTGTTAACAACAAATAGGGCCCAACTACCCTCAAAAGCACTCATTCAGGTTTACCCCTCATCTGGATTCCTGAATAGTACTAAGAGCTCTTATCAAATATCATGTCCTCCATGGACTAAGTGTTGGGTATCATTCCTAATCACCGATCCGTCGGTCCAAATCAACATCTATAGAATCAGGATGGGCATTGTGGCAGACACAACTCCCGACATTCATAATAATATCATAATCAAAGGAATTCCACAAGAAATGTACATATACGTGGAATATCAAATTCTCAGCAGTGTGAAACATAACAGTTTTTCAATATCCAAATCAAGGATTATAGAAATGTGCAAGTAATCACATCAAGATATTGGCAAATGAAATCTCATTATATTTACAAGGAAGTACAAGTGTCAAATTATGGAATCAAATAACTGTCACGTATGTATAAGAATACAAATTGGCAGCATTGAGAAAACAAAATTATGACATGGCTAAGGAATACCACATATTAGAGTTCGGATTTACTTACCTCAAAAATGGTTCCTCCTCCATTCAAGAGGAATCAGGTCTTTTTCTCCTTTCCCTTTGATGATCCTATAAATCAGGAAATGTCACGACCCAGAACCCACCCCGTGCGGATCCTGAATCGCGACCGCCACCTGCCCTTCGCCCCATGGGTCGTCGGGTGGGCTTCACATGAGCAATAACGCATGACGGCGGTAGGGTGCGACCATGATTGACAATTGCGGAAGAGTGAAAAACTTTTTCTTTTCTCTTTACATTCTGCACACCCCCCTGGTACCGTCGCTTCTTCTTCTTCTTCAGAGCGGTAACCAAATATTATACATTTAGAGCATATTAAAAATTTTAAAGTTTTACATATTACATATCCGATTGCCCCTCAGGGCTTAAGTACATATTTGTCCAAAATTACTATAACAAAATTTGACCAATTATGGGTCTTAATATTTTCAAAAGTCCTTGATCATAAGGGAGCTGCTAATCGCCAGTCCTCAAATTAGGTAAGGCTCCCATTCATCATCAATACCGAAAAAATGTTGGGATAATGGGGTAAGCTTCAACAAGCCCAGTGAGTAATTCCAGTGCCTTTTCATGGGTTTTCAATTGGTAGGGGGTTTAGTTATAAGAAAAAGTTCAAATAAACATACACCACCAATTGTACATATACTTTAGATACTGAATACATGATTCTTAAAAAAAAAATAGCGTGAAATATACAAGGCATTCATGCTAGGCATGTACTTCAATAATTGCAGGATACAAATATCTTCAAATCACGTATCATGATGCATTTTAATGCTTTTAATATGCAACAGAATTTATAAACATGTGCAGGATGGCCATTTGGAAGCCAAGGAAATAATTGAAATCCTTTCCATGAAAATAGGAGGATGCAAATTTCTTCTTCTTCAAAACTTCAGAACAAAGGGTTATATAAAAACCCGTTTCAGGTAAATGGGGGTTTATAAACCTGTTACCATTTTTGAAAATATTTCATCTTTTCACTTTGATTAAGTGGAAATCTGTTTCGAGCCAGATTTCAAGTCTTACTTCTCGTGGAGATATCTCATGCCTAAGGGATCAGATCCTGCTACCGGGCATTTTTCATGTCAATTGAGTTCCGAAGGAACCCAATATCAGTTGTAGTGCTTATGCACTATTATCTTGCAAAATTTTTTGATTCTTCAATGATGCTTTTCAAAGAGCATTGAAAACATGGTTTCTTCAAACATATGCTTTTCACGAGCATTAAAAACATGACTTTTTAAGAAAAGCTTTTCATGAGCATCTAAAACATAGCTTCTTCAAGAAATGCTTTCGATAAACATTTAAAAAACATGGCTTCAATAAAAAGGATGAATTTTCATGAGTATTCAAAACATGGACAATTTAACAGAGTTTTTAAATACTTGGAGGACAATACTTGAAACATTTAACACATGAGTTTCAGGAATTTAAATCACGATGTACATGAATTTATTAAAGCATAGATAGAATTAAAGCATTTAATTCAAGAGGCATTTAATAAAATTGACATTTACATGGACATGCGGGAAATATACGTATCATCTATCAGAAATATCAAGTAGTAAATTTTGCATGCCATGTTAGAATTTATAAATAAAACAACAGTACATTGAAATATAAAGCATATAAATACGAGGATTTAAATTTAGAAATACTGCAGATATTTTAAACACGAAAACACTTTAGAATATTTAAACTTCGATTTATTTTAGAATCCATGTAGATTAAAAACCTTCACTTCAAAGTACAGGATTATTCACCTTGTTCTCACAGGTTAGCAATATTGAGGGGCTTTCCCCTTTCATTTGAAATTCCTAAAAATCAAATTCATCAAGACTTTAATTAATTTCTCATTCACTTCAAATCATCTCTAAATTGATGCTCTCCATTTAATTTTAGACCCGTCGTATCCTAATTTCCTAGGATTGGTCTTACGAGTCTACTCGTGGTAATTTAATAAATTTTATTTTTCATGTGACTTATTTTTTGGTACTTATTTTGGTATTATGGACCTCACTGTTGGGTCTAAAACGTTGAAGAAAGTCAATTTAGATCCTCTCGGTTTTTTATTTAGCTTCGGACATATTTGGGATAATTTGGTAATTTATACTTTTACGTATCTAAATTTCTTGGAGTCTCGTATTGTAAAATAGACCCCGCCATTGGGTCCAGAATGTCCAAAATAGTCAAATTGCACTATTTACTTATTTAATTTGGACATCGAATTATTTGCTACTATTAAATTAATTTAATATCATTTTTATATAATATATATTATTTTAGTCGAATTATGTCACAACGGTGTGGCTAGCACAGTGGCCACGCGTGTGGCCTTAGGTTTATGTGGGTTCGATTCGGCGGAACAACATGTGCTCCCATTTTTTTTTTCAAAAGTTTCCTAGTCCAAACAATGGACAGAGGGGGCCAAACGAGGATAAGATATCCCTATTACAACTGGGGTTATTAAATTTGCTCCTTTTTATGTAGCCAAACAGTTAGAAATCATTTAAAATCAATTTCTAACTTAACAAAACGCTACTGTTTCATTAATGCGGTGTCTTATTTCGCAAGCTGACACGTGTCCGAGTCGACGCAGTGGACTAGTTTAACTCGATCAGGATTGGCCAAGTCAAATCACGAGTTGACTCAGCGGGGTTTTCTTCTTCCCCACGCCCGAGCACTATAGCTCTGCAAACCCTAGCTACAGTACCCTTTGTATTCGTGAATTTCTAGCCAAATTCGTGTGGTTTGGATGGCATCACTAGGTTTCTGCATGTTCTAAGAATGGTTTGGCATTGTTTTGGGGGCTTAGTTTGAGCTTAACAGTCTAGAGGGGGAGGTTGATAAGGGGTCTCGGTTCTAGGTCTGATTTCTGACCCATTTCAGGGTCATTTTCCATGTGGCTGGTTGCGTTGGACTCCTTGACTCATGGGGTATCCATTTCTAACCATGGATGCAAGCTTAAACGTTCCTACATGGATCTGCCATTGTTGACCTTTTGGTATCTCTCATAAACAGTGCTTGAACATGAGCCATCTCCTCGGGTTTTACAATTTTTCTTCCCTATTTCTTATGTGTTTCACGTTTTAAGACTCAAAAATGTGCTATTGTGCAAGTTGGATCTTAGGTGAGTTTTTTTTTCAAGCTTCAACAATGGTGGTTCAAGCTTGAACCATTGTTTTTTGGGCTATTTTTGGAGCTAGTACCTACCCTTCATTCATGATTTCAACTCTTAAACATCATGCATGCCTCAGAAAAGCTTAAAACATATTATATACAGGAAAATTTTAGAGAGAGGAAAAATGGTGTTTTTGAAATTTTACCCCAATAGTGGACTCCCTTCTTCTTGCTTTGCTTCCAACCCCTTTTTAGTGCATTTAGGGTCAGGTTAGGGCTGCATGCAACCTTTTCTTTCTTCTTCTTCTTCCTCATCCTTCACTCACTTTCTCTCTCTAACACACTCTATCTCTAGGTTTCTCTCTCTAGCCGACTTACACTTACATCACAAATCTGATTTCTAATCTCCCTACTTGCATGCACACAACTCACAATTATATACATCATATATCTTATGTTTTTTATTTTTATTTTAAAATTAAGCATTGTTGCATGAAAGGTGATTGGGCAATTTGGGAGGTGTAGGGACATTTTCTTATACATATATACATATAAGTTGCAATTTTAAGCACAAAAGTGCTGGCAGCCGACTTGGTTATTTTTTGGGCTTAAGTGCTTTGCCTACTTTGGGTCAAGGGTTTAAAACCCCTTGACCTCATTTTTTGGTTCCCTTTTTGCTATTCCCCCCCCCCCCTTTATGCCTTGTTTGGCATTTAATTTATTTATTTTATCATTTTGTATTATTTTTCCTTTTTGTGAGTTTTATTTTTAGTATTTACTCCTTCGTGTATCGATTTTATAAATCGTAGTCGTGGATTATTTTTTCGGAGTCGACCTCGTTAATTCAGGGTCTCGGCAAATTTTATTTCCCGATTAAATTTCCTTAGTATTCTATTAAGGGTTACTAATTAATAATTAGCAACCTGTTATTTAATCGGGGCAATATGTTACACTTGTATTCTTATTCGTGTTGATTTAATAAATCGAAGACCTATAATTTTGTTCACGTTTTTCACGTGTCGACTTCGTTAGTCGAAGCCTTGTTGTTTTAATTTCCTTCACGTACCGTTCTTATTCATCCTATATTTATTTTATTTTAGCTTTCGTCATCTTGATCAAATTTTCTTAAATTTCTAATATTTAATTAGGGCACTAATGCAATGGCCAATTTTGGGTTTTTCACTACAAGATCTACATCCTCATAATGCATAACACCAAGTGCTCAACCCACACTATGTTTTCAAGGAATCACACCATGCCAATATGCTTTGATTTCACCATGCAATAATGCAATCTCAATGAAGCATTTTATCAAACACATGGGGCCTGCTTGAAATAATGCAATGTACTTCAAGCAACTATAACTTTTATATTACAAAACTTTGTCTACATGAACCTAACATGTAATCCAATCAATTTTACAGATAAACACATTACATATTCACAACCGTAACAATTTCTCAAAGCTCATAAAATATATAAAGTACCAACACATGGAATAAATCATAACTCTCAAACCACAAGAGTTTCTCTACATGAATATAAGCAAGAATGCAATGAATCAAACATATAAACAAGTTACATGTTCATCACTTTCACAAATTCTCTAAGATTACAAAATACATAAAGCACAAACACTTTGAATAAATCATAACTTTCTAACTACAAGATTTTGTTTACATTAACATAAGCTAGAATACAATGAATTATACATATAGTCATGGTTCATGTTTATCACTTTACCAAATCTCCAAAGAATACAAAGAACACAGAAGTATATAAACAACCAACTCTAGGTTTTCAAAGCAACTATATCCTAAGTGATTTTCTAACAGCAAATAAACATATAAATCATTCAATCAACTTATAAAACACTCCTAAACTTAACCCTATTCCTTACTTAGCAAAATATTATACCTAAAAGGGTTTTTCTCAACCCTAGGGAGTTGTGTTCGCTGTGCAGCCAAACCATTTGGTGAGAATGTAGTCCTTGGCATGGGGAACAACTTCTAAGAAGGAAGTTTTGTAAGAATCCTAGCCTAGGGATGTGTTTTGGTGGCTTGAAGATTGGAAAACCTAGGTTTTCTCTTCACTTTTTCTCCCATGCCCGAGTTCTACTCTTTCTCCGGACCAAAAATGTGATTTTTAACTCTAAGGGCCTGTATTTATATTAAAGGGGCAAATGGGCAAAATGACCTTTTTGCCCTTAATGAATTTGGGACCCATTATACTATAACCTGTCCCGAAACGCCTCAATTCGACGTTTTTCTTTAGCCAAAGTTCTTAAAATTATTTTAAATGAAAATTTTCAAAAAAAATTTATTTTTGCCTGTGGCCGGGTTTGGCCGGTTCCACCCTGGACCCGTCTAGGCCCATTAATAGGTAAATAAAATTACGTCGTTTTGAGTTTAGATTTAAATGAATTAAATGAATTTGGGGTATTTGGCAACAGGAACAAGAACCCCTGATTTTATAAACCTGCTCGGTCTGGGATATCTTATCCCTGGAATGGCCTCTATCTGCTATTTGGAAAACTATAAATCAGAAAAAGAGGGGAAATGCAACTCCCCAAGTTTGAATGCCCAACCTTTGTACACGTGAGAAACCTAAATACCACGAGTGTGTGACCATGGCACTTGTGCAATAAAATGAATAATTTATATATAGATATATATTAAATAAAATAATTAAATTAAATTAAATTAATTTAATTATGATAAAATATTCTATTGCCCAAATAAAATAAAAAGAGTGTGTATTCTTACTTTTCTAACATTCTAGACCTAATGGCGAAGTCCATTTTATCAGAAGGAATCTCAAAAATTAGGACACGTAAAATGTAATAATTACCATTTTACCATTAATGATGCCCGAAGCCAATTGGAAGTCCGAGAGGGTCTAATTTAACTTTCTCTGACATTTCAGACCCAATGATGAGGCCCGCATTGTCAAATTTGGTACAGAAAAATGTGACACATGAAAGCATAAAATTACAAAAATGCCCTTAAGCCTAATATAAGCTATAGAGATGCAAAGTAAGATTTGAAAAAGTTTAACCTGATTATCTTCGACACGCCGAACCTAACGGTGATGTCTTTTTAAGAAAAATAAGACTTGTTAACAAATTAAAAAATGACAAATACGTCCTTACGATTGAATGAACCTACCTGAAGAGTATAGATGAAATCAAAAGACATATATTAATGTTTTAAAGACCGCTTGGACTCAAAAATGATGTCCGCATAGGCAAACAATGAATCGAATGAAATAAGACATAAAAGACAAAATTACTAAAATACCCTCAAAGGGAGAATAAGCTTCAGATGGGACCCGAAGGACAGTATGGGATCTACCTTAGGGTTTGGAGGGCACACCGTCCAAAAATAGGAACAGGTTAAGGCTAATAACATTAAAGAGATAGTGATTAAATAGAATCATATATTTATTCAGATATTGAGTTCAATCTAAATTGTGAACTAGGATTACCAGCACGGGATTAAGGATAAGACAAGTGCCAAGACAAGCAATGTAAGCAAGTGAAGGAAAGACTGTAGACCCTGGACCACAGGTGAGTAATATTGGACTTGGAAGTGGAGGTTTTAACTCCATGATTTTTGAAGTATTTTAAATTTAATTCTTGTATTTACATGACTCGTGTTTTACGTATGCTACTTGATTACGCCCAAAGAATAACACGGTAGTTGTAGTGTAGCTTTGGGGTGTCGATTCCACAGGGAGACAAAATTAAAAGAATAATAGAAAGAATTTCTGAAACTAAAGAAAATATTAAATGATCAATGAGAAAATAAAATTATAAAAAGTGATTTTAAATGCAAATAAAAATTAAACAAAGTGATTAACGGAAGAAAAATATTCAAATTAACGAACAGTAGAGCTTCGGGAATTCCTTGCACATATCTGGTATTTTAATTATTTTTAATTCACTGATAACTCAATTAAGAATTTAAATTCCAAAAATCTCAATCGGAAGATATAAAATTATGAACCAAAATTAAACTGAAAGTAACCTTTTGAAAAATCATTCATCATTTTTAAATCACTCAAATTATTATTCACATTGAGAAAACCCAACGACGACAATATACCCAACGAGCAATATTGCAGAAAAGAATTGAATCAATATAAATAATTAATTGTTTCAAAAATAATCAAAGCATTAATCCATTCAATAGAAAAAGCATGACTGAATCTATAAACAAACTGAACCCTTTAATTATTCAGAGAATAAAATCCAACAATAAATTACGAATGATCATCAAAGAATTTAATAAATAAAAACCACGTACAGGAATCAAAAATAAATTAAAATAATCATCTAGTGTGCAAGTTCATCCCTAACTCCACTTGAAAATTTAGTTACCCATATACAGAATGGGTAACATAAACCTCACGAAAAAAAGCTGAGCCATAGAGTAGCCGCGACTTCTTCTCTGCGCCAGAACTGCTGCGCGCCGCACAACCTCTCTCTCTATCCCTCTTCTGTATTCTATCTTTTATTTTTCAATAATGCTATACATACCGTTTTTCTTTACCAAAAAGTTTTACCTGCTGATGTGGCAAGCCACATCAGCAGGCTTAAAAGAAAATCAATAATGCTATACATACCGTTTTTCTTTACCAAAAAGTTTTACCTGCTGATGTGGCAAGCCACATCAGCAGGCTTAAAAGAAAATTTTTCTGTACCCCCTGATTTCCCGCGCACCACTTTCTCCTGTAACTCAAAACAGCAAAACAGATGGCTGTACCTCTTTCCAACAATTTCTCTCTCTACACTCCTCGGTTCTCTGCCTCGGCCTCAGAACCTTTCAATTCAGAACCCTAGCTCTTCAATCACAACAACACCAGCGCTCTATTCTTCTCAGCAAACCCATCATAGGGTTTTGTTTTTCCAGTTCCAAATAATACCATTCTGCCTGCTGCAACCAAAGCTTTTCCATCGTTTTATATGGTGTGACACTGTGACTAGCTAGTGAGTGGCTGTTTCTTCTTTCCGTCACCATTGTCTTGCATTCAAAAAAGGGTCTCTGGAAATGGACATTTTCTCACTTGGATCTTGTAATTGAAGCTGAGATAGACATCGCGGTGAGATCAATTTCCTTCCCTGTTGCTTTACCCCCTTTTTGTTTTTGCTGTTCTGTTGCTTTACCTTTTTTTTTTTTCCCTATTCTCTTGCTTCTTTTATGATTGTGAACTTTTTTTGGCAAAATTAATGATGTCTATAGCAGGGTTGCATTTTTGTTATTGGGTTTGACATGTATTTGGTTGCCGAGAAAATGTGGGAAAAGGAAACAAATTTTTGAAGGAATCTCATAATCAACCATTCCAAATGCGTAAAGAGTTGTGAGATTCCATTTATTCTTGTCTTTTCTTGGCAACCAAATGGACCATCAGAATCTGGAGAGTGGAGATATTTAAGATTTTCTGTTATGTCAAAGATCTGATGATACTTTTTATTTTCTTCTGTATTTTGAAGTTTGAGGGGTGTTGTGATTGATGTTATCTTGGCCTACACATCATATTTTAATGTATATCTGTACATACATATAACCTTTGTTATCTTCAGATCTTGCTGCTTGTAATTTAGACCATTTATCATTTAATTTTTTCTGTAGAGAATATGTGAATGGAAAATTATTTGGTTTCAAATTTGTATCACAAATGATGTGGCACTGTGTGTGACAATCACATTGTTAATTACATAATTTCAAGTATTACTAGATTTAGTGCCACGTCAATGTCGCATCATTTGGGATAGAAATTTGAGAAACAATTTTGGGACATAACATCAGGTCTGCAGCAGGACTGCTCTAATAATCATGGATATTTTCTTGTGTAAACTGAAGCTGCCTGTCTCATTTGGCACATAGTTGTAATGTGATAGTTTAGCGACCTGTTTTTTTCCAAAATATCTTCATGTCATTCTAAAAATTTCATCATATTTGAAATTGCAGGACCTTAAGAACATTTATAAGTGAGATTAAAAAACATTTATAAGTGAGACTTGAATTCAACTTAGTCCCCAGTATATATAAAAAATCAGCTCATAGCTACCTTCAACTCAATAAAGCTGCCAACAGGTTTTGAAGATTAAAGAAGCTGGTGAAAGGTTTCTGCAGGAATTAGAATATAATATCATTTAGCTAAAACTTCCAAATAGGGAAAATTATTTGTTAATTCTACAGGAACGCACTCGAGTTAATAAATATTTAAAAAATAAATTATTAAATTAATAAATTTATTTATTTATTAAGTATTTATCATTATATCCGGGATCAATAAATAATAACATCCTAATAAGCAGTTGGACTTGTGGACTTTGATGACACTCTGCCCCCAAAATTTTCTAGCATAAATTCTACATTCCTCCATTGGAGTAAGCTGTTTAATAATCAATCAAATACATATATATATATATATATATACACACACACACACACACACTCATGAGGATCAAATCAAGAGATGCTAGGGATCCCACTTTGATCCCATGCGAGTGAGATAATATAGTAACTTCATAAATAATGAGTCTCACTTATGTAAAAAAATAAAAAACAGAATGTGAGTTTCTTAGCATTGCTCAAAACAAATCTAGATAGAGATTGCATGAGTAAGATTTTTAAAACTAAAATCTTAGGAGGTGTTGTATAAAAATATGAAAAATTATGAGGGTGATTCTTAATTTTGTATAAAAGAGGGATAAAAAAATTAAATTTTAAAAAATTTGTGGGAGTCTAACCCCATGTCCGCCATTGGCATGACCTATGGGCAAAAACTTACAAAAATGCTATACATACCATGGAAGCTAAAATTAATTCTTTTGCTCTACTCTTTAGTTGTCATGCCATTAGCATTATTGTTGTGATGTAACCCTTTTTCATTCACATTTTTATCAATATATTATCTTCTTTGCTGATAAATAAAAAATACTCATCCTGAAAATACTTCATCCAATACTTTTCCATCCGTTTCTCCTTTTTTTATAGTTTGTGTCTTTTTCTTTTCTTTACTTTATTGATTGCCTTCATCATTGTCTCTAGCCTGAAGATTTAGTTCAGTATGTCCCTTTCTTTAGATTGTCAATTGTGTCATTGTACATGATTTATGATAAATTCTTTTGCCCTATTGGATTAGCTGGTGTATTAGGACAAGTTATGGATAATTAATCTCCCTTGGCCACTCAATAAATTGGCCTTTCTGGGATTTTTATTGTCCTATTTAATAACCAAAAATTATGATTAATTGACAATAATAAATTCTTGTGTCTAAAAATATATTTATATATATATATATAAATATTAATATATTCACGTGTTTGTTTTGTTTTAAATTGGAGATGTCAGTACTCAAAGAAATCGAGAGAATTCAGATAACATACACATACACATACGCACACATATTTTACAAGTTCTTATTCTAATTATTTGAAATAGGTTATATGAATCATATTTCATCGTTGTGTTTAATTTAATATAGTTCAATTAAATAAATCATACAATGACTGGAGTTGGGGGGGGGGGAATTCTTAATTTAATATATATATATATATATATATATGGGTAAAAATTTTGTAAGAGGGCTTGCTAGAGGAGAGGTAACAAAGATCAATGTTAAGATTTTAATATTGACATTTTTCTTCTTGTGTTGGATACGATAAAAAATGAGCGAACAAAATTATCATCAGCTCAAATGAATCCTTTAGGCTTTTTTTTATAATGAGAAAAATGTTAATAAGGCAAGATAAATGAAGAACCCCCATGTAAAAAATTATTGGAAATGAAATTTTAAATGATATAAAATTTCATCATCCCTCAGGAATTACATGACTTGAAGCTGAGTTTTACCAATGAGAGGAACAGAAGGTACACCAGTAGCAGTGCCCTTCAATGATTGGATTGATCCATCATAGTGGCCAGAATAGGCCTGTCAATATATCGGATTTCAATCCGAATTTGATCATGCAGATCTGGTAAGATAACTTTAATCCAGTTATGATGCAGATCCAACAGATCCGCTAAGTAACATAGTGAATTTAGATTTATGTGATCTGAACTGATAAAAGAAGATTTTTTAATAGCAGTCTTAAGAGTAAATCGAGTCTTCATAAGTTACTATATCAAGTTGTATGATTTCGATTGGGTTTTAGAAAGCTTTTAAAGAGACACGTTTATGATGGGAGTAGAAATTGATCAAAATAGGATTTAATTTTAAAAAATCCTTAACCACACCCATCCCACCCACTTTCAAGTATGAAAACATTAGCCAAAAAAATCTGTACACTTTAAGCTTGCAATAAATTTCTCCCCAGACTCAAAAAAAAAAAAAAGAAATCACAATATCATATTGAGTCTAAATATGAAAACAACAAAGCAATTTATCACAAGAGAACTTTGGAAAAACTTAATAACCTACCAAAATAGACCAATTATGGCACTCTAAAAAGTTTAAGTGTCATGTCATCTTCTTAGAGGTCCCACAAAGTACCTATTAGTTGTGCTTGTGCTATATGAAGGTGCACTTATGCCACTGTAATGCGTCACTAAGGATATGTAAATATTTTCAAACAAACAAGGTGCTTCCTAATCTTTTTAACACAAAACACTCAACTCCAACGTAAATGAACTATTGCCCATTGGAAGACCAAGACGAGTGTGATGTGATAGGCTAAAGATATGATTCGGCACTCATCATTTGCTACATATTCAAACATTTTTGGTTATATGAGAGAGAGATTTTTTGGGTAGAGGGGGAGAGAGAGAGAGAGAGAGAGAGAGAGAGAGAGAGAGAGAGAGAAGACTTTTGGTAAATCCATTACGAAGTATATGTACTATTTCCAAAAGATTGATGATTTGTTTTAGCCAAATTGTCATATTTTTTTTCGGGGACAGCTATTCAAGTTCATGTTTGTACACTGCACTAGAAAAAAAAAGTACCGATCAAAAAATAAATTTTTAATGATCAAAAGGGTAGTTTTTGGAGTGTAGGAGTAGGAATAGCTCGCCCCTTTATTTTTGATTAGTCAAATTATCATATATTCTTTATGTTTGACAAACAATCTGGGTTTCAAAACATTGTAAGGATGCTCTGTTGATGTCATCTAATCATGGTAAAGAAAAAAAAACTGTTTCTAATTATGGAATATGTGTGTGTGAACTGTTTCTATTCTGTGTATGTACTAATTAATACTCATCCTGACCTTGTATCATCCAATACTTTTCCATCTGTTTCTCCTTTCTTGACAGTTTGTATCTTTTTCTTTTCTTTACTTTACTGATTGCCTTCATCATTGTCCCTAGCCCGAGGATTTAGTTCAGTAAATCGAGTCTTCATAAGTTACTATATCAAGTTGTATGATTTCGATTGGGTTTTAGAAAGCTTTTAAAGAGACACGTTTATGATGGGAGTAGAAATTGATCAAAATAGGATTTAATTTTAAAAAATCCTTAACCACACCCATCCCACCCACTTTCAAGTGTGAAAACATTGGCCAAAAAACATCTGTACACTTTAAGCTTGCAATAATTTCCCCCAAGACTCAAAAAAAAAAAAAATCACAATATCATATTAAGTCTAAATATGAAAACAACAAAGCAATGTATCAGAAGAGAACTTTGGAAAAGCTTAATAACCTACCAAAATAGACCAATTATGGCACTCTAAAAAGTTTAAGTGTCATGTCATCTTCTTAGAGGTCCCACAAAGTACCTATTAGTTGTGCTTGTGCTATATGAAGGTGCACTTGTGCCACTGTAATGCGTCACCAAGGATATGTAAATATTTTCCAACAAACAATGTGCTTTCTAATCTTTTTAACACAAAATCCTCAACTCCAATGTAAATGAACTACTGCCCATTGGAAGACCAAGACAAGTGTGATGTGATAGGCTAAAGATATGATCCGGCACTCATCATTTGCTACATATTCAAACATTATTTGATTATATGAGAGAGAGATTTTTTGGGTAGAGGGGGAGAGAGAGAGAGAGAGAAGACTTGAAGTGAAGAAGAAAATAAACTATTTTATTGAAAAATTGATCAATTTTCATAGGTAAACTACTCACTGTTCCACAGTTTTATTTAAGGATCCTGTATCTTGTTGATCAAATTTTAATGGGGAACAATACAATATTCCAAAGTTATATTACAGCATTCCATGATCAAGCCTCGAAATATAATTTGTTTGGGTCTTGATGGATAAGTGAAATATGATTGCTAGAACCTTTTTTCGTATTTTTTTTTTTTTTCATTTCCTTCCCCACCCCTTGGTGCTAGTCTAAGATGCCCTGTGGTGCTAGTCCAAGCAGCCCTTTCGTGCTAGTTCAAGCAGCCCCTTCGTGTACTCATGCTCATAACTATATATCCTTTGGTAAGCACATTGTGCCTCTAGGTATTCCTCTCTCCCCTTTTCCTCTCTTTATAAGACTAACATCTTTTTCATTTAAATTGATAAAAATTAAGAAAATATGATTGTTAGAACTTTTTTCATATTTTTTTTTTTCTTCATTTCCTTCCCCATGGTGCTAGTCCAAGTAGTCCCTTGGTGCTAGTGCATAAGTTTTGATATATAGTTTTCTGAATGTCATTATCTCTAATAGATGTTATCACCCATAAGCATGGAACTTCTTGCTAACTTGCCAATGCATTATGTTGTTCTATTAGCAGATTATGTTGGATTCTTGCAATGATGCTTTTACTTAATTCTTAACAATGTTCCTTTTTCTAGTTAGGAAAATGCAAAGAAAAGCTGGTTTGAAAGAAACGCTAAATCAGTTGAATTAGTTGTGGAGGATGATGACAGTGAAGAGGAAAGAGTGAACAATCAGAAGCAAAAGAAAGCCAGTTCAATACATCTAAAGAAGCTACAGCAGGTCTGCTCTAATAATCATGGATATTTTCTTGTGTAAACTGAAGCTGCCTATCTCATTTGGCACATAGTTGTAATCTGATAGTTTAGCGACTTGTTTTTTCTCAAAAAATCTTCATGTCATTCTAAAAATTTCATCATATTTGAAATTGCAGGACCTTAAGAACATTTATAAGTGAGATTAAAAAACATTTATTATAATTATCATTATCAAACTAAAATTGCAACGGTTATAATCCAAACTTTGATATCAACAACATGCAATTTTTTAAATCGTATATAGGTGCCAGTCAGTCTATTAAGCACATAGGTGCCAGTCAGTTAAGCATTCAAGTGTTAGTTAGTTAAACACCTAGGTGCCAGTCTGTTAAGCATTGAGGTGCTAGTCCAATAGGCCTCTGGTACTAGTAAAATGCTCAAATATATAACAAAAGTTTTCTTTCATATCTCCATTTCAATGCATTTATCATCTTTAGGCTTCACATTCTCTTCTCTCCTCATTACGCTTTAAGTAGTTTGTGATCATTCAAAAGTATTCTTTTATTTATTAATTCTTCGTTTCCAAAAGTTTTAGAACATTACATTCAGTATAAAGACAGTGCATAGGATAACAAATTCAAGAATGGATGAATATGGTGAATGTAGCACGCATTCACATTCAACGGAGCCCTTCAGAACACAGACAGGGTTCAAATTATTCTAGTGAGTTAACATGTTGATTATGTTAAAATTAATTTTTAGTTATTAATAAACAATTGAATATTATGTTCAAACTTATTTTGGGTAACTATATCATTTTTCTTTTCAGTTCCGAACTAATCCAAGGGTTACAACAAAGTGCAATGGGTAATGACATAAGAAGACAAATGACATCAGTGAGTGATAATTTATTTAGTAGAATTAGATGAGGAATCCAATGCATATTTATTATAGTTTTTTTACATTTGTCATGGTTTATAGGTTGCACAATTGGGAGGACAGATGTGGAAAGATTTGAGCACAGAGGAAAAACAGTATTATAATTCCTGCGCAAAACAAGAAAGACAAATGCATCGACAAATGATGCCTCCCACAGAGAATAAGACGTGCATACCGGTAAAAAAAATTATAACTAATTTATTTATTACAAATTATTATCTTGTTCTTATTATGATTGTTGTAATTGTATGTTATTCAGCCGGCATTTAGAATAAAATGCTCTCCCAGAATGGTCATGAAGTTGAAAGATGAGATCATTAACCAACCCCAGAAGGTGCAACTAATTACTTCCATGGGGTTTGAGTCATTGTTGCATATTTCATGCCGTACGTTGAGGTTGTCATTTTTATCACACGTTATCGATCGTTTTGACCCAGAGAGTCAAATGCTTATAATTGATGGTGGCAACCCCGTACACATTACATCGGAGGATGTAGGTAAGGTTTTAGGTAACCCTTATACTGGCAAACGCATCCCTGAAGTAATTTCAAACAAGAAAATGGAGTTGTTGAAGTCTAGATTTCCCAATAGATCATTTCGTGAGTTGCACCGGCTCACGGTTGAGTATTTAGAGTCTCGTGAAGTCTTCATGCAGTCATATTTGTTGTATATATTGGGATGCTTTCTCTGTCCGACCATGAAGGATGAGGCTAGCTCACTGGTTCTCCCTGCAATATCTATTGCCTCTAAGGCAAGAGAATATGATTGGGCAAGTTATGTTCTAAAATGGTTAGTAGACCAAGTAAAGAGTTACAAGAAGAAAATACTTCAGGGTGGGACAAGTAGTGGGACTGGCGGTTGTTTGTTTTTTTTGATGGTATGTACAATACATTAATGTTTTGTATTATAATACATGCTTTAGTTGTAGTAAAATTTATATATATAGCTGATTTTTATATGTTTTCAGATATTTTATCTCCGTCAATTGGGGTTTTACAACATGGAAACAGATTCTATGATTGGGTGGACAGATAAGGTTGTTGACCAATGTATAGAAAAGGCGATGCAAACTATCCCAAGCTCACATATAAATAGGGGTGGTTCATCATCCTTTAGCGTACCAAGGTCACGTTCTACCCAACAGTTCCAAACCCCAGTGAGTATGGTACAATTTCATAACTATATTATACATTTTATTTAAATACAAATCATAACTAACAAGCTTGATTATATGGCAGGAGCTTAATTCTCTCTTCCAACAACTTCAAGACCAATTTAAAAGCACTATTTACCAACAACTTGTTTTGGTTGACCAACGTCTACAACCTTCAGAAGCAGGGCCATCATCTTCAATGCCCAATATGCCTGCAGCCAACTTTGAAGATGCTAGAGGTCGGGACTCTGAAGATGAAAGAGGTCCAGATTTGCAAGATATAGGAGGTCACGATTCTGAAAATGAAAGATGTCAAGATTTTCAGGACGTAGGAGGTCAAGATCTCGAAGATGAAAGAGTTCGAGATTTCTCAATTGAGGGAGGCCGAGTCGAGACTAGTGCTCCATCTTCAAACATACAATTTGTTTACACGAGACGACGACGCAAACAAGTAATGGTAGATGTGGAAGGGTCTTCATTGCATGATGTTTCTGCACATGCTTGTTTCAGTCCATATCAAGAAGAGGCTACCGGCACACCGCAAGAACATGAGCCTATTATGGACTTATCCGTCGGCCATCCAGACGGTAGTTCTACTCATTTAGTTCAGAGGCGACGTCGCCGACCTATCCAACCAGGCCCACAAATGCAAGATCCTTACGAGTCTGCACCAGTGGTTGTTATACAACAGCTGACTCAGCAGGAGGATCTTTTGTATCAATGGTGTATGAAGAAAGATGACTTCTTGATTTTGAGGTACGTATAAGATTTTCCCAGCGTGACACAAATAATGAACCTTACAATAATAATTTGACCCATACTCATAAGTCATGACTTGTATAGCACGGAGGTTATCCGCATACCCCCATCACCAACTTTGATGAGAACTGACATTATCGACTCTATGAAAGCTCGTGGGCACGTGTCTTTGAAAGTAAGTATTTGTCACATTTTCATTTTTGATACACTAATTATTGTTTGGAGTTTTAATAGAGCACATACCGATTGTATAGGTGATGGATGTTACTCGTACTGTAATCATGGAACGAGAATCGAATAAAGCGCGAACACGAAAAGGTTTTTCAAGGCACTTTGTTCATATATTTGATCCACAGTTTGGGGTACGTATAGTCAAAATTATAGTATATACAACCTTTTTTGGTATTGCTAACATTTTTTAATTTTCACTTTGAGAAATAGGTTGAATTTGCCCAAATGTTTAATAGTGAAGGATCAATTTGTGTGGAGAGTTTTGAAGAATACTTTCAACCTAAGCTTTTGCATTATAACATCAAGGATTCAAATATGGTAATTTTTTAATATTATGTTCATTTATCATGCCAAATGCGCTAAAAGACTCATTATTTTATTCTTTGTTATAATGGATTGTAGTTAATGGTGCCTGTCCTACATAATACCCACTGGTGGTGCTGCGTATTCAATCTTCGAGATCGGAGGATTGATATTTTAGATTCAATGGAGTCTTTCTATGCAGCGAATCAGTTGCACCAATTTGTTTTGTCATTGGTATGGATGTAATATATTTATTACACTAAGTTCTTGTACTATATGCATAGACTAAAATGTTAGTGTGTATTGACTAAAACTTTATACTTTACATGACTATTATATTTAGCGTGAACTATTCCAGCACATTTTGACCTATTGTGGTGGGGTTGTGTCGGTCAATGAATTTGAGATCATGCACCATCGATTGCCTCAACAAGCACAAAGAGACCCGTAAGTGTTTACATCTACTATTAAAAGATAATTTTTTGTTCGTACTAGAAAATGTCTAATAAAGGATCGATTAATTTTTTTCCTTTGGTGTATGTAGAGGTTCCTTTGGTATTTTTGTAATAAAATTTATGGAGTCTTGGGATGGTCGCATGACATCTTCATTTTCAAAGGTCAGTTAATAGGGTTATGAGTGGATCTACATATAACTCTATCATGAGATCATTGCTGATTTTATGTGGTTAGTGCAGGACACAATCAATTTGATACGGAAGCAATTGGTTGTGCAATGGCTCACGCATGAGAAGAATTTGATAAAGCCGACACTCTAGAAAGTGGGAGGGTTTGATTTCTCACTTGATGCTATTTCCTCACAATTCTCATTTGATGGTGGTGTCTTATTTTTATATTGGTGGTGGTTTCTTTCAACTGTTAGTTTTCCCTTTTCCACATAGTCTGATATAATAATTGGATGCTTCTGCAGGCAAGGCACCAGGGGTCATTCTTGTCAGAATTAAAGCAGGGATTGCTGCTGCCACAAAATGAGGCAGCGCAAGCTGGGACCCGGTACAACGTACCTTTGATAAATTCCCTTGTTCTTTATGTTGGAATGCAGGTAAGGCTTTTTATTTCCCTTGTAGATTCTACTGCACTCTGTTCACTGAGGTTCCATGTTCATTGCTTTTTGACTTATGTATGTGGAAGAATATATCTATAATGTTGCCCTCCTATCACATTTGCATTTCCAAAGTACCAATTGCATCCTTTGGCTAATCGGAAAAGGAAAAAGAAAAAAAATAAAACATGTACCAATTGCATCTGAATTATTCGGTTGTTTGTTTTTTCGTTTTTTGGGGACAAACTTTTGGGAAAGTATTTGAATTAATGATTAATGGAGGTGTAATTTTCATAGTGTAGATCTGCATTTACAATAATAAACAGCTCTGTTACAGCTAAAATTTAGGTTACAAAGAAGAAAGTAGACAATGTGCGTGTAAGAGTGTGATAATAATGTAGAAGTGGGCACCATAAGCTTTAATGGAACTTCAGTCTTTTTAATTCGTTTTGGATAAATCCAGTACAGGTTGTGACAATGCAGTTAGCCTTGAAAAGTTGAACTCACTATTGTAGAATCCAGCCCCAATTTGTTGAGACGAAGGCCTCGTTGAACAGTTGAACTCATTTTATCTACAGAAGTCACTGTTTTTATTCTGTAATACACTCTTAGACTTGTTGAAAATTTGAGGTTTGTTAGAGATTTTGAGAAGTTAGCTTATTATAGGTCAGACACTTTCACAGCTCTCATGTCAATTAAACTAGACTATAGAATGACTTCTTTTTTTTTCAAATTTTGATTTTTTTTTCATTTTAAATAGATGCCCTTAAAATTCGAAATGACTACGACTTTTTGTGCCTTTTCCAGCTAATAGTTTTGTCTAATTCTGCAAAAGCTAGTTATATATTTGTCCTCTTTTTTTTCAAAGTAATTTGCAAAATTGTATTGATTTTTAACTATTGTGAATATCTGAAGATTGATTTTTTATAGCTTTGATAAATGTCGGGAAAAAAAGTACAAAAATTGTTTGACATTGGAAACTATAGTGAGGGTAACCTTGTTGCCTCCTTGCTAGCTCACAAATTCAGGGTAACTCAGGTATCATTTTCTGCCTCTCAGGATTCTAACTGCATTTGATGATGATGATGAATGTTTGTTCTGTTGTGGTTTAATCTTCAGGCTGAATCAGTTCCACTTGCTACTGCGTAGACTGAGGAAGAAGAGTTGGACCTGTGAAGTAGAGGTTTCTTGAATTTGTTGAATAACTCTCAACATTTGAGATTTCAAGGAAAAGATGCCTCTGTTTTTGCTTATTTTGGAAATGTTTGCGGATGGATTTAGTCCTTGTCAATTCTAAGTAGATTAGTGGTTGGGTTTGTTTATCTGGGTTTTTGCAATTTCCTTTTTTACCTTGCACGAGATTGAAGGTTGGAAACTATAGTTGGGTTTGTTGCAGGCTAAACCTTTACTTGCTAAGAATGATATCAAAAAGCTTGTTGATCCGTCGCTTGTTGGAGCCTATGACTCAAGAGGAGATGATCTTGGTGAGGGTGGATATGGAGTTGTTTATCGGGGACATTTGATCAATGGTACTCCAAGATGGTATTGCCCACTTATGGCCACTGCTTGTGCATCAGCTACTTCCATGTGGTATATACATCAGCTGCTTGTGCACTTAGGCAATGGTCAAGTGAAGGTGAAGGTGAAGGTGAAGATGAAGATGAAGAGAGCTCAAGTGACCCAGAATGCAGTCCATATTTTATTCATGTATTTTTTTTTCTCCATCGTTATGCTTAATTAGAAATGGAAACAGTGTAACAAATCTTAACTGGTTTGTATTATTTGTTCCAATCATAATTGTAATTCAATCTATTTGGAAATTTTGCATAACAATGTGTAAATATAATTGCTTGTGTTTGAAAAGGCAGATTTCAGAATTTTTTGGAGATCACCAATAATGACTTTTGCCTTCTAAAGTCCAATATTACTCTTTTAGTTGAACTTTTCCATCCTTGTAAAATTATGGAAAATGGATTCGTTTCTTTTTTGACACGACATTTTTTAGGAAACAGGCTGAATGACCAGTTTTTTTTTTTGAAGTCATTGGATGAACCAGCTTTATTATTTTCTTAAATGAGTTCTTTTCTTTACTTTTTATTTGAATTGTTTTTAGAGTTTTGATTTCAAGTTTTTTAATTGTTCTGGTTTATGTCCTATTACTTCAAATGCAGCCACTATAGCAGCATATAAATAGTTCACAGACAGCCTTAGTCCAGTTGTTGATATAAGCAGCAGCCATGCACTTTGCTAGTCCAGTTGTTATTGATATAACATATGCACTTCTGAAACACGAAGCCTGAAGGCAGTCAACTGAAAAGCTTGCATTTTAATAACTTAAGTTTAATACATTTTTCCTTTTTCCTATTGGGACTCCTCCAATGCTCCCCTTAATCTCCCCATTTTCTGCAATAGCAATTGGATTGCCAAATTGTCATTCTTTATCTGTTTTGAGTAACACAAATTTTTTCTACTTTGTAATTCTCTAAATGACCAAAAAGGCTTAGGTTTTATTGTAAAATAGAAGACATGTAAATTCAAGATAAATGCTGAATGAGCTCAGACAAGACTATTAAGGGTAATCTAAAAAAATCAGCAGAAGTATAGCTTTCTGTTTCATGTAGATCTTCCCTCGTCTAATAGGGTCTCCTCTCCGCTAGTCCCTGGCCATCCATATCACATTTGAAATCAAATTCAGTTCTTTCCAACTTTTTCTTCCCAGTTTTCATAACCGAAGGACATGCAGTCATTCTGAATTTATGCATCCAACAAGGAACACAGAAAATTCTGTATCAAGACATGGAGAAATCAACATGCTTAGAAATGATGCAATAATATTTTTCTTGCAAGCAGTGCTTTCAGAAACTACATATTTACAACTTAAATTTGAAATGTGCACAATTCCATGTACAAGACAAGTTCCATATACTTGGCTGATTCAGAAATAAGATGCCATATTCACAAGATGTAGCAATCATCTTAACAGGCTTACAGTTTCAGGTTCATTCCTAACACATCTAAAACCAACATTAAAGAGCAGCCAACCAACACTGCCTCCGGGATTCCCAAACTGGAACAAAAGAAAGCTTGTTCGTCGGTTAGCCAAAACTTTACATCTCAACCCCATGCCGCAGCCCAATGTTGCCATTTACCTGAAAAATATGAAGTAAAAAGTTTCAAGGTAATATTATTGTATAACTTATTAATTGAACATGAAAGAAAAAGATGAATTTTCACCAACCTTCTGTATAGGGCTTTCACATGTTCACTCAGTGATGTACTTTTTATAAGCTTTTGAGTAATCAAAGGGAAAAACAAAATCCAACAAATCTGCCTGCGAGACATTGTACAATTGGGAAAATAGACATAGGTTCAGTAAAACAAATTGTAATAGACATGGGTGCAGTGGAACAAATTCTAAACATAGTCAATTTAATTGTCAAAGCCTTAATCCAACAAAAAAATTTATTAAATATCATGGATATAAAACTCTTAGTATCTTTAAGATTAACAAAGAAGACCACAAAAGAAGAACTTTAGCAATATTTCAAGACTTTGATTAATCAAACTTGCCAGGGAATTTGTAACCCTAACCCTCCTTTATATAATTTGACAGTGTACTTGCACAATCTAACAGTATCACACAAGAGTCATATTTACCTTCCAGGATAACCACAAGTTGACCTGATTGATTGGTCCAACTCAAGAATCAATTTCCAAAGTATGTCTGCCTGAATAAGAGGTAAGAAATCTAGATACATACGAACGGATCAACAAGCTTTTTGATATCATTCTTAGCAAGTAAAGGTTTAGCCTGCAACAAATTAATTAAAATAGAGTGAACTCCCAATTATCATCCAACATACAATTATTCTTTTTTAATATTTTGCCTGGAAGTTGGGGTGTTAATAGAGATAATCAAAGGGGAGCAAATATGAGCTAAGAGTCCCTATAATAAAGGAAGGAATATGTTGCATTGTAAGACAAAAGCCAATTTATACTCATCAGGTTTTCCCATATTACACTTCTTTGTAGTTCCTCACCTTCCCTATTAAACAGTTGCAATTCCCTTTCTCAGAATGAGAGGTGTCCTATATCGTTTGAGTAGAAGATATTTGGAGGCCCAGTTACATTTCCGCGTCCTAAATTCCTTCTCATCCAAAACCCTAATCAAACATATAAAGCTAATAGCTAGACTTGTTTCAAAAAATTTCACACCAAAACCAAATATTCAAATATTAAAGTTCATGCTCTGACAACACAAAAGATCTCAAATTAAGATATAATTATATTCTTAAAAACGAAATCAATGAACAACAGTCATCCTGAATCCATACAGAAAAATGGTAATCATTGCTCCAAATAATAGAAAAAAGAGAGTTGATAGACTCCTTTATACCACTAACAAATCAATCATAATTACCACAAAACAAACAGGGTAGTAGATAAGGCAGTGAAATTAAACATGGGATATACTTATCAAAAATTAAATAAATAAACATGGAACAGAGTCACATAAATGTAGGGACTCTGAAAACAGAAAAAGAATGCAGAGACATGAAACTCTACAGGAGAAATTTTGGGGAAATATTTAAGGGGTGTATTCCACCTAGTCACATTAATCATTGTGTTTGCTACTACAATATTTTTTTTTTTGGGTCATAGCACTCAATTTGTTCCTTAATGGAGGAAACAAGCATATTTTACCGAACTTATCAGCCGATGGATGAACATGATAAATTCTGTAAAACATTATGCTTATCCTGAATAGGAATATAGCAGAATTTATGATTAAACAAGCATCCAAATCAGAGAGCTGTAAACAATGTTTCAGGCTTACTTGCAAATATGCATTACCCTCACGAGAAATACTCATTGCAATCTTCAATCCTTGTTTTAGTTTAACCTATGTCAAATTACAGACTGTTATTATGGAAACAAATGGAAGAGCGATGTAGGTTGCAGCTGTATGCAAGAATAAAATATGGCCACCGTGGAATCAATCACCTGAAGGACCAACCGTGAATGGCTTCGCCGGCGACAGCACTGAGCCATGCGGGCCAAGTCACGGTTTCTGCAAATTGCCCAACCTAAAGTTCAATGACTCACCACCGTTAGAACTCACCCAACTCGCTCCCACTCAACCCCGACTCAATCTTCTTCTTCTTCTTGGTTTCTGCAAATTGCCCAACCTAAAGCTCAATGACTCACCACCGTTAGAACTCACCCAACTCGCTCCCACTCAACCCCGACTCAATCTTCTTCTTCTTCTTCTTCTCCAATAACATGTGAGCGAGGCTAGGGCGCAAGTCACGGTTTCTCTATGTCTGTAAAAAAAAAATTCCGATCGTAAATCGCAATATAAAAAAACCATCTAAGAGGCGTATAAATGTACTCCGTCTTTTAAGTGGCGTATCAATTTCTTACGCTTTTAATAACCGTATTATTTTCTTACGTTTTTTAAAAGCGTATGAGTTTTATGCGCTTTTAAAGAAAAATAATTTTCAAAAGCGTATAAGAATAATACGCTTTTGAAAGTACCTGGGTCCGGGAATTAAGTTAAAAAGGCCTTGGGTCCGGTCAATAAATTTTAAAAATACTTGGGTCGGGTCCAAAATTCTAGCTGTGTGTTATAGGTTTGATGACATTTTCAAAATAATGCTGCATCCAAAATAATGCACGATTTATTTTTTCTATAAAGGTGATAGATATCAAGAAAATATGATTGTTAGAACCTTTGGCATATTCTTTTTTTTCTTCATTTCCTTCCCCATGGTACTAGTCCACGTAGCCCCTTGATGCTAGTCCAAGTAGCCCCATGGTGCTAGTCAAAGCCGCCCCTTGGTGCACTCATGCCCATAACTATATATCCTTCCTTATGGTGTTAGTCAAAGCAGCTCCATGGTGCTATTCAAAGCAGCTCCATGGTGCTAGTCCAAGCAGCCCGTTGGTGCTAGTCCAAGCAGCCCCTTGGTGCACTCATGCTCATAACTATATATCCTTTGGTAAGCACATTGTGCCTCTAGGTATTCCTCTCTCCCTTTTTCCTCTCTTTATAAGACTCACATCTTTTCCATTTAAATCGATAAAAATCAAGTTCTCAACCTGATTGTTAGACATTTTTTCATATTCAATTTTTTTTCTTTATTTCCTTCACCACTCTCCCTTTTTCCCCTCTTTATAAGACTCACTTCTTTTCCATTTAAATCGATAAAAATCAAGAAAATATGATTGTTAGAACCTTTTTCATATTCTTTTTTTTTCTTTTCCTACCCCATGGTACTAGTCCAAGCAGCCCCATGGTGCTAGTCAAAGCAGCTCGTTGGTGCTAGTCCAAGCAGCCCCTTGGTGCTAGTCCAAGCAGCCCCTTGGTGCACTCATGCTCATAACTATATATCCTTTGGTAAGCACATTGTGCCTCTAGGTATTCCTCTCTCCCTTTTTCCTCTCTTCATAAGACTCACATCTTTTCCATTTAAATCGATAAAAATCAAGTTCTCAACCTGATGGTTAGACATTTTTTCATATTCAATTTTTTTTCTTTATTTCCTTCACCACTCTCCCTTTTTCCCCTCTTTATAAGACTCACTTCTTTTCCATTTAAATCGATAAAAATCAAGAAAATATGATTGTTAGAACCTTTTTCATATTCTTTTTTTTTTCTTTTCCTACCCCATGGTGCTAGTCCAAGCAGCCCCATGGTGCTAGTCAAAGCAGCTCGTTGGTGCTAGTCCAAGCAGGGCCGTGGTGCTAGTCCAAGCAGCCCCTTGGTGCTAGTCCAAGCAGCCCCTTGGTGCACTCATGCTCATAACTATATATCCTTTGGTAAGCACATTGTGCCTCTAGGTATTCCTCTCTCCCTTTTTCCTCTCTTCATAAGACTCACATCTTTTCCATTTAAATCGATAAAAATCAAGTTCTCAACCTGATGGTTAGACATTTTTTCATATTCAATTTTTTTTCTTTATTTCCTTCACCACTCTCCCTTTTTCCCCTCTTTATAAGACTCACTTCTTTTCCATTTAAATCGATAAAAATCAAGAAAATATGATTGTTAGAACCTTTTTCATATTCTTTTTTTTTCTTTTCCTACCCCATGGTGCTAGTCCAAGCAGCCCCTTGGTGCTAGTCCAAGCAGCCCCTTGGTGCTAGTCCAAGCAACCCCTTGGTGCACTCATGCTCATAACTATATATCCTTTGGTAAGCACATTGTGCCTCTAGGTATTCCTCTCTCCCTTTTTCCTCTCTTCATAAGACTCACATCTTTTCCATTTAAATCGATAAAAATCAAGTTCTCAACCTGATGGTTAGACATTTTTTCATATTCAATTTTTTTTCTTTATTTCCTTCACCACTCTCCCTTTTTCCCCTCTTTATAAGACTCACATCTTTTCCATTTAAATCGATAAAAATCAAGAAAATATGATTGTTAGAACCTTTTTCATATTCTTTTTTTTTTCTTTTCCTACCCCATGGTGCTAGTCCAAGCAGCCCCATGGTGCTAGTCAAAGCAGCTCGTTGGTGCTAGTCCAAGCAGGGCCTTGGTGCTAGTCCAAGCAGCCCCTTGGTGCTAGTCCAAGCAGCCCCTTGGTGCACTCATGCTCATAACTATATATCCTTTGGTAAGCACATTGTGCCTCTAGGTATTCCTCTCTCCCTTTTTCCTCTCTTCATAAGACTCACATCTTTTCCATTTAAATCGATAAAAATCAAGTTCTCAACCTGATGGTTAGACATTTTTTCATATTCAATTTTTTTTCTTTATTTCCTTCACCACTCTCCCTTTTTCCCCTCTTTATAAGACTCACTTCTTTTCCATTTAAATCGATAAAAATCAAGAAAATATGATTGTTAGAACCTTTTTCATATTCTTTTTTTTTCTTTTCCTACCCCATGGTGCTAGTCCAAGCAGCCCCATGGTGCTAGTCAAAGCAGCTCGTTGGTGCTAGTCCCAGCAGGGCCTTGGTGCTAGTCCAAGCAGCCCCTTGGTGCTAGTCCAAGCAGCCCCTTGGTGCACTCATGCTCATAACTATATATCATTTGGTAAGCACATTGTGCCTCTAGGTATTCCTCTCTCCCTTTTTCCTCTCTTCATAAGACTCACATCTTTTCCATTTAAATCGATAAAAATCAAGTTCTCAACCTGATTGTTAGACATTTTTTCATATTCAATTTTTTTTCTTTATTTCCTTCACCACTCTCCCTTTTTCCTCTCTTTATAAGACTCACATCTTTTCCATTTAAATCGATAAAAATCAAGAAAATATGATTGTTAGAACCTTTTTCATATTCTTTTTTTTTTCTTTTCCTACCTCATGGTGCTAGTCAAAGCAGCCCATTGGTGCTAGTCCAAGCAGCCCCTTGGTGCACTCATGCTCATAACTATATATCCTTTGGTAAGCACATTGTGCCTCTAGGTATTCCTCTCTCCCTTTTTCCTCTCTTCATAAGACTCACATCTTTTCCATTTAAATCGATAAAAATCAAGTTCTCAACCTGATTGTTAGACATTTTTTCATATTCAATTTTTTTTCTTTATTTCCTTCACCACTCTCCCTTTTTCCCCTCTTTATAAGACTCACATCTTTTCCATTTAAATCGATAAAAATCAAGAAAATATGATTGTTAGAACCTTTTTCATATTTTTTTTTTCTTTTCCTACCCCATGGTGTTAGTCCAAGCAGCCCCATGGTGCTATTCAAAGCAGCCCGTTGGTGCTAGTCCAAGTAGGCCCTTGGTGCTAGTCCAAGCAGCCCGTTGGTGCTAGTCCAAGCAGCCCCATGGTGCTAGTCAAAGCAACCCGTTGGTGCTAGTCTAAGCAGCCTATTGGTGCTAGTTTAACCAGCCCTTTGGGGCTAGTCCATGCAGCCCCAAGGTGCTAGGCAAAGCAGCGGCTTGGTTCTAGTCCAAGTAGCCCCTTGGTGCACTCATGCTCATAACTATATATCCTTTCGTAAGCACATTGTGCCTCTAGGTATTTAATTAGTAGGAATACAGAAACCAAGGCGATCCTATAGACAACAACACCAATACAGAAATCATAAGTCTTAATTAGTAGGCATACATTTATAGTCTCGCACTTCAATTTAGAAATTTAATTTTTGACTAACCACAGAACGTAACGTGGTATATGGCTTTTAGAGTAATTGTTTAATTGATAGAAGATTATAATTTTGGCAGCTTATCACCTCCCATCGATCTGTTTCATCACAACAAGGATGGCCATAGGCATCCCAAACTTGGTGCTAGTCCAAGAAGGCCCTTGGTGCTAGTCCAAGCAGCCCCTTGGTGCAGTCATGCTCATAACTATATATGTCAGGCACACAATAAATTCATTAACTCCTGGAAAGAATGGTCTTTATTGGGTGTGTGACAAAAGCTCAAATGCAGATAAAAAAGCAACAGCATAAAACACAATACCATTCAAGAAATTTCATAATGTACAAGGCAACAAATTCTTTTACATATACTTCATACACATTAACATCTTACAAACCCATCTGTTTAATGAGCAATTGGAAAATGACAAAAAAACCATCCGTATCATATTTGCCTTTGCCTAGCAACAAATCCCAACTAATAACTATAATTTAACAAATTACTGTACATACAACATTAGTGCTATGTTGTTCTCTGTTCTAAACAAGGGCTGTAAAAAGTTAATCCATACATTTATAACAGTTTAACAAAGGCTTGTTTGGCACTACAAGGACAAAAATACGAATATGCTCCAACCATCGATGTGATACTTGATTCATCAATCTGACTTTTCCTGTGCCCCACCTTCGTGCCTTACAAGCCATACACCATTACTTCTTATTCAGCAATCATAACCTTCCGAAGATGAAGACAAAGCTGAAATAGCATGGGCAGAAGAAACAATATCAGTTTCCATGTACTTGTATCAATCCTTCTTTAAGTAGATGTTAAGTAGATAAAATTGAAAAAAACTCATTATCTTAAGAAAACAACTCATTTTATAATGGACGCATCAATATTATCTTCAACTTTGTCAATAGAGACATCGACAATTGCCCACTTATCAACACTCAATTGCTTGCAGCATCGGACAAAAATATACCAAAAACAGGCATTTTGCTGGTCAAATGAAGGGAAAAAATTCAACTGATAAACAACAAAGCAACCTAACAACTTTGCAAACTACCCAACAAGCTGACCAACAGCATCAGATGCAGTGGAAATGAAGACATATTCTCCTTTCTTGAGAGAACAAATCTCGTGAAAACCAACATAAGTAGTCAAACCAGGCATGCCTATAACAAAAAACACAAGAATTAGATATGACATTGATTATTCAACAGAACAAAACAGAATGAGAAGTGATATATATCTGATTTTTGCAAATTTTCTGATATGAAAAATATACAAATTAGTAACAAATCATGGGTAGAGAAAGATTATTTATTACTTTGGTGGTTGGTTCAACACATGCAGATCATATTTCTCTCTAGTTAGATAATTTCAGTAGTATAAATATTTACTTATACAGGCGAGAAACGTACCGAGAATTCCAGTATAATATGAAACTGGTACATCAGTGTGTTCAATTTTAAAGAGTGATTCAAGTGTTATAATGAGAGTGTACTCTTCAAATCCGGTCATACCCCAAATCAAGTCACCCTTCTTAAATTTTGGGTGTCTTGAATCCAATACTTCAGCTACTTCAAACCCAGTCATTACCTGCATATATTCACCAAAAATGTTGACAAACACAAGCTCATGAGTTATGACTGTCAGTCTGCCATGCATCAATTAGCTAGAATGTGGAACCACATAAAACGGAGCTGGTTTTTTATTTTGAGCCCATTCACAGCACTAAATGAGTAAGTACCTTTCTTCCATCCCTGACTGATAGAAGATTGCAAATAATCACAACTCGACCACAATATCACTTTATGTACATGCATGTGCGGAACTAAACACTGCATGCCTAATGCATCACTTCAGTTGCTTTAGATTCCAAGATGATGTCCCTGAAATTGGAAAACAGATTGAATTGAATTGAAATATATATTCTCCAAAACAAAAATAGGTATGTGTGACTCTTTCCTCGTGAAGTGCATACCCATTCAACCAAGTAGATTCTCTAATTACACTTATTATTAATAAAAATAAAATGTTTGAATGGAAAGGTTTCCACTGAAACCAACAAGAATACAAAAGTTCCACACTAATTTCTAAGCATGAAAGCAAAATCACAATGCCCAGTCACAGTTTGGAACTTTAAACAAGAAAATTAGATCGAGTAAGAACCAGACCTAGAAGTAAAGTCTATTGAAGAGGATGAAAATCCATGCTCATAGAAGTTGACCCCTGATTCAGAGTCTTTGCAACTGTCTTGGGTAAGTCATCAGGGGCATTAAAGGCTTGACTAAGAGCATGACCCGGAAATGATACAGGCAGTATATTAACGGGCATGTTTAGCTGCATTTACAGAACAGCCATCAAGAGAACAAGTAGCAAAACAAGGAAATAAGATATTTATAATAGCGTGAATTTGCAAACATGAATCCAGTGAGAGCCAAATTGAACTACCTCATCCAATAACCCCATTGCCCTTCTTTTAGTTACATGATCTGAATCCCCAGATGGGTAATCTACAGAAAGGTTGGTTGGTGGAGTCCTACTATATCCATGGAGATTCAGATTACCCTGAAACAAAAATAAATACACTCCATTAGATATGTGCATATTAGTGTAAGTGTTTGAGAAAAATATAGTACATACTTGCATTAAGTTGACATTTGTTGCAACATCGACTCCAAGCATTATCTGGGGAGTGTAATTAGGCATGTTAGCATCACGATGTCCTTGGAAGCTTGGATTAACCTGAAATAACATGAAAATTTAGATTGTTGCACTACATTTTAATAATTAAATAAAATATTTAATTATATACCTGGATATGGTTTTGTTGAAAAATGGGAAAACTCGTGTTTTCCAAGTAAAATGGTGTAGTACCATAAATTTGACTTGCATGAGCATGACTATCTCCACTTGAGTGGTTTGCATGAATTCTTTGATTGAGTGACCAAAAGGATGCTGAGTTTTTCTAAAATACATAAAAAAATAGTTATATAGAAAGCTCCTAAAGAATGTTTTAGAAGTTATGATTTATAAGTGGACAATAATAAATAACCAAAACCACTTCTCTGCTACTCACAACAATGCTATCTTGCGTTCCAATTATATTAGCAACATTATAAGCAGTAGGACCTTCAATATGACCAATGCCCATACTTTTGAATTTCTCGAAATCCTATAAAACAAAATTGGGTATAATTAAAAATGATTGCAGCCATTAAAAAATAAAGTGAATAGCCAAAATGATTATTTTTTATATACCTTCAATCCACCTTCATTGACATTGTTTGTTATAGAAACCATCTCCTTTTTCTTTTCTTTTCTCTTTTTAACAATTTGTTCAACCTTAGATTGTTTCCTTTTAAAGGGTGGGCGCCCTTTACTTCTAACTGCTAATGGAGTGAGTATATTCTTACTCTCATTTGATATACCATGATGTTCGCCAACAGAATTATTTTCAGTGCTTACTTTTGAAGTAGTTTGATTACTTCCGCAAATTCCTTCTTCATGTTTCAAATTATTCTTCATCTCAGCTATCCAAGTCATCACCAAATTGAATTTATCTTCAGATTCCGATGCCATGTCAGCTACCTCATGAAAGGAATTACACAAACTATCAAATCTTTTGGTTTCTGCTTTGGCACTATAGTCACTATAACTTATTTGGACCCTGGTGTGGCATCTCTTTACATCTTTCCTCCATCGCCGCATGATATATCTCTCGGGAATGCGATAAACTTTATTATGAAGGAGAGTTACAATTGCATGCCTACATAAAATTCCCCTAGACTCAAATAGGCGACAATTGCATTTAACTTCACAATCTTTTCCATTTAACAAGACCATGAAATTTACACGTTGTTGGCTGTCTCCTATTTTTACATCCTCCAATACTTTATACTCTGAACTTGAACCATCCTCTTTGATTGGAAACAAGCTACAATAGATCTTCCCTGTCAACTCCATTTGAAACTCTTTAAATTTTGCAGTTGTGTAAGCATCTGCAAATTGCTTCTCCATATCATAATGAGTTATACAAGGGAGCCATGAGTTGAAGCAATTAAAATCTTCCTGAGTCTCTTTTTGCACCTTATCTTTTAATGCATTCTCATATTGTTCCACAAATTGCTTTAAAGTTGTTTTCACATTGACATACCCATCAAAAAAAGCATGCATGCTCTCACTTCTTTGTGTGGTGGACATTCCAGCCCAAAAATTATCTTTCACAAAAGCCGGCACCCAACGATGCCTCTCCGTGTACATTCCAAGTAGCCATTCGTTACCATGAAGCTTGTACTTCTCAATCATCAAATTCCAACTACATTCAAATTCATTTGGACTCAGTGTATCATAAACAGCTTTTTGTAAGATAAACTTGATGGATTCATAGTCCTTGTAACCTTTCAATTTTTCTGGTATTTTTTTCATTATATGCCATAAACACCACCGATGACGTGTATTGGGCAAAACCTTCTCAATTGCCTTTTTCATGGCTTTGTCTTGATCAGTAATTATACCACTTGGAGCACGACCGGACATGCATGTAAGCCAAGTTTGAAACAACCAAGTAAATGTATCAGTGTCCTCATTAGAAATTAACCCACATCCAAGTAATATTGAATGGCCATGATGATTGACACCTACAAAAGGAGCAAAAGGCATGTCATATTTATTTGTCAAATATGTTGTATCAAATGTAACAACATCACCAAACTCTTCATATGCTGCCCTACTTCTCGCATCAGCCCAAAACAAATTTTTTAATCGAGCTTTTTCATCCAAATCCATGGCATAAAAGAAATTTGCATTGTCCGCTTGCATCTTCAAAAAATAATCTTGTACTGCAGCAGCATCTCCTTGCCCAAGCTGCAATCGCCTTACTTTCTCAATATAATTCCTACAATCTTTCTCCAAAAATGTCATATTCTCATGCCCCCCTGCTTCAACAACACAAGCATTGTAACTCTTGTTCATTCTAATTCCTGCTTTGTCATTCATTTCAAGCTTTCTTTTAACATATGGTCGCATCACTCTATTACACCGATAGAATCGGGCCTTACCAGGACTTAATCCGTGGTTATGATCAAGAGAAAGAGAGTTTACTTGCCAACTTCCACCATCAATTGCAATTGCCCTAATCTTTGCTTGACAATTTGTTTTTGTTATTGGATGTGGTCTGAAAATATTCTTTGAAGTGTGTTGTGAATGACCTGATCGAGAACATGCAAGTGTAATATATTTCAACTCTCCATCATCCCCTTTGGTTGACGATCTTTTGCAAATTGCGAACCCTAATTGCTTCGCGTATCTTATATAATAATCATATAATTCATCGTAACTACTAAATGTCATTCCAATCTTGGAAGCCTCTACTTTATCTTCCAAATTAACTATCTCCATTTCATTCTCCTTTTGTTCCTCAACTACTTCCATACTTGATGAGCTACTTAAAGCATCCTCTTCCATTCCTATAAATTGAAAACATGTAAAAAAGAAACATCAGACAACTAATTATAATTATGAAAGTAAACGCAAAATTTTGTGTGCGCTATATAAAAAATTATTAAACTTCTTTCTCTTGGTGTTAGTCCAAGTAGCCCCTTGGTGCTAGTCCAAGAAGCCCTTTGGTGCTAGTCCAAGCAGCTCTTTGGTGCTAGTCCAAGAAGCCCCACAGGTATTCTTCTCAATGTGTGATACCTTTGAATAGCTCTTTAAAATTACTACCATTTAAATATTAGTATTACTACCATGCATCTCTCTCGCGCACACGCACACACCAAGTGGCCAGTTAATATACCTGATGTTATGTCCTTGACTCTTTAAATTTGATATTTCAAGTATAAGTCTTTTATTACCTTAATTTAACAAAAACTTAGTTTGTGATTTTATATATTTAAAATAATGGAATTAATTTAATTAAATTTTTACAATAAAATGATCGACAATAGAGTTATATAAAATGTTAAAGATAGAAATCTCAACACAAGAAGTCAACAAGTCATACCTGTTGGAAGCGTGCAAGATTAGTGATTGAATTAGCTGCTACCTATTGTGGATAACCAATTTCCTGCCATACCAAGAGATCCAGAAAAGATGAAACCAACCTAACAATATTAAGGTACTGAAAAATAAACCAAAATCAAGCTCCTCAACAAAGGACTCTAGGCAATGCAAAAGCAAGTTAATAGGTCACATGTCACGACCCGAAACCCACCCTATGCGGATCTCGTGTCGCGGGGCCGACCCGAAGGCCGTCCCTACTTTTTCCGTTCCTGTATCATAGTACTAATATGCAATGTACTAAAAATTTAAAACAATAAATAGCGGAAGTCATTTATCAGTTACAGTAATCCAGCGGAAGTCTTTTTAAATACATTAAACAGCAGAAGTCTTATTAATACATGATATAGTTCTACAAAATTCAAAATGAGAACTAAACCGTAACCAGCACCCGGGGGTGGTGAATACATGGGAGAACTAACATAGACTGATACAATGCTTCAAAATATCCCCCTACGCTCTCAGACTCCTACTGGGGTCTCGCAGCGTCATCACCTGAAATGGGGGTAAATGGGGTGGAATGAGCTACAAAGCTCAGTAAGTAAAACAGATCTCCAACACTGGTATCGATGATCAATGTGTATCCATGAATAGATAATGATAGCCAATCATAAGGAAGGAGATGCTGTGATAGCCAATGAAACATAATTGCCACGAGGGCCAATGAAAGGTAATTCACAATACACAATCAGAAGTAATAGTGTAAAATGAAAGTATAACAACAATGAAGTACTGCCACAATGAACCGATCACAATCAAATCAATCAATGCAAGTCTTTCGAGACTTGAAGAATTATAAGGAAATAGTGTCATTCAACAATCAATTCTGTTAATCATAAGAGATGCTGTTATTCTGTTTCAGGGCTCGGCAGACCCTCGATCTTTTGGGGCCCGGCATACCCCCCAGTCAATTCCAATAATTTGCCATTTGTCCGTTCACGGACTTGACCCGTAGGTCCCATTTAATCAGATAGCATCAGATGGTGGTTGTGATTGAGCACAACTCCCGTGTCCATAAACATGTCATGATCATAGTAATTCCATAGAATATAAAAATGGAATATCATTCATTCAATGAGGATACAGTAGTAGGCCTTTCAAGGCATGGTTCAACATGATAACAATGATATAGCAATCAATCAAGGTCCACTAGATAGAACAATATCACAAAGTGGATAGCAATAACATAGGTGCTTTCAAAGCACAGTGAAACATGATAACAGTGATACATCAGTCAATGATATGTCCACAAGATAGAAAATATCAAAATGTGGAACACATGGATATCAATACTTTGAAGAGTACGAGTTTGGCAGTAAAAGAATAAACTTGGCTTGTGGGAACACCACATGTAAGAGAAAGTGATCCACTTACCTCTTATCGTGCTTCTATCTTAGAAATCCGTGAATATACCCTTGCCTTTTGAGTTCCCTATATATCAGTGAATACGTTTCAGAATAAATGCTATTCATCAAATTTTATGCTTTTCTATCATAAGTATTTCAAATACTATTTTAGACTTTACCATTGAGTCCGGAATGCTGAAGAAAGTCGGTTTAGGCTTTCGCGGAATTCCATTTGGACTTTTGTACTAAAAAGGGCAAAATAGTCATTTTGCACTTTTACGGTATTTTATCCTTCGGGGTTCCGTCTCGTAAAATGGACCCCACCATTGGACTCAGAACGTCCGAGATAATAGGTTTTGACTATTCATTTGTGTCGTTTGGACTTCGTTTGACCTCTTTTTGGAATAGGGGCATTATTGTAAAATTAATATTTAAATTAATTTTTTATACTTGGGCAACAGTGTAATTTCCCAAACTATTTGGGGCCGGTTTATAAATCCCATAAGCTACGGTCTGAACCAGTTGGTTCAGACCTAAAAACCCTAGACCGGTCCACCCTTGCCCTGAACCAAACGGTTCACTTTCATTCAAGAACCGGATTTCAATAACCCAATTCCCTATCCTTATCCCTGTTTCGGTTAACCCCAAAACCCAATTTCTATTTACTATTCCTGCAACCAAACATGCCCAAATCCATTTAATTAGAAACCCAAAACGACACAGCTTCGGTCCGTTTCATATCCGGTCGGGTACCGACCCGATCCGAACCCGGATCCATCCCAGTTTTGACTCGATAGCCCCCACGCTTTTCCGATCGTCTTCCCCACGTCTCCGGTAGGGTTCCGGCGTGTACAGTCACCTTCTCCGGCGACGGTGACTCATTTTTCGGTGAGATTTCGACCCTTTTTAAATGTCATTCTCTTCCCCTTCTCCTAAGGATTTCAAATCCATTTTCCATTTCCTTTAAATCCCTTCATAACTTCACGAAATAGAGCCTAAGTATCTCCGGCCGATTTTCCGGTGACCCATATCCTTCCTATTTCGTGACTATTTGTACACTATTTTGACCCTAATCCATATTAAATGGTTTCCTGCACCTCTAAGGATTATTTTCATAAACAAACATCAAAGTTTTAAGCATGAATTCATGGAACCCGAAATTATCCATGAAACCTGCAACTTGGAATATCTCCATGGTTTCTAAACCTTTTTCTATCATTTTTCTTGCATTTAAAAGCTAGAAGCATGCTTATTAAGACCCTGAATTTAGATCAAATATACATGCTTAAAATCTCAAAAACAGAACTTGATGTACTTACCTGGGTTTCGGATTTCAGCTCCCTATGACCCTCCAAACTTCCTGTTTATGCTCCTTAGCTCTTTGCCAAAGTGTTCTATCAAATTTGGTCTCGTTTGTGCCTTTAAACCCACACCCGTAGGCTTATATTTGTAGAGAGAGTTTCCACCGCCTCTCTCTCTTTCTCTCGGTTCCTCCCCCTTCTATGGCCTCTTTCTTTGACCTAGAACCTGTGCTCTCTCTGCCAAATGCAACCTTTGCATTAAATGGCTTGGAGACTTGTTGGGCACTTATGTATATATATATATATATATCATATTATATATATATAACACACACATTTCTCACATAGCCGACACACACACTCTCTTTGGTGCCTGCATACTGCCCAAGGCAGTTCCCCTTTTTCCTTTCTTTTTGTTTCTTATGTAAATATACATATATACATAAATACATCATACATGTATAATACATTATATCTTATACATATATACACATGAAATACACTTCTTTTATACATGTATATACATGTATATGTGGGGGTCTAATTCTATTTTAAATCATATTTGCATACACTGATTTCAATCAAGCTACGTATCTACGTTCACGTATGCATGCATGGGAATGCGTGCATGCATGCATTTCGATGCAATGCCCTGTGATGCTCGGGTGTTACCCAGCCTTGGTCATTCATTTCCGTGATTACAGTCTCCAGTCTTTCATTTCCATGAGAATACTATGACATTCATATCTTATCGTTTAAGTTACATGTTTTAACCGACCTACCTCGGTATACGTGACGTATCCCGGGTCGGGATATTACATCACAACTTACAAGGGCATTTGAAATAAACCTGTAACTTTTAAGAAAAATTAAAGCTAAAACTAAAGAAAAAATCAATGCTGACTTCAAAAAATAAATCAACCCAAACTGGCAATAACCCAATGTTACAATTTTGTCACAAAATTATTTTCGTAGTTTCATGGATTGGTTGTTCATTAATTTTGATGTAGCAGACCTGCTTTATACAAGAAACTACAATTCGTATTCACATGAATTGTGATTGTTTCATTGTGGAAAAGTAAAGCATGGTAACATAGACCCAACACATTACAATTAGTAAGGTCCTAGAAAAATTGATATGGATGTTGGTTTCTTGCTATAACCATACGCGTGTATTGCCAGATGAGTTTTTAACTTTGGAGGGATGCAATTTTAATGTTGTATCTTTTTTTTTTCTTTTTTTGTTGTTGTGAATGTCAACTATAAATAAGGAAGGCTATGTGGTTGTGAAACATGTTAATAAGGATACTAAGATGGATTCATGATAGAGTGGCATTACTAGAAAAGATAGAATGAAAAATAAATGCAATTTTTATGAGAGCTAGAAGGGCACACCAATAAAAAAAAAAAAAAAAGACCTAGAAAGGCACCAATCGAGCAGAAGATTTGGGAAGTCAGTTTAGATAGTTTCTTAATGCCCAATATGATCAATAGTTGCATCGATGAAGAGTGATTTGCTTCAAGCTATAGGCATAGTGAGACACAAAAAATGTTGGTATAGGTAATAAGAAAACTCATTATGGCCTATATTTTATTACAGGTTATGGCCCTTGATCCGGACTAGCAACAAACAAGGATTTGCGAGGCTCACACCAAGTAGGCAGGATTTATGACTTTTTAAAGTTGGGCTGAGTGTAAACTTGTTTCTCTTCATGTAGGACTAAGGTTGAGAATTCTGACATATTTAATAACAATTAAATTTTTGCTAATTACGATTCATGTGGGAACCAACAAGAACTACCTAAACTTTTGTATTTATGATCCCTTATTTATGATGGTATTAATTTACTTAAGCTTAGAAATGTTTGATTCTGTCATACAAAAGTAGATGTTAGATTAGTTAAATTAGCACGTTTACAGAATTTCGTCCAAACAAATACAAAGCGAGCTTGAATAGATCAATATGCCGATCTTCTACATAGAGTTTTAACCTTTACAAATTTTGACTCATTTTGAAAAATTCACAATCTCACACATCACAACTCAAGACAAAACCCAATAGATCAATATGCCGATCTTCTACTAAACCATTGCTTGCCAAGCAATAACATGTGTGTGTGTATCCTATCCACTGAAAATTAATAAATAGGTAAAACACAGTTACCAGACTAATCATTTCCTTCAAGACCAAGAGATTCATAGGAAACTCATTTCTCTTTCACAAATGTGGGATAAGTCAGGGTAAGAAACCTGGAAATGCACTAAAATTTGAGGAAAACAAGTGTATGAGTGAGAGGGAATACAATAATAAAAGTTCTGACGCCCCTGGTAACTTATGTATAAACACTTCACATTTATTTCTTTATTCAAATCACTTTCAACTGGATTCTTTCATTGGTGCTAGTCCAAGTAGCCCCTTGGTGCTATTCCAAAAAGCCCTTTGGTGCTAGTCCTAGCAGCCCCTTGGTGCTAGTCCTAGAAGCCCCACAGGTATTCTTCTCAATGTGTGATACCTTTGAATAGCTCTTTAAAATTACTACCATTTAAATATTAGTATTACTACCATGCATCTCTCTCGCGCACGCGCGCGCACACGCACACACCAAGTGGCCAGTTAATATACCTGATGTTATGTCCTTGACTCTTTAAATTTGATATTTCAAGTATAAGTCTTTTATAACCTTAATTTAACAAAAACTTAGTTTGTAATTTTATATGTTTAAAATAATGGAATTAATTTAATTAAATTTTTACAATTAAATGATCGACAATAGAGTTATATAAAATGTTAAAGATAGAAATCTCAGCACAAGAAGTCAACAAGTCATACCTGTTGGAAGCGTGCAGGATCAGTGATTGAATTAGCTGCTACTTGTTGTGGATAACCAATTTCCTGCCATACCAAGAGATCCAGAAAAGATGAAACCAACCTAACAATATTAAGGTATTGAAAAATTAACTTAAATCAAGCTCCTCAACAAAGGACTCTAGGCAATGCAAAAGCAAGTTAATAAGTCACAACTTACAAGGGCATTTGAAATAAACCTGTAACTTTTAAGGAAAATTAAAGCTAAAACTAAAGAAACAATTAATGTTGACTTCAAAAAATAAATCAACCCAAACTGGCCAAACTTATAATGAAATATAATCCACAGTTTAAACTAGATGTACTTGAAATTTAAGTAGAACACAATTAGAAATTAATTGTTTCATGCTTTCATCTCAAGTTTGAGCTTGGAATGTCTACATTTTACAAGAAATGGATAATGTCCATTTTTCTCTATTTTTTCTGAAACGATGTAGCTTTAAAACTGAATATGTATAATCAAACTGTGTCATTTTGTGTCTCTATACTCACAAAAGAACTATCCCCATTTCAGCTAAAATGGAGACACTCCAAACCCCTCAAGATTAACCACCCAATTTCATCTAACTATTTTTCAGAGATGTTGTTTAGGGGTTTTTTTTAATCAGCAGAAAAGAAAAAGACTCTTATTGATCGATGATTAAACGAGAACACATTATAATGCATACAACATCAATAAAAGAAAGAGAAGAGGAAAAGTGCAAAGGGTATCATGATTAGAACCTCAATTCCAGTTAGGTTGGCACGAAGATGCTCAAATAATTACTCAAATCTCAGCAGCCGCAACCCCAGGAAGAAGAGTCAGCAAGTTACCAACTGAAACTATAACAAATAAGAAATTAGATGAACACATTATCCCAATAAAAAACCAACAACATTATCAAAAAATGAGCCCAATAATCCAGTAAAATAAGAGAAGTTTTTTCTCTCAAGCTTTTCATAGGCAAAGAAAAACTACTCTAACTCTTGTAGTTGATCAATGTGTAAACAAGATTCCAAACTCACAGAAGGCTGACTGTAAAATGAAGATATTTTATAGTTATATTTATACATTTTTCTCAAAGAATACAGGTTGCTCATAGAATTAAGCACTACAGATTTAAGTTTTACCTTGAAATAGGCTTAAATCAAGGTAAAACTTAATTTTTGTTCTCTGAAATATTCCTCACTCTTTGGAATTTAGAAGTTCTGAACAACCATCTTTGCATGATCTGAAAGCTTTTCCAATGATAAGTTAACAATGCTGTTTCCAAATGCATGGTTCATTGGAATTCTCTAGGTGTTGCCATAATGAATGGAAAAGCTAGTTTGCCTAACAAATAATATAAAAGTATAGTAGAACAACCTTGTTAACCTCAAAGCACTAGTAGCTTTAGCTCCATTCTACTTGTATGCATATATGCACTCTACTCTATTATACAATCTCTTATAAACCGTTAATAGCGGCAGAGGTGAGAACACTAATAACTGTACGATCTTCATTACTTTTTTCAATAGGTAAATCACACATAAACACATATTTTTTGTTGGTCTATATGATCTAGAAAATTATTGACTGCTATCAACAATTTTAAAAACCTTTTCCTTCAAGCTCTTATTTAAATTTGAACTGCTTCTAACTTATTTTCATTTTAAAAAAAATATATATTTGAACTGTTTCACAATTCTTTATTGACATATCAAGTAAGGCGAAGGTTTGAGTAGTAAAACAGTTTCTCTCTGTATGGAGTTGAGGTTGCGTACACCTAATCCTATTCCTAATAGCAAGAGTCTCGTACACTAGTTAGTCCTTCTTTTTAAAATCTTAATTTATCATTTTATTCTGAATAATTTAGTTTTACAAAATTTCAATTGAATTTGTGCATTCCGTGAGAATAGTAAAAAACTTAACATATCTGTGCAAAAAATGGGTGATTTTTAAGGCTTTCGTAAATTTGCACAACTTTGCTTACATTTGTGTAGAGTTTGTGACTAATCAACCCATCAACTGGCTGCTTGTAACTGTGTAGGTACCTAATAATTAGGTTTGTATGAAATATCATCACTATGGCCATAGTAGGTATTATAAAGGGGTTGGACTGACTTTGGTCGCTCAGGATTCGGGGAGGGTTAGATGTCAACATTTTTATTTTTAAGTAGAGATATGTTTCCGTAACTCGAATCTACAAACGAAGAGACTATTTCTGCGACACAAACGAATTCGCAATGAAGCAACGTTATGGGGAGTATACATCTTTATGTTACAAAATCATGTTCCTCATTTTATATATATATATATATATATATATATATATATATATATAAACACAACACACCAAAGAGTTGGAAATTTTTTTATTTTGCTTTCGCATTTCTTCTGATTAATCTCAATGAACCATAATAGGAATTTAATGTTAACAAACGGAAAGTAAATCCAAATTATATTTATATATATATATATATATATAAACACTACACAACAAAGAGTTGGAAAATTTTTATTCTACTTCTACATTTCTTCTAATTAATCTCGGTGAACCATTTTAGAACTTAATGTTAAAAACAGAAAGTGAAATGCAAGTTTTTTTAAAAACTATTTTCCTCCGTATTCGAAGGAAACAAACAGCACTTGTAAATCAATGGAAAAATTTGTTTTGAAAACCAAAACTGATAGAGGGAAAGAAATCATGAGAAATAAAGAATTCAACAACTTCTGAAACTCTCACTCTTAGAATCAGAGCGGCCCAGAGTTTTATTCCAAGAAGCAGAGCACCTTCATATGTGATATGACATGTATATGCACACATATATTTAGAAAGAGAAGAGAGAGAAACTTACATTGGCTGCATTATAGTTCTCATCTGTTGGGTCTTGAGTTCTCATGGCTCTTCAATGCAGAGATTATTCGTGAAATAGGAGAAGACGAAACAGAGAACGAAAAGAGCAAGAAGAAAGAAACAGAGAACGAAAAGAGCAAGAAGAAAGTGCAGGCGGGAAATAGTGAACGCGTCTTCCCCTGTTTTTGCGTGAGGGCTCTTTCTTGGTCCTGAAAGAGAGAAAATAAGCGGGAGAGTTTCGGCGGGAAGAAGGTATGGCCGTGAAACAGAGAAATGAAGCGGGCTGTCTCGGCAGGAAGAAGGTATGGCCATGAAACAGAGAAATGAAGTGGGCTGTTATTACTTTTTTGTGGTTGTTTTTAGCCTGCTGATGTGGCTTGCCACATCAGCAGGTAAAACTTTTTGGTAAAGAAAAACGGTATGTATAGCATTATTGTTTATTTTTTTTTTATCTCTGAATCTTTTCGTCTCTGCGCCCTAACGCCTTGCGCCAGGCCCCACATCAAGCCCACTGCGCGCTGCTTTTCACTTCCTGCGCGAGAGCCCATCAGCCGCCTCATCACCTAAAAGCCCAATCACAAGGAACAGCCCAGCCTTGCCAGCGCCTCAAGCCCCCCCGCAGCGCCGCACATTGGTTCAGCGTCCACGCAAGCTTGGCTTGCTTTTTTTCTTTTTTAACTCCCTGCCTGGGCCCACGTGAAAACAGCCCAAGCCGCTTCAAGCCTGCTGCCAAGTCTGCTCTTCCTTTCTTTTTATATTCTTCTTTTTCTTGCAACAGGCCCCACCGTACTTGCTTTCTTTTCAACCATACATGCAGCAACCGCCACATTTAGGCTCCGTTTTCTATTAGATAACAACTGAATCATGATTCGGGCTCTTCACAAAAGTTGTAGCCCTAGATGAGTAGATAATTTTAGGCTTAAAAATCACCTGATTTGGACTACGGAAGCTCAATTTATGACCCCTTGAAGTTGGCTGGTCGGACAGGTTCGAAGTAGCTTTCCAAGCTTGTCTTTGAAATAACGTTTGGAGGCCCAAAAGAACTCTGATTTTTGCAAATCAGACCTTTATAAAAAGCCCAAAACGTCCTTTAAAAACTTCATGAATACCACTTTCTCATTTTGAAACTCTAACGCCATCCAAATCTTAATTGAAACTCAATGATCGCATCTGCCAAAAAGCCAAAAATTGCACAATATACTCCATAGCTCTTCTTTGACCTTCAATGCTTCCCTAATTCAATAAATATATTAATTAGCTTACTTAAACAGAGAATATATCATAAAATTAAATATAAACGAATTAAAAATATTAAACATTATACTCTCATAATAGGGTCACATTCTAGCATTTTAATCCAATAATAGGGTATTTAGAGTGCACTTTTGCGCACTCATCACACCCCCCAACTTGCTCATTGCTAGTCCCTAACAATTTTCATGCAAAAATGACAAAAGACCAAAGAAGAGCACACACAGAAGACTTCTAATCACAATTTTCAAATCCGCAAATTACAACAATTTTAGGAATTCAATAATCCTATATCAATCAATTCACTTATAGCAATTCACAGAGAGTGTGTGTGTGTGTGCTCCAAACTATATCCATCTAATCACAAACCATGACACATGCAACATCAAGAACATCTCAAGCAAAAGGTTCAACTCCATATCTCACGGGTATAAAAGTGTTTCATGTAAAGATTCTCTCTATGGAGTTGACAAGGGGTGTACATGCTCAATGAAAAATTAGGCAACTATGTACAAGCAACAAGCAAACATTGATCTTATGATAGAAACACTACAAATGAGACTTCCACCACTCTTTCCACAGGCTTGCTTGGGATCAGAACGATCAATATAAAAAGGGTTGTAACGTGGCTCGGGTTAGCGCTATATGAAGAAAAAGATAAAAAGGATTCAAAAACTTCCGAGTACATACTAAGCGAATTTCATTAAGACTTCATAGCAAACCAAACTTCTCACTTGATATACTCTTCAACTTTTTAGATCACTGAATAACAAAACTTCTCATTCTTCTTCTCCTCTTCTCTTCTTTTTTTTTTTTTTAATTTTTTTTTTTTGAACATTGACTTTGATGCTCACTCACTTGAACATTCTGCACTTGTATTCTTCCCTTTTTTTTTTTGTTTTTTTTTTTCAATGCAACACAACAGAAAAGTAATGCAAATTTCACACCTAGTACACACTTGGAAGCAAAAAGGGTAGGAAATTCAATGTATAGGCTATACTCCAATGTGGAGAGGTATGTATGATGTGGGCACATGAAAGAACTATATGTGTATTTGTTGGCTCAAAGTTGGCTACTAAGGATCTATGATGAGAAAGGTTAGCTTGAAAGTCTCAAACGTTAATCCTAAATTGACCTTTGTCATATCCCAAGTATATTCGCCGTCATACCACCAACCATGTAATGATATTCTCAAAAGAAGTGCCCAATTGAACAGATCAATGAACGCTTATCACAATTTTTTGCATTTGAAGGCTCTCAATTCTCTCCAAAACACACATGAATACTTAAGCAAAAGAGTTCTCTAGCTACATGTGTCAAACCACCATCTTACCACAAAGTTTGGATAAGTACATTAAAAGTTTTGTAAATGCCTCAATAGAATGATTATGGTGGATTCGGTGAATTCACAAAAATAGCTATGAATGAGAATGAGTACTCATGTGAAAAAAATGTACGTGTGATGCAAATTTTAAAAAAAATTTGACAGATGAAAATATGCCACAGCATTTTAAATGTTGAATTTGCAACCATCACCCCCTAACTTAAATGAAACATTGTCCTCAATATTTAACAATCAAAATTGAATGGAGGGTACTAAAAAGGAGAGAATACACCTAATGTGTGATGTGGGCAGCTTGCTCAGCGCCAAAGATGGCAACCTGAACTAACGAAATGAAATTAACCTGCAAATAAAAACAAAGAAAATAACAGCAAACAAAAAGAAAAAAGAACGAAAATAGAAGAAAACAAAAAGAAAACAAAATAAACAAAACAAAATAAAATAAAATAAAATAAAATAAAATAAAATAAAAACATAATTGTATGGTGCTATCAAGGTTGATAGACCAGGGTCCATAAGTGGAATGTCTTCTACTTCCTGAACTTGCCTATCAATTAAAACTTTAAGGTGCTGACCATTTACTTTAAAAACCCGACCATCCTTCGAATCCTCTATTTTGACTACCCCATTTTCAAAAACATTCTTTACTATAAAGGGGTTTGTCCACCAAGACTTGAGTTTTCCTGGGTCCCAATAGAAATTACTTACCTTAGTTAGGAACTTCCTCTTATCCTCAGCGCTCCAATCCACTGGTATCTCACCTGCAACCAAATAATTCACAATATGAGCAAACCATGGTAGAGAAGTAATAGAAAGTAAATGCTCATCGAGAAAATCATCCCTGATTGGTAGGTGGTCAGAAATGTTCTCAAATGTGAGGCTCGAGAGATGGTCAGCCACTACGTTCTCCACTCCTTTCTTGTCATTGATGGTGATGTCAAATTCCTTAACAGGGCTCTTTGTCACCTCTAGTTCCTTGGGCAGCTCGGCATTACTACCATCTTGATCCTTTTCCACATCCTCTGATTTGTCCTATAGTTGGGATATATAATGACTTACCACTTCGAGTCACAATTTCGTTCACCTCCTTCAAATTCTCTTGCGCCATGTGTTGACCATAGGGTGTGGACTGAGCTTGGGATGGAATTTACCTCGCTCATTCATACTCAAAAAGCTCATCAATTTGGACACTTGGCTCTTTATCTCCTTGTTTTCTTCCACAACCTGCGTAATCAAAGATTCAAACTTTTTGTTAGTCTTACTCTATGCTTAAATAAAAGCATGCACAGTGTCTTCTAAAGAATTCCTAGAAGATGAAGATGCATGATACTGGTGTATGATATGGTGCAGGGTATGATCTAGGGGGCTGTGCAGGTGACTGGTTTTCAGACTTCCAATTAAAATTTGATGAGTAGCATAGATTATATAGAAATAGCATAGATTATGTAAAAATAGACTGAGATGTGTTTACTAAATAATAGGAACATCAAAAGGAAAGAAGAAAGAGGTCTGACTTTCTAAGTGATATAGTAAGAGGTAAGTAATACCCGATCTCTACATGTGATACTTCTAGCCATGTCATCAGTTCTTTTACTACTACGTTGTACTCTTATATATGCCAAAATGTTTATTTAATCCACATATGCAATACTTATTCTATCTTGTGGAATATGTCAGTTGACTATTATATATCTTTATCATGTTTTCGTACACTTCGTACTACTGCCTAAAAAGTTAACCAGTTATGTTCTAAGTAGTGCCAGTTTTATGACCTCGGAAGGTCACTAGTTATGCCTAGAAAACAATCAGTTATATTATGTTTTCGCCACTAAGAACCAGTTATGTTCCACTTTTTCTTCATGAAGGTTGCATGATCTTGAAATATTATGAATGTCGAATTTGTGCTCAATCACAAACTTTATCTGATTCTTACTACGACCTTCGGGTCAGAAATTGGGACCTACGGGTCAACGACCAAACCTACGGGTGAGGATGGGACCTACGGGTCAAAAGGCAAAGTAGTGTTGGTTGACCTGCTCGCTTTAGACGTATGAGCCCGGGGAGAAGAAGACTCAATCCCAAGGTCCGTAAGGACATAATACATTATGAGAGTTCTATGCTACAAGGACTTAAGGGGTATGTCGGGCCCCGATTTAAGAAGCATCCACTTTTGTTGATATCATTATCTTTTATTAGAATTCATAGGATCATATTTTTTTCCTATGAATGATCATGTGATTGCAAAGCTTTATTGAGTACTTACGATGTTATGCCTGAGACAGCTCATGACTGTAGCAGTATAATTATTGTTATCAGACCAGATTTCTATTGATTATCTTTTGTGCTTTTTACCATTTGATATTCATTAATGAGTTGTGACCTTACGATATTGACTGGCTATCATATTACTTATCCTTATTCATTCTTGGATTATGCTTTTTTATATTGACCTGTACACATGGCAGAATAAAGGAGAATTACTTACTGGGCTAAGTTAGCTCGTTACAGATTTATTTTAACTATTTCAAGTAAGGACGCCACAGTTTTAGAGTAGGGATTGAGATCTCGAACAAGCGTAGAGTTGCTATAAATACATATACTACAAGGATATTTTGATAGTGAAGTATAGTACTTTTCCTGTATTCTCCCATCACCCACATCCTAGGGACAGTTATATTTTAGAGTTTTTGAGTCTGTATTTTGAGAACCAGGTATATATATATATATATATATATATACACATTCAACTTTTATTTAAAGATTTCTGTTGTTTATGTTATAATATTGATTACATGTTAATAGCATTGATGGTGTAATAAGTTCAGAGGCCGGTCAGGCGAAAAGGTTGGGCCGGGGTTGCGATTCGCCAATCCGTAGAAGGTGGGTTGCGAGTCGTGACAATATCCTTTGCTTGCCTTTTGTTTGCATACTTTTACTTAAACTAACCCTAACCTATTGCAGAGTAAGAGAATTTACTTACTGAGCTAAGTTAACTCATTCCAGAACTTTAATTTTTTTTTTCAAGGAAAGGATGCCTGCAAGGGGACCGTAGGTCCTTCACTACTAGCTGGCATTGCCTTTTTGCATACGGACCCGTCCTCCACAAGTAATGATGGACTCTTTTGATATATTTGTAATTAGACTAAGTGTGATGTAGTCTTTTCTCTCCCATAAGTCCACGTCCTGGGTATGGCTTTTTGTTTTAAGGATCTATAATTAAACATTTACTTTTATCATGGCATGTATAATCATGTTATGATGATGGAATTTAATTAACTAATGTGATGGCATGTATCATTGATTCTTAATTAGTATTGATCAAGGGACGGCTCACGTGTTGGGCCCCCGATCGTGGCCCTTGATTCGCACAGGGTGTGTTCTAGGTCGTGAGACTAATCTTCCTTTTATACTCCTCTTTCCTCCATTTTACCTTTTTGCCCTTCACTCTATGGCTCCCTCTCCCTTTACTTTTTCCCTTATGGTCATTCTATTTATAGACCACTCATTTATCAATTTCATTAGCATTTATAATATTCATTTCAATTTCATTATAGTATTTTCTAGTCATCTCACTCACATAGACCCGCGAAGACAATAAAATGACTATCTTACCCCATAGTCATTTAATGGGTTTAAATCAGTTTCAATAATCTCCAAAAAAAATTCTAACCTATTATTTGATATTATAAACCAATTATACACCATAATAATATATTACTAATATTTTACTTTACTTATTTTATATTACAAAATTACAGGACGTTACAGTGTGTGTGCATTCATTTCTCTCTCTCTCTCTCTCTCTCTCTCTCTTTTCTCTTCCAAATTGGTGTGTGTGCGTGTGTTATATGGATATAGGTGTTTATAGGAAAAAAAAAAAATTCTTCGCCACCAAGTTTGATGTCATATGTGACATTATCATATGATGTCATCTTTTTTCTTTTCTTTCCCTTTTTTTTTCTTGCCCACCAAGGGAGATGATGTCATGGGTGACATCATCTTTATTTATTTATTTATTTTATTGTATTATTTTTATTATTATTATTATTATTATTATTATTATTATTATTATTATTATTATTTTGTGGGATATTACATTCATCCCATTCACACACTTCCTTAGCTACCTTGGTTGTGCTAGCAGGACTTTCAGCTTTCATAGGGATGTGAGATCTATTTAAAATGACCTTCCATATTTCATAATCTAAGGCTTAAAGATGGATTTTCATTCTAGCCTGCTAATATGTATAATTTTGGCCACCAAATAATCGAGGTATATTGGCCGATTTCCCTTTGGCAAAGACAGTTCTTATAATATTTTCTATATCTTTACTCGTGGGGTGTTAGCTCCTTTATCAAGAGATGAGAATCTGATACCACTTGTTTCCAAGATATATACCCTTAAGGGGGGTGAATAGGGTATTTAGCAAATACTGTAAACTGTAAATGTGAATAGGGTTTAAGGGATGAATTGATCGAGCATGGATACCGAACCTTCAAGAAAAAGCTCCGGACAATGTATCCTAACTTAGACTTGACTAGGGTAAACAATGTCGTGGTCTTCCAAGTTGAAGTCGATACACTAGATGCTAACGATGAAGAGGAAGCAGTTCAGAACTCCCTTAAGTTGTCCCATCAGAGACTACTGAACCAGTAGTAGAGTAAACTTAGGATATTTTTTTTACTTTTCCTTTTTGCTCTGCTTTTTGGCTTTATAATTTTCCCCTTTTTGGGCTTCAATATATGAGATTCTAATCATTCCAGAACTTGTGTCTTACTTGATACATTTGTATTATATCTAGCTTTAAGATAATTTCTTTGATATCCAGACCAATATAAAAACACAAGTTTTTTCTACCGGCTCCAAAGCGTTTGTAGGGCATTTCAGAGGTCTAAATAATAAAATATACAAACCTTCAATACTTATAATAAAATAAGGCTTTTTAGGCTTTCGTGTACTAATAATATAGAATATATAGACCTATAACACTTGTAAATAAGACAAGGTTTTTCTAAAGGTCTGTAGAATGAAAAATGGACCAAACCTATAACACTTGTAATGAATACAAGGTTTCTAAGGATCTGTACATTGATCTAAATTGACCAGACCTATAACACCTGTACTATAACACCCCGATCCGATTATCAGAAATTAAGTCACTAATCTAGTATTAGAGATTTTACGAAGTAAAATGAAATCATGGGAGATTAAACCCAGATAATAAAGATTGCAATAGATATACAAGTAGACGAGAATAAAAATAAAAATGAAGCAAAAAAGGGGAAAAAAGATAAAATATGCCAATTGCCAAACAAGGCATAAGGAGAAAAAGATTGGAAAAAAAAAGAGGCCAAAAGTGTTGGCCAAGGGATTTGATCCCAAGACCAAAAGGTGGGAAAGATTTATACCAAAAAAGTAAGCCAACTTGGCTGCATCACTTTTGTGCTATATATCCTATAAGATATACATATATACAATACTAAACACCATCCCACCTTAACCAATCAAAATGCATGCAACACCTCACCCTACATAAAACATATGAATATATGTATATATATATATATGTATATATGTGTACAAGAAGAACATAAGTGTGTGTGCATGTGTGTATACGGTTAAAGAGAAAAAGATAGAGAGAGAGAGAGAGAGAGAGAGAGAGAGAGAGAGAGTGAGAAGGAAGAGAAGAAAAAGAAGAAGGAGAGAAGGAAAACTTGAGGCAGGCTCTAAAGGACTTCAAGAAGCTCAGAACTGAGCTAAGCAAAAGGGAGAGAAGCACCATTGTTGAAGGCAAACACACCAAACCATTCAATTTCTCTCTCTAAAAGTTTAAATAGGAACTCATCATTTTAAGTAATATACATGCTTGCATATACATGCAATGATGAAAACATGTGTTATATGTAAAGAAAATAGGAAAAATCAAGTCAGAATGCCCCGAAATAGTAAGCTAAAACCCTAACCACCATTGTTGAAGCTCGGGGAATGGTCTGAATCAACCTGACCTAAATTGATTTCTATGTATTGGGGTTTGATTTAGACACCACGAGGGTTACAAAATAACCGACACCATAAAAAATGGGCTAACGATAAGGGAGAAAAACCCAATTGTAGGTTACGGTTCCAAAATCGACTCTCACAAATTGAACACAAAGATCGATTTTTTGATCAGAGGATGAATTCCCATAACCCTAGGACCACGAAAAACCAAACTAGAGGCAAAAGGGTTAAAAAATGGACCTGTACGATGGAGTTGCAGGTTTTGGCTATCGAACTCCAAACCAAAATCCTAAGCTTACTTCGACCCCATAACCAACGCCAAAACCCTCTAGAGTGTTCCAAGAGATCATAGAGACAAATCGCAAGTCAAAAGACTTAACACAAAATAGAAGTTTAATATTTTGCAGAATTAGGGCAATAGTAGCGTGAAGGTTGGGGAAGAAGGTGAACAGTAGACGGGTCGGTTCGGGACCCGCCCAGTCGCAAATATGGTTTAAGTGGGACGATGTCATTTTAGAGGAAATAAGTTTTAAATTTAAACAAAACAGGTCTGTTTGGCAACGGGGATAGGAAATTGAATTAATACCCCCCCGCGGAACAGGGTATCCTATCCTAGTTTTGCCCCTATCCACTGTTTGGCCTAAGAAAAATCAAAAAATAAAGGAGAAACGCAGCTCCCTAATTTCGATCCCCAGACCTCGAAGTACAGGGAACCCTAAAATCAAGCCTCGACCACTGTGCCACCATGGCACATGTAATATAATATTAACATAATAAATATATAATATAAAATAAAAATTAATTTAATTATTTATAAATTGCCCCGTTACCCAAATAAAATAAAAGAGGAGTGTATTTCAACTATTTTAGACATTCTGGACCCAATGGCGGGGGATGCGTTTTATGAGACGGCACGTAAAGTGTAAAATAACTGTTATACCTTTAATGATACTTGGGGGCAATTTAAATATAAAAGGTAGTTTAACTTGACTATTTTGGTTGATTAAAAAAATATGACACGTAAAAGCATAAAATCTCAAAAATGTCCCTAGGCTCAATAAAGCTACTAGAAGGGTATAATTGAAATATAAAAAGCCCTAAGATGGTAATTTAATTATGTAACACTTCAAACATGTAAGTAACAATACCTTGAATTATGTCGTAGGTTTGTGAATTGATTTAAAGGCAAACCATAGATGATCGAGCATGGAGGAAAGAAGTAAAAAAAGAGGAAGATAAGGATCACCAGGAAGGGGGAGGTCCTTAGCTGGAACCCATTCATTTACAGGGCCCCCTCGTCCCAATGGGTCGATTGATGAGACAAAGGGCCGCTCAAAAGCTAGCCGAGAAACAGGAAAGTGTAGGTGACAACTTCCAGGAACTCGAGTCGCCTAGAGGTCAGGAATGTAACAATAGCTGCCAAACAGAGGAAAGATACGAAACAACGAATGAGGTAATATCCATTATGTCTCGAGCAGTAAGTTAGCTATAAAATGAATTTAGAAAAGGAAGCCGGGAGTTAACCTTAAGTTTAAAGCTACAAAAATAATAAATGGCCAATAGTAATGCTTCAGCTATGTTCTAATATATAGTTATGTGTATTTGACTTATGATCTAAGAACTACAGACAAAGGAAAAGGGATTAGTATAGCTGACTGAAAGTTTGAGGTGAGTAACCATGTACCCTAAAGCAGTGATATTTTATCTTCTATCTGAAAAATGCTAAGTGTTTTACATCCTATTCAAATGTCTATTTTATGAAATTCAATATTTGCTTAAATGTCTATTTATACTCCGTGAAATATTTGAAAACTATAATCTTTATGTTTATTAGATTTTGAAATGACATTCATGTGTACTAAACTGAAAAATCTCTGTAAACCATGACACCCATTCAATGAGAAATAAATGATTTGTGTGAACCAATTTGATTACAAAACTTGAATCATATGTGTTTTGAATCCGATTATATGTTTGTCCCTGAGGCCTACCCATGTGGCACTCCGACTCTTTATAAGACTTACCCACATGGCGCTCTAACTCAATTCTTGTGTCTATATGAGGTTTACCCATGTGGCGCTACGACTTTTGATGAGACTTACCCACATGGCGTTCTAACTCGTTGTGAATTTCATGTATGAGACTTACCTACGTGGCGCTCTGATTCTTGATGAGACTTACCCATGTAGTGCTCCGACTCATGTGAATCTTCGATGTACGTAATATGTGTATGTTATCCATTATTTGAAATTAGATTTTAAAAGCATTCTCTCATTTGTATTTATCATTCGTTATCATGTTATCTGTTCCGTAACTTATTATCTGAATCATGTTTTACGAATTCCATATACTAATATACAATTTGTGAACAACTTTTTACCTATCTGCTTTGTGATTTGATATTCGAACTATGTTATTAGAAAATAACATGTATTAGAAATGCTTCCATTATATTTGCATGAATCTTCAATATGTTTTATACGTGATCCATTTTAAAAGCTTGTTTTAAGTTGTCTTTATGTATATGCTATTTGTTTGAGAAACTTGGTGTCCATGGTATTTTGTGCAAAACTTTGTCTTGCAAAACTCGTGACAGGATGAAAGAATTACTCATGAGTTTAGTGAAGCTCATATGGATTTATCCAATATATTTCAGGTAATTAAAATGGCATGAAGTAGCAAAGTCCACACCATATGGCTGAAAGCATGAATGTAATGGACCTATTGTACCAGGATTTTGGATTCACGTGATGTGGATTAGTTTTAGTAATCACGTGATGTATATTTTTGGACTTGAAGACAGTTGGAAATTTTGGAGATTTATGTTTTGTACTTTTGGGAATATGTATCTGGTGTATATATAAATGTTGATGACACATGATGATAATAGTGGTGACAATGATCTTACCTTGAGCATACTTTATAAATGACTGGTGTTGGAATGGTTATCAAATGAGTTACACATATGTAGCTTCTACAAATTAATATAAAAAAAAAAAATTATCAGCCTTGTGCAATTCATTTGATTCTATATGGTGTGTCCGAATGACAGTGTCAGTCATCGGCCCTAAATCCGTGTAGGGTGGGTTTTGGGTCATGACATGTAATTAATACAAGGTTTTTAGGGGTCTGTACATCGATAAAAATGGACCAGACCTATAGCACTTGTAATGAACACAAGGCTTTTAGGGGTCTATTCATTGATAAAATGGACTAGACCTATAACACTTATAATAAATACAAGGTTTTTAGGGGTCTGTACATTGATAAAATGGACCAGACCTGTAACACTTGTAATGGATACAAGGTTTTTAGGGGTATTTATATTGGGTAAATAGGACCAGACCTTTAACACTTGTAATGGATACAAGGCTTTTAGGGGTTAGTACATAGATTAAATAGACCGAACTTGTAACACTTGTAATGAATACAAGGTTTTTAGGGGTCTGTACATTGATAAAATGAACCAGACTTGTAACACTTGTAATAGATACAAGGTTTTTAGAGGTCTGTATATTGAATAAATAGATTGGACCTATAACATTTGTAATAGATAAAAGGCTTTTAGGGGCTGCACATTGATAAAATGGTGACCTATAACACTTCTAATGTATACAAGGTTTTCAGGGGTCTGTATATTGATAACAACCTCTGAAGTAAATAAAAAAATAGCCTTATTATTGATAATACTTGCGTAAGTGTTTGATGTTCCAAGGCCAGGGTACAGACTTCCCAATTAAATCTTCTAACCAATAAGTCATAGGTTTGGCAATCTTGGTTGCTTTTTAAGGCCTTTCCGAGTCAGGGAAAAGTTTTTTCATGGTGGGATCTTTAGTGTTTGGGAAAATTCTTCTCAGGACAAGATCTTCAAGTTGGAAGTTATTGGGTTTTAACCCATTGTTGAAACATATAGTCATTCTCCATCGGTAAAATTCAGTCTTGATCTGAGCTTGCTTGTGCCTTTCTTTCAGAAAGTCTAGATTTTCTGCGAGCTGTTGGCCATTGGTCTCTTGGCCAATTTCAACAGGAATGATTTCCTCGATGCCATAGGCTAGTGAGAATGGTGTTTCGATAATTAGGATTCTTTTAGTAGTGCGGTAGGCCAAGAGCACCCCAAGGGAGCTCTTCGACCCATCTTCCTTTGGCTTTGTCTAACTTTCTTTTTATGGCGTTAAGAATAATACGGTTGGTGACCTCGGCCTGCCCATTAGCCTAAGGATGCCCCGGAGAGGAGAAGTGGCGATTGATGTGCAAGTCTTTATAGAACTTTCCAAATACCTTTCTGGTAAACTGCATCCCATTGTTAGAAATAATAACTCAGGGTATACCGAATCTGCACAAGACATTTTCCAACTTAAGTTTTTTTCTTCAACCTCTGTGATGCAAGTTAGTGGTTCAGCCTCAGCCTATTTAGAGAAATAGTCAATGGCGAATAACAAGAATCTCCTATTCTGAGAGTCTTTTGGCAATGGTCTTACGATGTGCATTCCCCGTTAAGCAAAGGGCCAAGGACCTGCAATAGGGACAAGCTTATGTTGAGGTTAGTTATAACAACCCCCACCCGATTAATGAGAATTAAGTCACTAATTATATATTAGAGAACCTTATAAGTAAAATAGTAATCAAGAAAATAAACCGAGAAAAAATATAAAGGCTTCAATAATGATAAGACCTTAATTATCGAGGCCAACACATGAAGAGAATAATCAAAATCATAAGACTTCGATTCGTGAAATTGATATGTGGAAAAAGTGAATAAAAAATGCAAGTACACAAGAGGGAAAATAAAAATAAAGCACAAATGAGAAAATGAGGTAAAATATGTAAAAATGCCAAACAAGGCATAAGAGGGAAAAATGAAGGAAAAAAAGACCAAAATGTTGGTCAAGAGATTTGATCCCAGACCAAAAAGGTAGGAAGAACCTAAACACAAAAATTAAACCACTTGGACTGTAAGCACATTTGTGCTATATATCTCACAAGATATATATACATATTGTACAAAAGCCCATCTCACCACCCATCACAACCAATGGGAATGCATGCAACACATCAACAACAGAATATATATATATATATATATATATATACAGCTTGCGCGAGACATTAACTGTGTGCATCTGTGGATGGCTAGAGAGAAAGAGAGAGAGTGAGGTAGAAAAAGAAAGAAGAAGAAGAAGAAGAAGAGAGGAGGAAGAAGGATAGGCTAGCCCAAGAAGTTTTAAGAGTGTAGAGCTGAGCCAAGAAGAGAAGAAGCTTCATTATAGAGGTAACATACCCTAATTGAAAATTCCTCTCTCTAAAAAAAAAGACCTTACAAACCTATTGTTTAAGGGGCATTACGTACATACATGAATATATTTATGATGTCTTAGGGTTTAAAAGTGAAAAAGGGAGACCTAATAGAGCTTAGGACACAAGAACCACAGAGAATCCGCCCTGGTTAGACCATCTTGAAAGTGGGTCTAAACCAACTAATGAGAAACCCATTTTTACCATTTGGGGTTTGAACTAGACCCCACAAGGATCAAGAATCCACCATGAATGCATGAAAATGACCAAGAAAATGAAGGGAAAAACCTTGTTCCAGGTTTCAATTTTAAGAACCAACCTACACAAACCCACACAAAACTGAATTTTTAGAACGGGGATTTGAACCCTATGATGAGGAGACCACAATAGAAGAAACCCCATCGATTTTGGGTCAAAAATAAGCTTGTACGACTGAGTTACAGGTACGGTTATCCAACTCTCAATAGAGCACTTAAGCTTGATTCGAGGTCCCAAAGCAACGTAGAGTTCTTAATTAGTGTTCCAGAGAACCATTAGAGAAGAAAACAGGCCAAGAAGCTACCTGAAATGTCATGAAATAGAGATTTAAAATCTCTAAAATTAAGGCAACAGTAACGGGGGAGATGGGGAAGAAGATGAATAGTAGATGGGTTGGTTTCGGGTTCAGGTCAGAACTCGCCCAGTCGCACATTTGGTTTAAGTGGGACAACATCGTTTAGAGGCATTAGATTTTTAAATTAAAATAGTATGGGACTGTTTGGCTATGAGGTTAGGAAATTGATTAAATAACCCCTCGCGGAACAGGAATATCCTATCCTAGTTTTGTCCCTCTATCTGCTGTTTGGCCCAAGAAAAATCAGAAAAAAAAAGAAGGGGAGCCGCAGCTCCCCAGTTTCAATCCTCTGACTTAGTACGCGTGAGGGATCTAAACCCCAAGTGTATGCCACCGTGCCATCTTGGTACATGTGTATTAAATTTACAAAATAAATATAAAATATTAAACTAAATAATCAAATTAATTTAATTATTATAAATTGTCACGTTACCCAAATAAAATAAAAGAGTAGAATATTTTAATTATTTTGGGTATGCTGGACTCAATGACAGGGTTTGTTTTACGAGATAAAATCTCAAAAAATTAAGACACGTAAAATGCAAAATTATCATTTTACCTTAACGATGCCCAAAGCCAAATGGAAGTCCGAGAGGATCTAAATTGACTTTCTTTGACGTCTCAGACCCATCGGTGAGGTCCATATTACCAAATTAGGTGTGAAAAAATAAGACACATGAAAATGCAACTTTATTAAATTACGCTTAATAATCCTATTTAACGGAGACAAGACCTATCCTAGGAAATTAGGATTCATCGGGTCTAAAAATAAACTAAGAACACCAAATAGGTATAATTTAAATTAACCGTGGAATTAATTAAATTCTCTATAAATTATTCTTAAGAACTACAAGGGTAAGGGAAAGGCACATTAGTAGCGCCAACCCCGAGAACCAAGGTGAGTAATCTTGTACTTTGAAGTGGAGGTTTTAACTCCATGAAATCTGAAGTATTTTGAGTTCAAAATTTTCGAAGTGATTTAAGTTCAAATTCCTGTATTTACGTGACTCATGATTCTAAAGTATTACTGCTTCCATATTTCAATTCTATTTTGACATATATGTTAGCTTGTTTATATTGCTGACTTTCTGTAAGTTTATATTCTAACATGTCTATGTTAAATTCCAAATTTTATTAAATGCCTCTCTAAAAGAAATGTCTTTCATTCTAGCTATGTTTTAAATATTCATGCACATCATAATTAAATGCTCCGAAGTTTATGTATTAAATGTTCTGAATTTGTATATTTTAACTATTTTGAAGACTCTGTTAAAATATCCATTAATTTTAATGCTTTTGAAAAGCATCCATTTGAAGAAGTCATATTTTAAAGCTCTTAAAAAGCATCTATTTGAAGAAGTCATGTTTTAAATGCTCTCGAAAAGTATCCATTTCAAGAAGTTATGTTTTAAACGCTTTTTAAAAGCAATTACCGGGAGGTTATGTTTTAATGCTTTTAAATAGCATCTTTTTGTAAAGAAATGCTTTTAAATGCCTCTTGTTTGTGAACTGATAGTGCAAGATAATCGTGCATAAGCATTACGAGCTTGTGAGGCCCTTCAGGATTCACATATGAGAAAAATGCCCGGTAGAATGTTTATCCCCAAGAATGAGATATCTCCACGATAAGTAAAAATAGAGTCTAGTTCAAAATGGATTCTTCTGTTAAAAAGTGAAAAGACATTACGTTTAGAAATGACAGAAGGTTTATCCCCTATTTACATGAGAAGGATTTTTAAGAAAAGGAACCGACTTTTAAAATAACAAAGGGTCATGCCCTGCTATTTACGAGAAAAGGATTTTATTTATCCTGTTAACAAGTAAATGATTCAAAATCTTTTGGTCACCAATTAGCCACCTTGGAGATGTTTCCAAGTTTTTCCTTGCATATTACATGCCTCACTCGAATGCTTCAAATGCTTCGTGTTACGTGTTCTGAAGACTCTTGTACTCTATATACATGAAATATCTGTTTTACTCAAATGCTTTAAATGTTTCGTGTTATGTGTTTTTAAAGTTTTCTGTACCCTATATTTGAAGAAATACGTGCCTAGCCTGAATGCTTTGAATACTTCATGCTATCTATTTTTAAGAATCATGTATTCTGTATTTGAAGTGTATGAGCAATTGTTAGTGAAAGTCTTTACGAGCTCTTTTATAACTAACCTACTACCAGTTGAAAATCCATGACAAGGTACTAACAAGCTTTTCATAAAACTCACATGAATTTGTTACCTATGACTCTTTTAGGTGACGAAGATGGTTGGGAGCCTTACCCGTACTAAGGAAGGGCATTGGAAGCTCCACACTTGACTTAGCAATTTTTGGGAATGTTAGGACCATAGTTGGTCAACTTTTGTAGTAATAAATTTTTGGAAAATCGTGTAATTAAGTCCTTAGGGACAATGGACATGTAATATATATATATATATATATATAACTTTAAAAAATTTTAGTAAGCTCTGTATGTATGTATTATACCGTTCTGAAGAGTGGCAGTCTCCATGGATATGCGAAGAAAATAAAAAGTTTTTCACGCTTCCACAACTACAATCCTAGCTGCACCGCCGTTCGGGTTAAAGGGTGACAATGGCATCCCTGTTATCCACACAAGCCGAGTCGCGAGTTGAGACCATTAGAATGGTATCAGAACTTTAGTTTAGCTTAAAAGGGAATTAAGTGACACTCATACGTTTAGTAACGAACTATAAGTTTAGGTAGGTCCTAGGCTACCTAAGTAATTAAAATTACCAATTGTCCTATTAAAGGGAAACTGTAATACCCCAAAAATTCGATATGATGCGGATTGCACTTGACTTAATAAAAGTAGGTTATGTGATGTTAATGATTTGAAATAGCTCAGAATACGGTAAGCCATAACGAGATTGATTATCCGAAAATATGAAATTAATCTAGACCACCAAAAATGGTGCGTGCTCGAAAGGTGACAACCCGATCAACCGAGTGCTGAAATGGATGATATGAGACCGATACGATAAATTAAGTATGAAAATAATATGAAGTATGAACGGGCACCCAATATTGGTAAAATAAATAAATAATAGTGAACCGAGCACCGACTTCAAGCTAAATTTACCGACATGCCATAAATTAAGAATTTATGAAATAAAATATTTATTCGGTCACTATACAAATAATAAAGATATATATATATATATATATGTATATATCATAAAATATCTACACATATTTTTATATATATATATATATTTATGTATGTATTAGGAAGCTTCCAAGGAAGTCGCTAGAAACCATGAGGCCAAATATATATATTATAAATACATGCAGGAAAAGAAAAGCAACCTCTAGAAGCTATATTCAGCCGCTTCTCTCTCCTATAGGATTATATCTATTTATATAAATATATATATATATATATATATGTGTTATATAGATATACACGTAGGAGAGAGTCAGGAAAAAGTTGTGTGGAAGGTTCTAGCTTCAGCTCTAGAGAGAAAACTCCAGAGGCAATTAAAAAGGGAGAAAATACTCCAGCCTTCTAGACCATACCACCTTATATGTATAGATATATATCTAGCTGCACAAAAGAGGAGGTTGATGCTATTCTCATACAGTGCAGGCGGCTTAGTCGAAGCTCATCCGCAAGAAATGTTGCTTTGTCCGGCTCTGGTGGTGGTTCTGGTGGCCGGAAGTACTCTGGTTCAAAAAGGAGTTATGATTTTGACCATGACAATGTTAATAGTGACCGGGATAGTGATAAGAGGAAGGGAAATTCCATCGATGATGATGACAATGTTGTTGGTGGAAGAAGGGTAAGCGGATCTCCGGGCAGAAGGTCTGATTCACCAATTACTGTTAACCCATCATCTGCGAATGTTACTAGTTGTAGCAGTAGACTTGGAAAGATGATCTCCGTTAAGAAAAATGCCGGCGACCCTGGTTCGTACCGTGAACGGAGAAGTAAATCGGGGTTAGGTGAGGCTTTGGGTTATGGCGTTCGCTCCTCGTCAAGTAGGAGGGACTACGACGGGGCTGAATCGCCACGCAAGTTGGATTTGGTTGGGTTGACCCCTTTCGAGAAGAACTTTTATGTTGAGTCACCGGCAGTAGCAGCAATGTCTGAGAGCCAGGCCGAGGAGTATAGACGACGGCGAGAAATCACTGTTGAAGGCTGAGATGTGCCAAAGCCAGTCAAGACTTTTTCAAGACATTGGGTTTCCAGATTATGTTTTGCGAGAAATCGTGAAAGCTGGCTTTTCTGAACCTACACCTATACAGGCTCAAGGATGGCCAATGGCTTTAAAGGGCCGGAATCTCATTGGCATTGCTGAAACAGGATCGGGGAAGACACTTGCCTACCTATTGCCTGCAATTTTCCACGTTAATGCTCAGCTAATTTTAGCTCCAGGAGATGGTCCTGTAATGTTAGTATTAGCCCCAACTCGTGAACTTGCTGTTCAGATACAGCAAAAAGCTGCTAAATTTGGCGCATCATCAAAGATTAAGAACACCATCTGTGGTGAGGTTCCAAAGGGGCCTCAAGTTCGTGATCTACAGAAAGGTGTTGGAATTGTTATTGCTACACCGGGAAGGTTGATTGATATGGTAAAAGGGAGATGCTGTATGGAAATTTGCAAAAGAGAAGGGTAATGACATGGTTGCAATAAATCCAGCAATGGTCCTTGGTCCTCTGTTACAGTCAACATTGAATACAAGTGCATCTGCTATTCTGAACTCAATTAATGGAGCACAAACATATGCACATGCTTCATTTGGATGGGTAAACGTTAAGGATGCAGCTAATGCACATATTCAAGCATATGAGATTACTTCAGTGAGTGGAAGATATTGTTGGTTGAAAGAATTTGGTGTTCTAGTGACGGTGAAGTCAATGTCTTGGTACGGTGAGAATATATGTTTGGGCATTAGAAGGGAATATATGATATTGAATGTTACAAATGGTGCATTGTCTGAGGTATTTCCTTCTGGGAGGATTGCCCTGCCTTTAGTGGTGTCTCTTCCATCTGGAGAACTACTTCTTGAAAAGGTATTTTCATTCTTTAATAATGTTGTGGCTTCTGAATATAACTATTAAAACTGTGAGCATCAGCATATAGGTTCCAGATCTAAAGGCTTCATTAAATGACTTTTGGTTATTTGATATTTTGATCAATATAGCTGAAGCATATGCTAATATGTATGTAAATGGGTTGATATCTCTAGAGAAAGAAAATGAAGCATTTACTACTTGAATGATGGGCTAACTGTCATGAATGAAGCTAGTCACAACCTTAGAATTTCTATATGGAATATTCTGAGGACCACGATAGGGTTTGGGGCAAGAATGATAAAATTATCATTTTGTCCCTAAGATTAAATACGTGCTTGATAGATAACAATTAGAGTCCAAATGACATAGATTATAATCCTGATAGCTACTTAAGTTTAATTAAGGAATATAATAGTCTCAGTTGAAACCCAGTGAGAGGGTAAGAGGCCATTAGATTACCTTCGGTGATCCGATAAACTCCTAAGATGATGAATAAGTCATGAATGAATGAATTCTGATCTGTCTATTATTAATGATGATTAGTCAGGATATGCAAGGATGTGCCTGACGTATCTAGAGGATATGAGGATATATGTGAATGGAGATAAGCATAAAGTTTGTGAGTAACTTGGACTCCTGACTTGGTGTATAAGTACTATAGTGTCTAGATTTTTATACCGTACTGTTTTATAAATTGAACTGTTTTATATACTGTATTGTTTTAGTGCATTTGCTTTCATGCATACTCTTTGCATTACATTATATGTGGCATGATCCTATACTGTCCTGCTTTTGATATAGCCTGTCCTGATTTTGTTCGAGTCTGTCTTGTTCTATATGCGCCATTCGGAGTCTGTCTAATTCTGTTTTGATATGTTGTGTCTTACTCTTGGGCCCACTACAGGATTAAGCGGTTTGATTTATGCCAGAGCATGACCCAGAGGGTAGAGGCCCCACGAGTAGTCTGCTTATGGGCAGCCGGGAAAGTCTCGTATGTATGATTGGCATCTTGTTCTGTTTCTGTCCTGCTCAATTCTGTCTTGTTCCGTTCTAATATGATCCTAGAAGGTAGAGGCCCCACGAGTAGTCCGCTTATGGGTAGCTGGGAGAGGTTCAGACACATTTGATGATGTGCCTTTGACTGATTGATACTCAGTTCAGTTCTGTTCAGTTCTGATCTGTTCTGTTTGTTCTGTTCTGTTCTGTTTTGATCTGGTCTGTTTGTTTTACTTGAGCTACATTTGATCATGCATTTTATTTGATATCATGTATATATGAACTGGTTTTAAAACCCATGGCAGGAACCTAAGTTACTCACTGAGTTTGTTTAAGCTCATTCTATTTCTCTGACATTTTTAAGGAGTTACCTCCGTTGGATTAGAAGACAAAACGATATAACACTAGCAAACTGGGAAGCATCCCAAACAAGAATGGGATTAGCACTATTTGTGGGGAGTTGGATTCTTGTGGACTGAATCAAGCTACTCAGATGAGTGATATGATATGATTGACTTTATTGATATGCAATGGATATTGGGACATGGCTCATGGTAATGGTACTCTAGAGATATTAGATGTGCTTTGTCTTAGATGTTTGGTTTTAGACTTGCTTTGTGGTACATACCTCTAAAGTATATAGATGAGTTGCATTCCCGAGATAATAAAATCTTTAAATTCTACTGTTTTGACTCTACATTTAGAGTGCAATTTATTGTTAGTTCAAAAGTTTGTCTTTGGTTAGTCGTATTGTCGGTAGGGAGATGAGCAAGGCGACTAATTAACATCACATCTTCGGCATCCGCATAGGGTGGGGTGCAGGATGAGATAAAAACCTAAGTGAAGTACATGATCTGATGTGAAAGCGGGGTATGGGACCCGCAATAAAGTGAAGTAAATGTTCTGAAGTATATGACTGATATGAAGGCAGGGTAGGGACGTGCATTAAAATGAAATAAAAATTCTGAAGTACATGATTTGATATGAAGGCGGGGTATGAGACCCGCATTAGAGTGAAGTAGATGACTTGAAGTACGTGTTTTGATATGAAGGCGGGGTATGGGACCTGCAGTAGAGTAAAAGTAATAAAATCTGAAGATTAGAAATAAAAGTGGGCTATAGAACCCACCACTAGAATCAGAAAATGATTAATGAAAATTTTAAACCTTAAATCATAAGGTAAATAAAAATAACATTATGTGTTATAGTAGATGAAGATAAACTAACAAAATGTTTGTCTTTCAGTGACAATGGTGAATACACAAAGAAACACAAGTAATTCCGATGAACGGCTAGACAAGGTTGAACAGATCTTGGAGACAATGGCCCGGACTATGAGTAGTGTCCAAGCCTAGAGCGGGGCACGACAGCAGGCACAAAATCCTCGGCTGTCACGAACCCCAAACCCACCCTACACGGATTTAGAGCTCCGTGACCGACATTGCCACTCGAACAAGCCGTACAAAATCAAATGAATCGCATAGAATGATAAATAAATTTTCTTTTCTTCATATCAATAAATCATAAATCATTGAATCATTTAATGAGGAAGCTAACCAAATGCAATTCATTTGATAACCATCTCACATCAGTCATTTATAAAGTCTACTCAAAATAAGATCATTATCATCACTATTCATCATGAGTCATTAACATTTATATACATATCATATATGTATCCACAAAGTACAAAAGATAGTTCCCAATAATCTAGGTTGTTATCAGTCCAAAAAATACATCATATGATTACCCAAAAGACTCCACATCATATCCAACCCAGAATATGTACAAGATTCATTGCATCCTCACTCTCAGCTATTCTGTATGAACTCATTAACTCCTTGCGAAGTCAATTACTTGAAATAAGTTGGATAAATCCATGTGAGCTTCACTAAGCTCATGAATAAGTCTTGCATCCTGCCACAGGTTTTGCAAGCTAGAGAATTTGCACAAAATACTATGAGTACCAAGTTTCTCAAACAGATGGTATAAATATATATTAGGATAACTTAAAACATGATTTAGATTATGCAACAAATAACATGATAACAAATGACAGATACACATGAAAGGATGCTTTTAAATTTTGATTTCAAATAACGGATAACAGACACATATGATACACATCGAAGATTCACATACATGAAATCCACGAGTCAGGGCATCATGTGGGTAAGTCTCAAAAGAGTTAGAGCGTCATGTGGGTAAGTCTTAAAAGAGTCGGAGCGCAACATGAGTAAGTCTCAAAGAGTCGGAGCGCCACATGGGTAAATCTCGTGTAAACACAAGAATAGAGTCAGAGCACCATGTGGGTAAATCTCAAATGAGTCGGAGCTCCACATGGGCACGCCAGCATGTGGGTAAGTCTTAAAAGAGTCGGAGCGCCACATGGGTACACCAGCATGTGGGTAAGTCTCAATAGAGTCGGAGCACCACATGGGAAAACCTCGGAACAGACACGTGATCGGATTCAAAACACGTACATTTCAAGTTTCATAGTCAAAACTAGATCATATAAATCATTTTTCTCATTTAAGAGGTGCCATGGTTTATAGCTGTCTTTCAAATCAATATACACATGCCATTTCAAAATCTAGACATGAAATCACGAATTGCAGATAAACATTTGAGTAGATATAAAACATTTAAGAATGTTTCAAGAAGAAGATAAAACATCTCTGATCTAGGGTACAAGATTACTCATAAACAATTTAGCATTTGTTAGATAGGCTATAAAAATACCGTTGATCCAGAATATAAGATTACTCACAAAATACATTTAGCAATTTAAACAACCATAGAATATCAAATACCATTGATCCGGTATACAAGGTTACTCACAAAATAATTTAGCATTTTGAACATTCAGAGAAGATAAAATACAACTTGTAATACCCTAACCCGGGATATGGCACATAAATCGAGGTAAATCAGGTTGAGTAGTGTAATACCCAGTTGTAACCGAGCTGTTAAGGCTCTATATCATGATATCATATGGACTTGAATGATTTTGGAATAGAATGGTTTTAGTTGTACAGGCAGTGTCGGGCGACATCCGAGCAACCCAGAATCGAGCATCGTAATGCGTGTACATACACAACTCACGTATGTGTATGTATACATGTATATGTGTCTTTAAAAATGAGTGTATGTACGTACGTGTAGAAATATGTATACATGTATATAAATATATATATATATATATATATATATATGTGTGTGTGTGTGTGTGTGTATAATTAGGTATAAATAATGTATATAAATATACACATATATACGGTATTTTATAATATAAGTATATATGATATAAATTAGAAATGAAAAAGGGAAAGATGGACTGCTATGCTTGCTACATGGCAGTGTGCATGTGTGACTAGTATGTGTGCAACCAGCGTGTGTTGTGTGTGTTGGGAAAGGCAACAAGCTGCCGACACCAAGGGGGCAAGTGGACAATAGAATATATATATAACAAATATCCTTGAGGTTTAACATGGAAGAAAGAGAGGTGAGAGGTGGTGGAAAAGCAGTCCAATATGACTGTAAGGAAGGGAGGAAGAAAGAAAAAATGTAAGCGCAGCAACTAGGAAAATTCTCTATAAATATCGAGGGGAGTTTGAGAGAAATCAAAAAAGGAAGAAGGAAATTGAAGAGCTGAGACTGAGAAGAGGAGTTCTAAAAGTTCAGAAGTAGAAGCCAAGTGACTTAGAATGGTTACTGCAAGCAGAACTGAGAAAAATCAAATGAGTGGTCAAGTTTTTGTTTTTATGATTCAGAGTATAAAGTTAGATTTCATTGATAGGGTCTGAGTCAGCATGGAATGAGGAGTATTTGGGAAATAGAATCAAAGAAAAGAATGTAGTGAGAAGAGAGAAAATGGCAGTTGTAGGTTTACGGGGATAATCGGGTTTTAGTGAAATTATGCATAAACTCTCAGTTTTACAATGTAGAACTGTTAAAAATAGATCCCCATCATGTTTAGAATTAAAATTGGCCTTGGGCAGTGACTCAGAAATCACGAAATTGAGAGGGAAAGCTTGGCTGGAGAATCAACCGAAGTTATTATTCTTTCTATTCGTGAAGTTAGGGTGATCCAAACGAAAAATTGAGGGTAGATTCGTAACCTCCATGAAATTGTGAAGGAAACTGCATTGAGAAAGAGTGGAAAATCGATCGGAAAACAGTGGCCATCACCGAAGAAGATGACGGAATTCCACCGGAACCTTACCGAAAAATCGAGGAAGATGGTGCACAGTGTTTTCCAAAACGGCACCGTGTTGGGTGAGGTTTTGAGTAAACTATGTCGTTTTGAGTGAGGCTGTTTTAAATTAAAACCAGAAATGGGAGTGTTTGGGTGCAAACTTAGTAAATTGAATTTGAATTAAAATAGGAATAGAGATATCCTATCCTTGTTCCGTGAGTGTCCACTGTTTGGGTAAATTGAATTAAAATAACCAAAATTAGAAATTCTAATTTGGCCCATGAGTTCTAGAAATTGTAAAGTGACCCCAAACTTTATAGTTATTATGAAAGGACCCACATAATATAATATTAATTAAAATAAAGAAAAAGTTACGAAATTGCCCCCAAGTCAAAAAGAAGTCAAACAGACATCGATTAAAGTAAAAAAATAGTGAATTTTTATTATTTTGAGCATTCCGGACTCAACGGTGGAGTCTGACTTGTGAAAAGATGTCTCAAGGAGTAAGAACAAGTAAAAGTGCAAAATGACTGTTTTGCCCTTTTTAGTACAGAAGTTCGAATTGAATTCCGCGAAAGCTTAAACCGACTTTCTTCAATATTCCGGACTCAATGGTAGAGTCTAAATTAGTGAAAAATATACTTATAGTAACAAGGCATAAAATTTGATGAATAACATTAAAACTGAGACATGTTTACTGATATATGGAGAACTCGAAAGGAAAGTGTAATATTCCGACCCAGGAATATGGCATGTAAACTGAGGTAGACCGGGTGGAGTAGTATAATACCCAGTTGTAACCCGAGCTGTTAAGCTTTATATCATGATATCATATGGACTGAACTGATTTTGGAATGAAACGGTTTCAATTGTACAGTCAATGTTGGGCGACGCCCGAGCAACCCAGGACCAAGCATAGTAATGCGTGTATGTATACAGGTGCATGCGTATGTACTGCATATATACATGTGTAGGCCATTAAATATAAATGTATGTATGTGTACTTAGAATCTAGTATATATATATATATATATGAATATATATGTATAAAATATGCATAAATAATGTATAAATATACTTAAATATAATAAAGTTTCTTTGCCGCATTAAGTTGATTGCTCATCGAGAAGACTTTCTTATGTAGAAGATTGATAGGAGCAGGAAGTTCTCTATTGAGCCCTATTATAAGGCCCTATCAATTAGAGATCTTACCTCGGGAGAGCAATTGGTGTGTGAAGGCTCCTGGGAAGGTAGCTTTTTTTCTTTCTTCTTTTTTTTGCTTGGTCTGTGGCTTGGGATGTAGTGCCACCGGTAGATAATTTGCAAAAGAAGAGGTTTTCTATAGCCAACTGGTGTTACATGTGTAAAGTTGGGAAGGAGAATATAAGCCACCTTTTCCTTCACTGCTTGGTAGAGAAAGATACGAGGCGCCTTCATTTTCACTTTTTGGTTGCACTTAGATCATGCTAGCGTTAGTCTTGTAGTTCTTGAGGGGATGGAGAGGAAGTCACATTAGAAGAAGCATAAGGAAGGTTTGGTTGATGGGGTCGCTATGCTTGTTCTGGTGTTTATGGCGAGAAAGAAATAAAAAATTTTTTTAAGTGGTAGAATTAACCCCTTTTAGATCCAAAGATACTTTTTTGAAAACTTAATACTTTTTGGTACTTGACTTGTACCTTTTTTTTAAAGATTCTTTTGTGTAATTTTCGAGGGAGCTTAAACTCTAGATATGAGAGCTGACCCTTTCTTTCGTATTTGTGAAAGCCCTCTTTGGAAGTTCTTCAATATAATTTTACTTATAACAGAATTAATTATAAACTTATTAAATGGGCATGTTTAGCATAAATGCAAGTCAAAGGTTTAAATAAATAAGATAAAGTATCAAAATTGCAGCCAGTTAACCCAGCGATCGAACAAATTTATAAAAAGACAAGAAACATATAATATGGAGAGAGAGAGAGGGAGGGAGGGAGGGAGGGAGAGAGAGGGAGAGAGAGAGAGAGAGAGAGAGAGAGAGAGAGAGAACAAGCATCCATCCTGGAGAAGAGAACCTACCGGTATGCCTGCAGCCTCACCCATATGGCGCATGAGACACCTGATCCTTAGCATAACATCTCTTTAACAATATCTGCTTGGCTCGGTTCATTGGCTTGCTCCGTCCACTGTTAATGGAATCAGGTATTGTAAGATCAACCCAGACATCAAGGCAAAAAATGGTTTAGGGTAGAAATCAATCTAACTCCAAATAACAAGAAAAAAAACTAAAGATATTCATGAATGTTTGATTGCATTAATGAGTTGAACTATCTAACTAATTCCAAATGTGACACAACTAGCAGATCCTGTGCCTAGTTAAGAAGTTTACAACTTGAAACAATGTTAACGGTATGTTGAAATATACTGCCACAACCAAAAGTAATGCTACATTGAAATGTATTGTCATGCTCCTTTCTTACAGCTAAAAAGCATTTAGCACACAGTTGTCAACATGATAGAGAGCAAGAAGGCCGTGTGCTCAAATCAGATTGCCTCCATGATAACATATATTTTGTTCATTCATGAGAGGCCTTGCATGAGCGAAGTGTGGAAATATTTAGTAACACCCTTGTATAACAACTTGAGATTTTAAAGCAACTTATATGCGATGCCACACTTGCAATAGAAAGAAGTATGAACCAATTTCGCTTGCTTGAGTTGCTGTATATTGCCTTGTGAGACAGTGCAAGCTATGTGTATGAATGTTTGATATTATACTCATTCAGAAGCAAGGGTTTAATCCAACTACATGATGAGATAATACTATAATAAGCCTACATTCAAAAGCCGGGACTTAATATATTGAAGAAGTCTCAGGTTTAAATGGCATGTGATATATTACAAATGCTGTACAGCACTGTGATCTTACCCTTAGTAACTCAACCTATCATCTTCATGTTGAAATGACAACATACAGGCATTAGAAACAATATTTAGGTTTTACTTAACAATATATCCCTATCCCAAAAAATTTGCAATCAACAATGTAACATTTTTACATGCCCAAGTTTATATAAATTTAAAATAAACCACATATTGCTCAAAGTAAACTTAAAACATATATGTTATTTCTTTCTCATATTGCATCACAATGATCTTGGTATGTCACAATATGTTGATACTACAAAAGACGCTTGCCCAGTGTACATGGCCAGAAGCTCATGAATTTTGCAACTTCCTTTCTTTTCCTTAGTGGTTAAAAGTAAAAATGAGTTCAATAATTACCTCTCCTGACCTAAGCATGCTGCAGCTGTTGATAATGCCTTTATATGCTTCCCAATGTTCTGCTGCTAATTTGCTTAATGTGTTGAACCGTGTTTCAAGAGCTGAATTTGCCTCTGATAACTTCCTCCATGTGTCTAGGGACTTTTGAGGGTCAGATTTTTGCCACTTCTTGACAGCATCTACCATTGATGGTGTGGATGATCCTCCAGATCCTGGTTCTCCTAGTAACTGTGAAATGCATCACCCTCATGTCACTAAAAGCAACTTAAGAAAGAAACATCTCTCTGGTGGTTTCCATGAAAAGGAAATTAAAAAATTTCTCCTACAAAAGTAGGATTTCAAAGAGAGAAGCAAAAAAAAAAAAGTTATATTGAAGAAAAGTTCTCGTTGTTTATGGCTGGTTGCATTTCTTTTGCTCAGGCTGCCAAGACCCTAGGCAGGCTCCACAGCCCTTGCCTTGATTGCAATGGCTTCAATGGAGATCTAAATAGGAATTTCCCATCCTCTAGGCAGACCTGAGAAACCCTGCCTGAGTCCAAAAGGTTCAACAGATCCTAGAAAGGGCTGCCCAACCTTCTTTTAGGCCCCACTAGAAGCCAGCCCTTAAACGGGCCATATGTTACATTGAACAAAACCAACCAATGGGAGGCATGTCCAAATGAATTACAAGTGTTACCCTGGGCAGGCAACTCTAGTTTAATAATAAATGCAAAGGATTGGGAAACAAGGATAATTCGTTCAATCAATATGAGGACTAGTAAAGGCAGAGACAATATACCTGACCTTCACGTATGAGGACTAGTAAAGGCAGATACGATGTATCCGACCTTCACGTAAATAGGGATTCTTTTAAATTCTCTATAAATACCGATGAGGACTAGTAAAGGCAGAGACAATATACCTGACCTTCACGTATGAGGACTAGTAAAGGCAGATACGATGTATACATGTGTAGGCCATTAAATATAAATGTATGTATGTGTACTTAGAATCTAGTATATATATGTATATATGAATATATATGTATAAAATATGCATAAATAATGTATAAATATACTTAAATATATATGGTATTGTATATGTATATAAGTGTGTGTATAAAATGTAAATGCATAGGAAGGGAGGGGCAGCATGCTGTGCATGCGTGACCAGTGTGTGTGTGTGCAATCCAGTGTGTATTTGTGTGTATTGAAGGGAGGTAGCAAGCTGCCGACACCAAGAGGCAAGTGGGGAAGTTGAAACATATAATATATATATATATATATATATATATATATATAAATACAAATATATAATGCAAAGGAAACAAGGAAGCAGAAAAGAAATCAGGAAAAAGAAAAGAAAGCAATGAAGGAAAAAAGGAAGTCAAGGAAAGGGGCTGAGAGAGGAAGGATGAGAGAAATAGTGGGTGTTGGACTTTGTATATGTATGTACGTAAGGGTTGATAGGAAATCAGAACACAGAATAAAATAAAGGAGCTGAGAGCTTTAGAAGTGATTCAGAAGTTAAAACAAAGAGAGAGGAGGAAGAAAGGAAGGTTTATAGGCAAACCAAAAACTCAAACAAGTAAGTGAACCAAATTCTAGCTTTTACGATTTTAAGCATCAAAGCTTATTTAAGTTTAATGGTTTTAAAGAGCATGAAAAACTGGTGAATTTATGAAGAAACCGCAGCTCATTTGGTGAAGAAATGAGTATGAAAAATCAATTTAAAGTTTGAAGGAAAATTCTGGGTCATTGGGTTTTTGATCGATTTAACTTGTTTTATGAATGGGGAATTATTGTCCATAGGTGCAGCAACTTGTAGGTAAAATTTGGGCTCAAAACAATGGCTAAAAAGCCATGAAAAATGAAAATTTTAGTTTGTTGGAAAATTTGGGCAGCTCGCCGGAGTTGGCTGCAACTCTATTTTTTGAGGCCTTCCGGTGACTGAAATTGAATTTCAAGAGTAGATATGGAAAGCCCATGACGAGTAGAAGAGGAACCTGTCACGACTTGAGACCCACCCTATGCGGATCTCGAATCGCGAATCCCTGCCCGACTATGGGTGCCGAACCGGGACTGTCTCAACTTGCTACACAATCAGTGCTACTAGCATGCAACAACTAAACAGCGGAAGACTTAAAAAAATAAATAAATAAAAGCTGCATGTGATATATATAATGTTCTCAATATGCGAAATACAAATTTCTTATACAACTGTTCATCCCCAAGACGTGGATAACATGGGAAGAGTTACAAGATTGTCTGTACTAAGTATTATACTGACAGCTTCAAAAGAAATGTCCACCTCTAGCTATTAAGCTCTACTTTCTGTTTTTGATCTTTGTGCCTGAAATAGTCAAAAAAGTAGTATCTGTCACATCCCGAACCCCACCCTACGCGGATGTCGAGGACGTGATGCCAGTCAGCCGCTACGCGACCAACCAAAGGCAATTTCTGAACTTTCCAGTGAATTGCACTCCGACTATAGGGTCAGATGCAGCGGAATTTAAAAACTTTTTGTCAAGGGAATGCAACTCATGTATCCACTATAGGATATGTATCACACAGAGCAAGTCTAAAATCCAACAGCTAACAATTCTAACCTCAGAGTATATCTATAATCTGACATGTAACAACAGAGTAGAACTATAACCTCTAGAGTACCGTTTAAATCCATGAGCCATGTCTATATCTAGTACATATCAGTCAAGTCAGTCGTATTACATCACTCACCTGATTAAACAGATTCAATCCTCAATAATCCAGTCTCCATAGATCAGTGCCATCAGATCCAATAGATATCATTCCTGAAAAATGTTAGGGAATGGGGTGAGCTTCGAAAAGCCCAATGAGTAACACAGGTTCCCTGTCATGGGTTTCAAACCATTGTTGTTTACAAAGCACAAGGGTAGTTCAGTTGTTTATGAAATAGCAGTTTTATAAATCTACTTTAAATGCAGTTTCAGTAGAATAAAGTAGGACTGAACAAAATAAAACAACAGATCAGAACAGACAGAACATAACAGACCATATCATGTATAGCCGTACAGAACAGAACACAACAGGTCAGGACGGAGCAGAACCGAGCAGAGCAGGACATAACAATCAGAGCCGAACAAAACATAACAGAACAGAGCGAAAACAATACGTCAGTCAGAGATACAAGTATATCATCAAAGAACATGATAGATCAGTATTGAGCAGAACAGGACGGGACAGAACAAAATGGAACAGATCGAAACAGAGCAAACAGGTCAGAATGGAACAGATCAAACATAACAAATCAGGACGGATCAGGACTGAACAGATCAAACAGATCAAACAGAACAGGTCAGGGCAGAACGGATCAAACATAACAAATAGTTAAATATGTTCATTTGAAACAAGTATTAAAACAGGAGTACAATTAAAACATCAGAGTAACAGAACAAATCAGTAATGAGCAGAGCAGAACAGTAAAACAGTATAAACAGTACAGTATGCACAGACTAAACAGTGCAGTATGCTCATATAGTGCTCAAGACTGAAATGGTACCAAGAGTCAGTTGTTCTTTCAGAACCAGTTAATAACAGCGTTAAATACGTTCATTTGAAACAGTATTAAAACAGGAGTACAGTTAAAACATCAGAGTAACAGAACATGTCAGTAATGAGCAGAGCAGAACAGTATAATAGTATAAACAGTACAGTATGCATAGATTAAACAGTGCGGTATGCTCATATAGTGCTCAAGACTGAAATAGTACCAAGAATCAGTTGTTCTTTTCAGAACCAGTTAAAAAACAGCGACAGGTTTATTTCAGTACAGGACAGAGAAATCAGACAGAGTAAAGATCACAGCATTTGGGTAAAAGCATGAAATCAGTGTATCAGATAAAACAGTACAGTACAGTATTTTAAAATACAGTAACTAGACAGTGTACTTATACACCAATTCAGGAGTCAGGGTTACTCACAAGACGCAACAGTACAGAACAAAACCAGGACAGACCATACAACAGAACATGACAGACCCGAACTGAACAGGAGAGCAGGACAGTACAAAATCATGTCACGTGTAATACATTATAAAAGAGTATGCATTTAAAAACATGCATTTAAACAGTATGGCAGATAAAATAGTACAGTGAATCAAAATACAGTAACTAGACGGTGTACTTATACACCAAGCCAAAAGTTCCAAGTTACTCACAAACTGTTACGGTTATCTCCTTGCACAAACAATCCGATAACCTCCAAGTACGTTAGGCATCTCCATGTATGTCCTGAATAATCATCATTAATCACAGACAGATCAGAATTCATCCATTCAGGCCTTATTCGTCATCTTAGGTGTCTATCGGTTTACCTAAGATAGCCTAGTAGCCTATCGCCCTCTCATCGGGTTTCATCCGGGGCTATTTCATTCCTTAATTAGGCTTAGTAGTCTTCAGAACTATAATTTAAGTCATTTAGACTTCAATCGGTATCAGTTAGGTTCTTATTTTAACCATAGGGGCAAAATGGTAATTTTGTCATTCTTGCCCCGGACCCAGTCGTGGTTCTCAGAATATCCCATATATTGTATACATGAAGTTCTAACTCTTTTAGACTTGAATCGCTATCAGTTAAGTGCTTATTTAGCCTTAGGGGCAAAATGGTAATTTGTCCATTCTTGTCCCGGACCCTATCGTGGTCCTCAGAATAGTCCACATATCTTAGATATAATTTTCTAAGTCCTTTGGACTTCGTTTGGTATCTGCTTTTGGTCATCGGGACACATTAGTCGTTTCTCGTTTTACGCGTTGACTGTCTCGGAGTCTCATTTAGCCCTTCAGTGTTCATAATTATCCCTATGATAATTTATCAGATCAGTTTGACCTTTATTTGACCTCTACTTTGCACTTACTGTGCTCAGGGGTATTTTGGTCATTTTACGTTTTATAAGATTCTGACTCTGAATCATCATTTAATCATGTTTACAGTTTCACCAGTATCTGGGGTTCTATCGGTATCAATTTCGTCCCAATCGGACTTCATTTGAGCTTCGTACAGTATCAGGGGTATTTTGGTAATTTCATGCGTCATATTTTTTTGGCACCTCAGTTCATAAAATGGACCTTACCATTGGGTAGTACAGTCATTTGTCACTTACAGGTCTGTATTTTTCGGTACTTAATTTCCTAATTTGGACTGCACCGTTGAGTCCAGAATATTTGAAATAGTGAAAATACACTATTTATTTAATTTATTTGGACTCCGTTTGACATATTTAATGTCCAGGGGTAAAATTGTAATTTTACCCATTTAATAAAATAATTAAATAATTATTTAATTAACTTTTTTGGGGCTTAAATGAATAATTTCTCAAAAATCTGGGCCACTGTATAATATTCAAAACTGTTAGGGGTTAAACTGTAATATCAGAAGACTTCAGGGGTCAAAATGCAATTTCTTAAGTTAGGGGTTCAACCCACAGGGTTCAAGGGTCCAAGGATTGAACCGGTCCAAAAATCTCAGAAGCCAACCGGTTCAGTGACCTTAAGAAAACCGGAATAAGATACTCCAGTTATCCCCAATTTCTTTCTTATTCTCGGTTTGGATAGGCCCCAAATCAATTTCCCAATTTCTGATTTATTAACTCTGTTGCCAAACAGCCGAAGTCAGGTTTTAATTTAAAACCTTCAACACCAAAATGGCGCAGTTTCAATAAAACGGTGGCACGCTCATGCGTTGCCACGTGTATGAGTCGGTTGGCCATGACTCGGCCAACTCGGCCGAGTTGACTCCATCTTCCCCAATTCCTCCAACAGTGTCGCCCTAGTTTCTGCAAATTTTCTTCTTCAATTTCGTAGGTTTTCAAGGGCTTTTTTCAACATGTTTTGATTCCAAAACATTTCTGGGAGTCATTCCAACCTTTTGGCATGAATTTAGAGCTTCAAATCCAAAGATCCAGCTCGGTATAACCGATTATTGTGAGGGATTACAGGTCAGTCGTACAGCCTTATTTCTCAACCAAATCCCATGGGGTTTGTCTCTCTGTGACCCTTGTAACAGGGGCTTCAATTCCCCATTCTTAGATCTCGGTTTAGAGGCCTATTTCAGATTTTGGGTCTCATGGCCGAGACTCATAGGTTCGGTTTTGAGGGCTTTCCCATGTTTTTCCAAGTCGCGGGTCAGTATTTATGGGGTCCTAGAAGGGTCTAGATCAGTTCTAGACCATCAAATTTTAGTTTTATAGAGGTCGGATCAGACCTGTTACAGGAAGGCCGTTAATGGCGGTTTTGTTACAGTTTTGGGTTTCTAGGCTTATCCGACTGTCCCAATTGATTCAGAACAATTCCAAGGTCTCACAAGAACATATATATACGGTTCATATAGCTTAAAAATATCAGAAACAATTCCAGATTTAAACAGAAAAATTATGGCAGTTTGGTTGGTTTACCTTGGTTCGGTGGCTTCCTTTCTTCATGGCTTGGTTCAGGCAAGACCTCACTGGTTGCCTCAGTTCAGTCAGAATGCTCAGTCCCCCTCTTCTTCCATAGGGCATCTCTATGGTTACACCCATTGCTCCACATATACATGCATACAAAGTTGTATACACAATCCATGGACACCATCATCTCACTCTCTCTCTAGAACTCTCTCTCTTTCTATAGATCAGTGCACAAAGCTCTCTATACAGATCTGATTTTCTTCCCCCCATGCATATATGGAGATTGTATATCCATATCATATTATCTCTTGATGTTTCATCTCCCCAAATGCATGATGGCATTGCATGCAATTTGGTTGGGAGGAAGGTGTAATCATGGGATAATAGGCATGATGGCTATGGCATAGGGTGATGCATGCTGAGGTGTTGCATGCTTGTGTATTGGCCACTTTGGGGGAATGGCCAAATCTGAATGGTATTTAAATATATATCTTTGCATATATATTTACAAAGATGCTCCTATCCTAGTTGGTATTTTTTTGGTAAACTGAATTCTGTCCAGTTTGGTCAAGGGATCAAATCCTCTTGGCCACATTTTTTTTTTTTTTTGGTCTTTTTCCATATTTCGGGTTAAGGCCACGTTTGGTTGCGCAGTAATTCAATTTTCAATGTTTGCTACATAACTTTCATTCCGTAGCTTCTTTTTCGACGCGGTTTCTTCCGGTTAGTTTCTATTTTAGTTATCTTCAGTGTCAGGGGTTTCGTGTCATTTATTAATCATCCGGGATTTCCCGGGTTAGCTAATTCGGATTCCGTTGGTGTTAAAACGGCGTTATTTTACCGAATTAATCAGTAATCGGGTTCGGGTATTATACCATTCTCTCCAGACATATTTAATTATTTTAATCGGTCTATCATGACCGTCGGGATTATGATTAATTCCCTTAATCATTCATTAAGTCAGTGCTAATTAATAATTAACAACTAATTATTAATTACGCAAGGTCGGGGTGTTACAATATCTGTTTTGAGTTATGAAAACTCAGTAAGTAATACTCCTTTACTCTGCCATGTGTACAGGTCAATATAGAAAAACATAATCCATAAAGAACTAGGATAATGCAATATGCTAGCCAGTCAAGAAATATAGAACTCAATATCAAATGATAGGAAGTCAAATGATAAAGCAATGAAATCTATTCTGCTAACAATATCATATTACTACAGTCATGAGCTGCATCAAGTATAAATTGTATACTCTTAATTAAAAAGCTGTGAAATCTCATGATCATTCATAATAAATAATATGATCAAGCTATGAAATTCAATAATAAATACTGATAACAACAAATGTGGATGCACTTTAACTTGGGGCTTGGCATACCCCTTAAGATCATTTTGTTCCCTTTTCCTCAATCTCTCAGCCAAGCACTAACTCGTCGGTTCAGTACTCGCCTCGCAGATCCCATTTAATTGCCATTTTAATTGCCACTTTTGATTTCATTTTCTCGACCCGTAGGTCTAGTAAGCATCAGATGGAGTTTGTGACTGAGCACAAATTCGGCTACAAATAATATATCGAGATCATGCTAAATCCCATGAAAAGTAAATGCAATAAACACTGTTCTCAGCAGCGAGAATGAAACTGTTGCCTTAATAGGCCAATGTAAGCTGGGCTGTTAAAATCATAAGTCTTGCCCCTTGAGGCCTATGTACAGAGTGTACAGAAATCATGATCAAGATATATAACAGTCAATAAATACTTTCCACAAGATAAAGCAATATCAATGTGGACTCAATAATCGTTCTGGCATGTATGAAATATAATAGATAATATAAGAAAAACTGTTGACATGGATGGGAATGTAACACATGAAGAGATCAGACATTTACTTACCTCTTAAATCGTTTCCTTTCTTTCTCAATAAAATCAAGTCACATTTTCCTTTCTCTTTGAAGTCCTTATTCATCAACAGTTTACCTTTTCATAATCTATGCTATTCATCAAATTTTATGCCTCTTTACTATTGGTTTATCTTTTACTGAAATAGACTTTACTGTTGAGTCTGGAATGTTGAACATAGTCAGTTTAGGCATTCGCAGAACTCAATTTGGACATTTGTGCTAAAAAGGGCAAAACGGTCATTTTGTAATTTTAAGGGTTCTTACTTCTTGGGACCTCTTTTCACAAATCCGACTCCACGGTTGAGTCTGGAATGCTCAAAATAATAAAAATTTACTATTCTTTTATTTTAATCGGAGTTCGTTTGACTACTTTTCAACTTATGGGCATTTTGGTAATTTCTCATTTAAATTAATTATTATTTTATTACTTGGGGTCAAAATCTAATTATTCAACATTCTGGGTCAATGTCTAATTATCATAAAGTCCTATTCCAATTTGGAATAGCCAAACAACGGATATCTCTTAAACCTTGGATAAGCTATCCTTGTTCTCATTTTCAATTTAATTTCTATCTACTATTTTTGCATCCAAACAACCCCAAATCAGCATTTTTAAACTTTTAAAAATCATAAAATATTTGTATCTAACCCATGGGTGGTTGGGCGGGTCAACCCGACTCGATCCATGGCCCAAAAACACAAAATCCCAACACACAGCACGCACAGTCGTGTGCCGGTCACCTTCTCCAGCGACGGTAGCCATTTTTTGGTGACTTCTCGACGTCCGACCACCTGGGTCCTCTTTTACTCCTCATGGGATTTCCATATCTACCATCAGAATTCAGTTTGCATCATCGGAAGGCCTCGAAAAATGGAGTTGCAGCCAACTCCAGCAAGCTGTCCCAATTTTTTGGCGAACTGAATTTTCACCTTCTCATAGCTTTTTAGCCATTGTTTTGAACCCAAATTTTACCTACAAGTTGCTACACTTATGGGAAACAATTTTCAATTATAAAACGAGCTAAAACGATCTAAAACCCAATGACCTGGAATTTTTCTTCAAACTTTAAATTGGTTTTTCTCACTCGTTTCTTCACCAAATGAGTTGCGGTTTCTTCCTAAATTTACCATTTTTCATGCTATTTAAAACCATGTAATTCTTTCTAAGCTTTAAGAAATTCTACAAAAAAGTCAAAAATTTATAACTTGAAATATACAGTAAATTTTCTCACATTTTTCTTTCTATTTCTCCTTCTTTCTTCTTTTGTTTCCTACTTCTGAATGGTTTATAATTTCTCTAAAGGTCTCAGCTCCTTTCTTTGCTTCTTTCTTTATGCTTTTCTATATAACCCTACACACATATATACATATATGCACTAACTGCCCCCTTACTATTTTCTCTTTCCTCACTCTTTTCTTTCCCACTTGCAACCCTTATTGCTGACTTTTCTTTTCCCTATTTCGACTGAGACTTGGTCTCTTTTCTTTCAATAGGATATTATGTATATTGTATAAATATCACCCACACACAACTCACATATCAGTACCCACTTCTGCCGACACTACCTTCCAGCACACTACTTGCATGCTTAATGTGTCTATATATATATATATTATTTTGTATATTATATACTTATATATATATTTTATAATACATCATTTATATTTCATATACTATACATATATCTTTATATGTAAACGTACTTATACACGTATTTATACATGTATATATATACTCTATTTACACACACACACACATATATATATGTATGTAAAATTACATATATATGTGTATATCTTAATATATTTATGTAAAATTACATTATGCATATACTTCGAGGCGTGTACTTGTATACGTGCATAATTTCCCGTATATATATATATATTATGTTTATATTTATATATACACACATATATATTATCTTGTATATGTATATATGTATATTCTCATATTTTATTTAAAATGTACTGTGCACGTATATCGAGGCATGTAAGGGCCTACGTGCACGATTTTCTCTACCGTTTGAGTTTATCATATAGTACTCTTGAGTACTCAGGATTTCTTGTAACTACTTCTCGTATATTTAAATATTGTATTTTACTCTTATTTGTGATTCTCGTTATTCATCTCGAACTGCGTGTCTATTACTGTACATAACTTACTATGATAGCTCGGGTTTATTTTGGTATTATATTTATCGGTTCAGTCTGCTCGTACTTGGCTCGTCCTAATCTCGTGATTCTTTGAGATCATGACTTCTACTATTTACCTCAATATTCGTACCCATTTATTGTATACTACTCATCAGGATAGTTTGTATATTTGAGGTCTATTATTCTCGGTCTGAATCTGGTCTCGGTTTACTTTTGATATTATGTTCATTGCGTGATTAAAGCTCGATATTATTATTTGACTCTTTTAAGATATAAATGAATTTATTCTATTTTATTCGGAACTCATGTTCGGTTAAAACTAGTATTACACTACTCAACCCAGTCTACCTCGATTTACATGTCAAAATTTGGGTTAGGGTATTATAGAACCCGTTAGTCAGATGTCAAAATGTTGCCAGAAAAGGGTTGCCGTCGCCGGGGAGGATGACTGGCACACGGCTGGGCAGCACTGGTGCGTGTTGGAATTTTGGGCTTTTGGGTCATGGGTTCGGGTCGGGTTGTCCCCCCCAGCTGCACTTGGGTTGGAGCATAAAACGGTGCAGCTTTGGTAAATTTTAAAATGTGGATTTGGGGTTGTTTGGACATAATAGAAATTAAATTGAAAATGGAATAGGGATAGCCTATCTAAGGTTTGGGCTTATCCGTTGTTTGGCTATTCCAAATTGGAATAGGGCTTCCTAAAATCAGAATTTGACCCAGAATTTATGATAATTATGATTTGACCCCAAGTGAATAAAATAATATTTAATTTAAAAGAAAAATTACCAAAATGCCCTTAAGCCAAAAAGGAGTCAAACGGACTCCGATTAAAGTAAAAGAAAATGAATTTTTATTATTTCGAGCATTTTGGACTAAACGGTGGAGTTTGATCTGTGAAAAGAGGTATCAAGAAGTAAGAACCTGTAAAAGTGCAAAATGATCCTTTTGCCCTTTTTAGTACAGAAGTTTGAATTGAATTCTGCGAAAGCCTAACCGACTTTGTTCGACGTTACGGATTCAATGGTAAAGTCTAAATTGGTAATAGAGATACTTATGGTCACAAGGCATAAAATTTGATGAATAGTATTAAAACTGAGACGTGTTTACTGATATATAGGAAACTCGAAAGGTAAGGGCAGAATCACGAGATACTGATCTAAGATTGCGCTTTTAAGGTAAGTAAAACCTATTCTCTTCCATATGGTATTTCCAAGCCAAGTTTATTCCATTTACTGCCGAACTTGTACTCTTAAACGTACCTGATATTATTGTTTTCTACAATGTGATATTGTTCTATCTTGTGGACATGATTGACTGCTATATCATTGTTATCATGCCGTACCATACCTTGAAAAGCCTACTGTTATGTCTTTACTGAATATATGATATTCTATTTTTATACTCTTATGGAATCATGTATGATCATGTTATGTTTATATAGACCTGATTTGTGCTCAGTCACAATATCCATCTGATGCCTTCTGATCTACTAAAGACCTACAGGTCAAGTCTGTGAACGGACATATGGCAATACATTGGAGTTTTGTTTGATTGGAGTTTCTATTGGGGGGTATGCCGGGCCCCAAAAGACCGAGGGCGTGCCGAACCCTGAAATAGTGTAAATGCATATCTTATATGATTGATATGACTATGATTGTTGAATGACACTATCCCTTATGATTTATCTTATACAAAATGACCTTCTTTGTTGATTTGATTGTGATCGATTTATTATGGCAGGACATTCATGTTGATACATTGTTAATCGAGAGTTTCATGTTGATATTATATTCATTACTCCTTATTGAACATTGTGACCCACTGTTTATTGGCCATTATAGCAATTGTTCTCATTGGCTATCACATCATCTCTTTTCTTATGATTGGATATCATATTCTTATTTATGGATTCATATTTTTTATAATCACCGATACTAGTGTTGGAGATGGGAATTTACTTGTTAAGCTTTTGTAGCTCATTCCATCTTACTTACCAGTTTTCAGGTAGTGACGCTACAAGACCCCAGTAGAAGTCTGAGTGTAGGAGGACATTTTGAGGAAATGTACCAGTCTATGATGTAGTTCTCCCATGTATTCACCACCTACGGGTGCTAGTTATGTTTAGTTCTTGAATTAACATTTGTAGAACCATATGATATATTACAGACTTTCGTTGATTATTGTATTGATAAGACTTTTGCTGATTATTGTTTTAAATTTTTAGTACATTGCAAATTAGTACTATGATACAAGAATGAAAAAAGTTGGGACAGCCATAGGGTCAGTCTCGCGACACGAGATCCGCATAGGACGGGTTTCGGGTCGTGACAGAAAGGGTATAGTCACAGGATACTGATGTAGGAACGTATTAAAAAGGTAAGTAAAACCTAATCTCTCACATGTGGTATTTCCAAGCCAAATTTTTTCCATTACTGCCGAACTTGTACTCTTGAACGTACCAGATATTATTGTTTTTCACAATGTGATATTGTTTTATCTTGTGGATAATTATTGACTAATATATCATTGTTATCATGTTATACCATGCCTTGAAAGGCCTACTGTTATGTTTTACTGAATATATGATATTCTATTTTTATACTCTTATGGAATCACGAATGATCATGATATGTTATGAATGCTGGATTTGTGCTCAGTCACACTATCCATTCGATGCTTTCTGATTTATTGGAGACCTACGGGTTAAGTCCGTGAACGGACATATGGAAATTCATTGGAGATTTCATTGGGGGGCTATGCCGGGCCCCGAAAGACTAAGGGCGTGCCGAACCTTGAAACAGTTTAAATGCATCTCTTATGTGATTGATCTGTCTGGGATTGTTAAATGACACTATCCCCTATGATTTATCTTATACTGAGAGAACATTCCTTATTGAATTGATTGTGATCGATTTATTATGGCAGTACATTCATGTTGATACATTGTTATTGAGAGTTTTATGTTGATGTTATATTCACTACTCCTTATTGAACATTGTGACCCCCACTGTTTATTGGCCATTATGGCAATTGTTCTCATTGGCTATTACAACATCTCATTTCTTATGATTGGCTATCATATTCATATTCATGGATTCATGTTATTTTATGATCACCAATACGAGTATCAGAGATGGGAATTTACTTGCTGAGCTTTGTTAGCTCATTCCATATTACTTACCATGTTTCAGGTAGTGACGCTACAAGACCCCAGTAGGAGTTTGAGAGCGTAGGAGGACATTTTGAGGAAATGTATTAGTCTATGATATAGTTCTCCTGTGTATTCACCACCCACGAGTGTTGTTATGTTTAGTTCTTAAATTGACACTTGTAGAACCATATGATATATTGTAGACTTCCGCTGATTATTGTATTGAAAAGAATTTCATTGATTATTGTTTTAAATTTTTACTACATTGCACATTATTACTATGATACATGAATGGAAAAAGTAAGGACGGCCTTAGAGTCAGTCTTGCGACACGAGATCTACATAGGGTGGGTTTTGGGTCATGACAGTTTGGTATCAGAGCTATAGGTTTAGATTGTGAATCATGGGAGACAAGATTAGATTACTAAATTGTTAAGTCTAAGCGTCAATCGACAGATAATATGGACATTACTATTATAGAATGTTATGGCAATACTGACAATTATCTCATGTGAATATCACCTGATTATCTTTTACAGCAAAGGTTAACACAAGGAATACATCGATAGTTATGGATCGCATAGGTTGCTTAGAGCGACTGATGGAAAGGATTATGGAGGCTTTACCTAGGATTCAGCCCATAGATAATGCTTTATTACTATGCTAGACTCATTATGAATGCTGACTACTTATCTTATGTAAATGCTAATTGTTATCTTTTACAGCAAATAATAAACACCAGGAAAGGATTAGGCTACTATATTGGTAGTCACAGGTACTTTTCTAGTTATTCATAATGTTTATAGACTACTTAGATTTTGTGTTAACTCTACGCACTTATTTATGTCTCCACATTTCCACTGAATTGAACTTAGCAAGTGAACGATTAAACTATAGATTTATTGATTCCATTAAATCAGGAAAGTTATTGTTGGAGAATGTTAGATAGGAAAACATGTGAACTCTAGGCTATTTACTGAACCAATTTTATATTACCATGAGGATCATTGTTTAAGAAATGTTAAACCTAGAACACACCTAGATACAGATCAGGAGCACAGGTATTCTCAATGATTACCCATAGTTGAAAGTTAGGCCTAGTGTTATGGAAGAAATGGCATTTAGAAACCAACACAAATACTATGAGTTCCTTATGATACTTGGGAACGACATAAACCCCAGATGTATTTGTAGACTTAATGAATAGAGTTCTATAAAACCTACTATACCTATCCTGCCAAACCAGTGATACCAGGAGATGATCAGGGCATTAAGTTTGAATTATTAAACTCGGTTGATATAAAAGACTTGGTGTCAGAGCAGTCTAGTGATAAGTGGTTTATGGGAGATAAGACTAATGTACTAATATTATCAATGTCTAAGTAGAGTCAGTCAGTAGATGAATCCTGACATTGATAGATAGACCCTTATATAAATTTTAACTGTTGATTTTTTACAGTGAATAGTTTTGGGAGATGATCAGGCTACTGTACCAGTAGTCACAGGTATTTTTTCAATTGTTTGCAAATGCTCAATATTGTTAAATGTTAGTTCTACATATTGATTTATAGCTCCAACATTTACTACTAGTTGAACATAGAAACAGAACTCCTGAGTTATATGTTATTTGTTCAATTTCTACCAAGAAAATGATTGATGATAGATATTATGCAAGACACAAGTAGAGTAAGTAAGTAACATAAATACACGATTACTATTTGATCTAATACTCGTAGAATTTTTAAAGACATTGATGAGCTAAGTGATTTCATGATTGATAACTTCTAAAGGCAATAACAGATTTAAATGCTAAGATTTATAATCTTTAGAATGAACTACATACTCTTATAGATATGAATGATTACTTGATAAATGAGATAGAATGAATTGGAAGAGTCATTATCACTGAATGTTATACATTGAAGAAATCATTAGTAAAGAATGATATACATAGAGTATAAGAAGTACAGATCATAAGTGTACAATTATTAGCTAATCTGAGAAAGAAATTGATGATTTAAACACAATTAAATGATTTGTGACTGCTAGAAGATGAAAGCAAGTCAAGATACTAAAGGTTAACTAGTTTTTGGAGAAAGGCTATATGTTATGGTGAAGGTTGATGATTCTTGAACAACTAAGATGAGCAAGTAAATAGTGATCCTTAAGAATAGTAGTATACTAAGGCAAAATGATGAGAATTCTTGAGAATATGACACTGAACATATTGAAAGAAGTTTCGATAAATGATATGGATAGATGAACGAGGCTTGAATAGGAGATAGTAGTTCTACTTAAGAAAACTTAGAAGGAATCATAGTGATATTGAAATTAGTAATCCTTGATGATTATTCTATCTTATGAAAACATGTACTTGATATCTATTGGGTTACTAGTTGATGATTGTTCTGTATTGAGAGAGCCATTGAGAATTGAATTTCTAGATTATGGACTTAATGTTTGCAATTAGATGATTGTCCTATATTAAGAGAGTTGTTGAGAATTGAATTCCTATTTAGGGCTTATGAACTTGATATGTAAGATTAAATGATTGTTCTATATTGTGAGAATTAGTGAAAGTTGAAATTAAATTCCATAATGAACGAGGAAAACGGTTAGTGCTCATTGGAAGATAGAAGTTAACATAGAATTGGAAATATGACGCTTTGAAAAGTAGTGAATTTTTCAATAACATCCAGACAGAGTAGTAACACCTTGAAAGGCGATACATACGACAGGTGACAGTTAATTAGAATACTTATACACTGAAAGGGAATAGATGTTGCAATGAATTAAGAGATGAGAGATAGTCTGAAGGAAACTTAAATGGGTAAGTACATGAGAGATTGATGACGTACCAGAAATGTGAAAAGTCTTGAGTAAGTTATAAATAGACCCTGATAGGGTAAAAGATGAATAGAGTTTTAAAAACATTTACTAAATGAATGAGATTGTTAGAATTTGATGTTATGAAATGTAATGATTTTCTGACATATGATGACTAAAGTATTAGAAAATATTTGATAAATCTTAGAAATGATCCGAGAAATAGATTTGATATAAATAATGGATGATACTCTGTCAAGCTAATTGAAAGTAAGTGATAAATAATCCTAAGTAACTTTTAAGGAGTAATCTAAACGATTGTAAAATATTGAAAGTGTAGTAAACCATTTAGAGAGAGAGAGAGAGCATGGAATGAAATGATATATAGAATCGTAGAACCTACTACAAGAATGCTTACGAGTATTGAAAAAAGTAAAGATCTGTGAACAGTAAGGGAATTATGAATTGTATTAATTTTAGAAAGCTTAAATTATTTTTAATAAAACCCAGACCAAGATGTACCATGTGATTTTATAACCTTGAAAAGACGATGAAGTATATAAAAACTCCTTGAAATATAAATGAAAATCCTCTAAAGAAGGGAATTGGTTAAATAATGTATGATAAAGAATGGAACGTAATGCGACATGCAGTATACCCATGATCAGTGTTAGAATTCATACAGGAATATAAGATAATGTGAAAGAGAATAGAGTACATGACTAAAAGTGGTAATTACAAAAAAACAAGATTCAAGTGAAATTGTATTGATCCAGGAGACTAACTGAAAAGATAATAGAATTTTCTAGATTATGAGCGTTCGAGTTTTGTGGACAAAACTCAGTTTAAAGGGGAAGAATGTAATACCCTGACCCGGGATATGTCACGTAAATTGAGGTAGACCGGGTCGAGTAGTGTAATACCCAGTTGTAACCGAGCTGTTAAGGCTCTATATCATGATATCATATGGACTGAACGATTTTGGAATGGAATGGTTTCAATTGTACAGTTAGTGCCTGGCAACACCCGAGCAACCCAGAACTGAGCATCGTAATACGTGTACATACACAACTCACGTATGTGTATGTATGTATGTATATGTGTGTCTTTAAAAATGAGTGTATGTACGTATCTGTAGAAATATGTATACATGTATATAAATGGATATATATATATATATATGTATATAATTAGGTATAAATAATGTATATAAATATACACAAATACATACAGTATTTTATAATATAAGTATATATGATATAAATTAGAAATGAAAAAAGGAAAGATGGACTGCCATGCTTGCTGCATGGCAGTGTGCATGTGTGACTAGTGTGTATACAACTAGCATGGGTTGTGTGTGTTGGGAAAGGCAGCAAGCTGTCGACACCAAGGGGGCAAATGGACAATAGAAAAAATATATATATATATATATATATATATATATATATATAAAACAAATATCCTTGAGGTTTAATGTGGAAGAAAGAGAGGTGAGAGGCGGTGGAAAAGCAGTCCAATATGACTGCAATGAAGGGAGGAAGAAAGAGAAAATGTAGGTGCAACAACTAGGAAAATTATCTATAAATACCGAGGGGAGTTTGAGAGAAATCAGAAAACGGAGAAGGAAATTGAAGAGCTGAGACTGAGAAGAGGAGTTCTAAAAGTTCAGAAGTAAAAGCCAAGTGACTTAAAAGGGTTACTGCAAGTAGAACTGAGAAAAATCAGGTGAGTGGTCAAGTTTTTGTTTTTATGATTCAGAGCATAAACTTAGATTTCATTGATAGGGTCTGAATTAGCATGGAATGGGGACTATTTGGGAAAAAGAATCAAAGAAAATAATGCAGTGAGGAGAGAGAAAAGGGCAGTTGCAGGTTTAGGGGGATAATCGGGTTTTGGTGAAATTACACATAAACTCTCATTTCTACAATGTAGAACTGTTATAAATAGATCCCTATCATGTTTAGAATTAAAATTGGCCTTCAGAAGTGACTCAGAAGTCACGAAACTGAGAGGGAAAGCTTGGTCGGAGAATCGGTCGGAGTTACTATTCACTCTATTTGTGAAGTTAGGGTGATCCAAACGGAAAATCGAGGGTAGATTCGTAACCTCCATGAAATTATGAAGGAAACTGCATTGAGAAAGAGTGGAAAATCGATTGGAAAACAGTGGCCGTCGTCGAAAAAGATGACGGAATTTCACAAGAACTCTACCGAAAAATCAAGGAAGACGATGTATAGTGTTTTCCAAAACGGCACTGTGTTGGGTGAGATTTTGAGTAAACTGTGTCGTTTTGAGTGCGGCTGTTTTAAATTAAAACCAGAAATGGGAGTGTTTGGGTGCAGACTTAGTAAATTGAATTTGAATTAAAATAGGAATAGGGATATCCTATCCCTTGTTCCGTTAGTGTCCACTGTTTGGGTAAACTGAATTAGAATAACCAAAATCAAAAATTCTAATTTAGCCCATGAATTTTAGAAATTTTAAAGTGACCCCAAACTTTATAGTTATTATGAAAGGATCCACATAATATAATATTAATTAAAATAAAAAGAAAGTTACGAAATTGCTCCTAAGTCAAAAAGAAGTGAAACAGACTTCGATTAAAGTAAAAGAATAGTGAATTTTTATTATTTCAAGCATTCTAGACTCAACGGTGGAGTTTGATTTGTGAAAAGTGGTCTCGAGGAGTAAGAACCCATAAAAGTACAAAATGACCATTTTGCCCTTTTTAGTACAGAAGTCTGAATTGAATTCCGCGAAAGCCTAAACCGGCTTTCTTAGACATTCTGGACTCAATGGTAGAGTCTAAATTAGTGAAAGAGATACTTATAGTAACAAGGCATAAAATTTGATGAATACTATTAAAATTGAGACGTGTTTACTAATATATAGGGAACTCGAAAGGAAAGGACAAAGTCACGGGATACTGATCTAGGAACGCATTAAAAAAGTAATTGAAACCTAATCTCTCACATGTGGTATTTCCAAGCCGTATTTATTGCATTACTGCCGAACTTGTGCTCTTGAACGTACCAAATATTATTGTTTTTCACAATGTGATATTGTTCTATCTTGTGGAGATTTATTGACTGTTATATCATTGTTATTATGTTATACGATGCCTTGAAAGGCCTACTGTTATGTATTTATTGAATATATGATATTCCATTTTTATACTCTTATGGAATCACGAATGATCTTGATATGTTATGAATGCCGGATTTGTACTCAGTCATAATATCCATTCGATGCTTTCTGATTTACTGGAGACCTACGGGTCAAGTCCGTGAAGGGACATATGGAAATTCATTGGAGTTTTCATTGGGGGGTATGCCAGGCCCCAAAAGATCGAGGACGTGTCGAACCCTGAAACAGTATAAATGCATCTCTTATGTGATTGATCTGACTGTGATTGTTGAATGACACTATCCCTTATGATTTATCTTATACTAAGAGAACATTCCTTATTGAATTGATTGTGATCGATTTATTGTGGCAGTACATTCATGTTGATACATTGTTATTGAGAGTTCCATATTGATGTTATATTCAATACTTTTTATTAAACATTGTGACCCCCACTGTTTATTGGCCATTATGGAAATTGTTCTCATTGGCTATTATAGTATCTCATTTCTTATGATTGGCTATCATATTCATATTCATGGATTCATGTTCTTTTATGATCATCAATACTAGTGTTAGAGATGGGAATTTACTTGCTGAGCTTTGTTAGCTCATTCCATATTACTTACCATTTTTCAGGTAGTGATGCTGCAAGACCCCAGTAGGAGTTTGAGAGCGTAGGAGGACATTTTGAGGAAATATATTAGTCTCTGATGTAGTTCTCCCATGTATTCATCACCCATGGATACTGTTATGTTTAGTTTTTAAATTGACACTTGTAGAACCATATGATATATTAAAGACTTCCGCTGATTATTGTTTTAAATTTTTAGTACATTGCACATTATTACTTGATACAGGAACGGAAAAAGGAGGGACGGCCTTAAGGTCGGCCCCGCGACACGAGATCCACATAGGGTGGGTTTCAGGTCGGTGACATCGTTGATCCAAAACACAGGATTACTCACCTCAAACCTTTAGTCAGCTATGCTAACTCCTTTTCCTTTGTTTGTAGTTCCTATAGCATGAGTCAAATATATACAACCATATATTAGAACATAATTGAGGCATTTCCATTAGCCACTTATTATTTTATAGCCTTAGGCTTAAAGCTGGGTCTCGTCTTCCATTTCTAATTTCATTTAATAGCTAAATAATAGTTCGGGATGTAATGCTTATTACCTTATTTGTCGTTTCCTATTTTTTGGAGTTTATTTAGGCTTAACGAATCTCACCATTGAGTCTGAAACGTCCGAAATAGTTAAAATAGACTGCCTTTTATATTTAATTGGCTTAGGGTATTATTAGGGGTAAAATGGTAATTTTATATTTTATGTGTCTTATTTTTTGGGACTTAATTTCACAAATCGGACTCTGCTGTTGAGTCCGGAATGCCCAAAAAGATTGGGTTACACCATATTTTTATTTTATTTGAGCATCGGAGCCATTTTATTAAATTAAAATAATTTAATTTATTTAATTCCTTTTTATATATTATATGATATTATATATATATATATATATATTCAGGTAGCATTTTCACAAAGTGCCTTAGTGGCACAGTGGCTAACTCACTTGGCTTAGGTGCTATCCTTTCACGCACATTAGGGTTTGAGTCTAAGGGCCGCCACTCTGCGTATTTTTTTCTTTGAATTTTCCTTAAACTAAACGACGGACAAGTACCTAATCCATGGATAGGATATCCCCTATACTGAACAGGGTTAATTAATTAATTTACTATCCATGCAACCAAACACCCCATTTACATTTTAAATTCAAACCAATACTGCGCCGTGTCAGTTATAACCCAAACCCGTTTCAGTTTTGTCGAGGCCAGACCCGACTCTGACCCATAACCCGACACTACACTGCTTCTTCTTTAGCATAACTCCAGTGTCTTCTTCGGCGTTGGCCAACCATCTTCGGTGGAATTCTGAGCTATTTCCAATGGGATTCAACTCTATATTTCTCAAGGATTCCATTTTTGGTTTCCAAATTCAGGTTTTCTGCTCGGAAGCACTCGAACTAAGGTTTCACAATTGGGCTCCGAATAGAGCCCAAGTTTTCGGTGACATCATTTCTTCCTATTTCGTGGTGTTTTACACAATATTTCTTCTTTATTTTTCTTCTTATACACTTCTGGGATTTAGGGGAACACTTCCTCGATCCTTAAATCACTCAAATTCACCAAAAATCCTCACCACTCGAAATATTCATCATACCTATAACTCCTATTTAATCTTTCATTTTTCCACCAAATCACTCCCTATTTCTTCCTAAATTCACCATATTTTATATACGTTTTGGCCCTATGGTCATTTAGAGGTTTTATTTATGTTTTTACAAACCCAGTTTAATAATAGTTCAAATTTATAAACTTCAAATTGAAAGCCGTACCTACTTTGACTTTCTCTTTCTTCCATTTTTTTTTTTCTTCTATCTCTATCTCACGTTTTGCCGTATCCTTGCTTTTCTCTCTTTCTACCTTATTTTCTCTCTACAAACACCTCACATATTCCTCACACAAGTTCAGTCAGTGCCCATAATAATCCATAGCTCTCATGTTGGTTGATATATATATCACCATCCACTTTTGGTGGGCTCATACATATATATTTATAGCCCACCCACACATAGTTGTCCACACTAGACATGTCCACATATATGACTCAACTGTATATATAAATATATATATATATATATATAACACTCATCTCACATATATGCACAAACATTATTTGTACATATATATGTATATATATACATATGTCTCACATTTATCCTTTGATATAATAACATTATATATAATGTATATATATTATCCCATATATCATATTATATATATATATATATGTTTACATAAAATAATAATGGTATAGGAGGGGTCCAATGGTAGGCTACCATTTCAATATTGAGTGTGCCGACATTCAGGCTTATTTGAATATAGACATATATTTGGTGAAATATGTAGCATTCATGTGCTTCAGCCACATTGGCTTATTTTAAAACATAAGTCATTCCTACTTTTTGGGTCTCGGGATCAAATCCCTTGACCAATACTTTGACTTTATTATTTTATGGCTTTCATTTTGCTCATGTTATTTTATGGATTTTATATGTTTGGGTTAATTCTTCATAATTATTGCCATTTTAGCTCTTATAGTCTCTAATGTTTAAATTAGTAAATTAATTTTTGATAATCGGGACGAGTTGTTATACCGACCGCTTGAAGACTAGGAACAACTTGCAGAGGCAAGGAACACTACAACGCATAAAATGTTCTAGAGTTTTAAACCACCAAGGTTTGATGGTTTCGTATCTACGATCGACACTGAGGCATGGGTCATAAAAATGGAACGTATATTTACAGGGCTACCCTGTACCGAGGAGCAGAAGGTCTCCTTTGCTGCCTTTGCCTTTAAGGATGCAGCATACCGATGGTGGCTCCTAGAGAAAGAAAGAGAACCTTTAATGACCTGGGTGCAATTATTAGAGGTCTTCTATGACAAATATTTCCCACGGTCAACTAAGAACCAGAAAATAGCAGAGTTTGCAACCCTCACCCAAGGGAATATGACTGTCGAAGAATACGAGGCCAAGTTCATGGAGCTGGCATGTTTCTTGCCCCATACCATTGCCACGGGGGACCTAAAGGCTAGGAAATTTGAAAATGGCCTCAGGGACAACATCAAGTATAGGATTGAGCCCTTCGAGCTTTTAACATACAATGGAGTGGTAAACCATGCCAAGATCTTTGAGAGGGCTAGAAATACTCTAGCCTAGAAGAAAGATAAAAATAAGACTGGCACCGGTCCTCAACTGATAAAGAGGACTAAGACCGGGGCTAAGAGTACGACTTTGTGAATGAGGGGGGTAAGACCAGCCAAAAGACTTCAAAGACCCCACTGTGTCGTACCTGTCAAAAATGTCATTTTGCACCCTGCCGGCAACTCGTTGGGGCCTGCTACAAGTGCGGGCAAACAGGGCATCTCATAAAGGGTTGTTCAAAATGGAACCAACCTACTAAGGAACCCACTGTAGTAGCTTCTTTAGTTGCACCGCAATCCCAAGCCTCGACAGCCGAGAAACTAGGAGGAAGCAAAGAACCCATGAGGTACAGTTGAATATTCAATCCATTCTCTAAGGCTGCACGGACCCCTATTGGTTAGCTAGGTACCTTGTCCAACACTTGACTACTAAGGCATACAAATATTTTAGATACTTATAATGAGGAAGAAAAAGGGGCAGAGTCATATAACGATCGAGAACCTTTGAGTTTTGAGGACAAAACTCTTTTAAGGAGGGGAGAATATAACATCCCGACCTAATTAATAGGAATTAAGTCACTAATTATATATTAGAGATCTTATAAGTAAAATAGTAATCAAGAAAACTAACCGAGAAAAAATATAAATGCTTCAATAATGATAAGACCTTAATTATCAAGGCTGACACATGAAGAAAATAATCAAAATCATAAGACTTTGATTTGTGAAATCGATACGTGGAAGAAGTGAATGAAAAATGCAAGTACACAAGAAGGAAAATAAAAATAAAGCACAAATGAAAAAATGAGGTAAAATATCTAAAAATGCCAAACAAGACATAAGAAGGAAAATAAGGCTTAAATGTTGGTCAATAGGTTTGATCCTGATATACCACATAGTGATAGACCAATCTCTATGTGACACGTGTGACTACAGACCAGTTAAAGCTCAGCCATATAGAGTAGACTCAGACACTTAGCCTCCAGAGCTCACAAGACCAAACACAAGGCCTTCAGAGCATCCCTCAGGGTTAAGAGCTCGTCACTGCCTTGAATATCCTACCGAGCTAAGGAAAAGAAAACAGTCTTTAACAAGGAAACTGCCACTTACGAATATCTATCAAGCGCAATGTCCAAAATGGTAACTGCCATTCTCTGATGATCAAATCCCTACACTCACGGCTCCAAATCCTAATCAACTTAGGAAACCCGCAACCTATAAATAAAACCCTAAGGTACGTTGTTACATTCATGCTCATTCTTTGGTTTACAATTACAGTCTTTTAATTCAGTTTTATTGACTTAAGCATCAGAGCAGCTACCGTAGGAGCCAATCCGGTCGCCCTCTGATCCTTCTCTTTGAGTGTTCCTCAGGCAACGGAGTTCGGAGCCCCTACCGACTAAAAAGTGTAGCATCAGCTGGCACCGTTTGTGGGGACGACAATCATTTTTTTCCAACAAAGGTTCTCTCTTCTCTACGAACCACCTTATTCCCCTTCTCATTAGGGAATCATGGCTCCCAATCTCCAACCGAGAAAGAATGCTCAAAATCCTCAAAACACTAAACCTCGGCCGCCTGCTAGATGAGGAAGGGGACAAACAACTGATCCCATGCAGCAACAGCTTGACCTAGTTAAGCGACAGAACGAGTTAATGCAAGAACAACTCCTTGCCATCTCTAGAACTCTGGCACAACTCACCCAGAATCCTAGGGGCAACCCCCTTCAACTGCTCGTCGGCATGGCCGACAATGGGGCACAACCTTTTGCCGCTACCATGAGTGGATTGCCCAACATGGAGGTCCCCGTCGAGCAACCAACACATCCCCCTAGAACCATGCATGGGGGAGGAGATCCCCAGCCATCGACTGCTACTGGCAGAGGGGCACCAGCCTTCAACCCAGTAGTACACTACCGAAGTACCACAAGGATCCCAACTCCAATGGCTTTTGGGGTAAACACAGCACCCCCTGAGTTCTAGCCACAAGCAACACCAGTTCCCCTAGTTCAGGAACACCAAAATCCTCCTCCAACCGTAGGACATGACAATCTCGTTCATACGGGAGCCGAAACTTCAAGGCAAGAATTACAACAAATCTCGCCTAGGGACCCACGGAGGATTAAAGAGGTTGCGGACTCTATGGACCGCACTGCTGCTATGAGAGGTAGCCAAATCCCTCTAGAATAGGATGAGCTAGCTGGGCTGCTCGGAAGATTTGCCACGCCGTTCACTCCTACTATCATGGCTTAGGAGAGGCCAAGGAAATTTGTTGTCCCAAAGTTCACCCTTTATGACGGGACTGGGGACCCAAGGGACCATCTATCTCATCACCAGCACACTATGGCACTACATGGGGCTTCCAATGCCTTTATGTGCCGTACAGTCGTAACTAGCCTCAAAGGCACTATTTTGAAGCGGTTTCACCACCTCCTACTGAGCTGAGTCACCAGCTTCTAAGAGCTCGGCAAGCGCTTCCTTGACAAGTTCATGACTAGCAGAAGGTTAAGGAAGGGCCGAGAGTTCTTGTTCAATGTAAAACAATCCCAAGGGGAGCCTCTCCAGGATTACATTACACGTTTCAACACCGAGCTTACAGAAATTACAGATTGCAGCCCAAGCTTTCTCGTGGCTGCTATGACCTCTGGCCTTGCTCAAGGAGGCTTCAGGGATTCTCTGACAAAGAGCCCCTTTACCGACATGACAGCCCTCATGGATCGGGCTAGGAAGTACATAAACCTGGAGGAAGCAAAGAATACCTCTCAAAAGGTTAAAGAGCAAGCCCAACAGGACGACCAGAAGAAGGATTCCAGTGCAACTAGGAAAAGGGTCAGAAGCCCAGATAAAAAAACGACCTCTAGAACTCTAGATATCACTGGATTAAGGGGATTTACCACTTTCACTCCTCTGAACACCTCCTTAGCTCACATACTTTGGCAAGTCCAAACACGTGAAAACCTAAGGTGGCCAGAACCGATGAGAGGCAAAACTTGGCAACAAGAACCGGAGTAGGTATTGTGATTCCACAAGGACTACGGGCATGCAACTGATGCATGCAGATCCCTAAAACTAGAAATTGAGCAGCTCATACGGAGAGGATGGTTGCGGGAGTTTGTCAAGTAGGACGGAGGCAAAACCATCGTGATGACAGACCCCAACAAAGGAGGCTGAAATAGTGGCTGGAACAAAGAGATGGACGGAATGAGCCTCAGTAGCAGAACAATCAGGTTATCTTCGTCCTCTTTGTAGACACCCCAGCATCAGGAACGTCTAATAGAGCAAGAAAATGGTATGCTCGGGAGGCCAGAATTGCTCCCAGTATCTTATAGATCACTAATGTTGAGAAAAAATTGAGGCCAGTACCTGAGATCCAGTTCTCAGATCAAGATTTTGCAAGGGTGCACTGTCCTCACAGTGACGCCCTCGTCATCTCTCTCAAGATTTCCATCTTTGAGATCCGAAGAGTCCTGGTGGACAAAGGGAGTTCTGCGAATGTGCTATTTTACGAACCTCTTAAATAGACGAAGATCAATCCCAACGAAATTAAACCCACCGTTGCAATCATGGTAGGATTTGATGAGAACCTTAGTACCCCACTAAGGAGGATTGATCTTCAAACCACAACAGGAGAAGGAGATGGGAAAAAGACCACGATCTCAGAATACATGGTTTTGAACGCCAAGTCCCTTTACAACGTCATAATTGGAAGACCTTGGCTATACCAAATGGGAGCGGTCACCCCGACCCTCCACCAATGTCTAAAGTACGTCCCTAATCATGCTGTCTACTCCATCAGAGGATGTCAACCGACTTCTCAAGAGTGTCACACTCTCATGCTCAAGGAGGGGGCCTCCAAATAGCAATTATTGCATGCTCGTGAATGTGTTGATCCAAACCTCTCCCATCATCACGAGGTGAAAGACTGCCTTTCTAGAATTGATGAGCTTCTAAGCCCTAGAGGAAGGGACAGCAGAGTTAAGCTCGTAGGGGACCCCATCAAAGTATTGGTCAGCTCGGAAGAACAAGGGCGTTACTTACAGATCGGTCCAGACCTGACGCCTGCTGAGCAGGAAGAGATGATAGAATTCCTGAAAGACAACCTCTTTGTGTTCGCTGGGGAAATAAAGGATATGGAGGGCATAGATCCAAACCTCGTTACTCACAAGTTGATGGTAGATCCTAACCACCCACTAGTGAGACGAAAAAGAAGGACATTCGCTCCAGAGCGACATCGTATTATTAATGAGGAAGTCCAGAGACTATTTAAGGCCAAGATGACACGAGAAGTATTTTACCCAGAATGGTTAGCCAACACCGTTCTAGTTAGTAAGAAAAATGGAAAGTGGAGCGTTTGTGTTGATTATACAGACCTCAACAAGGCTTGTCCCAAAGATAGCTTTCCTCTCCCATGGATTGACCAGCTAGTCGATGCCACTGCGGGGCATGAACTCATGAGCTTCATGGATGCTTACTCTGGATACAACCAGATCTAGATGTGCCTGTTCAGACTAGGAAAAGACAACCTTCATTACCGAACGAGGTCTCTATTGCTATAGAGTGATGCCTGTTCGGACTAAAAAATGCTAGGGCAACATATCAACGTCTGATCAATAAGATGTTTAGTCCTCTGATCGGCAACACCATGGAAGTCTACATAGACGACATGTCGGTCAAAAGCTTACAGAAGAGTAGGCATCTCCAACACTTGGCTCAAACTTTTGACATCTTGAAGCAACATAAAATGAAACTGAATCCCTCGAAGTGCACCTTCGATGTAACCAAGGGAAAGTTCTTAGGGTACATTGTCTCTCAGAGAGGTATTGAAGCAGACCCCACTCAGATCAGGGCGTTGATTGGGCTAGAGTCGCCAAAGACCAAGAAAGACATTCAAGCTCTGAATGGCAGAATTGCAGCTCTGAGCAGATTTATCTCCAAGTCCACTAATCGCTGCCTACCGTTCTTCAAAGCCTTGAAGGGTAACAGAGCCTTACAGTGGTCTGAGGAATGTGAAAAATCTTTCCAAGAACTGAAGGAATACTTAGCTTCCCTTGAACTTTTATAAAAGCCAATCCATGGGGAAAAACTACTCCTCTACCTTGCTGTCTCCGAGAACGCCGTCAGTTCTGTACTGGTCAGACAGGACATGGGTGTTTAGAAGCCCATATTCTATATCAGCAGAGCTCTATTAGACACAGAGAAAAGATATCCTGAAATTGAAAAGCTGGCCTTTGCTCTTATAGTTTCTGCACGAAAGCTTTGACCTCACTTCCAAGTGCATCCCATTAAGGTTCCAACGGCCTATCCATTGAAGTCAGTCCTAAGGAAGCCTGAGGTCTCAGGACGTTTAGTCAAATGGTCTGTGGAATTAGGGGAATTTGACATATCCTACGTGCCACGGACCTCTATTAAAGGGTAAGCCTTGGCTGATTTCATTGTTGAGTTCACCCCGGTACTACATGACATGGCACAGCTTTATGAAAGCTCGAATACATGGTAGCTTTACACTGACGGATCATCCACAGACCATGGTTCTGGCGTCGGCTTGGTACTACAATCCCCAAACGGGCTTATGGTAGAAAAGGCAGTCAGTTTGGGGTTCAGAGCTTCCAACAATGAAGCTGAATACGAAGCCCTTATCCTTAGGATGAAGCTAGCTCCAGAATGCGAGGCTCAGAACCTCGAAGTCTTCTCTGATTCCCAACTGGTAGTAAGCCAAGTTCTAGGAAAATTTTCCATCAAAGATGACATGATGCTTTGGTATTTAGAACTAGTCAATTTGCTGAAGCACTCTTTTTGAACATTCACAATCCAAAAGATTGAAAGACCCCAGAACTCCCGAGTAAATGCTTTGGCAAATATGGCATCTCATCTCAAGACAGAAGGAGATTCTACTCTAAAGATCTCTCACCAGTTGAGGCCAAACATAGAAGAGGTTCAGGTCGCCAAAGTTACTAAACAGACCCAGAAATGGATGACTCCCATCCTCTAGTACCTGGAAGGAGGACTCCTACCAGAAGATAAGAACAAAGCCAGAAGAATCCGAATCAGGGTAGCTCAGTACCTGATCTTAAATAAGAAGCTCTACCGAAGATCCTATTCTCAACCCTTGCTGTAGTGTCTGGCTCCAGAAGAGTCTAAATATGTTTAGGCTGACGAAGGGATTTGTGGCAACCATAATGGCGGTAGAACTCTGGCCCACCAAGCTCTAACACAAGGCTATTACTGGCCCAATATGTTGAAGCCAGCAAAATAGTATGTTCAGAAGTGTGACAAATGCTAACGATTTGCTCCATACCAGCACCAGCCCTACTATAAGCTTATTTCGATTGCCAGCCAATGGCCCTTTACTCAATGGGGAATGGACATCGTTGGGTCACTACCAAAAGCTGCATTGAACAGGAAATATCTTATAGTTGCCATTGACTATTTCTCCAAATGGGCGTAGGCTGAAGCCCTTACACATATCACAGAAACAGAAGTCAAAAACTTCACTTGGAAGAATATTGTCTGTAGGTTCAGTATAAACAATGGTACACAATTTGCAGGGAGAGTTTTCAAGAAATTCTACTAAGACCTGCACATCAGTCACCATTTTTCCTCACCTGGTCATTCCCAAGCCAATGGGCAAGCAGAAGTCACTAACCGGACCATCCTTGATGCCCTCAAAAAAAGGTTGGAAGAAGCCAAAGGCAGATGGGTTGAAGAACTCCTTGGTGTTCTCTAGGCCTATAGAACCACCAGAAGAATACCAACCTCTAAAACTTCATTCTCACTAGCCTATGGCTCAGAGGCAGTCATTCCTGTAGAGATTGGTATGCCTACCCTGAGGACGGAAGCTTTCAACCAAAGGGCCAATGATCATCAGCTTGCAGAGAACTTGGACTTACTCGAAGAAAAGTGTAATCAAGCCAGAATCAGGATGGAAACATATCAACACAAGATAGCCAACAGTTCCAAATCAGGGCTAAGACCCTTAAGTTTCCAGATTGGGGATCTCGTTCTAAGAAGGGTATTCCCCAACAACAAAGATCCCACAATGGGAAAGCTGTCGCCCAACTGGGAAAGCTCCTATAGGGTAACAAAGATCTTCCGACCTACCACATATTAGTTAGAAGACATAACTGGGAATCATGTACCCAGACCATGTAATGTAGAACACCTACAGAAATATTATCAATAAAAGTTTTTCTCTCTTATTCTTCCAAAAGGTAGTCTTATCTTAATGCATAGACCCCCAGGTCTGGTTCATCTTATTAACCCCTAAAGCTCTGTATCCATTACAAGTTCTTTAGGTTTGGTCATCTTAATGCACAGACCCCCAGGTCTGGTCCATTTTATAGACCCTTAAACCCTTGTATCTATTACAAGTTCTTTAGGCTTGGTCCTTTTAATGCACAGACCCCCAACTCTGGTCGATCTTATAGACCCCTAAGGCCTTGTATCCATTACAAGTTCTTTAGGCCTGGTCCTCTTAATGCACAGACCCCCATGTCTGGTTCATCCTATAGACCTCTAAGGCGTTGTATCCATTGTAAGTTCTTTAGGCCTGGTTCTCTTAATGCACAGACCCTCAGGTCTAGTCCATCTTATTGACCCTTAAAGCCTTGTATCCATTACAAGTTCTTTAGGCTTGATCCTCTTAATGCACAGACCCCCAGTTTGGTCCATCTTATTAACCCTTAAAGCCTTGTATCCATTACAAATCCTTTAGGCCTGGTCCTCTTAATGCACAGACCCCCAGGTCTGGTCCATCTTATAGACCCCTAAAGCCTTGTATCTATTACAAGTTCTTTAGGTCTGGTCCATCTCAAGATGCAGACCCCTAAAAACCTTGCAGCCTGAGCAAGTGTTATAGGTTTGGATCATCTCTACATAAGGATAGACTTGCTCAGCTGCACCCACACTAAAGACATAAAATTCTACTACACAGCTACAAATGTTTTTGATCTGTCAATATCGATTTTGGTTCGGTCAATACAAAGCTTCTTATTTGGTTCTTATTAGCCATGATAAAAAAGAGTTTTGATCTTGGGAAGATTTGCTACTTATCTTTCTGATGTTACGAACAAAAGTTCTGATTTGTTCAATTACTATAAGTCTTCTTACCAAGTTATTAGTAGTCCTGGTGGACACAAAGGTTGATTATGGACGGTTTTTCATCACAAAGTCTTCCAATAAGTTCTCCTATTACTCAGTACAATTTTTTATTCAATTACCTCCATTATCAGATTCAAACTCAGTTATTATCAAATCTTCTTAAGCAAATTCAATCAAGTTACTACAAGTTGCTTTGCTCGGAAGTTAGCTTCTTGATGATAACCAGTTAAAGGACTGGTCTGGAATACAACAATTTCATGAACATCTTTTATAAGTTTAAAGGGCTAAAAGCCTAAGCTTATATTACAGAGCATCAATAACTTGGAACAGTACTGAATTTACTTGGCATCCACAACAATTCACAAAATTTACAAGTGTTGTTATTAGAAAGAATAAAACACGCAAGGCAGCTTTGAGGAAATTCAATTCCATTAATAAATATGTTCAATACATCAGTTCAAAAGGAAAAATAGCAAAATACATATGACAGGATCCTACACTGCAGCTCCGGAACCAGCAGGGGCAAGAATCTCAACTGAAGGAAGCTCGGGAGGAGTAACTTCATCATTTTCGGCCGGAGGGACTCCGACACCCTCAATCCCTGTTAGATCAAAGTCCAAAAACTTTGCTAGAAGCTTAGATTTGAAGGTGTCGTACCCATGCTGAATTAGCTCTCGACCCATCTCTTCGACTTCAATCCTCATCTCCGTCTCAGTTTCGACCATGGCAGATTTGACTGCGTCTTGAAGCATCTGATCGAAGGTATACCAGAAATCATCAAACTTCTTTTGAAGCTCTTCTGACCTCCGAGCATGGAGGTCCCTCTCAGACTCTATGACAACCAAAGAGTTGGACACCTCTTTTAGCCTCTCTTCAGTAGCACGGGCCTCGAATTGAGCTGTCCCCAACTGCAGCCTAACTTCATTCAGTTCAGCCTGAAGTTTGTCAACTTCTTCTGAATCTGGGGAAGTCTCTATCAAAGCAGTTAGACTGTGCATAGCTTGCAAAGTACAAAGCAAACAAGTTAGTATACAAGAAAGAAAAAGGGAGAAAGATGATAAATCAGGAAGTTACCTTGATCTGAAAGGACATCAGCTCGGTCATCAGCTTCTCTGACTTCTGCCCCTTGTATTTCGGAGGGCCCTTAGCCTAGAATTCTTTGAGGGCCTTCTTGGCTGCTCAGTAGCCAGAATCATCCAGAGTTTTGAGGGCCTTGGCAGTTGACTTCCCCATGCTTATCCGTTTGGTTGGGGTAGGAGGAACTATTGATATTGGGGTGGGGGCCTCCATCTCATCCTCAGACTGAGTATGTTTGGGAGAATTAGAGAGCAACCTCCTCCTCTTCACTTGCAGTGGGGGATCAATAGGGGAAGAGGTCTCCCTCACCTTTTTCATCGAAGGCTCTAGGGCCCAGCTTGCTAGCAAAGACTTTTTGAGCTCCTCAGCACAATTGTTAGCAGCCATCAAATTTTCTGGTGTTACGATAACTGTGTGAGCTCAGTTTTTGGTCTAGAGGAGTTAGTGATACTGGTTCTGGAGATTGGTTATACAAATGGACCTCCTCCAAGCACTTTTATCTGCACAGAAAACATGAACACATTTGGTCAAATAAACGGCTCATACAAAAAACAAAAGCAGAGTTACAAAGGAAGGGATCTCACCCTTAAACCCCATACTTCGAGGGAACGTCGAAGTCTGGCCCTAGAAATCTTTTAGTCTCCCATCCTCCTCTTATGAAGAAGTACCATTTCTTCCAAGTCTTATTGGAGGTAGGTACCAAGGACAGGGGTCTGAACCCCCTTATCGAAAGACATATAGAAAAGGCCTTCTGACCTTATATACTTTAGATCCATATTATTACAGATCAAATCAAGGGTCACCTCGACACTGTTCTGGTACCCTGATACTATAAACCCTAACAGGTGCCTCAACTATTAAGGTTCAGGTCGGTAGGGTAACTATTGAACTAACAAAAAAATAGCCTAACCAGATCAAGGAGAGGGAGTCTCAATCCCATCTCGAACTAGGTGAGATAGACATAAATTTCGCCCTTCTGAATATCATATAGGCGATCTAAGGGGCTCGATATTCTACAGGTGACGTTTGAGGGGAAATCATATTTTTCCCTCAGTTCATTTATAATGCCCTAAGTTATGGCACTTTCTTCTTCTTCTCTTTGGGAGGGTCTGCCAGAGGCCTCTCCTAGCCCTATTTCTAGGCTCTAAGAAAGCATCCAAAATCCTACCCTCCGAAGTAGAAGGGGGACTCTCTCAACCTACATCCGGTGTTACCAAAAGGACTACCACCAACAGTTTGGGAATGGGGAGAGACAGAAGTTTCTGAGGAACTTTTGGTACCATCCCCTGACACAGGAAGACGTAGTAGATGCCGACATTGGCAAAAAATTGTAAAATGACGTGAAGAAGCAAAGTTGGTAAGAATAGTAAGAAAGGAAATTGAAAACTAGCAGAAATGAAGAAGGATGAATTTGAAAATGACCGGAAACAAGAGCTCCGAACGACGAACAATCTTCAAGCTTCACTGGTCAATAATGGCAGTATATCTCACTCACTCGCGAAGGCAATGAAATGGTGAAGAAAAGGGCGTACTAAGGTTTTCCCCTCTTTATATATGTTTTTAGAAAAAGGGGCCCACAAAGTCAAACCGTCATGAGGGTTGTAGGCAATGATGGCCTCGGAAGCCCAAGCATCGATTGGGCAATAAATGATGCTCCAACAATCACTTTGGGAAACTGAAGACAGGACGCGTGACTTTTCAGGATCTCGTAGCCCTAGTTACACGTTGAGCTCAAACTAGGGCTCGGGGGGGGGGGGAGTAACTGATATACCACATAGTGATAGACCAATCTCCATGTGACACGTGTGACTACAGACCAGTTAAAGCTCAGCCTATCCAGAGCAGACTCAGACACTTAGCCTCCAGAGCTCACAAGACCGAGCACAAGGCCTTCAGAGCATCCCTCAGGGTTCAGAGCTCGTCACTGCCTTGAATTTCCTACCGAGCTGATGAAAAAGAAATAATCTTCAACAAGGAAATTGCCACCTACGGATATTTATCAAGTGTAGTGTCCAACATGGTAACTGCCATTCTCCGATGATCAAATCCCTACACTCATGGCTCTAAATCCTAATCAACTTAGGAAACCCGTAACCTATAAATAAAATCCTAAGGTACGCTGTTACATTCATGCTCATTCTTTAGGTTTACAATTATAGTCTTTCAATTCAGTTTTCTTGACTTAAGCATTAGAGTGGCTACCGCTGAAGCCAATCTAGTGGCCCTCTAATCCTTCTCTTTGAGTGTTCCTTAGGCAACGGAGTTTGGAGCCCCTACCGACCAAAAAGTGCAGCATCAGATCCCAAGACCAAAAAGGTAGGAAGAACCTAAACCAAAAAATTAAACCATTTGGACTGTAAGTAAATTTGTGCTATATATCTCACAAGATATATATACATATTGTACAAACACCCTATCCCACCACCCATCGTAACCAATGGGAATGCATGCAACACATCAACAATAGAATATATATATATATATATATATATATATATATATACAGCTTGTGTGAGACACTAAGTATGTGCATGTGTGGGTGGCTAGAGAGAGAAAGAGTGAGGTAAAGAGAAAAAGAAGAAGAAAAGAGGAAGAAGAAGAAGAAGAAGAAGAAGATAAGAGGAGGAAGAAGGATAGGCTCGCCCAAGAAGTTTTAAGAGTGTAGAGCTGAACCAAGAAGAGAAGATGCTTCACTATAAAGGTAAAATAGCCTAACTGAAAATTCGTCTCTCTAGAAAAAAAATAAAAACAACCTTACAAACCTACTGTTTAAGGGGCATTAGGTACATGCATGAATATATTTATGATGTCTTAGGGTTAAAAGTGAAAAATGGAGAACTAATAGAACTTAGGACACAAGAACCACAAAGAATCCGCTATGGTTAGACCACTTTGAAGGTGGGTCTAAACCAACTAATGAGAACCACATTTTTACCATTGGAGGTTTAAACTAGACACCACAAGGATCAAGAATCCACCAAAACTGCAATGAAAAAGACCAAGAAAATGAAAGTAAAAACCTTGTTGTAGGTTTCGATTTTAAGATCCAACCTATACAAACCCATACAAAACCCAATTTTTAGAACGAGGATTTGAACCCCATGATGAGAAGACCACAATAGCAGAAACCCCATCGATTTTGGGTCAAAAATAAGCTTGTACGATTGAGTTACAGGTATGGTTATCCAACTCTCAATAGAGCTCTTAAGCTCGATTTAAGGTCCCAAACTAACGTAGAGTTTTTAATTAGTGTTCCAGAGAACCATTAGAGAAGAAACCTGGCCTAAAACCTACTTGAAATTTCATGAAATAGAGATTTAAAATCTCTGAAATTAAGGCAAAAGTAACGGCGGAGATAGGGGAAGAAGATGAACAGTAGACGGGTCAATTTCGGGTTGAAACCTGCCCAATCGCACATCTGGTTTAAGTGGGACGACGTCATTTAGAGACATTATATTTTTGAATTAAAATAGTATGGGACTCTTTGGCTACGAGGTTAGGAAATTAATTAAATAACCCCTTTCGGAACAAGGATACCCTATCCTTGTTTTGTCCCTCTATCCACTGCTTGGCCCAAAAAAAATCAAAAAAAAAGAAGGGGAGCTGCAGCTCCCTAATTTCGATCCTCTAACTTAGTACGCATGAGGGATCTAAACCCCAAGTGTATGCCACTGTGCCACCTTGGCACATGTGCTTTAAATTTACAAAATAAATATAAAATCTTAAACTAAATTATTAAATTAATTTAATTATTATAAATTGTCTCATTACCCAAATAAAATAAAGAGTAGAGTATTTTAATTATTTTGGGCATTCTGGACCCAATGGCGGGGTCTTTTTTAAGAGATGTGATCCCAAAAAATTAAGACGCTTAAAATGAAAAATTACCGTTTTACCTTAGCGATGTCCGAAGCCAAATGGAAGTCTAAAAGGGTCTAAATTGACGATTCTTCGACGTCCCAGACCCAACGGTGAGATCCATATTACCAAATTAGGTGTGAAAAAATAAGACACAAGAAAATGAAACTTTATTAAATTACGCCTAATAGTCCGATTTAGTGGAGATAAGACCTATCCTAGGAAATTAGGTTTCACCGGGTCTAAAAACAAACTAAGAACACCAAATAGGTAATAATTTAAATTAAGCGTGGAATTAATTAAATTCTCTATAAATTGTTCTTAAGAACTACAAGGGAAAGGGAAAGGCACATCAGTAGTGCCAACCCCGAGAACCAAGGTGAGTAATCCTGTACTTTGAAGTGGAGGTTTTAACTTCATGAAATCTGAAGTATTTTGAGTTCGAAATTTTCTAAATGATTTAAGTTCAAATTCCTGTATTTACGTGACTCATGATTCAAAAGTATTACTACTTGCATTTTTAAATTCTATCTTGACATGCAAGTTTGCTTGTTTATATTATTGACTTTCTGTAAGTTTATATTCCAACATGTCTATGTTAAATTTCAAATTTTATTAAATGCCTCTCTAAAAGTAATGTCTTTCATTCTGGTTATGTTTTAAATATTGCTGCACATCATGATTAAATACTTCGAAGCTTATGTCTTTAATGTTCTGAATTTGTATATTCTAAGTATTCTAAAGACTCTATTAAAATGTCCATTAATTTTAATGCTCATAAAAAGCATGCATTTGAAGAAGTCAGATTTTAATACTCTTGAAAAAGCATCTATTTGAAGAAGTCATATTTTAATGCTCTTGAAAAGCATCTATTTAAAGAAGTCATGTTTTAAATGCTCTCGAAAGGCATCTATTTCAAGAAGTTATGTTTTAAATGCTTTTTAAAAGAAACTACTGGGAATTTATGTTTTAATGCTTTTAAATAGTATCTATTTATAAAGAAATATTTTTAAATGCCTCATGTTTGTGAACTGGTAATGCAAGATAATCGTGCATAAGCACTACGAGCTCGTGAGGCCCTTCGGGACTCATATATGAGAAAAATGTCTGGCAAAAGATTTATCCCCCAAGCATGGGATATCTCCACGAGAAGTAAAACTAGAGTCTAGTTCAAAACGGATTCCTCTATTAAAAAGTGAAAAGATATTATGTTCAGAAATGACAGAAGGCTTATCCCCTATGTTTCTAATCGTGATTACATGTTCTGATTTGATGAACAAAATATTCATGTTTTCATTAGAAATGGTAGAGGGTTTTCAAACCCCCATTTACATGAGAAGCATTTTTAAGGAAATGGTCTGGATTTTAAAATAACAAAGGGTGATGCCCTCCTATTTATGAGAAAATGATTTTATTCATCCTGTTAACAAGTAAATGATTTAAATTCTTTTGGTCACCAATTGGCCACCCTGTACATGTTTACAAGTTTTCCCCTATATATTACATGCCTTACTCGAATGCTTCAAATGCTTTGTGTTACGTGTTTTAAAGACTCTTATACTCCGTGTATGTCAAATATCTATTTTACTCGAAAGCTTTAAATGCTTTGTGTTATGTGTTTTTGAAGTTTTCTTTATCCTATATTTGAATAAATATGTACCTAGCCTGAATGCCTTGAATGCTTTATGCTATTTGTTTTTAAGAATCATGTATTTTGTATATGAAGTGTACGAGCAATTGGTAGTGAAAGTCTTTACGACCTCTCTTATAACTAACCCACTACCAGTTGAAAAACCCATGAAAAGGTACTGGAATTACTCACGTGCTTTTCATAAAGCTCACATGGATTTGTTACCCATCACTCTTTTAGGTGATGAAGATGATTGGGAACCTTGCCCATACTAAGGAAGGGCGTTGGAAGCTCCACACTTGACTTAGCAATTTTTGGGAATGTTAGGTCCATAGTTGGTCAACTTTTGTAGTAATAAAATTTTGGACAATCATGTAATTAAGTCCTTAGGGGACAATAGACATGTAATATGTATAACTTTAAAAATTTTAGTAAGCTCTGTATGTATGTATGTATGTATTGTATCGTTCTGAAGAGTGGCAGTCTTGGTGGATGTGCAGGGAAAAGAAAAATTTTTTCACTGCTTCTGCACCTGCAATCTTGGTCGCATTATTGCTTCTGGCCCACCTGCTAGCCTATGGGCAAAGGATGGCGATCGCGTCCCCGTAATCTGCACAGGCCGGGTCGTGGGTCATGAAATTAGTATTGGGAAAAGGCAAAACATTGCTCTTTGTCACATTTTTGAACATATTCTTTAGCCTATTTCAGCATACTCGACTTGTAGTAGCCCTGAGTCTTGCTCGGTAGGCTATGCTTCCTTCACCATTATGGTTGTTGTGAATCCCCTCAGTGTATTTCTACCAAAACGTAATGGGCCTCTTCTTTTGGAGTTAAGCACCACAGGAGGGGCTATGTGTAGGACTTTCGATAAATTTTTTCTATTCTAAATTTTTGTCCTCTTCCTTTAGGTATTAAATGATAGGAGTTATCTAATTCGGAGATTGTTATGAAATTTGAAGAGCTTGTGATACTTCGATGCTGGGTTTTGATTAATAGGATATTTTTACTAGCTTGAGATGGGAGGCCATATTTTAGTTCTAATTTCTTTCAATCTTCTAGATAGTGAATTTGTGGAAAGATTATTTTAGTGATTTTACTAGTGCTGAATATTTAATCATTCTGTTATCTTTGGTAAATATTCTCCTAGAACCCGGCTAACTATCAACTGAAAGTCAAAAAATGCATCAAGGTCCTGAGCCTCACATTCTAGAGCTAACTTTAACCCGAGGATAAATGTTTCGTACTCAGCTTCATTGTTAGAGGCTCTGAATCCTAGGCTAACGGCTCCTTCGGTTATGATCTTCTCACGGGACTGAAGTATTATACCTACTCCAGAACCCTGATTTGTGGAATAACCATCAGTGTAAAGTAGCCATCCTGAACTATTCACAGTCGTTTGAGCTTTTGAGTGCTAAATTTCGGTGAACTCAACTATGAAGTCTGCTAGTGTTTGGGCTTTGATAGTAGTCTGTGGAACGTAGGATATGTCAAATTCTCCTAATTTTAGTGACTATTTAACCAGTCATCCCAACATTTCAGGTTTGTGTAGGACTGACTATCTTCAGAGGATAAGATGTGGGGATCACTATAGGATGAGCTTGAAAGTACGGTCTAAGTTTCCGAGCAGATACTACTAAGGCTAAAGCCAGTTTTTTAATCTCAGAATACCTTGTCTTGGTTTTCATAAGTGCTTTACTGACATAAAAGACAAACCTTTGAATTCCTTTGGCCTCCTTGATTAATGCAGAGATGACCGCATTTTCTAGTATGACTAGATACAAGAGTAGTTTTTCTCCTAGCATTGGTTTTGAAAGGAGGTCCAGAGAGGCTAAGTACTGTTTGACTTTTTGGAAGGCCTTTTCACATTTAGAGGCTTACTCTAGTGCCTTACTCCCTCTCAAAGCTTTAAAGAATGGGAGGAACTGATTCGTTGATTTAGAGATGAACCTATTCAGTGCTGCTATCATTCCATTTAACCCTTGAATATCTTTCTTAGTTTTGGGGGATTCTAGTTCAATCAGAGCTTTGATCTGTGTAGGAGGTTGCCTCAATTTATCTCTAGGAAATTAAGAAACCCAAGAATTTTCCTTCTGTGATCTCAAAAGTACATTTTGATGGGTTAAGTTCATTTTGTGCTTCTTCAAGATGTTAAACGTCTATGATAAGTGTTAAATGTGGTCATCCTTCCAAACATTTTTAATGAGCATATCGTCAATGTAGACTTCCATTGTATCCCTAATCTGGAGGCCAAACATTTTGTTTATAAGCCTTTGATATGTAACTCTAGTGTTCTTCAGATCGAACGACATCACTCTATAACAATAAAGACCTCATTTGATATGAAGGCTATTTTTTCTAGTCTGGAGGATACATTTGGATTTGATTATACCTAGAGTAGGAGTCCATGAAACTCATGAGTTCATGACCTTCCATTGCATCAACGAGCTAATCAATTCTAAGAAGAGGAAAACTGTCTTTAGGACAAGCTTTATTCAGGTCGGTATAGTTGACGCAAACTCTCTATTTGACGTTCTTCTTTTTTGCGAGAACTATATTGGCAAGCCATTCAGGGTAGAACACCTCTCTTATCATTCTAGCATTAAACAACCTCTAGACTTCTTCGTTGATAATTTTGTGACATTAGGGAGCAAATATCCTATTCTTTTGTCTGATTGGAGGATGGTTTGGATTTGTCATTAGCTTTTGAGAAATGAAGTCAGAATCTATTCCCTCCATATCTTTGGTTTCTCAAACCTAAAAGGTTGGCCTTCAAGAATTTAACAATCTCCTTTTGCACTGAAAGAGATAGAGTTGAGCCAATGTGCAAGTATTTTCCCTCTTCTTTAGTATTGACGAGTACTTTGTTAGGCTCTTTATTGGTTTGACCGTGTTGTCCCTTCCTTTGGGACTTAGTGGCTTGAAAATCTCGGAAGGACATTCTTCAACCTCATGAAGATTGGGAGATGATGAGTATTCCCCTTCATAGGGGTATTGTAATTGCTATTTGAAAGGTCTTTCTTTGAGTGTGAGGGCATGACATTCTTGAGCAATGGGTTGATAGGCCTTAATGGTGAGGAGTTTTTGTGGACATATTTGATGTATTGATGGAGGGTTGAAGTAACTGCCCCCATCTGGTGGATCCAGGGTCTCCCAATAATGATATTTTAGGGAGATTTAGCATCCAGGACCATATATTTAGAGATCAGGGGCTTCTAGTCATCTTCTTCTCATACCATGGTCGGTAGTTCAATTCTGCCCATTGCGAAGCTGAGGTTCTCATTGAATCCTGCCATGACAGCAACGGTAGCTCTGATGTCATTAGAGTCAAGCTTCATGTGTTTGAAAGGACATTGGTAGATCTTCTAGTGTTTACGAGAATCGTTCTGACCTCAAAATTAGGGATTTTGAGTGAGATGACAAGAGCATCGTTGTGGGGACAATGTCATGACCCAAAATCCACCCTGTGTAGATCTCGTATCGTGATCGCCACCCTTCAGCCCGGAGGCCTTAGGGCAAGGCTCACATAAGCAACAATATCGGATGGCGGTGCGGCCTGTGGTTGCGGAAGCGTGAAAAACTTTTTCTTTTCTTTTCTTATTTAAATCTTTTGCACATCCGCCTAGTACAGCCGCTCTTCATAGCGGTACACCTGATTATACATTCAGAGCATAACAAAAATTTTAAAGTTTCATACATAACACATATCCACTTTTCCCTCAGGATTTAATTACATATCACCTTTACATTTACTATAACAAAAGTGATAACTACAATCCATAATACATTACATAACCTGCCAACATAAAAGTGACCAACATATGGTCCTACTATCTCCATGCTACCCTGTAAGGAACTTCCTATGCCCTTCCTCAAAATGGGCAAGACTTTCACCATCTTCGACACAAAATAAGGGCATGATCACTTTCGTTACCTGAAAAAGGGGGTCGGATAAAATTCGGGTAAGCTAATCCAAGCTTGTGAGTAATTCCAGTATTTGTCATAGGGTTTCAATTGGCAGTGGTTTAGCACATGAAAGTTTACAAAATATTCACTACCAATTGCTCGTATACTTTGAACATAGAGTATATGCATTCTTTAAAATAGATAGCTTTGAAACATTTAAAATATTCAAGCTAAACATGTACTTTTTCACATGAGAATATGAACTTCAAAACATGTAAATATGCATGGTGAAAATGAGGGTAAAACCTGCTTCCATTTTCAACACACACCTTATCACTTTCATTAATGAAATCCGTTTCGAACCAGATTCCCAGTTTTACTTTACGTGGAGATATCTCATATGCCTGGGAGATTAGATCCTGCTACCGGGCATTTATTCGTATCGTGGTTGAGTTTCGAAGAAAGCTCAACGAAATCCGTGGTGCTTGATGAGTGCGCGAAAGTGCACTCTAAATACCCTATTATTATATTAAAATGCTAAAATGTGACCCTATTATTAGAGCATAATGTTTAATATTCTTAATTCATTTATATTTAGTTTTATGAAATATTTTCTGTTTAAGTGAGTTGATTAATATATTTATTGAATTAGGGAGTATACTGTGCAATTTTTAGCTTTTAGGCAGATTTGATCCATGAAATTTCAACTGAGATTTGGATGGCGTTAGAGTTTCAGAATGAGAAAATGGTCTTCACAAAGTATGTAGAGGACTGTTTTAAGATTTTTAGAAAGGTGTGGTTTGCAAAAATCCGAGTTCGTTTGAGCCTCCAAACACTGTTTCAAAGTCAGGCCTGGAAAGCTGGATTTCTGTCCGACCAGTAAACTTCAAGGGGTCGTAACTTGAGCTTCCAAAGTCCAAATCAGGTGATTTTTAAGCCTAAAATTATCTACTCATACAGGAATACAACTTCCATGAAGAGTTTGAATCAAGATTCAAGTCGTTATCTGATAGAAAAAAGGAGCCTAAAAGTTGGTGCTGTTGGCTGTGCGCGGGATTGAGTAATAGCAAGTAAAGGAAAAAACCAAGGAAAGAAGAAAAGTCAAAATTGGTGGCTTGGGAGTAGGACGGCTGATCAAGGACGGTTGACCAAAGAAGGAGAAAAAAAAGAAAAAAAAAATGAAGTATGCGGCTGGTCTTGGCGTTGGCGGCTGAATTAGAAAGTTGCAAGTGGGCCCGCGCTTAAGCCAAAACAAACAGGAAAAAAATGCAAGTTGGGGGGTGATTCAACAGAAGGGAGAGGGTGCAAGGCGCCGAGGCATGTGAAGCGGCTGGAGGAAAAAGTGACGTGGGCTCTGAAGAGCCCAATTACTAAGGGCCCGATGCAGTGTTTTTGAAAGAAAAGTAAAAGGCTTTGTGGCCTAGAGCGCTGTTGCTAGGGCTTGAAAAGAGAGGTTCTGCGGCTTGAAACTAAAAAAAAAAAGGAAGAATAAAAAAATAGAACTGGTCAGTCCGTGCGGCTGTTTTTGGGGGAGAGAACAGAACAAGTGTGGCGCAGTAGTGAAGAACAAAAAAAATCAATCGTAGCCTATTCATGGCACAGTTTTTTCCATGAAATTTATGTTGTCGGTCCTGCTGGGTAACTAAATTTCTAAGTAGAGTTAGGAATGAACTTGCACCATAGATGGTTATTTTTAATTTATTTTTTATTCACGTACGAGATTTTTGTTTATTAAAATTCTTTGGTTTATCATTCTCAATTGTTGGTACCTTATTCTCTAAATAATTAAAGGGTTCAGTCTGTTTATAGATTCAGTCATGCTTTTCTATTGAATGGATTAATGTTTTGATTATTTTTGGAACAATTGATTATTTATATTGATTTAATTCTTTGCTGCAATATTGCTCTTTAGGTATATTGTCGTCGTTGGGTTCTTTCAATGTGAATAACAATTTGTGTGATTTAAAAGTGATGAATGATTTTTTAAAAGGTTATATTTGGTTAAATTTTGGGTTATAATTCTATATTTTCCGATTGAGATTTTTAAAATTAAATTCTCAATTGAGTTAACAATGTATTAAAAATAATTGAAATACCGGATATGTGCAAGGGATTCCCGACGCTTTACTGTTCATTAATTTGAGTATTTTCTTCATTAATCACATTGTTTAAATTTTAATTTGCATTTTTAAATCACTTTTTATATTTTTATTTTCTCTTGAAGTGTTTAATATTTTTCTTTAGTTTCAGAAATCCTGTTTGTTATTCTTTTAAATTTGTCTCCCTGTGGAATCGACACCCCAAAGCTACATTACAACTACCGCGTTATTCTTTCGGGCGTAATCAAATTTTGGCGCCGTTGCCGGGGACACGGTAGAAGAATCATTAGATAGTTTTCCTTTTCAGCAAGTTTTTAAAGGCGGTAACTTCGTTCCCTACTTTTTACTTTCTGCATTATTATTTTATTTTATTTTATTTTTCGTATTTTATTTATTTATTTAATTTTTTTTTATTGTTATCTTGCATGCATAATAGGTATAGGGACACATTAGGTCGATTTGCTTGTAGGCATGTGTTAGAGTCTAATTTATTCTATTTTTTCTAATTTTTTGTTTGATAATTCTTCAAATTCTGAAAATATGAGTGAACACGAGGATCAACCCACTAGGACCCTTCAGGATTGCCTCCACCCCACACGCACAGCCACACCATCATGCATCATGTTTCCACCCAATGCTCGTCAAATTGATGTTGAAACGGGGGTGAGACAGTTACTTCCTACATTTCATGGTTTGGAAAATGAAAATCCATATGTGCACATTAGGGAGTTTGAAGAGGTAGTTGCAACTTTCCATAGTCAAAATGCAACGGAAGACATTGTGAGACTTAAGTTCTTTCCTTTCTCTTTGAAGGATAGAGCTAAGAGTTGGTTATACTAACTGAGATCACGGTCGATTGGATCATGGAATGAGATGACTCAGATCTTCTTTACTAAATACTTTTCCCAACATAAGACCAATGCTTTAAAAAGACAGATTTCCACCTTTGCACAAAAGGACAGTGCGACTTTGTATCAGTCTTGGGAGAGATTTAAGGAGTTATTGAGTATGTGCCCTCACCATGGGTATGAGAGTTGGCGTCTAGTGAGTTACTTCTATGAGGGACTTACACCTAGAGAGCGCCAATTTGTAGAGATGATATGTAATGATGAGTTTTTGCAGAAGGATCCTGATGAGGCCATAGAGTACCTTAATGAGCTTGCTGAAAAAGCTCACACTTGGATAGGACCTAGTGCTCTTAAGAGCACAAATAGGTCACGACCTACAAGGAACCAAAATAGTGGTGGAATTTACCATCTTAGGGAGGAGGACAACTTGAAGGCTAAGGTAGAGATATTCACTACGGAGATAAAGGTGTTAAAGGCTAGAGACTTAAAGCCAACACACTTGGCTAATCATGCAGAGTCTTTTAGACCATGTTCGGTGTGTGGCGAGGTAGATCACCTCGCCCAAGAGTGTCCTCACATTTGCTGAGATGAGAGGGATGTATGAGGACTAATGTAATACCTTAGGTAAGTACAAGAAGCCTTTCACACCTTTCTCTGAGACTTACAATCCGGGGTGGCGCAATCATCCCAATTTTAGCTGGAAGTCTGAAAACCAGCCACCTGCACCACCACCTACACAGCCTTCTAGATCATACCCTGCACCATATCATGCACCATATCATGCATCTTCATCTTCTACGAATTCTTTAGAAGACACTTTGCATGCTTTTATTGAAACACAGGGTAAGACTAACCAAAAGTTTGAATCTTTGATTACGTAGGTTGTGGAAGAAAGCAAGGAGATAAAGAGCCAAGTGTCCAAATTGATGAGCTCCTTGAGTGTGAATGAGAGAGGTAGATTCCCTTCCCAAGCTTAGTCCATACCCCATGGTCAACATTTGGCACAAGAGAATTTGAAGGATGCAAACGCCATTGTGACTCGAAGTGGTAAGTCCTCACACATCCCAACAATGGACAAATCAGAGGATGTGGAAAAGTATCAAGATAGTAGTAATGCCGAGCTGCCCAAGGAACTAGAGGTGACAAAGAGCCCTGTTAAGGTACCATTCCCACAAGCTTTAAAATCAACAAAGCGAACTTTGGATCCTAACAATGAAATCCTAGAGAATCTCAGGCAGGTAAAAACAATCTTCCTTTTTTGCATGTGATTAAACAAGTTCCTACTTATGCAAAAGTTCTTAAAGATTTGTATACAGTTAAGAGGAAGCACAATGTGAAGAAGACAACATTCTTGACAGAGCAAGTTAGTGTTCTAATTGAACAGAGGATTCCTCCCAACTACAAGGATCCTAGTTGTCCAACCATTGCATGTAGCATTGGAAATCATGAGTTTGGACAAGCTTTGCTTGATTTAAGAGCTAGTGTGAATTTAATGCCAGTATTCTATTTATTTGCAAATGGGGTTGGGAGAAATCAAACCAACTTCTGTGGTATTGCAATTGGTTGACCGTTCAGTCAGAGTGCCAAAGGGTGTGGTAGAGGATGTTCTGATTCAAATTGATAAATTTTACTATCTTGTTGATTTCATAATCCTTGACACTAGCTCTGCTATTGACTCTACATTAAAAATTTCTTTGATTTTAGGTAGGCCTTTCCTTGTCACTGCTAATGCTCTTATTAATTGCAGGAATGGGCTAATGAAGCTGTCTTTTGGGAACATGACTCTTGAGGTGAATATATTCCATGTTGCAAAACAGCCAGAGGAGGAGGACGAGTGCCACCTAGACGTACATGATTGATTCACTTGTTGATTCACTCATAGATAGGGGAGTTCCTGTAACTCATGATTCTGATCCCCTTGAGCATCTTCTTGTTAATTCTGAGTTTGATTATATTACTGATCCATCTGATGTGGTTGATATTTGTGCTATTTTTGACAGAACTTAGGATTATGGAGCACGGACATGGTAACCAAAGTTTGAGGAGTTGCCTAAAAAACGTGAAGAGCAGATTCCTTCAAGTGTGGAAGCACCCAAAGTTCAATTGAAGCCTTTGCCTAAGGGTTTAAAGCATGCCTTCATTGGTCCAAGTGATACTTTTCCTGTTATTATCTCATCTGAATTGTCTCAGTCCCAAGGTGAGAAATTAATTTAGACCCTAAGTAGGCATAGGGCGGCCATAGGTTGGAGCATTGCTGATATAAAAGGTGTTAGTCTTCTGGTCTGTTCTCATAAAATCAATTTGGAGGAAGGAACTAGCCCTCATAGAGACCCCCAACGTAGGCTTAATCCCACTATGAAAAAAATGGTGAAAAATGAAGTGTTGAAACTATTAGATGCTGGAATCATATATTCTATTGCTGATAGTAAATCGGTTAGTCCTACACAGGTTGTCCCTAAAAAGTCAGGTGTTACTGTGGTAAAAAATGACCTAGGAGAGTTAGTCCCTACAAAACTTGTGACTGGATGGCGGATGTGCATTGATTATAGAAAATTAAATGTTGCCACTCAGAAAGACCATTTTCCTCTCCCTTTTATTGATCAAATTCTTGAGCGTGTGGCTGGTCATCCCTTTTATTGTTTCTTGGATGGTTATTTTGGTTATTATCAAATTGAAATTGCATTAGAAGACCAAGATAAAACCACTTTCACTTGTCCTTTTGGTACTTATGCTTTTCGTAGAATGCCATTTGGATTGTGTAATGCACTTGCTACTTTTCAACGTTGCATGATGAGTATTTTTAGTGATATGGTTGAAAATTGCATGGAAGTTTTTATGGATGATGTGACTATTTTTGGATCTTCTTTTAATGTATGCTTATTGAATTTAGAGAGAGTGTTAACTCGTTCTGAGGAGAAGAACTTGGTTTTGAATTGGAAAAAATGTCATTTTATGGTACCTTCAGGTATTGTCTTAGGGCACATTATTTCTTTTAAGGGGATAGAGGTTGATCAATCTAAGATTGAATTAATCTCTAAATTGCCTACGCCTAGGATAGTCAAGGATGTGAGATCCTTTCTTGGTCATGCGGGCTTTTATAAGAGGTTCATACAAAATTTTTCCACCATATCTAGACCACTATGTGACCTTCTAGCTAAAGATGCCCCATTTGAGTGGACACAAGCTTGTCAAGAGGCTTTTAAAACGCTAATTGGCAAGCTTACCTCAGCACCCATAATGCAGCCACCTGATTGGACTTTGCCTTTTGAGATTATGTGTGATGCTAGTGATTATGCTTTAGGTGCTATTCTTGGACAGCGAAGGTAGGGGAAGCCCTTTGTCATTTGCTATGCTAGTAGAACTTTAAATAGTGTTCAGATGAATTACTCTACTACTGAAAAAGAGTTGCTAGCTATAGTATTTGCTTTGGATAAGTTTCGTGCTTATTTAATTGGTTCTTCTATTCTTATTTTCACAGATCTTGCAGCCCTGAAGTACCTTCTCACAAAGAAGGATGCTACGGCGCGACTAATACGGTGGATTTTACTTTTGCAGGAATTTGACATCACCATCAAAGACAAGAAATGAGTAGAGAACGTAGTGGCTGACCATCTTTCTAGGCTCACATTTGAGGACACCTTTGACCACCTGCCAATTAGGGATGATTTTCCCGATGAGCATTTACTTTCTATTACTTCTCGGTCACAATATAGTCAGCGCCTTAAAGTTTTAATTGATAGACAAGTTTCAGAAGTGGAAGACATTCCACTTATGGACCCGGTTTATCAACCTTGATCCCGCCATGCAGATATGTTATTATTATTATTATTATTTTATTTATTTTGTTTTATTTTTGTTTTGTTTTATTTTCATTCTTTTTCTTTTTGTTTGCTACTGTTTTCTTTGTTTTTATTTGCAGGTTAATTTCATTTTGTTAGTTCAGGTTGCCATCTTTGGTGCTTAGCGAGCTGCCCACGTCACACATCGGGTGTATTCTACCCTTTTCAGTACCTTCTATTCAATTTTGATTGTTAAACATTGAGGACAATGTTTCATTTAAGTTGGGGGCTGGTGGTTGCAAATTCAACATTTGAAATGCTGTGGCATATTTTCATGTGTCAAATTTTTTTAAAATTTGCATCACACATGCATCTTTTTCACATGAGTACTCATTCTCATTCATAGCCACTTTTGTGAATTCACTGAATCCACCATAATCATTCTGCTGAGGCATTTACAGAGCTTTTAATGCACTTATCCAAACTTTGTGGTAAGATGGTGGTTTGACATATGTAGCTAGAGAACTTTTTTGCTTGAGTATTCATGTGTGTTTTGGAGAGAATTGAGAGCCTACAAATGTAGGAAATTGTGATGAGCGTTCATTGATCTGTTGAATTGGGCACTTCTTTTTAGAATATCATTACATGGTTGGTGGTATGACGACAGATATACTTGAGATATGACGAAGATCAACTTAGGATTAACATTTGAGCCTTTCAAGCTAGCCTTTTTCATCATAGACCCTTAGTAGCCAACTTTGAGCCAACAAATACATATAGTTTTTTTTTTTTCATATGCCCACATCATCCATACTAGCCTATACCTTGATTCCCTTTTTGCTTCCAAGTGTGTACTAGGTGTGGAATTTGCATTAATTTTCTTTTGTGTTGCATTGAAAAAAAATAGAAAAAGAAAAAGAAAGAGTGCAAGTGCAAAGTGTTCAGTTGGGTGAGCATCAAAGTCATTCTCAAAAAAAAAAAAAAAAAAAAAATTTAAAAAAAAGGAGAAGATGAGAAGAAGAAGGAGAAGTTTTGTTATTCAGTGATCTGAAAAGTTGAAAAGTACATCAAGTGAGAAGTTTGGTTTGCTATGAAGTTTTAATGAAATTCTCTTAATATGTACTTGGAAGTTTTTGAATATTTTTTTATCCTTTTCTTCATATAGCCCCTAACCCGAGCCACGCTACAACCCTTTTTATGTTAATCGTTTTGGATCCTAAGGAAGCCTGTGGAAAGAGTGGTGGAAGTCTCATTTGTTAGTGCGCCTATCATAAGATCAATGTTTGCTTGTTGCTTGTACGTAATTACCAAATTCTTCATTGAGTGTGTACACCCCTTGTCAACTCCATGGAGAGAACCCCTACATGAAACACTTTTATACCCGTGAGATATGGAGTTGAACCTTTTGCTTGAGATGTTCTTGATGTTGCATGTATCATGGTTTGTGGTTAGATGGATATGGTTTGGAGCACACACACACACTCTGTGAATATAAGTGGATTCATTGTACCCTGGTTATTGAATTCCTGAAATTGTTTTGATATGTGAACCTGAAAAGTGTGATTCGATGCCTTCTATGTGTTCTTCTTTGGTCTCTTTTGCCATTTTTGCATGAAAATTGCCAAGGACTAGCAATGAGCAAGTTGGGGGGTGTGATGAGTGCGCGAAAGTGCACTCTAAATACCTTATTATTAGATTAAAATGCTAAAATGTGACCCTATTATTAGAGAATAATGTTTAATATTCTTAATTCATTTATATTTAGTTTTATGAAATATCTTCTGCTTAAGTGAGTTGATTAATATATTTATTGAATTAGGGAGTATATTGTGCAATTTTTAGCTTTTAGGAAAATTCGATCCATGGAGCTTCAATTGAGATTTGGATGGTTTTAGAGTTTCAGAATGAGAAAGTGGTCTTCATGAAGTTTTTAAAGGATGTTTTAAGATTTTCAGAAAGGTGTGGTTTGCAAAAATTCAAGTTCGTTTGAGCCTCCAAACACTATTTTAAAGTCAGGACTGGAAAGCTGGATTTCTGTCCGACCAGCAAACTTCAAGGGGTCATAACTTGAGCTTCCGAAGTCCAAATCAGGTGATTTTTAAGCCTAAAATTTTCTAGTCATCCAGGAATACAACTTTCGTGTAGAGACTGAATCAAGATTCAGTCGTTATCTAATAGAAAAAGGAGCCTAAAAGTTGGCGCTACTGGCTGTGCGCTGGATAGAGTAACAGGAAGTCAAGAAAAAAACCAAGGAAAGAAGAAAAGTCAAAATTGGTGGCTTGAGAGTAGGACGGCTGATCAAGGACGGCTGACCAAAGAAGGAGAAAAAAAAAGAAAAGAAAAAAAAATGAAGTATGCGGCTGGTCTTGGCGTTGGTGGCTGAATTAGAAAGTTGCAAGTGGGGCCCGTGCTTAAGCCAAAACAAAAGGAAAAAAATGAAAGTTGGGCATGCGGTTCAGGCGCTGATTCAACAGAAGGCAGAGGGTGCAAGGTGCCAGGGCATGTGAAGCGGTTGGAGGAAAAAGTGACGTGGGCTCTGAAGAGCCCAATTACTGAGGGCTCGACACAGTATTTTTGAAAGAAAAGTAAAAGGCTTTGTGGCCTAGTGCGCTGCTGCTAGGGCTTGAAAAGGGTGGTTCTGTGGCTGAAACTAAAAAAAGAGGAATAATAAAAAAATAGAACTGGGCAGTCCGTGCGGCTGTTTTTGTGGGAGAGAACAGAACAGGTGCAGCGCGGTACTGAAGAACAGAAAAAATCAGTCGTAGCCTATTCATGGCACAGTTTTTCTCCATGAAATTTTTGTTGTCCGTCTTGCGTATGGGTAACTATATTTCTAAGTAGAGTTAGGGATGAACTTGCACCATAGATGGTTATTTTTAATTTATTTTTTATTCACGTACGGGATTTTTGTTTATTAAAATTCTTTGGTTTATCATTCTTAATTGTTGGTATTTTATTCTCTGAATAATTAAAGGGTTCAGTCTGTTTATAGATTCAGTCATGCTTTTCTATTGAATGGATTACTACTTTGATTATTTTTGGAACAATTGATTATTTATATTGATTTAATTCTTCGCTACAATATTGCTTTCTGGGTATATTGTCGTCGTTGGGTTCTTTCAATGTGAATAAAAATTTGTGTGATTTAAAAGTGATGAATGATTTTTTAAAGGGTTACATTTGGTTAAATTTTGAGTTATAATTCTATATTTTTCGATTGAGATTTTTAAAATTAAATTCTCAATTGAGTTAGCAGTGAATTAAAAATAATTGAAATACCAGATATGTGCAAGGAATTCCCGACGCTCTACTGTTCGTTAATTTGAGTATTTTCTTCCATTAATCACATTGTGTAAATTTTAATTTGCATTTTTAAATCACTTTTTATATTTTTATTTTCTCGTGAAGCGTTTAATATTTTTCTTTAGTATCAGAAATTCTGTCTGTTATTCTTTTAAATTTGTTTCCCTATGGAATCGACACCCCAAAGCTACACTACAACTACCGCATTATTCTTTGGGCGTAATCAGTGCTTATGCACAATTTATCTTGCATTTAAAAACATTTAGCACGTGACTTTTCACATAGATTCTTTTTTGAGCATTCAAAACATAGTGTTCATGACTTCATAATGGAATCTTCAAATACTTGGAATATGCAAATTCAGAATATTTAACAACGTATGGCATTTAAAACTTAGACATGCTGGAATATATTTTCTAAAAAACCTATAATAGAAATCATTACTGAGCATGTCACAATAGAATTTGTAAGAACGGAGGTACTTCAAAACAGGAATCATGTAAATACTGAATTTTCTATTCAAACACTTCCCATATTTTGAACTTAAAACTTTTAAAATCCATAGAATTAAATCTCCACTTCAAATACAGGGTTACTCACCATAGTCTTTAGAGTCAGTGCTAATAATGCACTTTCCCACTTCCTCTATAGTTCCTAAGAACAATTCATAAATAATCTCGTTAACTTTATATCCACTGAAATATCCCTATTGATGCTTCTTACTTATACTTAGATCGTATTAAATCCTAACTTTAATCTTAGGTGTTATACTCTTAAAGTATACTCATCTGGTAGCTTCATTAAATCATAAGGTTTAATTTTATAACTTTACATGTTTACTTGTCATATTTTTATGTACTTCATTTCGTAATATGGACCTCACCATTGAGTCCAGAAGATTGAAGAAAGTTAATTTAGACCCTCTCGGACTTCCATTTGGCTTTAGAGGCACTAGAGGTAATTTGGTCATTTTATACTTTAACGCGTCTTAATTTTTTGGAGTCTCGTCTCATGAAACGGATCCCACCATTGGGTTTAGAATGTCCAAAATAGGCAGAATACACTATTTATTTATTTTATTTGGACTTCGTTTGACCCATCTTTGACTTAGAGGTATTTTAGAAATTTTCTTTAAAATAATATTTTATTAATTTTTCTGTTTGGGTCTTAGTGGGATTTTCTAGAACTTCTGGGGCAAAATGTAATTTCCATAACTTTCGGTCTGAACCAGTGGGTTCATTAAGCAAAACCCTAAATCGGCTTATTGAGTCACTAGACCAACCGGTTCAGTTCATTCTCACTGAACCGGGATAAGATAGCCAACCCCTTGTCTTATCCACGGTTTGGTTTATCCTTAGCTCTGATTTTCATTTCTTATCTTTGTAACCAAACACCCCCGACTTCATTTTTAAAAATATAACACAACCCTCACACGACGTCGTCCTATTTAAACCATTTGTATGATGGGTCGGGTCCCAACCTGAACCCAGATTTGGCCCAAGACCGACCCACCCACTAGTCATCTTTTTCCTCTCTTCTCCACTATGTTGCCCTAATTTCTGGATTTCTAGCTTTTGAATTTCATGAAACTTTGGGACGCTTTTCTCTCTGTTATTAGATGGTATGGGTCACTGGGTGATCGAGCAACACTTTGGCATCAATTGGAGAGTTCAAATCGAGCTCAATAGTTCGGTTTTACCTCACCATGACCATACCTGTAACTCCTTAGTAAACCCTCATTTCATCACCATTTCTAGTGGGGTTTGGCTCAACATGACCTCCATGACATGGGGGTTCAATCCCTATTCTTAAAAGCAGTTTTAGAAGTCTAAAACAAGGACTGGGTTTTATGGCCGAAACGTGCAACTCAAGTTTTAGAGGTCTTCCCTTTAGGTTTTAGGTCGCGGTTTGATATTTTTGGAACACTTTAGGGGTCTAGTTGAGGTTCCAATAGGCCAAACTTGGTTTGGTTGCCATCGGTTCAGACTTGGTCTAACAAGGTCCATCCATGGCAGTTTGGTGTACGACTTAGGGTTCTGGATGTTTTTTGGGTCCAATCTTCATGCTTTGTTTAGGTTTACACATTCTAAACATCGTATATGCATAAATATAACTTAAACAATGTCTATACATGTATAAATTTTTAGAGAGAGAAAAATATGGGTTTACCTCTTTTTTCCTGTTTCTTTTCCTCCTATGTCTCAATCCTCTCGCTTTCTCTCACATTCTCTCTCTTTCCCCTTTTACTTCCTCTCTTAACCAACCTTGTAGTCGGTGGCAATGCCACATGTTAATTTCTCCACTTTTCTTCATTTTCATTCATTTTTTATAGATAAATATGCAGGACAGCTACATGGCTGCATGCAGTCCACTGCCCCTCACTCCAAGCCTTTAAATCTTTCCTCTTAATTCTCTAACCTTCTACATGATTCTACTATTTTTTATTTCTTTCTTTATTTTTCTTTTCTTTTAATTTCTTTTATTTTATTCTTTAGTTTACATACATATATATATATATATAAGTGTATTGATATATAGAAGACAGCTGTATATATATATATATATATATATATATATATATACACATGAGCTAATGAGCTAATACAAATATATATATAATACAATTATATATTAAATTATATATATAAGTATATATATATATATATATACTTACATTTATTTATACATTTTGGTTACACACACACACACAATATATACTGAATGTGTGTATTTCGCATGTGTTCATATACACATATGATTATGGGTATATTACTATATAATTATGTCACATAATATAATCATGTATTGCAATATACTTATTTTTATATTTCCCCACCTTCGGTTCTTTCTCGTATAAATTTTTGGACTACTTTTGAATCCTCATAAAACGTGTCTTGGGTTCGAATATTCTTGGGTCGGGGTATTACATTCTCCCCTCCTTATTAGAGTTTTGTCCTCAAAACTTGAGTATTCTTCATTCCAGGGGTTCCTTTCCCTTCTACGTTATCTCTTTCTATCATGTTTATGCATCCAATAGTCAAATTTAAATGACAGTCATATATATAAGACAAATTTTAAATATTTAAATGGATTACCTAGCTGACCCACAAATGGGTCCCTTGTTGGCCTGATCCTATTTCGGGTAATTCCTTATGAAATTTCCCCCTTCTCCACACTTATAACAAGTTCCCAAGAGCATACGACATGGCGCATAGTGTTTCCTGTTGCTGACCGAGCATAGTGGAGTGGTCATTTTGCTATTGCTTCCCCCTATCTTCTTATCCCTGTGTATAATAGATCGTTCCCGTGGCTGGGGGTCTTGTACTTTCTGTTGTGTGCCATGCTAGGTTTGAGCATCGTAAACAGTTTGAATTATTACTTCGAGGACCTGTTCAATTCTATCTACTCGTTTTTCTAGGTTACTCATGTCTTCTTGTATACCAGCCATGTTCGCTGTAAAACAAGTATAGTTTGTTTTTGTTACATGCTATAATCACATAAGGTTATAATCACCTACTTGAAATTTAAAATTTAGAGTTTATCATTTTTGATTTTTCGTAGTGGTTTTATAGTCCTCATTTTTGATTATTCTACCGTAAGTCCCACACCCTATCTTCTCATCAAATATGTACTTCTAATCACTTATCTTACTCTATTGCAGGTCGCATACCCTGCCTTTACATCACGTCACGTACTTCACATATCTACCTCATGTAATGCGGGTCCCATGCCCCTCCTTCACATCACGTCACGTACTTCACATATCTGCTTCATGTAATGTGGGTCTCATACCCTGCCTTCACATCACATCACGTACTACACATATCTGCTTCATGTAATGCGGGTCCCATACCCCGCCTTCACATCATATCACGTACTTCACATATCTTAGGTAGCTTAAACTTACCTAACTTATAGTTCTATTTCTAATTTTTCGAATATCACTAAGTTTGTTTCAGTCAACCTAGTGCTCTGATACCACTCTGTGGTATCAGTAAATCTTAATTATTTCCTAACCTCAATCATGATTTGGTCTTCCTCAAAGACCATTAACCTAGAGCTCTGATACCACTCTATCACGACCCGAAACCCACCCTGTGCGGATCTCGTATCGCAACCGCCACCCTTCAGCCCAGAGGCCTTAGGGCAAGGCTCACATAAGCAACAATATCGGATGGCGGTGCGGCCTGTGGTTGTGGAAGCGTGAAAAACTTTTTCTTTTCTTTTCTTATTTAAATCTTTCGCACATCCGCATGGTAGTGCCGTTCTTCATAGCGGTACACCTGATTATACATTCAGAGCATAATAAAAATTTTAAAGTTTTATACATAACACATATCCACTTTTCCCTCAAGACTTAATTACATATCACCTTTACATTTACTATAACAAAAGTGATAACTACAATCCACAATACATTACATAACCTGCCAACATAAAAGTGACCAACATATGGTCCTACTATCTCCATGCTACCCTATAAGGAACTTCCTATGCCCTTCCTCAAAATGGGCAAGGCTTTCACCATCTTCATCACAAAATAAGTGTGTGATCACTTCCGTTACTTGAAAAGGGGGGTCGGATCAAATCCGGGTAAGCTAATCTAAGCTTGTGAGTAATTCCAGTATTTGTCATAAGGTTTCAATTGGTAGTGGTTTAGCACATGAGAGTTTACAAAATACTCACTACCAATTGCTCGTATACTTTGAACATAGAGTATATGCATTCTTTAAAACAGATAACTTTGAAACATTTAAAGTATTCAAGCTAAACATGTACTTTTTCACATAGAGAATATGAACTTCAAAACATGTAAATATGCATTGTGAAAATGAGGGTAAAACTTGCTTCCATTTTCAACACACACCTTATCACTTTCATTAGTGGAATCCGTTTCGAACCAGATTCTCGTTTTACTTTACGTGGAGATATCTCATATGCTTGGGGGATTAGATCCTGCTACCTGGCATTTATTCGTATCGTTGTTGAGTTCCGAAGAAAGTCAACGAAATCCGTGGTGCTTATGAACAGTTTATCTTGCATTTAAAAACATTTAACACGTGACTTTTCACATAGATGCTTTTATGAGCATTCAAAACATAATGTTCATGACTTCATAATAGAATCTTCAAATACTTGGAATATGCAAATTCAGAATATTTAACAACGTACGATATTTAAAACTTAAACATGCTGGAATATATTTTAAAAAGAAGCTATAATAGAAATCATTTACTGAGCATGTCACAATAGGATTTGTAAGAACGGAGGTACTTTAAAACAGGAATCATGTAAATACTGAATTTTCTATTCAAACACTTCCCATATTTTGAACTTAAAACTTCTTCTAATCCATAATTAAATCTCCACTTCAAATACAGGGTTACTCACCTCGGTCCTTAGAGTCAGTGCTAATAATGTACTTTCCCACTTCCTATGTAGTTCCTAAGAACAATTCATAAATAATCTTGTTAACTTCATTTCCACTGTAATATCCCTATTGATGCTTCTTACTTATGCTTAGATCGTATTAAATCCTAACTTTAATCTTAGGCGTTATACTCTTAGAGTATACTCATCTGGTAGCTTCATTAAATCATAAGGTTTAATTTTATAACTTTACATGTTTACTTGTCATATTTTTATGTACTTCATTTCATAATATGGACCTTACCATTGAGTCCAGAACGTTGAAGAAAGTTAATTTAGACCCTTTCGGACTTCCATTTGGCTTTAGGGGCACTAGAGGTAATTTGGTCATTTTATACTTTAACGCGTCTTAATTTTTTGGAGCCTCGTCTCATGAAACGGATCCCACCATTGGGTTTAGAATGTCAAAAATAGGCAGAATATACTATTTATTTATTTTATTTGGACTTCGTTTGACCCATCTTTGACTTAGGGGTATTTTAGAAATTTTCTTTAAAATAATATTTTATTAATTTTTCTATTTGGGTCTTAGTGGGATTTTCCAGAACTTCTAGGGTCAAAATGTAATTTCCATAACTTTAGGTCTGAACTAGTGGGTTCATTAAGCAAAACCCCAAATTGGCTTATTGAGTCACTCGATTAACCGATTCAGTTCATTCTCACTGAACCGGGATAAGATAGCCAACCCCTTGTCTTATCCACGGTTTGGTTTATCCTTAACTCTGAGTTTTATTTCTTATCTTTGTAACCAAATGCCCCCGACTTCAATTTTAAAAATATAACACAACCGTCACACGACGTCGTCCTACTAAAACCATTTGTGCGACGGGTTGGGTCTCGACTCGAACCCAGATCCGGCCCAAGATCGACCCACCCACTGCTCATCTTTTTCCTCTCTTCTCCATTGTGTTGCCCTAATTTTTGGATTTCTAACTTTTCAATTTCGTGAAACTTTGGGACGTTTTTCTCTCGGTTATTGGATGGTATGGGTCACTGGGTGATCGAGCAACACTTTGGCATCTATTAAAGAGTTCAAATCGAGCTCAATAGTTCGGTTTTACGTACCTCACCATGACCGTACCTGCAAATCCTTAGTAAACCCTTATTTCATCACCATTTCTAGTGGGGTTTGGCTCAATATGACCTTCATCACATGGGGGTTCAATCCCTATTCTTAAACGCGATTTTAGAAGTCTAAAACAAGGGCTGGGTTTTATGGCCGAAACCAGCAACTCAAGTTTTGGAGGTAATCCCTTAGGTTTTAGGTCGCGGTTTGATGTTTTTGGAACACTTTAGGGGTCTAGTTGAGGTTCTAATAGGCCAAACATGGTTTGGTTGCCATCGATTCAGACGTGCTCTAACAAGGTCCATCCATGGCTGTTTGGTGTACGACTTGGGGTTTTGGATGTTTTTAGGGTCCAATTTTTATGCTTTGTTTAGGTTTACACATTCTAAACATCATATATGCATAAATATAACTTAAACAGTGTGTATACATGTATAAATTTTTAGAGAGAGAAAAATATGGGTTAACCTCTTTTTTCTTGTTTCTCTTCCTCCTGCGTCTCAATCCTCTCTCTTTCCCTTACATTCTCTCTCTTTCCCCTTTTACTTCCTCTCTTAACCGACCTTGCAGTCGGTGGTAATGCAACATGTTAATTTCTCCACTTTTCTTCATCTTCATTCATTTTTTATAGATAAATATGGAGGACAACTGCATGGCTGCATGCGGTCCACCGCCCCTCACTCCAAGCCTTGAAATCTTTCCTCTTAATTCTCTAACCTTCTACATGATTCTATTGTTTTCTATTTCTTTCTTTATTTTTCTTTTCTTTTAATTTCTTTTATTTTATTCTTTAGTTTACATACATATATATATATATATATAAATGTATTGATATATATATATATATATATATAATCCATAGTGCGTCGCTAATAAGTAAATGAGCGTCGCTAAAGTTCCTTGAAACGACAACGTTTCATATACACTACTATTAGCGACGCACTATTGTGCGTTGCTAATGTGTGAAGGTGCGTCACTAATTGGTTACCGCCAATTTTTTCGTGCGAGAAACCCCTTTTGTTGCTTTTTTTAGCGACACACAGTTGTGTGTGTCGCAAAAGGAGACTATTAGCAACGCTTGACGTGCATTGCAAATTCAGTGCGTCGCAAAAACTACAATTTTTTGTAGTGTCTTTCTAGGATGAAAGTTGGGAGACATTGGTTTTTCGACGAAAAAGACCATAGGTTTTCCGTTGAAGAAAAATAATGAGAATGATTGTCGTTCCCATAGTCGGCCGTCAAACTGATGTTGCTTTTTTCTGGTCGGAAGACTTCCCATCCTTTACTGCCTGTCAAGAACTTGAGATCAGAGGATCACCGAGAAGGCTCCGGTGGTAGCCACTTCGATGATAAAGTTAGTTAATAAACCAAAACAATAATTCAAGAGAATAATTGAACATAAATTGAAAACGTACCTTAGGGTTTTATTTATAAGTTGTAGATATCCTAAATCGAGTAGGATTAGGAGTCATAAAATCAAGGATTCGAAAGATATTCGAAAATAGTAGTTTTCATGTAAAACTTTGTTTCCTTATTTTGAGATCGGTAGCCTGTGGAAGGCGGTAATAAGCTCTGAACTCTCCGTGCTCAGCAGACTTTTGTGGAATAACCCTTTGATGATCTGTATCCTGAAGAGCTAATTATAGATACGTGTCATGCCCAATATACTGGTTGTCAAATTATGGTGTATCAAATGCAATATAACAATCTGCATTTAAATGCATTGTTGGTTGTGGATTGTAAACATGAAATATAGTTTGTGGATATAAGCAGATTATATAGGTTAAATATAATAAATAATTTTTTTTCTGAAAAAAAATTGATCATTTTTGCAGGTGCTTATTTGTGTAGGAAATAATATCAATTCAAAGCTACTAATATAGAAATATATTTTTTAAAAAATGATCATTTTGTAGCACTTATTTATGTAGGAAATTGATGCTGCACTTTTCGACTCGCAATAAGTATGGGCTCCGTGACCTTGTAAAACACTCAGAAAGATGATAAGAGGACCACCAGATTGGCTCCGGCGGTAGCCGCTCCGATGCTTAAGTAAGTAAACGGAATTGAAAGTCAAAGAATGAACATAAAAATAAAGCGTACCTTTAGGGTTTAATTTATAGGTCGTGGCCTTCCTAAGTTGATTAGGATTCAATGCCATGAATATAGGGATTTGATCATCGGAGATTGCAGTTACCTTGTAGAGTGTTGTGTCGTAGATAGAGATTATAATCATAGATAGTAGCTTCCTTGTTGAAGACTGTTTCCGTGTTGAAGACCGTTTCCTTATTCCCTGCTTGGCAGTTGTTAAGGAAACCATAAGGTCGGAACCATATGAACTGCTTGAATGAATATTGCCCAGAGCATTAGGTCTGGAAGATATGTGCACGAGAATGCCTTGGAGGCTCCGTTTGCACTGTATGACCGAGTTTGTCGGCTCTGTAGGATATATTTATGAGAATGCCTTGAAGGCTGTGAATGCTTTGTATGACCGAGTTTATCGGCTCTGTGTGATATATATATATATATATATATATATATATGTATATATATATGAGAATGCCCTGAAGGCTTGTGGCTGCTCTGTATGATCGAGATTATCAGCTCTGTAAGCACACGTGTCTCAAGGTGATTGGTGTGTCTGTTTGTGGTATATCAGAAATAATGTTAATTCAATGCTACTAATATAGAGGGTTAGTTATTTGCTAAACGTTTTTGCAACGCAAAAATGTGTTGCATGTTACAATTATTTACAGCACTAAGCTAAATCTTGCAAATGTTAAAAATATTTTGCAATAAAAGTGTCGCAAATATGGAATAATTACGGCATTTTTGCACAGTAAATATTACCATTTAGTGGCAACTTCAACCATTATTTACAACATATATATACGTTGCAAAAAAGTATATTAGCGGCAGATATTTATGTTAAAATTATTATTTTTAGTACTTTAAAACGTTACAAATAAATTATTATTAGCAGCGGACGTTAGTGCTTTAAGAAAATCTCCGCATATAAGCTTTTATAATCGGCGTTATTAGTCCGACTGCTGGTGGAATTGGCAGCAGACATGTTTTGGCTGCAAATAATAAATAGCGGCACTTATTTGAACATAAAAACGCCACAAAAAGGGAAGATTCTCGTAGTTATGCACCGTAAGATAAAGTTGCTTAATATTTAGTGTTAATCAAGATATAGAAGAGCAGAAACAAACAAAAGCTAGTTATAATGCGAAATGACGTACACAACACAATCATTATTATTATCTCTTACACAGACTCATCAACCTGACCCTTTGCACATCCAAACACAAAGTCAAGGTTGTAAAGCACTGGGACCATAGTAACAGAACACAAGAAAACTAGAACTGGCCCAAAGATCCAGAGCAGAAGAGGAAGAGCTGCATAAAAGAGCCTGTTTCCCACTGTGTTAAGCGTAAAGCCCTTCTCAAGAAGCTCTGAGACATACTCGGGTGTGACTATCCAGGTGTGGTCGGGTGGGCAGTTGATGAGGAAGTTAACCTGGTTCATAAACCTAATGGATAACGAATGGCAGATGAAGGAGAAGAGGAAGATGAGGAGAAGAGTCACATATTTCAGTGCCATCATGAACTCCCCATGAGCCCCGTAAACAGCGTCATTGAGCGGCTTCTTGACACTGTAGGTACTGCTTATGACTGCAGCCAATCCGGAGCACAGAAGGATAGATGTAGTGGCCATTAAGGTTGATCCCATTATAGTGTTTCTTAGCGTCTGGACGGCCAAGATGTTTTTCTTGTCATTGTCCTGTGCCCAAAAAAGAAAAATAGCACTTTTTGTTATGTGACATAATGGCTTACATACTGGCCCACCAAACAAATTAAAATCGTCCACAGGACTGCTTGTGCATGCAAACGCTGTTCTCCATTAAGATGGTGCTAACAAATTGACCATATTTCTGTGTAGCCAAAATTATAACTGCAAGGGGCCGGGGTAAAAACTATTGTTTTCCATACCAAACGGAAGCTAACTATTATGGTCTTTGATAATGAATCGCATCAAAAGTGACATGACATCAATCAACTTTTTCCATTATTTCACTGTACTTGACACACAGCATCTTAGGATTAAAATAGCGCATGTCCTAAGAACACCAAATCATGTTGGTGTATCTTATAATTCATAACAATATCTTTGACAAAATAAATAAATAAATAAAATGTCTCTTTTTTGTAATAGAAAATCAAAGTACGTATCTTTCTCATCTTGGAAACGGAAAATTTTTAGTGACGCCAATTTTTCAATTCTGCAATAGTTATATATTTATTTCTCTTTTCTAATTCAAGAGATTGGCCAAATGGAAAAGTGATGATTGTGTATCTAACTTGGACAAATGCAAAAGTTGCTCTTCCAACTTCTCCTGTAAAAGTTTTTCAATGCAAAACCATTTGTTTCTGATGGCCAGACTACTATGACCTTGGCATTTTATTACCGACAGAGGAGATACAATGACTAGAGTAGCAGAAAGATGGGATCCCATCCTATGAATTGTTAATTAAATCACTAAGATTGCAATCAAATGGTTCTTGCACATAAATGTATGAACCATTAGTAAAGATTATCTGATCATTCTGGATATGAATAGGGCAAGTTTATAAAGCCAGTATTGCAGAGCAGCTAGTGTTACCTTCATCATGGCAGATACCCAGAAGCGCCGGCCAGTGGCATTTGTTCCGATGATAGTGGTGAGGGGTTGGGTTCGAACTTTATGCCATAACCAAACATGATAAGCCTACGGTTATCAGAAACCCTAGAGGCACCAATATCACATCTAGATAACATTTCTTCCATTCCATCTCTCTCTCTCTATTGGTGTGCCGCTTCTCTTCTTTATCTTTCTCTGATGTCTCTGCAGCTATATCTGTATATATCCATACAGTAAGAAAAATGAACGTGGACTTGTTTGAATGCAATATCCAACCTGATGCAGAGAACAGAAAAGCGAACCTCCACTTTCTTTACTAATTTGGAGGGAGGGTCCAATTGTGGAGTTCTAATTTGCTCCTTTTAGCCCTTTTGTTCTACTAACATATACCTCACTGTTTCATTTATTTACTAAAATAGCAAACATAAAACATGAAGCAAACCCGAATTTTTTGTGTGTTGGCAGGGAAAAATGAAGTTCAAGATTTTGATTGGAAATTGCTTCTTTTTTTTTTTTTTTAATTGATCTGTTAGGCGCACTAGATTAAGTCCCGCCTCCCTATAACAGTTAAGCTTCTAAGCTTTAACTGCCAACGATTGGCGTAGAGGAGACTCGAACTCGAGACGCTTGAATTTTATCCTCAACATCCTTACTATTAGGCTACTCCTCTAGGCACGAGAAATTGCTACAATACACTAATACAATTAAATTGGAGTTTTAGAATATAAAGACATTAACTCTTCTCCGATTTTAATCCTGTGGTTTCAATGCAACCTTACCAAACACTGTGTAAATGAACTCACAGTTTGTGATTGCTCTATGGCTTCGATTTGCTCTTGTATATGAACAATGTGGAAAATTAGATGGTGAAATTTTAGTAAATGAGGAAGTTTTTTATTTTTTGCAAAAATTAGATAGTGAATTTCAGTTTTTCTCTATTTAGACACAAAAATTTCTTTATTTATTGGAAAATTTCTCTCTTTATGAGAGAAATCAGACCAAAATTTTTCTAACATAGTGAGATTTTTGTGTTTATGCAAAAATTAGTCAACAAAATTTTAATTATTCTATGTCACACCACAAACCATGCCCTAACTGAAATCTAAGATATGATCGACCAAAAGGCCACAGAGTGGTGTTGAAAGGGTTGTAAGCTGGCATGTGACTAATTTTTTTTTATTTATTTACATTACTGAAAGTGTGTTTTGTACATTTTAACAATATTTGAATTAAAGGATTACAACAACATCTAACCAAAGCCTGAACCAAGTATTCATCAACCTTCATTGGTTTTACCTTATCCACCGTTATTGTTGTTATTGGGAGATGCTAAATCCGCTTTCTTTGGATTCACTCTTTTGCCTTCCTTCAATATGAATTTTTTTCTATTTTTTCTATTCATGCACCTCTTTAGGCCTAAGTTTTCTCATCTCTTTTCCTACCCTATGTACATAAATGTTTGGAGGAAAATGAGTGAGCTACACGGAGATCAGTGAATAATATCGGCCTTTGTAACGGATTTAAGCGACAAGATTCAACATATTCCACAGATAGTCATGAGAGTAAAATATAAAAATAATCCTTGAAAATCATACATAAAAATTTTCAGTTATTGCTTGAACATGGCTTAAGAAACATTAATTATAAGTCGAACATATATAGTTTGAGCAAAGGTCATTCATGGCAAATCATAACATGAGATAAAGCTTTCATTATAATGTGAAAAATTTCATGCCAATTAACATGATCGACACAAATACAACATATACATAGGTTAACTTGCATGGCCAGGACATAAGTCATGATAACATAGGTGAGATAACATGAATAGGGTGGGGAGAGCCATGGCTTTCTCATGGGACATACATTAAACTTGAACATGAATGTGATCATAAACATAAGTAAGGATTCTTAACGTACATATCCTGGTTGAGGACCCGTGTAATGGTATGTGCGTGAAAACATTATGTTAAGAAAATTGAGTTAGTCATGTTTGTAAAATTTTCCCCTTATTATAATGTGTTGGCAATTTGTTAGGGTAATGTGGGGTCCAATGTTGTAATTGACTAATCCGGATTTGACAAAACGTGCTTTGATTGTAATCATTGCATTAGTCCAAGGCTTAGATTATCTCAATGCCTATTCTACCCCAAGATGGTTCAAGCTTCATTGTCTTGATTGTCTACTAGCCGTCTTGGTTCTCGAAGGGTAAATTAGGTAATTCAGACTTTTGTTTGGACTTGAATCTCACACACTCACACATTGCATATATTAGTCATCATATCATCTTGTGCGAAGTTATCTTGTGTTTGTGAAATAATTTTCTAAAAAATTCATATTTAAAAACACTTTAGGAAATTGAGTTCACAAGACAAGCAGAGAATGAGCAACTCTCTGTTTCTCGTTTGGACTGAGCTAAGGTTTGTTTTTGCTTGTTCTCATTCATTCGTTGTGTCACGACCCGAGACCTACCCTGTACGGATCTCGAATCGTGAGCCCGATCCGACACTATTATCGAACCAAGGGTCTCAACTTGCTACACAATCAGTGCTACTAACATGCAACAACTAAATAGCAGAAGACTTAAACAAATAAATAAATAAAAATTGCATGTGATATATATAAGGTTCTCAAAATACAGACTATAAAATTCTTAAACAACTACTGTCACGACCCGAAACCTACCTTATGCAGATCTCGGGTCGCGGGGTAGGCCTAATGGCCTTCCCTACTTTATCCATTCTTTTACCAATTATAATAGTAAATAATGTAAACATAACATTAAAGTGCGGAAGCCTTATTCCAAATGTTGTTCAAAGACTGAATTTAAAACTAACAATAAACTAAACATGAACAACTCTTAGGTGGTGAGTACATGAGAGAGACTATATCATTTTATTCTGCTCCTCAACTGTTTCCCTATGCTCCTGACCTCCTACTGTGGTTCTGTAGCATTCTCACCAAAAAAATATAATGAATGGGGTGAGCTAACAAAGCTCAATAAGTAAAAAGCCTATCTCAAATACGGGTTAGGGATTACATAGGAAAACATGAATTCAAGGTAACATGATAGCCAGTCATGAAAATGATTGTAGTTAACAGTAAAGTGCCACAAGGCCGATGAATAATAACGCACAATAACAATCATGAACAACTGGTGTAGCATAGATACAGACAATTTAATGATCACAATCAACATGAACACTGCCACAATAAAATGGTCACAGTCAAGTCCAATTAATGAGTGAATGGTCAACATTTCAATGCACATAAAATACCCTCATAACTCCATATGTAAGAACACCCCCATCACCATATGTTCGATCACGGATTCGACCCGTAGGTCCCGTCAATCGGCCTGTAGGTCCAGTCAATCGATAAAAACACCTCCATCACCATTTGTCCATTCACAGTCTCGACCCGTAGGTCCTGCCAATTTAGAAGCAATTGGATGGATATTGTGACTGAGAACAAATCTAATAGTCAATTATAAATCAAGATTCTGTCGTGTATAAGGTATGAAATAACATGACATAAGCATACAATGATAGGCATTAGTACAAGAATCAAATCATGAGATATCAATCAATAGGCCTCCACCAGATAGGACAATATTAATGGTGGGAACAATAACAGTGGATACATATATGAGTATAAGTTTTGGCAGTAATAGAAAGATCGTGGCTTGGAAAACCACGTATAAGAGATATGAATTCACTTACCTTAAATTCTTAACACTACATTCCCATTCGATTATCATAATAGCTGTTCCATAGCTCTCTTTCTCATTTCCAGTCATTTGAATGGTCCTATAGTCATGGATTAAAAATATATAACACATTAAATAAGTATTTATTTCATCTTTATACATTTGGTAAACTCATTTAGTCATAAGGAGGCATTCGTCATTTTTTTAGTTTATTACCGGATCTTGTATATAAATTTCTGTGTCTTTTGGATCTCATTTGGTATCTGCTTTCGATTACCATGATACATTGGTCATTTCATATTTTATGCAATTCCGACCCTGACCCGGATCTGATACCCTCACTTGCTGTACCTTAATATCAATTACTTTAATCCTAACCATAGCTATCATCAATCATCATTGTCCATGGCCAAACCAAATCATCTAGAACATCTTAACCATATCCTTGCAACAATTTCTCATCAGTATCACAGATCTCAAATACAAATGATAGATAAACCAGTGTTATAAAATGATATAACCTAAACATAACCAACATATGATAATAGTGACCTAAGAGCACTTCAAATACTATTTTTTGGATTTAACTCTCAGTTTCATATTCACAAAAGTTCCTTTAAAAAAAAATCTAGATCTTCATGAATTAAACATTCAGCACCACAAAATATACCCCTTTTTATTTATTTGTTTGTGAAACAGATCAAAATAAAGTGTTCTGCGATGCTCCGAATGGGATTTTTTTCATAGTCCCCTTATGTCTTAACCAAAATATTCCACATACTCATCCCCACCAAATAAATACTACGTAATAGAAATCAATCCTTCATATTTTCCAGATGTGTTACAGTATTCATAAAAAAAAAATACATACATAGAAGAAAACAAAAACTCGATATCCAACGAATAATGATAAACAAACATTTTTTTTTCATTCACAATTGTGCACAGACCAAACTCCTAATCAATGGATAGAACATCAAACCCCCAAATCAAACAGATTGATAAGAAAACGTATGATCTTCAGAAACTCACCAACGTAGTCGCCCATGAACAGATAATTGGTATTAGGGGCATTTCCACCTACAGAAATTGCCGATTTCACCATCGGGAAGGCCTCAATCCTTGTAAAAATATGAACCTAACAAGAAATCTTGAAGCGTTTTCCCCTTCCGAGTGTATTCAGCACAATCGCTTCGCCTGACGATGAAATTTCCATCTCTCATCATCGCCATCAAATTCCTCATTTTCACCGACTAAATCCAAGTTTAAATTCAGCCCAGCAAAATCTGAATCCAATACACTCTGATGGAAGTTGCAGAGCTCCGTTTGGCTTCACCCATTGAGTCCTCCCCGATTCAACCCGATTAAAAACTGTTGGTATTAATAGATCTCACTGGATAGGCCGGAGCAAGATTGGTGCTCAACTAAATCACCCCTATTCATTGTCACCGGTTATATGGCTATTGGGTTGCCGATCTCATCGGAGTGGACACGGGGTCGAAACCAGCAGTTGTCGCAGATCTGGGAATGGAGGTGCTTGCGAGAGAGCATCGGCCCGTTCTTGGGTTTCCCCGTCTCCGTCTTCTTCATTCTCGATAGGCGATATTGGTCGAGACTCAGTAAAACATTCATTGGGTCTTCATCTATCTCCATTCCTAGGGTCAATAGGTTGGCCTTGAGCATCCACGCTGGGCGTGATCATGTTGCGATGTTGGTACAGGTTTAAGCGAAGCAGAGTTAGAGAGGTTATAGGGTGGTTGTGACAGTGAGGACGGTGGATCTAGTTTGGTTTAGAGAGAAAAATGAGAGAGTTGTGAGATTAGGTAACCTTGAGGGTGGCATTATAGTTGGGGGGTCAGTCGCATCTCTTTCTTTCTTTCTTTCTTTTCCTCTCTCTCTCTTCTCCTAACCCGTAACCCCCTCCCCCTTCAACACCTCTTCTCTTTCTCTCTAATCTTTTTATTTCCATTTCATCTCCTTTTTTTTGGTTTTTTTGTTCTTTTTCTTTCTTGACTTTTCCTTTTTTTTGGGTTCTTGTAACCTCCCTTCATTTACTTGTATTAATAGGAGTTGTAGGTTACATATATATATATATACACATTTATTTCAGCATATGGACAAATATACATATATCATGATTTTTATTTATTTATATTTTATTTTACTTTTTTTTTATATTATTTTATTTTTATTTTTATTTCAATATTCATTCATGTCTTGCTCGGTATCAGCGCCGTAGCGCCTGGTACTCGAACATTGGCTCGAGGCATTTTCTCTACCCCTTCTTACCCTGAAAAAGCAGGGTCACCTTACGTCCTTGAACCGATAACCATCTTTCGGCTAACCTAGCCTCCTCCGTCCCTCGGGACATCATCCATACATTCGAAACTATTTAGATTTCATAACCGTCCATTTATTCAATGTTATAACAAAAACCCCTAACGACTCGGGTTTACTTGGCTCGCTCGGTTACATTTTGGGTCAGGGTATTACAATCTAACCCCCTTAAATTGAGATTTGTCCCCAAAACTCGAATGTTCATAATCCATGAAACTCTATTATCTCCTCATGCCAATTTCATCATTAGAGTCCCTTTTTTTTTTTTTTTTCTTTTCTTTCAGTCTCTTAAACTTATCTCTGATATTCAGAAACTATATCCTCAAGCAAGAAAATTTCTTTATATAGGGTTCACTATCCTTTTGTATCCCTCTTTGTTTTAATTCAATAGTGAATTTTGAAAGTCAAGGTCTGACCTTTTAACTTTCTCGAGACTTTTAACTCATTGTCTCCAAATTTTAGCATCAACATCGCCCTGTGTATTTCTTTAGGTCTTAGAGTCGTGGCTATGAGTCTATTACTTTCATTACTCACCTCGAGTCACCTTTTCAGTTACTTAACTATCTCCTTTTGCTACCAGTAACTTGACCAGTTCCATATCTAGTCGTTATATTCATCTCATTTGATACTAAGTCATGATTACCTTACTGATCATGGGCTATCAACTTCCGTTGGCGTTGTATGGCACATCATGTGCCAAGTAAAGGTATCTAATACCTTGATCTTTTCTTTTCGATCCATTTCTTTGATAGAAGTCATAGGGAATCAATGGCGTAACTAGACTACACCACTTCTATCGTTTAAAGTGTTTTGGACTTTTCATTCAAGTGCTTTAAATTTTACTAAGGACTAGGGTATCATGTTCCTTTTTGTTTCCATGAGCATCGTTTGGTTCGTGTTGGGACAGGTTTACTCTTATTATTTTTGCATTACAATCTTTATCCCATATATGGGTAACCTCAGATATATTCAAAATTTTTCATTTGCGATTCTCAATCACGTGTTCATTTCTTGATGATTTATCAATCATCTTTTCATTTCATTTTGTATTATTCTTTGACATTCCTGCCTTTGTTTTCAAATTTGTGTTATCCTTTTATGATATAGATAGGTTGAGGAAATCAGTTCCTCTATTTTTATTTTCACATTATAGGCTGGTATGAAGGCCTTTTACAATTAATCTTTTCACCATTTTTAATTCCTCATCCCTTCTTAGATTAAACTATGGTACATATACTTAGAAAATTTTAGGGTAGTCTTTTACCCCTAATCACTAATTCTTCATGTAACGGTCTACTTCAAAAGTGTCCTTAATGGTGTTATCATTTTTGGTTTACCTTGAATTATCCGCATCATTTGACCAGTTTAAATCTCAAAGTCTTATGACTTTTTAATTTTATAACCATCATTTTGGTTTTACTTACCTTTGCTCAGAAAGGTTGTTTAACTGTCTCATTTCTTATACTCATCATCATATTCAGTTTTTCATCCTATGTTACATTTCTCTCCCAGTCGTTATTCAACTTTCACAAATTTGTTCTTTCAAGATCTTATGCAACCATATAGGGAGTCCCTTGTACATTCTATGACTTCAAATCATATTTCAGGGTTGTTCACATCAATTGGCCATCCTATCATTTTATCGTTATATTTGAATTTCAAAGTTTATCAAGTCGTTCCCACCATGGAATTTCTATACTTCCTTAGTTTCACAATTTAGTTATTCCTACTTTCTACCTCAATTTCAATTGTTCTCGTAACCCAAAGAATTAGGTATCACTTTAGCACAATCGTTGTCCTCACCAGTTTTCCTAGGCATTATGCTACAATTTTGGTTTCTTTAATTGTCAGATTGCGTTAACCCTCAAAAGTCATTTGGAGTCATCAATCATTTATCTTTTGGAACAGATTCAGTTAACTTAATAAAGTACCGCCCACAATTGGGTCATATTGTCATTTAGGTCAGCAAGATCCGTTGAATTTTCTAATGATCATTCATCACGTGTCAATCTCCCTTTAGAACCATCACATTTTGTTATGTTCACTTGATAGTCTCGTTTAATCAGTATTTGTCTCCCAATGATCCATTTGTCTTTACCCTATATGACTCATTTAAGAATCCTCATCTTTCTGATGTGTCATCAATCTATCTATAGTCTCAACCTCCTCATGTTACTATTCATTAAGTCTCCCTTAGACCATCTCTCATATATATTTTTTGTTAAATCCACCGACTTCCCAAGATTTCACAATCCCAACGCTATGTCACTTCATATCTTCCAAAAGAGCATTAACCATTGCCCTTATTCAAATGATAGTTTCCCCTAATTCATTGATCAATTCACAGTTTAATAACTTAAAAGTCATCAACCTCAACACTAATACGACTCTTCCTAAAAATTCTTAACCTTTGCCTTTAAGCACACTACTTTCTCCCAAAAGTCACTATTTATTTGGTCATCCCAATCGTCCAAGAAACATCAAGGTCAGTCATAGCATAGTCTTTCCCCAAGACTATTAACCTTAGTATTTAACAAGCTATCGTCCCCAAAAGTCATCGATCATTTAACTATTTAACTCATCGGATTCTTCATTTCTTTAAGTGTATCTAATCAGGTTAATCACAGTGTACGTATGATCTACACGCTATATACTATATGTATATCATTCATGAATAATGATTTCCTTGTAATACCTCAAAACTCGTATATCATCTCAATTTCAGGGTTTTTTTAACCGATTTTGCTACCCGTTCAGTCTTTACGATCATTTAATTCACATTGATCTCTAACAGTTACTAAAAATCATTTATCATTTACTTCACTTAACTTGATAGGGTATTGACGATAATCAGACCACACCTTATCTTAGATCATAAGATTCATAGACTTCTTCCTAATATTTATTCATCCTGTGTCAGCCTCTTTCCAAAATTATCATATTTCATAAGATCAGTTCTAGCAATCTCGCTCTTTTAGTAATTATCTTCAATACTCTACTCATTTCTACTCTATCAGGGTCTACTTATGACTTACTCAAGAATTTTCATATTTTTGGTCCTCCTGTAATTATCCATTCAGTTTCCTACAGACTATCTCTCATTCAAGCCTCGGTTATCTATCCATAACATTTATAGAAATCTCTTCAAATATTTTTAGTGTCATTCCTCGGGAATCCTCATCATTTATCTTTTAAATATATTTCTATTTCCTTAAAGGTCACTAATTACTTAATCCTCTCAATTGTTCAAGAATCACTGATTTTCATCATAACATATAGTATTTTCCCCCTATATATAGTATTCATCAATGATAAACCCCTCGATGGTATTGAAACAGTTAACATGTAGCCTAGAGGTTCTGTTTTTAAGTTCAACTTAACAGTAAATGCAAAAACTATAAATCAATCCGTTAATGTATACGTAAAATAACAGTAAGTGTTCACATAACAGTCTATCTTAATAATGTCAGTGTTATCTATCGACTAACTCTTAGACTTTAATCGTTCTAGTACTCTAATCCTGTTTCCCATGACTTGATTCTGTCTCTCATGACTCACTAGAACCAAGAAACCCGGCTCTAATACCAAGTTGTCACGACCCGAAACCCACCCTATGCGGATCTTGTGTCACAGGGTCGGCCCAATGGCTGTCCCTACTTTTTCATTCTTTTACCAATGATAACTAGTAAATAATATAAACATAACATTAAAGTGCGGAAGCCTTATTCCAAATGTTGTTCAAAGACTGAATTTAAAATGGACAATAAACTAAACATGAACCACTCTTAGGTGGTGAGTACATGGAAGAGACTATATCATTCTATTGTGCTCCTTAACTGTCTCCCTACGCTCATGACCTCCTACTGTGGTTTTGTAGCATTCTCACCTAAAAAATATAATGAATGGGGTGAGCTAACAAAGCTCAGTAAGTAAAAGCCTATCTCAAATACGGAATTAGGGATTACATAGGAAAACATGAATTCAAGGTAACATGATAGCCAGTCATGACAACGATTACAGTTAACAGTAAAGTGCCATAAGGCCGATGAATAATAACGCACAATAACAATCATAAGCAACGGTATAGCATAGATACAGACAACTTAATGATCACAATCAACATGAACACTGCCACAATAAAACTGGTCACAGTCAAGTCCAATTAATGAGTGAACGATCAACATTTTAATGCACATAAAATACCCTCATAACTCCATATGTAAGATATCATGACCCGAAACCCACCCTGTGCAGATTAAGGGAATCGCGACCGCCACCCTTCGGCCCGAAGGCCTTAGGGCAAGGCTCACATAAGCGACAATATCGGATGGCGGTGCGGCCTGTGGTTGCGGAAGCGTGAAAAAAAAAAACTTTTTCTTTTCTTTTTAAAATCTGTCGCACATCCATCCGGTACTGCCGCTCTTCATAGCGGTACACATAATAATAATAATAATCAGAGCATACTAAAACTTAAGGTTTTATATATACATGACATATCCAGTTGCCTCTCGGCTTAAGTACAGTAATTTTCCAAAATCTAGTACATCCCAAAATCTGTCCCATTACAAGTTCTAGTATCCTCAAAAGTTTATGATTATATAGAGCCACTAATCCATCCCAAGATAGAGCAAGGCTCCCACTCGTCATCGTTACCTGAAAAAATTTAGGGAATGGGGTGAGCTTTGAAAAGTCCAATGAGTAATTCTTGCATCTGTCATGGGTTTTCAATTGGCAGTGGTTTCGCACATGAGAGTTTATAAAATGCACACTACCAATTGTTCGTACATTTTAAACATGGAGTACATGCACTTTTCATAACAGGATAGCTTTGAAACATTTAAAGTATTCAAGATAGATAAACATTCCTTCAAATAGAGTATATGCATTTCAAAGCATGTAAACATGCAGAATAAAAACGTTGCTTCAAAGTATATAAATTTGCACAATGAAATGAGGGTAAAACCTGCTTCCATTTCCAAAAATCATTTGTCATCTTTTCACTATTTAACTGGAGGATCTGTTTCGAACCAGACCCTAGTTTTACTTCTGGGAGATCTCATTGTCCTGGGGGATTAGATCCTGCTGCCGGGCATTTTTCTGAATTGAGAACCCAAAGGGTACTCAATAACTGGTGATGCTTATGCATCATTATTATCTTGCAAAACGTTAGCTTCTTCAAGAAATAATTTTTATAAGCATTTAAACATGACTTCTTCAAGAAATGCTTTTATGAGCATTTAAAACATGATGTTCTTGATAGAATCTTCACATAGTTGGAATAACATTTCAGAACAGATGACATGTTAAATACTTTCAAAGAGAATTGTAACAAAAATCATTCACTGAACATGTCGTAAGAGAATTATAAGAGTGAAATATTTTAATACAGGAATCATGAAATATGGAATTTAAACATTCAATGCTTCAGATATTTTGAAGTTTAAAACATCATTTAAATCGTGGAGTTAAGATCTCCACTTCAAATGCAGGGTTACTCACCTTGATTTCCTGGGTTTGCACTATTAGTTGGTTGTTCCCTTCCCTTTGTAGTTCCTAGAAACAATTCACAATAGTCTATTAACTTCAATGTACTTCAAATATCTCCTATTGAAGTTTCTAATTATGCTTAAATCGTATTATGTCCTAATGTTTTATCGTGAGCCTTATTTTATTGACGTATCATATTTTTTTGTACTTTATTTCGTAATACGGACCTCACCGTTGGTTTCAGAAGTGCCAAGATAATAAGAATGCACTAATAACTTGCCTTATTTAGACATCGGGCATATTGGAGGCAATACGGTCATCTACCCTTTACATGTCTGTATTTTTTGGGACTTGGTTTCATAAATCGAACTCCACCGTTGAGTCCGGAATGCCCAAAATAGTAAAAATACACTATTGATTCATTAAATTTGGACTCCGTTTGACCCAATTAATGCCTAAGGGCAAAATAGTAATTATTCCCTTTTATAAAATAATTAAATAATTATTTATTACTTTTATTAATTTTCTAGGGGTATAATTGTACGAAATTTCAGAAATCTGGGCCATTGTATAATTCTATAAAACAGTTGGGGTTAGTTTGTAATTACCAGAAATTCTGGTTTAATTATTTTAAATTTTAACTGTGAACCTAGTGGGTTTTAAATTTAAAACCCTAGACCGGTCGACTAACCTATTGAACTAGCCGGTTCAGTCTACTTCAAGAAAATCGGAATGCCATAACCTCATTAAACCCCTTATTATCGGTTTGGACAGACGCTATCCTTGATTTTAATTTATTAACCGAGGAACCAAACAGTCCGATTTCAATTTTAAAACAAAGCAATTTAGTCAAAACGACACAGTTTTATTTATGCGGTGGCCAGTTCGTTACCCGACATGTGTATGAGTCGACTGGGCCAACTCAGCTTGACTCGGTCAACTCGGCCGAGTCAACTCGGCTGAGACAACTCCGTCTTCCCCCTCGCTTATGCGTATTGTAGCCCTAATTTACAGTTTTTTAAATCTTCAAATTCATGGGATTTCATGCATCTTTTCTTACTGTTATCGATCCTAATCAATTTCTGGGAACCATACCAACATCCTAGCATCCATTTTATGCATCGAATCGAGCTCTATGGCTCTGTTTCAAAAACGATAACCGTGACCTGCAACTCCATCATAAACTCTTATTTCATCATCATTCCTCATGTAGTTTGGTTCAGAATCATCATTCCTCGTGTAGTTTGGTTCAGAATAATCCTCATGACATGGAGGTTCAGCCCCCATTCTAAAAACCAGGTTTAATCGTGTTTCTGTGAGGCTGGGTTCTAGAACCCGAACCTGCAACTCGTGATTTCATGGCCGATTTTAGGTCTTTGGGATCGTGGATTAGTGTTTTTGAAGTGCTGGTGAAGTCTAGTTTAAGTCTCAATAATCAAAACTAGGTTTGGAGCATATGTTTTCAGACCTGCACCTCTAAGGTCCTTTAATGGCGGATGTGCACTGTGTGGGTGTTTTAGGGTCGATTCAATGCTCTAATTTCATGCCTTATTCATCAAAAATAGTAGCAAAATCCTACACAGAAAATTTTACAATTTTGGGTTTATACCTTTTGACAGTGGCTAGTCTCTTCTTTGGCTTGGTTCAGGCCCTCTCAATGCTCCTTAGGGTTGCTCAGACTTCTTCAGGTACACTTGGTGATACTCACTTGCATGCACACACACATACACATAATGTTTCACTTTCTCACTCTAACACTCACACTCTCTCTCTCTCTCTCTCTCTCTCTCTCTATTTCAGAGATGCACTTTCACTTTCTGGTTTCCCTTTCAAATGCCCACACGACACTAATATATCACAACATATGTTTTGTCTACTTGGATTTAATATTATTATTTGGCTGCATGTGATTTGGTTGGTGGAGAGATGACTTAATATGAGTTGAAAGGTGATGTGGGCTAATGATGTGGGGATTGCATGTATGGCCATTGGTCAACTTGGGAGGTGGCCTTGGCTAATTTGGTCTTAAATATAAATTGGTTGCATACATAAGCACAAAGATGCCAACAACCCACTTGGTAACTTTTTGGACAACAAGAATCATGCCCACTTGGTCAAGGGTTCAAGTCCCCTTGGCCACACTTTTGGGAATTTTTCCATATTTTGGGCTTAGGCATTGTTTGGTTGGCGCACTTAACTGTTTCGGCTATTTTCTAAATATCTTCTTTTCCGTTGCTTCTTTTTCGACTGCGGTTTCTTCCGGTCATTTCCTATTTAGGTTAGCTTCAATCTCCAAGGTCTAGTGTCGGTTATTAATCCCTTGGGATTTCTGTAGTTCGCTAACTCGAGTTTTCTTAGTGTTAGAATAACATCATTTCACCTAATTAATTGGTAAATTCGATTCGGACACAACAGCCCTCATTTCTTATATGCTTAAGTTATTTTATGGGTCTATCATGAGGTTCCCGATTAACTTCTAAATTATTCTTTACATCGGTTTTAATTAATGATTAGTGAACTAATCATTTCTTAATCAAGGTCGGGGTGTTACATAAGAACACCCCCATCACCATATGTTCCGATCATGGATTCGACCCGTAGGTCCCGTCAATCGGCCCGTAGGTCCAGTCAATTGATAAAAACACCTCTATCACCGTTTGTCCATTCACAGTCTCGACCCGTAGGTCTTGCCGATTTAGAAGCAATCGGATGGATATTGTGACTGAGGACAAATCTGACAGTCAATTATAAATCAAGATTCTATTGTGTATAAGGTATGGAATAACATGACATAAGCATACAATGATAGGCATTAGTACAAGAATCAAATCATGAGATATCAATCAATAGGCCCCCACCAGATAGGACAATATCAATGGTGGGAACAATAACAGTGGATACATATATGAGTACAAGTTTTGGTAAAAATAGAAAGATCATGGCTTGGAAAACCACAATAAGAGATAGGAATTCATTTACCTTAACTGCATTCCTATCCGATTACCACAATAGCTTTTCCATAGCTCTCTTTCTCATTTCCCGTCATTTGAATGGTCCTATAGTCATGGATTAAAAATATATAACACATGGAATCAGAATTTATTGCATCTTTATACATTTGGTAAACTCATTAAGTCATAAGGACGCATTCGTCATTTTTTAGTTTATTACCAGGTCTTGTATATAAATTTTTGAGTCTTTTAGATCTCATTTGATATCTGTTTTCGATTACTAGGACACATTGTTCATTTCATATTTTATGCAATTCTGACCCTGACCCGGATCCAATACCCTCACCTTGCTATACCTTAACATCAATTACTTTAATCCTAACCATAGCTATCATCAATCATCACTGTCCATGGCCAAACCAGATCATGAATTGTTTCTGGTATTTAGAGAATTAGGTTTTCATGAATTGTGGAATTTGGTCTTCAATTGAGTAAATGAAAATCTTAATTGTGAAATTGGATTATCAAAGTGAATTATGGAGTTGACAATGGATCACTTAGTTGAATTTCAATTTGAATTGTAGAATTGACAATCAAATTGAACTAGTGGATCATTGAGGTTGTGTTGAATGGTATGACTTGACAAACACTACTTGATTACTAATTTGAATGGATTGTGATTTGTGATTGAATTGTGCACATTGTTGAATACTCTTTGAATTTACAATTCATTTAATTTTCCATTTTTAGTAATTGTTAGTGTTGTGGTTGAAGATTTGGAGAAATTGAAAAATATGTACATACCTATTCAACCCCCCTATCTAGGTTATATTCACACCACGAGACCAACCAACACAATTCATTCAAAAAACATATCTTTAGTCTATAATTGTTAGGATAGACTAAGTCTAATTGCAACTTTCTCCATTAGCATCGATGAATACTTGTTAACATCCGGACTCAAATTATATCTTGTATATCTAAAAAAGACTTCAACAATTGAGTTGTTGCTTCTTATTACTCTCATTAAAGATAAATCACAGTTTGGCACTTTTCTATTTATGATAGAATTAAATTAGTTTGTCTAGTAATTTATCTAAAGTTTAATCCTTGTTATATTGGCTAATCTGTGTTAACAAAAATGATTTGTCTGTAGTTGTAAGTTAGCCCTAGGATCGAGTGTCTCTCAAGCCTCGTGACTCTATCAAAAGGATTCAAGCTTCAATGCAGTTTTTGGTATCATCGACATTCTTGATATTTATAAGGTATATAGGACTTAGTTTATGGTTTTAGAGCTTTCACACATTGACATCATGCATGATCATATCTATATCTTTTACATATGTGTGTTGTGTGTTATGTGAATTATATTACCCCTTTTTTTTTAGGAAAAATCAATTTGATTTATAGTGGGATTTTTATAATTCAACATAACAAGCATTGGCATATATTGTTGGTCGTCTGAACAAAGCCCTCTTTGTTTGAACAAGAAACATTGTCCACTCGTTTGATAGTTGTTTAATTTCTAATCAAACATTGTTCGAATGGTAATTCCAATGCATACTCGTTCGATGCTCGTTCATTTAGGGTCCAAAATGTCGTTCCAACAATTTTTCTAGTGACCATTTGGACTATGGTCATTTGATAATTTTTTCGAATAAAGGGCCCTTCATTTGAACGAAGGGATGCTCATTCGAACAAGTTGTGCATCAAAATTTTACTTTTCAGAATTGGTAGTGTGTATTTGATATCCGAACACATTTTACAAAACCACTATTTTGCACATTGCAAGGTAATCTTTTTGGCTGCTCATGAGAGCTCTCTTCATTCTCCCAAAAAGAATTCATTCATGGTTTCATTGTCCACCTAGATCTAAACCTTGTCTAAGAGCTTGAAATTCACACCATCATCACTCACCTAGTTAATCTTGTGGAGTTCAAACCTTGAGCGATAGAAGGAGTTCGAAACCGTGGAGATTCGTGGTTGTATCTTTGGAGATTATGATGAGACATTGGAGAAAGAGATCGACTAGGGATCGCGCTTATAGATTCAAGTTTGAGAAGATTCAGTACGAGGAATGGGGCTTGAGAGATTTAGTCATCGTGTCTTCAGCTGGTCTGTAACCTTCAAAGTTCTCTAGTGGATTCTTTAGCTAGGCCTATAGCCCCAAAGTTTTCTACCATATATTTGTTAATCTATGGTGGTTTCTTCATCACTAAATCTCAATTTGCATTTCTTCTTCCTTTAATAGCTTTATTTTCCATATTGTTGATTTGTTTCTCTTGAGATGTATAATGTTTAGATTTATGACATGATCAAAAAATGAATCAAATGCATGCAAAATTTAATTTGGTGATTAGTGATTAATTTTGTTGTTAAGAACTATTCACCCCCTATCTATGTCATATAATCCATCTAGATAGCATAGGGACCTATCAAATAAGTACAAGATAATTAGTGCATAAGCAACCGTGTTTAGTAGGGATCATTCAAGACTCACCCATGTAATGCTACAAAGTCCTACATCTACAAAGTAATGGTCTAAATGGACAGTTTGCCTTCTGAATGATGGGAAGGACCTATTGAAGACATAAAGCCCAAAAGAAGAGTAGATATTTCTCATGTTTAATTATATATAATAGACTATCATATAAAAGACTTACGAGTTTGTGTCGACACGAAGTCTTCGTGAACGTGTTTATTCATCTATTATATAAATGCTTGGATTAAAGACCATGAATGACTCCTATTCAAAAGCATCATTTATGCTTTCGATTAAAATGTATTATTATAACTTCGTAGATTTCCTATTTAAATGCTTGTTGTTTATACAACTCTTATTTTTAGCATGTCTATTGTTTCTATTTGGAAAGAAAAGATGAGTATTTTTTTGAAAATGAATGTTTATTAAGTATGTCCCAATTCGTTCTTAAAAAGCATTCTCTTGAAAAGTAATGATTTGAAAAAGTGTTTTCTAATTTGACAACGGTAACAAGTATAAGATAATTAGTACATAAGCTACAGTGTTTAGTAGGATCCTTCAAGACTCACCCATGTAATGCCACAAAGTCCTACATCTACAAAGTAAGGGTCTAAATGGACGCTTTGCCTTTTAAATGATGGGGAGGACCTCTTAAAGGCATAAAGCCCAAAAGAAGGCTGGAGATTTCTCATGTTTAGGTCTATATAATAGACCATCGTGTGAAAGTGATAACCAGCATAATGATGAAATCAAAAAAGGTTTTTGAACCTCCTATTTTACATGATAAAGGGATTTACCCTCCTCTTTTATACGATAATGGATTTATTGTTCTTGATTTACATGAAAGCAAGTTATTTTCCACTCATTACCACAAATAAGAAAACATGTCAAGTGTTTATTGAATTGAATAACTTCTACTTAATGATTCTTGAAGTGCTTCCTATTACAAGTTCTATGTGTAACTGCCACTTGTTTAAAGTTATTGACCAAATGTACTATATCTTGATTTTTGAAAATGTGCACAAATGATAATGGTGTATTAAACTTGATTAATTTTAGCTTTAAAACGTTATCGGTTGAAAACCTTTGATAAAGTATTGAAATTACTCAAAAAGCTTAGTGAAACTCATCGTAGTTCCCCAAACATTTTTTTCAGGTAAGGATGAAAAAACCAGCCTACCAAATATGAAGCTAGAGGAACTTATTTTTTTGACTGTATTTTTCAATGTAGATAGTGAAAGGTCGAGTGGGCCTCAAGATTGCACGAAAATATTTTTTAAAGGCAAGTAGTCAAAGTCAGACAAGACAAGTCAATAGATAGAATCGTATCTTTTATAATAGTAAATGTAATATGATCAACTCAGTAGCAGCATTTGTAAAACAATGCCAAGTAATGTAATATGAGTAGTTGTGTTAGAAAGCTCTAGTTAGATGGACATGCTTTGGTGATCAACATTTTTGAAATATTTTAGTTTTAATTTTTGTACAAGTCTCATTCCATCTGACTCTATACTGCCCAATAAGTCACTCACATCTTGAATTCTGCCTTAATCCACACAAGGTGGGGTTTGGTATTGAATCCTAATATGTGTAATCTTATCAATAGTACTTTTATAAATTTTTTAGACTTCATCTAAAGTTAGAGTTCCTTTTTTCATCCTTTGAATAGTTTCATTAGCCTTATTCAATTCTTTTTTATAAGTTTTCAATTTTATTTTTAACAAAATTTTTCCCATTAATTCTTTATTGAAACTTATTCACAAGAATCTTAACTTTGTCTTCTAAAGAGACTATTACAATTTTCATATTATTTACTTGTGTTTAATATTGCTCTAACTCAGTTTCAAGTGAGTACTTTAGTCTCATAAGTTCATTTTTCATTGACGTTAGAACGTAATTTTTATTCTATTTTTTCTGCTTGTTGCATTCAGTCACCAATATATTGTATGCAGTTTGGAATTCTTCATGATCCATATCAAAATTCAGATTAATGTTATTTTGTTTACTAGAAGTTGAACTGATAAAATCCATACCTAAATTATATAAATTATTTTGATCAATCCTATCTAAAAATTTAAAAATCTGAGATTTTTAGGAGAACTTGCTCTCATAGCAATTGTGAAAAACCTAGTTTGTGACCAAAATTTCACTCTAATTAGTACCTAAGGATGAATTATGATCCAAATTAATCTCTTGTTGAGTAAATAAAAACAATGAGTCCATATCCATTAATTCATCACAACAAATCCTAATGAAGTAAAACAAATTAAAGATGCAAGGACACGACAATTTAAAGTTGAAAAACCCCTTATGAGGTAGAAAAACCAATTGCTTCAAAAGAATCCACTAATCAAATTGTGAGGGAAGAATCCTCCACAAATAATTGTCCTCCTACAAAAAGGAGATGAAAGTCGTAATCAAAGGGCACTGGTATGATGTTGGCCAAGGAGTTTCCGACGATCAAGTTAGCAATGGCTAGTTTAAGGATTAAAACTAGGCTGGAAGACTAGAACAAAATATGGCATACCTATGAATTAGTGGCTCTGATGTTTAAATAGTTGATGCTACATTAGCGATTGCTCCCTTGATTTCAACCGATCCCCCTATCATAGGAGGGCATCATGCTTTGGTTGGCAACGCGCACGATTGTGCAATCCATTACCCAATTCGTCATAGAACTAGGATCCCACTGAATTAGGTCCCATTTGGTGGGTTAGAATTGGTCAACCGTATGATTTAGTTTAGGTGAGCTGGCTACATACTCGGCTATGTCCCTTTTCATACCTGACCACTAATAATTATCCCAAACATTATGATACATCTTGGTATTCCCTAGGTGAATAGAAAATTTGGAATTATGCTCCTCGCCAAGAATTTCTTCTTTAATTTCAAGCACATCTGGTACACAAATTCTATCTCAAAATCTAACATTCCATCTCAGATAACAAATTTTGGATTTCTTTCTGTCTCAGCATCTTTTCTGAGTTTAGCTAATTTCTTATCTCAGCCTTGTATTTCCCTGATCTTATCTACGATTGTCAATCCAATCGTCACATTGGCTAGCACCACCCTACAGTCTAGTAGAATCACTTCTATCTCTATTAATTCCAACTCTTTCAATAGTTCCTGTCGTGTAGTCAACAGATAAGCAATATTCCCCAACAATTTCTTGCTGAGGGCATCTGCTACCACATTGGCGTTGCCTGGGTGAATTGTATTGCAAGCTCATAATCCTTGATCAACTCTAGCCATTTACGCTGTCTCATATTGAGTTCCCGTTGTGTGAATAGGTATTTGAGGCTTTTGTGGTTAGTAAAAATCTCACAGGTTGCTCTATAAAGATAATGCCTCCAAATCTTTAGTGTAAACACAACGGCTGCAAGTTCTAGATCACGACTTAGGTAACTCTTCTCATATGGTTTTAGTTGTCGCAAAGCATAGGCCACTACCCTACCTTTCTGCATCAATACACATCCCAAACCTTGATATAACGCGTCATTATAAATCACAAAACCTTCCGTCCCATCTGGTATTGTCAAAATCAGTGCAGTCACTAGACAGTTCTTCAATTCTTGAAAACTCTTTTCTCTTTCCTCAGTCCACACAAAAGAAGTATTCTTCCTAATCAACTGAGTTATCGGTACTGCTATCTTAAAGAAGTCTTTAACAAATCTTTTGTAGTAGCCAACCAATCCCATAAAATTGTAGACTTTTGTGATGTTGGTTGGCCGAGGCCAATTTACAATAGCTTTTATCTTCTAAGAATCTACTGAGATCCCATCCTTAGTAATCATATGCCCAAGAAATGTAATACTGGGGAGCCAAAACTCACATTTCTTGAGCTTAGCATATAATTTCCGCTCCCGTAGCTTCTACAAAAATTTCCTTAGATGTACTTCATGTTTTTCTGAATCTTTGGAATAAATCAAGATATCATCAATAAACATAATCACAAAATCATCCAAATACTGCTTGAAAACTCTATGCAGTAGATCCATAAATGCAGCTAGGGCATTAGTCACTCAAAAAGGCATCACCAAGAACTTATAATGCCCATAACGGGTCCTGAATGCCGTCTTTTCCACATCTGCAGGTTTAAGTTTCAACTGATGGTATCCCAACCGTAAGTCAATCTTGGAAAAGACCTGTGCCCCCTTCATCTACTCTAGGCAAAGGATACTTGTTCTTGATAGTGACTTTATTTAACTCTCTATAGTCAATGTATAGCCTTATAGTTTCATCATTATTTTTAACAAATAGCACCGAAGCACCCCATGGCAAGGAGCTAGGCCATATAAAACCCTTATCTAACAACTCTTGCAGCTGTAATTTCAGTTCCCTCAACTCTCCTGGTGCCATACGGTAAGGGGTCTTAGACACAAGTGAAGTGCCAGGAAATACATGAATACTGAATTCAATTTCCCGATCAATAGGCATTCTAGGCAGATCATCCAAGAACGCATCATGGAATTGTCTAACAACAAGAATCTAATCCAACGTGGATTCCCGTGAGCAAGTATCAATAACACTGCACAAATAAGCACAACATCCTTTGCAGAGTAAACGCCTAACTTGGATCGATAAAACAAAATAAGGTGGAGAAACTACTTATTTCCCCTCAAACACAATACTCAGCTGCTCTAGTTTCTAAATAAAAACTTTCTTAGCTACATAATCAATGACAGCTTGATTCATAGTTAACCAATCCATACCAAAAATCACATCAAATCCACAGATCACCAAAGGTATCAAATCAGCAACAAACTAAGTACCCATGATTTCTACCTTACATGATTTATGTATCACAGTCCCTAATAGTGTTCTCCCCGAAGGTATTGAAATAGTTAACATATAGCCTAGGGGCTCAGCTTCTAAGTTAACTTAGCAGAGAATGCAAGAGATAAAAATGAATGCGTGGAACCAATATCAAATAAAACATGCGCAGGTTGAGAACAAATGGTAACGGTACCTGCAACCACTGATGTGGTAGCCTCAACTTCCCTAGTGTAATGGAAAAAACCCTTCCCTGACGTTGTTGTTAATTCTTTGGCCCTTTATTCCTAGTCTGAGGTCGTGAAGCAGAAGCTAATGCGGCGGTCACAAAACCGGTCATCGTCCTACCACCCCTGGGATATTCTCTCATAAAATGTCTAATCTGACCACAAATGTAACATGTAATTTGTATTTTTGCGACATGGTCCCCTATGAAACCTCGGGCAACTGGGACATTTAGGTGCGCCTTCATTGTTATGATTGACCCTTCTCTGATTAGGCCTGGTTCTTGATCCATGTGAACTTGTGCCTAGCTTGAAAAGAAAGGATCCCCGTCTTTTATCTCTGTTGCTGCTCGACCTCTGATTTCCCCTTCTCTTTGCAAACTCTTCTCCACTAAGCTTTATAATCTTTGTCGTTGCCACCACCTCACTGTATGTGGCCAGTCGCAAGGGCCTAACTCTATCTTTAATTGCCCATTTCAGACCTCCCTCAAACTTACGAGCCTTTAGACTGTCTGTATTAATCACATTAGGAGCAAATCTGGCTAATTCTGTGAACTTGGCCTCCTATTCTTCTATAGTCATCCCTCTTTGTTGAAGAATTAAAAACTTAGCAACCTTCTGGTCTCTCACCTCTTGAGGAAAGTACTTTTCATTGAAAACCTCTATAAACCTGCTGCCAAGTCATGTTAGACTCCTAGACTTCCTCTAGCAACCACTACTTGTGAGCTGCTCTCTTAAACATATACGTGGCATAGGCTACCTTTTGCTCTTCGGTACAAACCATTATCCTGAAAATTCTGTTCATCTCCAATAACCATTCTTCAGCTGCCGTGGCACCTTTCGTACTGTCAAATATTGGTGACTTTAGATCTTGAAGTCATTTATAAGGATATGACTGATCTCTATCATCACCTTGTCGTACATCACGGTTACTAGGACGGTTTTGCCACACTGATTCAATCCCACTACTATGAGGGTTAGGTAAAACCTGTACAATCCTTCCAAGAATGCATTCTACACTGTCAAGTCGATCCAACTCCATATTAGCACTATAGGTACAAACCATTTACTGTAAAAGAATCAGTATTTAATAATCACGTAAGCACTTAATCACATTAACAGATTTCACCTAACAATGGACTTTTAGACTTCCTAAGTCTTAATACTCTAGTCCTAATCTCCCATGAACCACTAGAACCTTGGGCTCTGATACCACGCTACGACGACCCGTAACTTATCCTATGTGGATTAGGGATCCATGACTAGAGGCAGCGGCCATATGCTGTTCCCCTGTCCTCATTTTAAACATTATTTAATTATTCAATAACCTGTAAAGCATGTCATAAACTAAATTACTATCATCATCGGAGTAATCTTGTACAAACTAAAATTAAGTTTAAGTATTTAAGTTTGCAAAACTTCAAACATTCCCAAGACGTGGAGACACGGGAGAAATAGAACAACTTTATACATAGTCTATTACACTACTAACAAAAAAGAGTCATTGTACTAACAAAAGAACAACCTGTAGCTATACTTGGCGTTTAATCAGTCTGTACGCCCATAGGTCCTTCTATAGCCTTTTGTCGTGAAAAAAAAAACATAACATATCTAAAGTGAGCGAAATTAGCTTAGTAAGTAAACTCCTCGCTCTGCCATAGGTCAGGGTTAGTTCAAAAGAAAGATAAGGACAATAGTAAGCAAGGATAGTATCACAACAACGTGTGTAGAATAAAATGTCACAGTAACCAGTCACTAATAAATGAATAAGTCTCAAAGGCATATCCCAAGGTAAGATAACAAATAAAATATAAGGAATGACCTGAACAACAACTAGCTGCCACAACAACAAAATATCAATCTGAGTCCAAGGATAAGCAACCAAGCACATCATCAAACAAATAATACATTAACAGATAAACCACAGACATGATTAGATAATATGATTATAGATAAACCATGGACCATCTTAATGTGGCAAATCTGGGATCAAGAGTACATCAATAGATAAACCACAGACCATCTTAATGTGGCATTTCTGAATCAAGAGTATATCATCAACATAGGCTTGCGAGCATATCAATGAGTCATGAGTGCATTATTTAATACCCCAAAAAACCCGACATAACCCAGACTGTACCCTGATCTCATAAAAGTCAGCCCTGTGATAATAATGGTTAAAATAGATCAAAATGGCTCAAAATACGGTAAGCTATAACGGGATTGATTATCCTAAAATATGAAATAAATCTAAAACATCAAAAATGATATATGCTAGGGAAATTAACAACATGGTCAACCGAGTGCCAAGATGGAAAAATGGGACTGATACGAAGAATTAATTATGAAAATAAAATGAATATAATATAAGGCACGAATGGGGATCCAAAATGAGTAACGGCGATACCGAGCCCTGACTTTATGCCAAATTTACCGGCATTTTATAACTTAATATTTTATAAAAATAAAATATTAATACGAGAAGATTTTTGAAAAAATACCCTACGTACACGTGTATACAGTACTTCTAAACGTACATATGTATACCAATTAGTGTACCTAAAATACATGAGCTATATATATAAATATATGTATATATATACCAGAAGCTTCCAAGAAGAAGCTACTGGAAAACTAGAGAATAATCATATATCTATATATATATATATATGTATAAATGACAATTGCAACAGAAGCTGTTGGAAGATGACTTAATATATATATATATATATATATATATATAATAAGTTCCATGGAACCTTCTAGTACCAAATTAAAAAGAGAAAAAGAAAGAGACTCCTGAAGCTTCTAGCTAAACACAAGACTGTCAACTTTTAGATTGTTCTACTACATATATAAAGAGACGTGTATATGCAGCCAATATGCTAAAATGACCAAAGTATTAAGCAAAACGAGAGAGAGAGAGAGAGAGAGAGAGAGAGAGAACATTGTTATAGCAGGAGTCCACCATGGATGAGGAAGGAGAAACCTTCAAAAAGCTAGGCCTGAGACCAAGGTACGTGCCTAACTACCTTCTATCTAGTTTTGGAAGTAATTAGAACTCAAAAATGAGTAGGAAAATTGAAAGAAAAACATTAGAAACTGTCTTTGTACCTATGGCCTAAATTCAGAAAAATTTAAATGAAAACTAAACCCGACTTTATGAATGAAACAAAGTAGGAAATTTTGTTGGGGTTCTAAAACAGTTTGAGTTCTGAAAAATCGTAACACCCCGACCTAATTAATTAATAACTAGTCTGCTAATTATTAATTAGAAACAAGGTAAAGAAAAAAATAAGAAAACTAATCGGGAAATTCTAGATGATTACGATATGCATGTAAAATAAATAAATACGTTAAAAAAGGAAGGGTGTACTACCCTGAGGCTAATGACCGATCAATTTACGAAATAATATCAATTTAAGATGAAATGCATTAATATAGTTGTTTAAGCCCCGTTTTAACACTATTAAAAACTCGAATTAGTTAACTATGGAAAACACAAGGAAATAAAAACTGACGCAAGGCCTTTGACATCGAAGCTAACCTAAATAGGGAATGACCAGAAGAAACCGCTTCATAAAAAGAGCAATCGAAAAGAAAATATTAAGGAAATAACCAAAATAGAAATCTGCGCCAGCCAAATGAGGCATAAGCACAAAATGGAAGAAAAATAACAAAAGTGAGGCCAAGGGGTACCAAGTGAGGCAAGGTTTTAAAGTCCAAAAAATTTACCGCTTAGCCCACAAGCAGTTTTGTGCTATAAAATACATAAGATATATATATATATATATATACACACACACCATATAAATCCATAAAGTTCTGATTATTAAAAATGAGGTGGCAACCACTCATTGGACCACCACCTCCACCAATCTACTTTCATGCAAGAAAAGAAACAAAAAAAAAGAAGATAAAATATATGATATATATATATATATATATATATATATATATATAACTGAGATTGCGTATGTGGAATTGCAAGATCAAGATTTAGAAGTGCATGTGTGCAGTGTATTGCTAGAGAGAGAAAGTGAGTGAAGTAGAGAGAAAGAGAGATTTGTAAAGAAAGAGAGAAGTTGTGAAGAAAGGTCTGTTGAGAGAAAAAAAAAAAAGGAAGAAAAGGAAGAAAAATAAGACGAAGGAAGAAGTAGAAGCAAGAAAGTTTGGAAATGGGAAGGAAGCTAAGGCGTAGAAGAAAAGAGGAAGGAGAAAGAAATTCTGAAAATTTGGAAAGCTGAAAAAGTTGACAAAACAGGTACAATTTCATCTGAGTTGCGTTCATTTGTCTTTTAGATTGTTGTAGCTAATGTGAGAATTAATTAAAATCAAAGATCTTCAGAAAATGCTAAGAAAATTAGATGGTGACTTCAGTCAAAAATGGCGAATCTGGATAGGGTAAACCAAACACGATTTGAGGCCGTAATATGAGTAGAAAATTTGTCTTAAGGTTCTAAAATAGTTTGAATTAGATGAAATGGCCAGAAATAGCCACTGTACAGCCAAATATTCCTCACCGGTGTAGCGCCGAAAAGTTCATGTGCGTGTCGAGAATTTTGTTATTTGAGGGTTAAAATTGTTCTAAAAGATTCGTTGAAAGTCCAGAATTAATTTGGTATGAAAAATAGGAAAAACGGATGCTAAACCGAGGGAGAAAAAGTTGCCTGAAACTCTAGGGTTTTTTGCGCAAGAACCCATCGAGTAGAAAAGACGACACTGTAGCAAATGTGTCAGGTCAGATTGTTCGGGTTGGGTCAGACCTGCCCGACTGGACGCATTGGGGCAATGACAACATGGCATCGTTTCATGAGGAATAGGTTTTAATTTAAAATGAGTCTGGGGCTGTTTGGTTACAATCATAAGAAATTGAAATCTAGGAATGGGGATAACCCATCTGTGGATAAGGGGGTTAGGTGGGCTATGTTAAACCGGTTCTCTGAGTGAACCTGAACCAGTTGGTTCAAGGCCCACTTGGACCAGTCTAGGGTTTCCATCCTTAAACCCTTTGATTCAAAGATTTAATTAAAAATAAATAAACCAGAACTTTTAGAAATTTTGGTTTGACCCCCAAACTCGTAAAAAATTCTGTTATGGCCCAGATTTTAAAGAATAAATTCAAATGAGCCCTTGAAAAATAATAAAATAATTTATTTAATTATTTTATTAAATGGGTGAAATGACCATTTTACCCTTGGACACTAAATAAGTCAAAGGAAGCTCAAATTAAATAAATAAATAGTGTATTTTTACTATTTCGAGCATTCCAGACTCAACGGTAGAGTCCAATTTGTGAAATTAAGTCCCGAAAAATATAGACACACAAATGGTAAATGATTGTATTACCCCTAACGATACCTAGAGCTAATTAAAAATAAAGGATAGTCCATTTTAATTATGTCGAACACTCTGGACTCAACGGTGAGGTCTGTATTAACAAATGAAGTACGAAAAAACGTGACGCGTGAAAATATAAAATTACCAAAATGCCCCTAATACAGTATGAAGCCTGAATAAAGTCTAAATTGGACGAAATTGATAACAATGAAGGCACCAATAATTGTAAACCTGTATGAATGACTAAATAATAATTCGGGGTCAGAATATCATCAAATATAAAATGACCAAAATACCCCTGAGCATGGTAAATGCAAAGTAAAGGCCGAATGAAGGCCAATCTGATCTAATTAATTGTCATAAGTACAATTATAGAATTGAATAAGACTCTGAAACAGTCAGACTATAAAATGAGAAATGACCAATGTGTCTCGATGATCAAAAATAGATACAAAATGAAGTCCAAAAGACTTAGAACTTTACATATAAGCTATCAAAAATATTCTGAGGACCAAGATAAGGTCCGAGGCAAGAATGAAAAAATTGCTATTTCACCCTAAGGTCGAATAAGTGCTTAATTGATAACGACTCGAGCCAAATGACTTAAAATATTATTCTGACAACTACTAAGCCTACTTAAGAAATTTAATGACATAAGTTGAAATCCAATGAGTGGGTGATAGGCCAATGGACCTAATTAAGAGATCAGATAGATTCCTAAGATGATGAATAAGACATGATTGGATGAATCCTTATACTTCTGTGATTAATGATGATTATTCAGGATATGCCTAATGTACCTGGAGATTATCAGAGTATTTGTAAATGGAGAATGTGATACTAAGAAACTAAGGTAAGTAACTCTTACGCTTTATTATGGGTTATTCCCAGCCAGTCACATTATTTTTCACATGCTGCCAAATTTGTACTCTATCACTACCTATTGAACTTGATTTCTCTGATTTGATGCCAATCGACTTGTGATTATTTGTTCATGCTTGTACTTCATATTTGACTTACTTGTCTGTATCATTTTGTGATCTTGACTTGTTGATGCTTGAGCATATTTATACCATCATGTATATACTGTGTCATGATCTTGTAATATATCTATTGTTGGAAATCTTGTTTGTTCCATACACTTATGCATTGTTGATTAAGATATGGTTGTTCTTGGCAGCCCGGTAACATATCCATAAAAAGCTATAGTTATATATTGTTGCCTTGAACCAGTTATGTTCTCGGCAGCCCAATAACATAACGGTAGGAAGCTATGATTATATTATGTTTCCTTGAACTAACAAGTTATGATCCACATCCTTTTCCTGTGGAGAGTAGCATGATCATGATATTTTATATGTGCTTGGGGTTGTGCTCAGTCACAACAGCCCATCTATTCACAAAATTGCGTGGGGAAAGACCCTTTGGGGATCTTATTTGTCCTTCGGGACCTGAGAGATAAGAGCTCTAGCACTATTCAGTAAGCTCGGGATAAAGAGGCAAATCTGAATGTGCATTCCAGTGGGGTATGCCAAGCCCCGGGTGATTCACGCATTTTGGGTTGTTAGTACTTGATGACGATATATCTTTGGTATTTGCTGAATGATCATTTTCTATGCTCTGTGAATGATCATATTATTGCAATCATGTTATACTTTACTCGATGATGATATATCTTTGGTACTCGTTGGATGATCATATTCTTTGCAAGCATGTTATACTTTTGGATTGGCTAACATATTTGTTGTGGCTGCAGAATACCATGTTAGGCTACATCCCATTTGGCATGATTCTATCATTACCTTCTTGTACCTTATTGTGGGATAAGCCTCCTTGAACCCTCGGGTCATTCTTGTTTTATCTTGGTGACTGGCTATATCTTGTCTTTACTTTTTATATTCTTGTGGACTAACCCTGACCCTTAGCAAAGCTGGGAATTTACATAGTGAGCTAAGTTAGCTCACTCCTTACTTATGACCATTTTTCAGGTGGCCTATGACGGATGATATGCAATAAGATAACTAGTGGAACTAGTAAAGCACAAATGATTTACACTGAAGATATGAACTCTAATCCAAAGTTGACTACATACTCTATAAGGTTGAGTTCACAATTTGTATTATAATGTTACATTATTAGTGATGAGGTTAGTCTAATATGTGGATCACCATGATTAAATTGTATTTAGAGATATTCTGATTGTTGATCATTGGAGATGAGTTTGATTAGCTGAACTGCATTGGTGTGACTTGCGCTTAAGTAATTCATTAATATAGAATGGATGCATTGGGGCATGTATATTGATACTTTAGAGATATTTGGTGATTGATTTTAGACATGCTCTGATGTATTTAGATGAGTTGCATTTTCAATTTTAAAAAGTTTTAATTTCTGCTGCTTTAGACCCTACATTGACGGTGGAAAAAATTGGCAAGGTGGCCAACTAGCATCACGTCTTCGGGATCCGTGTAGGGTGGATTTCGGGTCGTGACAGAAATAGTCCAAAAATGACCATTTTAGGACTCACCGGTGCATGACCAGAATAGTAAATGGGTGTTGAAAAACTGTAAGTTTTGAGGATCAAAATGATCCCAAATGATTGCATAGAGTCTTACGAGTAAATTGGTATAAAAATCTATGAAAAATGATGTCAAAATCATGTAAAATAGACGTCAAAATCAAGAGAAAAATGAAGAAACTGAATTGCAGTTCCAGCGCCGGCGTCGGAAACGACGCCGAAACAATGGCCGGAATATCGTGGTGAAGAACAGATTCTTTTAAGTCAAGCTGGGCCTGACCTTGGGTCAGGTCAGGTCAGGACCCGACTGAACACAAATAAGGTTACCACAACGACACCGTTTAATGGTTGGTTAAGTTAAAATTGGATTGTTTGGCTATTAAAGTAATAAATCAGTAATATGAAATAAGGATACCTAAAACATGAATAAGACCACTAACAAGAATACGTTATCCCAGTTCACAGAGGAACCTGAACCGGCTAGTTCACCATGCTCTTAGACCAGTTTAGGGTTTTGACACCTGAACCCTTTGGTTCACTGATTAAATTAAAATAAGAAAACCATAACTTTGTGAAATTATAGTTTGGCCCCAACAGTTCTGAATAATTCTATTCTAGCCCAAGATTTGGAAATTTATTTCAACTATACCCCCAAAAAATAATTTAATAATTAAATTATTCTATAAATAGGATAAAATGACGATTTTATCCTTGGGTCATAAATAAAGCAAATAAAGTCCAAATTAAGATCCGAAAGAACCTATCTTAACATTTTAGAATGTTCTGGACATAATGAAGATGTCAGATTGGACATTCGGGGACTCAGGGGTGGTCCCACCATACGATGTAAAATTACCAAAATTCTCCTAATATAGTACGAAGCCCAAATAAAGTCCAAATTAGACGTAATACCAATAGAGGCTCAAATAATTGTGAACTCGTATATATGACTAAATAATAATTGGGGGACAGAATGTCATAAAATGTGAAATGACCAAAATTTTCACGGCCCGAAATCCACCTTACGTGGATCCCAAGGATGTGATGCCAGTTGGCCACCTTGCTAGTTTTCTCCATCATCAATGCGACCAACCAAAGGCAACTTCTGAACTTTATAATGAATTGCATTCCAAATGTATGGTCAAAGCAGCGAAAATTAAAAATATTTTTAATCCACAAATGCAACTTATCCAAATACATCAGAGCACATCTAAAATCAGTCACCAAATATCTCTAAAGTATCAATATATATGCCCCAATGCATCCATTCTATATCAATGAATTACTTAATGTAACACCCCGACTCTATATAATTAATAATTAAATAATTAATTATTAATTAGTACCGGCTTAGGGAATAATTAAGGAAATTAACCTTAATCTCCCGGTGGTCACACTAGACCAATAGAACAATTAAAACATGTTCGGGAATAGGGTATAATACCCGAACCTAATTATCCATTAATTAGGTGAAATAATGTCAATTTAACACTGACGGAATTCGAATTAGTTAATCCCGAAAATCCCGAATGACTAATAAATGACATGGAACCTCTGACACTGAAGATAACAGAAATATGAAACTCTCGGAACAAACCGCATTGAAAAAGGAGTTACGGAATGAAAGTTATGAGGCAAACATCAGAAACTGAGTTACTGCGTAGCCAAACGTGGCCTTAGCCCAAAATGGTGAAAAATGGCCAAATTGGTGGTCAAGGGGAATTGAACCCTTGACCTATGGAAGGAATGAATCTCACCCAAAAATTAAACCAAGTGGCCACCAACACCTTTGTGCTTATATACACAACTTAATTGTATATATCTCTGTATTGCCCTAACTTGCCACCCAAAGCAACCAATGGCAACCCATGCAAACCCCACATGATTGCTCTCCATCAGCCCACATCATCCCCATGATCCTACTGATTCTCTGATGTGTATATATATATCTATATATATGGAGATGTATAGGTATGTGTGATATTATATATATGGATATATATATATATATAGAGATTACATACAAAAGACTGATATCAGCTAGTAAAAGAGGAGAAAACAGATCTGTTGGGGATGAGAGACTGATTGTCTAGAGAGAGAAAGAACCTGCTAGAGAAAATCCATGTGTGAGGCCATGCATGTCCATGTGAGACCAAAGTGTGTGCATGCATGAGTGTGTGCATGGTGTTCATAGAGATGCACAAGAAGGAGACGGGACTGCACTGGAAAAGCCCAGAGACTAGATCTGAACCATGGGGGAAAACAGTGGTCGGTTAAGAGGTAAAACACCTAAAACTGCTTGAATTTTTCTGTTTAAATTCTGTCATTAATTTCAGATGTTTTGAGCCATATAGACTGCATATGTGAGCTTCTGTGAGACTTTAGAACTGTTCCGAATTGATTGGGAGGGTCGAATAGTGTAGGAAACACCAAACCGAGCCCAGGCAGCCATGGATGACCTCGAATGTGCAGGTCTGAAACAACCCTCACCAAGTTGAATTTGGTTGGTCAAGACCTAATCTAGAGGTCACAAGGATTCCAAAAATACCAACCCGCGACCCTAGAGCACTGATTTGGACCCTCAAAACCGCAGATGCAGGCCTCGGGTTTGAAACCCAGACCTTGTAATCGACTCCTACACTGAATGCTCGTAATTAGGACCTCAAGCCCATGATGCAAGGATCATTTTGAGACAAACCGCATCAGATTTGGTGGAGAAATGAGGCCCCACGACCGCACTGAAATTCTGCGCGATAATCGGCCAAACAGCACCCTATGCATGGCTTCGATCCATAAAATCGATGCCAAACCGTTGGCATGACATCCAGAAGATGTTTGAAACCAAAACAGGCCGAAATCCGTTCTTGAAACTTCACGAAATAGAGAAATCGTGAAACTGTGAATTAGGGCAACACTGAGTTGTTCTTTGGGGACGATGGAGTCGACTCGGCCGAGTTGACCGAGTCGAACCGAGTTGGTGAGTTGACTCTGGACACGTGTCGGCCTGTGAGGATGCCACCGAAATAATGAAGCTGCGTCGTTTTAATGTTAACCGTTTTAATTTTAAATCGAATTCAGCCTGTTTGGCAACACAGTTAATAAATCTGAAATTAGAAAATTTGATTTGGGCTTAGCCCTAAACACGGATAAGGGGCAAATTGGGGTTACCAGGGATATCTTATCCCGATTTTCTGAAGGCAACTAGACCGGTTGGTTTTGAGGAATTTTGGACCGGTTCACTTTCTAAACCCTAGAACCAAACGGTTCTGAACCTATATTTTATTAAATTCTGTTTTGGCCCCACAGCTTTCTGAAAATTACGGATTTGTCCCCAACTGTTTTAAAAAATTACACAGTGGCCCAGACTTTGGAAAATTTCTTCATTTAAGCCCTGAATAAATTAATTAAATAATAAAATAATTATTTAATTATTTTATTAAATAGGTAAAATTACAATTTTACCCCTGGACATTAAATATGTCAAACGAAGTCCAAATTAAGTAAATAAATAGTGTATTTTCACTATTTCAAATATTCTGGACTCAATGGTACAGTCCAAATTGGGAAATATAGTACCGAAAAATACAGACCTGTAAGTGATAAATTACTGTACTGCCCCTGATGGCACCAGACCCAAATAAAAATAAAAGATAGCCTATTTTGACTATCTCGTGCATTCTGGACTCAACGGTGAGGTCCGTTTAATGAACTGAGGTCCCGAAAAATACAGACACATAAAGTGTAAATGACCGAATTGCCCTTAATGATACCCAGGGCCGATTAAACATAACAGACAGTCCAATTTCACTATGTTGGACGCTCTGGACCCAATGGCGAGGTCCATTTTATGAACTGACGGGCCGAAAAATACGACACACGAAATTACCAAATTACCCCTGATACCGTACGAGACCTAAACAAAGTCCGATTGGGACGAAACTGATACCGGTAGGAGCCCAGACACTGGTGAGACTGTATACTTGATTAGATGATGAATCAGGGTCAGAATTACACAAAACGTAAAATGACCAAAATACCCCTGAGCACTGTAAGTGCAAAGTAGAGGTCAAACTGATCTGATAAATTATCATAGGGATAATTATGAACACTGAAGGGCTAAATAAGACTCCGAAACAGTCAACGCGTAAAATGAGAAATGACCGATGTGTCCCGACGATCTAAACCAGATACCAAATGAAGTCCAAGGGACTTACAAATTTATACATGAGATATATGGGACGTTCTGAGGACCATGATAGGGTCCCGGGCGAAAATGACAAAATTACCATTTTGCCCCTAAGACTAAATAAGTACCCAACTGATACCGATTAAAGTCTAAAAGACTTAAAACTTCGTATATACGATATATGGGACATTCTGAGGACCATAACAGGGTCCGGGATAAGAATGGCAAAATTACCATTTTGCCCCTATGGTTAAAATGAGAACCTAACTGATACCGATTGGAGTCCAAAGGACGTAGAACTTTGTACTTAAGATATAAAGACTATTCCGAAGACCACGACAGGGTCCGGGACAAGAATGGTAAAATTACCATTTTGCCCCTAAGGTTGAATGAGTGCCTAACTTATAACAATTGAAGTCTAAATGACTTAGGATATAATCCTAATAACTGCTAAGCCTAATTAAAGAATGAAATAGCCTCGGGTGAGACCCAATGGAAGGGCGATAGGCTACTAGGCTATCTTAGGTAATCCGATAGATACCTAAGATGACGAATGAGACCTGAATGGATGAGTTCTGATCTGTCTGTGATTGATGATTATTATTCAGGATATACATGGAGATGCCTGACGTACCTGGAGGTTATCGGATTATTTATGCAAGGAAATAAGCGTAAAGTTTGTGAGTAACTTCTGACACTGTTTTGATACTGTCCCTTGATTTACTGATCTGTTTTGAATGCAATTATTTAAGTGCAATTATTTAAATGCATGTTTTCCGTACTATATCACTTATGACATGGTTTTAGTCTTTTTAAATAATTGACTATATTCCTGATCCCTGTGCTAGCATTCCGTACTGTTTTGCCCGTTTTGAACTGTTGAGATAAAATGGATATATTGAACCATTATTTCTGAAACGATTAAATAAACCATGTGATATAGGCAAAGAACAACATTTTGTTGTATCGTACCGCTTTGTATAGTATACTGTCTGAATGCTATATTGTTTAAATGTATGTACTTAATGTACGCCTTTGTACCACATTCCACGTGATGTGCTTGTGTCCTTCGAATTAGGAATTCCGTTCAGTTCGGTTATGTGCTGTCCGTTAATGATATGTCTGCCTCGATTGATACGTTCCGTCCGGGTCTGACATGTTCCGTCCGTTAATGATGTTAAGTCCGCCTTGATTGATATATGGTCCAGTTCCGTTATAATCCGTCCGTTAATGATGTTAAGTCCGCCTTGATTGATATATGGTCCAGTTCCGTTATGATCCGTCCATTGATGATATGTCTTTGCTTTGACTAATGTTTTGTTCTGTTCGATTCTGTTATGTTCCGTTCATTGATAATGTGTCTGCCTTGATTGATATATGGTCCAGTTCCGTTGTGTACCGTCCGTTAATGATACGTCTGTCTTGATTGAAACATTGTTCAGTCCAGTTATGATTAGTTCCGACAGTGATGTGTCCCTGACTTGATTGTTATATTGTTTCTACCCAGTTCTGTTATGTTGTGTCCTGTTCATGATTTGCCTGTGTCTTGATTAGTGTATTGTTTCCGTTTAGTTCCGTTATAATTTTATCCGTTCGCGATATGCCTTTGCTTGACTGATGTATTGTTACCGTCCGATTCCGTTATATTCCGTCCGTTAATGTTATGTCTGCTTCGATTGATATGTTCCGTCCGGTTCCGACATGTTCCGTCCGTTGATGATCTGTCTGTCTTGATTGATATATAGTCCAGTTCCGTTATGATTCGTTCCGTTAATGAAGAGTCTGTGTCTTGACCGATATATTAGCAATAGTTATTGTTCTGACCGATTGGTTATGTCATGTTCCGATCCGTTTGTATTGTCTGTTCGATTCTGTTTTATTGTACTAGACTGCTTATGAAATGGATTTATAAAAATAGTTAATTTTGAAATGACTAAATTATCCATGCGCCTTGGAAGCACAAAACTGGTTTTGAAACCCATGATAGGGAATCTGTGTTACTCACTGGGCTTATTTAAGCTCACCCCATTATTCTGACATTTTTCAGGAATTACCTCCATTGGATTAGAAGGTACTATGACATGACGTGAATAGGCTAAGTGGCATCGCAAGTAATGATCTGACAGCACTGAATTGTAGAGACTGGTTTATTGTGGATTGAACCTGGTTATTCCGGTGAGTGGTATGTTATGACTGACTTGACTGTTATATACTAGATAGACATGGCTCATGGAACTAATGGTACTCTAGAGATATTAGATATGTTCTGTTGTTATATGCTTGATTTTAGATATGCTCTGAGATTAGAATTGTTGACTGACTGGATTTAGTCTTGCTCTGTGATGCATATTCTTATGATGGATAAGTGAGTTGCATTCCCGTGACACAAAGAAAAGTTTTAAATTCCGCTGCATCTGACCCTACAGTTGGAGTGCAATTCGTCGGAAAGTTCAGAATTTGCCTTTGGTTGGTCGCGTCGCGACCGACTGGCAGTCACGTCCTCGACATCCGCGTAGGGTGGGGTTCGGGATGTGACACTTAAAGCGAAAGTTACACCAATATAGTTCAGCTAATCAAACTCATCTCCAATGATTAACAATCAGAATATCTCCAAGTACCACTTAATCATAGTGATCCGACATACTAAGCTAACCTCATCAGTAATGATGTAATATTATAATACAAATTGTGAACTTAACCTTACAGAGCACGTAGTCAACTTGACTTGGAGTTCATATCGTCAGTGTGAATCATTTGTGTTTCACTAGTTCCACTAGTTATCTCACTGCATCTCATCCGTCATAGGCCACCTGAAAATGGTTATAAATAAGAAGTGAGCTAACTTAGCTCAGTAAGTAAATTCTCAGCTTTGCCATGGGTCAAGGTTAGTCCACAAGAATATAAAAGAAATAGATAACAGATAGCCAATCACCAAGATATACAACAATGACCCGAGGGTCCAAAAAGGGCTTATTCCCACAAGGAATAATATAAGAGAGAATCAGTCAAGGAGATCCAGCTCATCACAATAAGTTGTTGCCACCAATAACACGATAGCCAATCAAAAGAAATTCATGCTTGCAGATAATATGATCATTCATAGGGTATAAAATATGATCATCCAACAATGCAAAAATGTCATTATCGAATTCTAACAAAACAGATGCGTAAACAAAATGGGGCTCGACATACCCCCCAAACACGCATATTCAGTTCCGTCACAGTTCCTCAAGCTTACTGAAAAGTGCCAGAGCTCTTTACTACAGGTCCCAAAGGACACAACATGTCCCGAAGGACACAACAGACCCTAAAAGGTCCACCCCGCATCTGAGAATAGATGGGCCATTGTGACTGAGCACAACCCCAGACACATACCGAATATCATGATCAATAAATTTCCACACGGATGTACAATCATGTGAAATAGCCAAAATCTCAATCAACGAGACATATGTGTGTGGATCAACAAGATTTCCATCAATAAGATATATTACAAGATCATGACATGGTATACATGATGGTATAAATATGCTCAAGTATCAACAAATCAAGATCACAAAAGATATAGACAAGCAAGCCGAATTCGAAGTTCAGACATGAATAATTGATCACAAGTCGATTGGCATCAAATCTGAGAAATCAAGTTCAATAGGTAGTGATAGAGTACAAATTTGGCAGCATGTGAAAAACAGTGTGACTGGCTGGGAATAACCCATAATAAAGCATAGGAGTTACTTACCTCGGTTTCTTAGTATTGCATTCTCCATTTATAAATACTCTGATAATTTCCAGATACGTTAGGCATATCCTTGCATATCTTGAATAATCATCATTAATCACAAAAGTATAAGGATTCATCCAATCATGTCTTATTCATCATCTTAGGAATCTATCTAATCTCCTAATTAGGTCCATTGGCCTATTACCCACTCATTGGGGTTCAACTTATGCTATTAAATTCCTTAAATAGGCTTAGTAGCTGTTAAGATTATAATCTAAATCATTTGGACTCTAGTCGTTATCAATTAAGCACTTATTTAACCTTAGGGGTACAATAGTAATTTTGTCCTTCTTGCCCCGGACCCTATCGTGGTCGTCAAAATATTCCTGATAGCTTACATGTAAAGTTCTACGTCTTTTGGACTTCATTTGGTATCTGTTTTTGGTCATCGAGACACATCGGTCATTTCTTATTTTATACTTTAACTGTTTCAGAGTCTTATTTAGTCCTATAATTTATGCTTATGACAATTAATTAAATCAGATTGGCCTTCGTTTGACCTTTACCTTGCATTTACCATGCTCAGGGGTATTTTGGTCATTTTATTTTTGATAATATTCTGACCCCGAATTATTATTTAGTCATTCATATAGGTTTACAATTATTGGTGCCTTCATTGGTATCAATTTCGTCCAATTTGGACTTTATTCAGGCTTTATACTATATTAGGGGCATTTTGGTAATTGTATATTTTCACGCGTCACGTTTTTTGATACTTTATTTGTTAATACAGACTCTACCATTGAGTTTAGAGTATCCGACATAATTAAAATGGACTATCTTTTATTTTTAATTAGCCTTGGGTATCATTAGAGGCAATACAGTTGTTTACCATTTGCGTGTCTATATTTTTTGGGACTTAATTTCACAAATTAGACTCCACCGTTGAGTCTGGTATGCCTGAAATAGTAGAAATACACTATTTATTTACTTTATTTGGGCTTCGTTTGACTTATTTGGTGTCCAAGGGCAAAATAGTCATTTTATCCAATTAATAAAGTAATTAAATAATTTATTTTATTATTTTACTATTTACCAGGGGCTCATTTGAATTAATTTCTTACATTCTGGGCTATAACAGAGTTGTCGGAAAGTCTTGGGGTCATTTTTTGAATTTCAGAAAGTATTGGTTTTTATTTTCAATTCAAAACAGTGAGCCAATTGGTTCACTTGGTCTAAACGCTAAACCGGCCTATTGGTCTTTGAACCGACCGGTTCAGTCCATCTCAATGAACCGGGATACGATATCCCACTTAGCCTCTTTATCCACGGTTAGGTTAGTTCACTTTTTAATTTTTGATTTCTTATCCATGCCCCTAAACAGCCCCAATCCATTTTCAAATTACATCAAGTTTTCCCAAAACGGTGCTGTCTCAGTGACCAAGTGAGTATGCGGTTGGGCGGGTTTGACCCAAACAGAACCGCCCGACTCGACCTGACCCGTTTTCGATACTGTTTATCGTCTTCCCCAAGACGATGAACAGTAACCCTAAAACTGAAAATTTTAAAAGCTAGATTCGTGTGTTTTTGGCCATGGATTCCCACTATTCTTGATTCTAAAGTGTCTTTGGAAACTTAATAAACACTTTGGCATTTGTTTAGCGGATTGGAACGAGTTCACAAGCTCGATCCCACCGTCGATGGCTGACGGAATATTTCCATCGCACACGCTCATTTCTTCATTAATTTTGATGGTTATTGGTCTGTTAGTATCGTACGAGTGTAGGGTTTGTTATTTCACTCAATAAATCAAGTTTGAATCACATTTTAGGGGTGTTCCAAAGAAGACCCGCAACTTGTAACTCAGATTTTAGGGCTCGTCTTTAAGTCATTTGTCTAGATTTTCGTCGCATTGTAAACCTTATTCTCCCTAGCTTTAATCCTTATCCCTCAATCAGGGTTTAACCCCAGTCAAATCAGACCCAGTTGTCAAGGTTTGTCAATGGCGGCTGTTCCTAGTTGAGGGCTTTTCAAGCCCTTTTTTGGCCTTCTCATACATGTCTACACCTTAGTTTTAATAGGTAAATTCATGCATGCACTTCTATGGCTCTAAAACAGTTTGCACAAAAAGAAAAATTTAGAGAGAGAATTTTTTTTACCTTCTTAGTTTCTCTCTACATGTTTCTGCTTCTGCTCCTCTCTTCTGGTTTCTACAACTCCGTCAGTTCCTCATCCTCTCTATCTGTAGAGTAGGCATTCATGCAAGCAAGGCTTGCATCTCTCTCTCTACATCACTCTTTTTCTCTCTCTAGCTCACCCCACTCTCTCTCTCTAGCAATACACTGCACACATTCACTTTTCCACTCATACACTTCACTTCTGAATTCTGATCTTGAAATTCCACATACGCAAACCCAATTATATATATCATATATTTGTTTTACATATAATTGATTTGACTTGCATGAAACCTAATTGGTGGGTGTGGTGGTCCAATGAGGGGCTGACACCTCATTTTAATAATTAGAATTTAGGCACTGTATGATACATACATATATATATATATATATATCTTATGCATAACAAGGCACAAAAGTGCCAGTGGGCCAAGTGAAAGATTTTTAGGACTTTAAAACCTTACCTCACTTGGTCAAGGGTTCAAGACTTATCCATTGCATTTTTGGCATTTTTGCTATGTTTTTGACTTAAGGCCTTGTTTGGCTATTGAAATTTTATATTTTGGCCTTTTTACTTTTTATCTTCCTTTTTATTTCCCTTTTTGTGAAGCTGTTTCTTTTAGTAGTTTCCTACCCGGGTTGGCCTCGATATTCCAAGTTTCGCACCGTATGCATTTTCCTCGCGGTTCCTAAGGCTACTTAATTTCATAATTACGGTATTTCAAATTTTGCTCCAAACGATTTAGATAAACATATTACATCGCTTCTTCGTGTATTTAATCCTTTTACTAGTCCATTGTAATTTATCGGAAAGTCCCGATAAATTTTCTTAATTATTTGTTATCTTGTTTCTAATTAATAATTAGCGGACTAATTATTAATTAATTAGGTCGGAGTGTTACAAAAATACCCTTAAGCATAAAAAATACAAAGCAAAGGCTGAATAAATTCTAAAAGAAGGCCAATCTGATATGATTGATTGTTATAAGCATAATTATGTGAATTGATGGGCTGAATAAGACTCTGAAACAGTTAGAGTATAAAATAAAAAATGACCGATGTATCCCGATGATCTAAAACAGATACCAAATGAAGTCCAAAAGACTTAAAAATGTATATATAAAATATATGGCATATTCTAAGGACCACAATAAGGTCCGGGACAAAAATGACAAAATCACCATTTTGCCCCTGAGGTTAAATAAGTGTTTAATTGATAACAACTGAAGTTCGAATGACTTAAATTATAATTCTGACAACTACTAAGCTTACTTAAGGAATATAATAGCATAAGTTGAAACCCAATAAATGGGTAATAGGCCAATGGACTTAATTAAGCCATCTGATAGACTCCTAAGATGATGAATAAGTCATGAATGGATGAATCCATATACTTCTGTGATTGATGATGATTATTTAGGATATGTATGGACATGCCTAAGACGTAACTAGAGGATATTAGAATATCTTTAAATGGAGATAAGCATACAGTTTGTGAGTAACTCGGAACCCTGACTTGGTGTGATTTTACTGTACTATCTAGATTCATACACTGTACTATTTCATATACTGTACAGTTTTTATATACTGTACTATTTAAATGCATATATATAAATGCATACACTTTGTACTGCATTACCCTTGACATGATTCCATTCTATCCTGCTCTTTTATTCTATTTCGATTCTGTTTTAGTCTATTCTATTATGTTTTGTTATATGCTATTCGGAGTCTACTCTGATTCTGTTTTGTTATGTTGTGTCTTACTCTAGACCCACTACAAGATTGAGTGGTATGGCTTATGCCAGACCATGACCCAGAGGGTAGAGGCCCCACGAGTGTCCGTTTATGGGCAACTAGGAAAAGCTTATATTCCTGATTCAAATCCTATTCTGTTTTTGTTCTACTCAATTCTATCCTATTCCATTTTGATTTGACCTAGAGGGTAGAGGCCTCATGAGTGTCCGCTTATTGGCAGCTGGGAGAGGTTCAGACATACGTGATGATATGCTTTTGATTGCTCAGTACAGTTCTGTTCTGTTTAGCTCTGTTCTGTTTGCCTCTGTCCTGTTCAATTCAGTTCAGTTCTGATCTGATCTGTTTTGTTCTACATGAGTTGTATGTAAGCATGTATTTTATTTGGATACCATATATATATATATATATATATATATATATATATATATATATATATATATACAGAATGGTTTTGAAACCTATGGCAGGGAGCTTATGTTACTCACTGAGCTTGTTTAAACACATTCTATTTGTCTAACATTTTTGAGGATTTATCTCCACCATTGGATTAAAAGGTACAAATAAATGACATTAGTAGGCTAGGAGGCATCCCAAGCAAGGATTTGATTGGCACTGAATTGTGGAGACTTGGATTTCTGTGGACTGAATCAGGCTATTCAAGTGAGTGACATAATATGAATGAATTCATTGATATGCAATAGATGCATTGGGACATGGCTCATGGGTAATGGTACTCTAGAGATATTAGATGTCTAGTTATAGACATGCTCTGTGGTACATAAATGAGTTGCATTCCTGACACGAAATTTTTTTAAATTTTTGTGCTCTAACCTTACATTTGGAATGCAATTCAATGTAAAGTTTAGAAGTTTGCCTTCGGTTGGTCGCATTCTCAGTAAAGAGACCGGCAAGGTGGCTAACTGGTATCACGTCTTTGGCATTCGCGTAGGGTAGGGTGCGGGATGTGACACATCATCAGAATATCAATAAATGATATAAAATACTAACAAAACAGATGCTGACACATATATAGGGCTCGACATACCCTCATAAGCACTCTTCCAAGTCCACTCCTCTTTCGAACCACTAGATAGCACTAGAGCTCTGTATATATATAATGTCCTCCATTGACTAGGTGTTGGGCTTATCCCCAAACACCGACCCGTATGTCCTCGAGCATCTGTGAATCAGATGGACGTTGTGACAAATCACAACTCCAGGTACTCAAATAATATCATGATCATCATAATTCCACAGGGGATGTACATATTTGTGGAATAAAAAATTCTCAGTAGTGAGAGGCATAACAAATGTCCAGTATCCAAGCAAGTATAGAAATGACAGATAATCAAATAAGGATATCAGTAATCAAGATCTCAACGAATCAATAATAAAGAACAAGTATCAAATTATGGAGATCATTATCATCAGGCATGTATAGATTACAAAATGGCAGCATAAAGAAATAACTATGACATGGCTAGGAGTACCACATGTTAGAGTTAGGGTTTACTTACTATCATGACCCGAGACCCATCCTATGCAAATCTCGTATCGCGAACCCGATTCGACACTGTTGTCGAACCGAGTGTCTCAACTTGTAGCACCATCAGTGCTACTAACATGCAACAACTATCAAAGTATAAATAGTAGAAGACTTAAAGAAATAAATAAAAGCTGCATGTGATATATATAAGGTTCTCAAAATATAGACTATAAAATTCTTTAACTAGTTGTTCATCCCCAAGACGTGGATGAAATGGCAGCTACAAGACTTGTATTAAATATTACACTTGTAACTTCAAAAATAATGTCCACCTCTAGCTATCAGGCTCTACTGTCTGCTTTCGATATCTGTGCGTAAAAATAAATATAATATCTGTATGAGCTATGAAAACTTAGTAAGTATTCCTTTTCTCTGCCATGTGTGCAGGTGTATATAGAAGTGCTAGCCACTTAATAAATATATAACTCAATATCAGATGATAGAAGCTCAAAATATAAGGAAATAAATATGCTCTGCTAACAATGTCATACTACTACAGTCATGAGCTATCTCAAGTATGAATTGTAAGCATTCAGATGAAAGTTGTAAAGTCTCACGATCATTCATAATAATATAACATGATCAAGCTATCATAATCAATAATGAAAGATAGTGATATCGACACTCGTGGGGCCCGAAAATCCCCTTAAACTCGTATTCAGTTCCCACAGGATACATGAATAATACTGCTCCGTATACGATATGACTCTACGTCCCATGCCTTGCATAGCAACGTACCTGGTGTTCCACTTGGAACCTTGACCCGAGGGTCGTAAATAGCATCAGATGGAGTTTGTGACTGAGCACAAATCTAACACTAATAATATATTAGGATCATGCTATCTTCCATGAAGAGTATAGTGGAATCATAATTGGTTCTAGGCAATCTATCGTAACAATAGTTTTCGAGGCTATGGTTACTAGAATGCTTCGAATATAACTGTTTGGCCCTCAAGGCCGTAGGTACATGTGTACAAAAAGAACTCTATGCACAAGTGTACAATCATGATCGAGATATACGTAGAAATCAATAAATTCTTCCCACATGATAAGGCAATATCAATGTGGCTTAATAAACACTAGTATGTATAGAATATAATAGGCAATACAAAAAAAAATATTGACATGGCTTGGAAAGTAACACATGCAGAGATCGGATTTTACTTACCTGTTACTGTCTCTAACTAGAAGGTCTAGGCTGCCTTCTCCTTGCCTTTTGGTGTTTCTAAGATTCAAAAAATACGTCTTAGTATATAGTTATATAAACTATGCTATTCATCAAATTCTATGTCTCTATGCCATAAGTTTCTCTTTTACTAAATTAGATACTACTATTGAATCTTGCATGAAGAAGAAAGTCAGTTTAGGCTTTCGTAGAATTCAATTCGGACATCTGTACTAAAAAGGGCAAAATGGTCATTTTGACTTTTACCGGTTCTTACTTCTCAAGACCTCTTTTTGCAAATCAGACTCCACCGTTGAGTTCAGAATGCTCAAAATAATAAAAATTCACTATCTTTTACTTTAACCGAAGTCCGTTTGACTCTTTTTTTACTTAAGGGCAATTTCATAATTTTCCTTTATTTTAATTAATTAATTAATTAATATTATATTATTTGGGTCTTTTCATAATAACTATAAAGTTTGGGGTCACTTTACCATTTCTTAACTTCGTGGGTAAAATTAGAATTTCTGATTTCCATATTCCAATTAAGGACAAACAAACAGTGAACAGTCACAAAATAGGGATAAGATATCCCTATTCCCATTTCCCCCAAGTTTCAATTTATTACTCTTGTCACCAAACACTCCATTTTTAATTTTAAAACCTTTTAAATTAACCCAATACTGCACCATTTTGTATACCCTAGGTTTCGGTTAGGCGGGTTTGACTCGAACCCGACCTGTAGCCCACCCGACTAGAAAACGAACAATGTTGTCTTCTTCGGCGATACGCCGATGGTCTTCTCTGGCGACAGCGATATTTTAACATCATTCCAATGCGATTCTCTTCTATTTTCAATGGGTAATACATATACAACTTAAATTTTGGAAAACCAACTCCGATGGGTCTCGAAATAAAGATAATAGTACCTCTAGTGACTCTTCGGCGAGCCATTTTCGCTAGTGATTCTCTAACTATTTTGATGCCAAATCTTTTCTAATATTTTTTTGCACTTAAGGGAAACATTTTCCCAACGTTCAAACCAAGTTTTGTTGCACAATTTACAGAACCCAATTCTATCCTTATGGCTTGCAACTCAACTTTTCTCCCCCATTTCTAACTCTTTTTCCTTCATTCTTTTTGCATAATTTTTCTCCTAAACTCAGCTACATGGCCATATAGTTTTTATCATGCTTCATACTCTAAAATTCAAAAAAAAACATAAGTTGACAGAATTCCAAATTTACTCACCTATTTCTGATTCCTTAGTCGCGGTGTTGCCTTATTCTCTTGTTCTTCTACTTCTGAATAATTCAATATCTCTCCAAAGCTCTCAGCTTCTCCCTTTTTATTTTCTTTTCTGATTTCCTATCAAATTCTTATGCACACATATATATATATATATATATATATATATATATAAAATTTCCAACCGCCTTAGCTCCCTTTCTCTATCTCTCGGTTTTTCCTCCCTTCAAGCCCCTTTTGTTGACTATTTTCCTTGATCTTTTCTTTCTTTTCTTTTCTATTTTTCTTTACCCCACTTTAGCTTAGACATTTATATATATATATATATATATTATAATGTTTCACCTCACACACACTGCACACACTCACAACACACATCGGCCAATAATATCACACACACACACACACTTGCATGCCTTGCATACACTGGGCATATACACATATGTGTATATGTATATATTAGTTATATATATATTGTATTTATGCACCAATTTATACATATATATATATACATTTTGTATACCTACACACACACACATATATATATACTCGAATGTATATATTCGTATATACCTCAATATATTCATGTACGTATATCTAGGTAAATATGGATCTATGGCACGATCCCCCGTACTATTGGGTTTTTTGTACGAGCGATCTTGGGGTACTCGGATGTGTTTGTAATTCTACTCGTGTGTTTAAAACTCATTGGATACTATAAAACTATGCTTCGTTCATAAAGAATTCATATTCGGTTACAACTGAGATTACATTACTCGACCTGGCCTACCTCGGTTTACATGCTATCCCGGGTCAGGGTATTACATTCTTCCCCCCTTAAAATAAGTTTGTCCCCAAGCTTAGTACATACTAGGGTGGAAGCCATACCTGCTAAAATGAAAATAATTGAGGATACTTGGCACGCATGTCGTCCTTTCGCTCCCAAGTAGCTTCCTTTATGTGATGATTTCTCAATAGAACTTTGACTAGAGGGATAGTTTTGTTCTGTAGAGCCTAATCTCGATGGTCCAAAATCTGCACTGGATGCTCTATGTAACTCAGATTCTCTTGGATGTCTAAAGGCTCGTGCTGAACTACCTAATCTGCACTCTGTACACACTTCCTCAACATTGAAACATGAAATACACTGTGTACATGTGCTAACTCTGAAGGCAAAGCAAGCTAGTAGGCTACTGGCCCGACCCTTCCTATAATCCTGAAAGCTCCAATGTATCTCAGCCCTAGCTTTCCCCTCTTGCCAAACCTCACTACACCCTTATGGGTGATACCTTTAAGAACACGTAATCACTTACTGCGAACTGCAACTCTCGCCTATGAGCATTTGTATAGCTCTTCTGTCTGCTCTGAGTAGCTAATAGACATTGTCTGATCAGCTGCATCTTCCTTGTAATCTGTTCCACTATTTTTGGCCCATAAAGCTTCCTCTCACCATATGGCACTTATACCGAGGTAGACTTGGGATACGACATGTAAACTGAGATAAGTCGACTGAATAGTGTAATGTGAGTGGTTTGCTTAGTATACCTAGTGTCGGGTAATACTCAAACACCTTAGGACCTAACATCGTAATGCGTGCATGCATGCATTTCCATGCACAACCATATTTCACGAACATGTAGTGACTACCTAAAATGAGTGTATGCATGCGCTATTATAAATGAATTTATCTGCATGAGTATGTATATATTTTATGTATAAAAATATGTATTTATATGTGTATAAATAATACATATAGTATAATGTATAGTATGTATATATGTATAAATATTGTATAGTATATATTTATGTGTATTATATAAATAGAAAATAGAAAGGAAAGAGAGAGGAAGCTGGCAGTGTGTCACCGTGTGTGTGTGGGTGTGTCATGGTGTGTGTGTTATATGTGTAAACGTATAATATATATACATATATACACAAATATCTTGAGGGCATTGAATGCAAAGCTGCATTCTTAGAAAGAGAAAAAGAGAGAATTAAATAGAGCAGAAAGGGGAGGTCAAGGAAGGCTGCAAGTGGAAAGACAGAGAGAGAGAGAGAGAGAGAGAGAGAGAGAGAGAATTAAGTCGGTTAGTTGGTGTATATATACAAACGTGTGTGTGTTGAGAAAAAGGGAAAAACAGAAAGAAAGAATAAAAGAAGGAAGAAGCTGAGGGTGGATTAAAGGAAACATAAGTGAAAAGAGGAACCTGCACCAAGAGAAAACCAGAAATTTAAAGTAAGTGTTAGTTTCTGTTTTTAAATATAGGAAGCATGATAGCTAGTTTTAATTTGATGGTATTAAGGAGAATGAAATCAGAAACCAAATGCAAGAGAAATCAGTAAAAATGGTGCAGAATCAATGGAGAGATTAGGAGTTGCAGGTTTAGGGTGTTCGGATTTTTGCTTATATTTTATGCATGATATATTGAGTGAATAGCCTAGGATTAATCCTATAAAGTGCAGAAAGAAAAATGTAAAAGAAAGGAATGAAAACAGTAGAGAAATAGGCATGAAATCAGAATTTCACAGTCGGTCGGAGCTACGGTTCATGGCTGTTTCGAGAAGATATAATGAACTAAATCAAAATCTAAACCTAGGTATAAATTCCTTGTGAAAAATGGAACTGAACCACATTGGAAAAAGATTGAAAAACAACCAAAATTCAGTCACCGTCGCCGGAGAAGATGACTGTTCACACTGGAACCCTACCGTAGTTCCACCGAAAAAATGGGGAAGAAGACTATTTAGTCTTGGGTTTGGATTCGGGTCATGGGTCGGATCCGGGTCGGGACCCGACCAAAACAGAAATGGGTAGCTTGAAACGACGCAGTATCGGTTTAAGTTTAAAGGATTTTAAATTAAATTGGGAGTGTTTAGTTACGGGCGTAGGAAATTAAAATTGGGAAACGGGAATAGGGATATCCTATTCCAGTTTTGAAGCCTGACCATTGTTTGGCTATCCTTGATAAGGATAAGGTTTTCTGAAATTGCAATTGAACCCAGAAGTTACGAAAATTACAATCAGACCCCCCAAATTCTAATTCTTATGATTTAACCCCCCAGAATAAAATATTAATTTAATTAATTAATTTAAAATAATAGAAAATTACTAAAATGCCACTAAGTCAAAAAGTAGTCAAACTGAACTCCAATTAAAATAAAAGAATAGTGAATTTTTATTATTTTGAGCATTCTGGACTCAAACGTGGAGTCCGATTTGTGAAAAGAGGTCTCAAAAAGTGAGAACCCGTAAAAGTATAAAATGACCATTTTACCCTTTATAGTAACGATGTCCAAATTAAACATATGAAGTGTATTTTAACTATCTCGAACATTCTAAGAGCAATGGTGAGGTCCGTTTAGCAAGACGAAGGTCCCAAAAAAAATAAATAAAAGACCCATAAAAGTGCAAAATGACCATTTGCCCTTTTTAGTACAGAAGTCTGTATTGAATTCCGCGAAAGCGTAAATCGACTTTGTTCGACATTCCGGATTCAATAGTAAAGTCTAATTTAGTAAAAGAGGAACTAATAGTAAAGAGGCATAAAATTTGATGAATAGCATAACTTATGAAAAGGTAAACTCAGATATACTATCTATTGATGAATAGGGATTTCAAAGAGGAAGGAACAGTGATTTGGTTTTATTGTGAAAGAACAGAAATGGTTTAAGAGGTAAGTAATCTCTGATCTCTGTATGTGTTACATTCCCAGCCATGTCAATAGTCTTTCTTATATTATCAATTGTACTCCGTACATATCGGAACGTTTATCAAGTCCACATTGATATTGCTCTATCTTATGGAAAGTGTTTATTGACTGTTGTATATCTTGTTCATGATTTCTGTACGCTCTGTACATAGACCTCAAGGGGCAAGACTTATGATTTCAGCAGCCCAGCTTATATTGGCCTGTTAGGGCAACAGTTTCTTTTCGTTGCTGAGATAGTGTTATAGCATTTACTGTTCATTGGATTTAGCATGATCTCGATATATTATATTGTAGCTGGATTTGTGCTCAATCACAAACTCCATCTGATGCTTACTAGACCTACGGGTCCAGAAAATGGAATAAAAAGTGGTATTTAAAATGGCAGCTAAAGTGGGATCTATGAGGCGAGTACTGAACCGACGGGTTAGTGCTTGGCTGAGAGATCGAGGAAAAAAGAATAAAATGAATTAAGGGGTATGCCGGGCCCCAAGTTAAAGTGCATCCACATTTGTTGTTATCAGTATCTATTATTGATTATCATAGTTTGATCATATTATATCATTATGAATGATCATGAGATTGCACAGCTTTTATTTGAGTGCATATGATTATAATTGAAACAGCTCATGACTGTAGCAGTATGATTATATTATCAGACAGATTTCATTGCTTTATCATTTGAGTTTCTATCATCTGATATTGAGTTCTATATTCATTGACTGGCTAGCACATCTGCATTTATCCTAGTTCTTTTATGGATAATGCTTTCTATATTCTTGTACACATGGTAGAGCAAAGGAGAATTACTTATTGAGATTTAGTTAGCTCAGCCCAAACTTACCCCCCTTTCAGGAAAGGAAGCTGTAGAAGAGCAATAGCAGTAACAGTAGCAGTTAACTAGATAGCAGTGGACTATTTCTTTTGAAGTTACAGTGTAATACTTAGTACAGACAGTCTTATAGCTCTCCCATGTTATCCACGTCTTGGGGATGAACAGCTGTATTAAGAAATTTTATTTCCGCATTTTGTAAACATTAAATATATCACATGTAGCTTTTATTTATTTTCTTCCGCATTTTAGTTGTTGCATGTTAGTAGCACTGATTGTGTTGCAAGTTGAGACCCTTGGTTCAACAAGCAGTGTCGGATCGGGTGCGCGACATGAGATCCGCATAGGGTGGGGTCTCGGGTCGTGACAGCTTGGTATCAGAGCATCCTAGGTAACACAGTGGTTCATGGGAGATGAGACTAAGGTACTAGTATTACAAATGTCCAAGTAGAGTCAGTCAGTAGATAAAATTCTGACGTAATAGATAGACTATTATATAAATGTTGATCGTTGATCTTTTACAGCAAGTAATTTTGGGAGATGATTTGGCTACTGGTACATCGCAGGTATTTTTCTAGTTAGTTAAGGCATACCTGTATGCTAGCTTTATGTATTGATTATGCTTTCCGCAATTACTACTAGATTGATTAGAAGTGGAACTACTAGCTGAACATAGAAACAGAACTTCCTAGGTTATATGTTAACCATTTCTATACTATTGAAAGAGTCACTATGGATGAATGTTATACATCGGAAAAAATGATTAGCAATGAATAATATACATAGAGTATATGAAGTACAAATCATAAGTGCACAGTTATTAGCTAATATGAGAAAGAATTTGATGATTTAAAAATGATTAAACAATTGTGAACTGCTAGAAGATGGAAACAAATTAAGATACTCGAGGTTAATTAGTTGTTAGAAAGGGACTACGTATTATGATTGAAGTTGATGATTCTTGAACAACTAAGATGAAAGGTAAATAGTAATCCTTGATGATTTTACTATCTTTTGGAAGCATGCACTTGATATTTATTGAGTAACAATTTGATGATTGTTATATATTGAGGGAACCGTTGAGAATTGAATTATTGTTTATAGATAATAAACTTGATGTTTATGATTAGATAATTGCCCTATATTGTGAGAATTAGACGTCCCTAATGAACGAGGGAAATGGTTAGTTCGCATTGGAAGATAGAATAGTAACACCTTGAAAGGTAGTGTTTGTGATGGTAAACATTTAGGTAGCATGCTTACATTCTGAAGGGTAATAGATGTAGAAATGAATCAAGACTGAAGGGAACTTAAAGGGGGTAAGTACAGGGGAGTTGATAAACTTTATTGGTTTGATGTGACTGTAAAACTTGATCTATGTGACTGTCAAACTTGATCTGATGTGATAGTAAAACTTGATTCTCAGCAGAAAAATTTTATCTAGATAATGTAAACACCTGTTCGAGTTATATATGATACTAGCAAAACCATGGAAACACCAAAGTTAGGAATGCTAAGTTTGGGGAAAAACTTATTTTAAAGGGGGTAAGAATGTAATATCCCGACTCGGGATATAGCACTTATACCGAGGTAGACTCGGGATACGACACGTAAATCGAGATAAGTCGACTGAATAGTGTAATGTGAGTGGTTTGCTTAGTATACCTAGTGTCGGGCAATACTCGAGCACGTTAGGACCCAACATCAGTTATGCGTGCATGCATGCATTTCCATGCACAACCATATTTCACGAACATGTAGTCTACCTAAAATGAGTGCATGCATGCGCTATTATAAATGAATTTATATGCATGAGTATGGATATATTTTATGTATAAAAATATGTATTTATGTGTATAAATAATACATATAGTATAATGTATAGTATATATATATATGTATAAATATTGTATAGTATATATTTATGTGTATTATATAAATAGAAAATGAAAAGAAAGAAAGAGAAAGGTGGCAGTGTGTCACCAGTGTGTGTGTGGGTGTGTCATGGTGTGTGTTATGTGTGTAAACGTATAATATATATATATATATATATATACACAAATATCTTGAGGGAATTGAATGCAAAGCTGCATTCTTAGAAAGAGAAAAATAGAGAATTAAATAGAGCAGAAAGGGGAAGTTAAGGAAGGTTGCTAGTGGAGAGAGAGAGAGATAGAGAGAGAGAGAGAGACAGAAAGAGATAGAGACAGAGAGAAAGAGAGAAAATTAAGTTGATTAGTTGGTGTATATATACAGATGTGTGTGTGTTGAGGAAAAGGGAAACATAGAAAGAAAGAATAAAAGAAGGAAGAAGCTGAGGGTGGATTGAAGGAAACAGAAGTGAAAAGAGGAACCTGCACCAAGAGAAAACCAGAAATTTAAAGTAAGTGTTAGTTTCTGTTTTTAAATATAGGAAGCATGATAGCTAGTTTTAATTTTATGGTATTAAGGAGCATGAAATCAGAAACCAAATGCAAGAAAAATCAGTAAAAATGGTGCAGAATCAATGGAAAAATCAAGAGTTATAGGTTTAGGGTGTTCGAATTTTTGTTTATATTTTATGCATGAAATATTGAGTGAATAGCCTAGGATTAATCCTATAAAGTGCAGAAAGAAAAATGTAAAAGAAAGGAATGAAAACAGTAGAGAAATAGGCATGAAATCAGAATTTTACAATCGGTCCGGAGTTACGATTCATGGTTGTTTCGAGAAGATATAATGAACTAAATCAAAATCTAAACCTAGGTATAAATTCCTTGTGAAAAATGGAACCAAACCACATTGGAAAAAGATTGAAAAATGACCAAAATTCAGTCGTCGTCGCCGGAGAAGACGACTGTTCACACCGAAAAAATGGGGAAGAAGACTGTTTAGTCTTGGGTTTGGATTCGGGTCATGGGTCGGATCTGGGTCGGGACCCGACCGAAACAGAAACGGGTAGCTTGAAACGACGCAGTATCGGTTTAAGTTTAAAAGATTTTAAATTAAATTGGGAGTGCTTGGTTACGGGCGTAAGAAATTAAAATTGGGAATAGGGATATCCTATTCCAGTTTGAAGCCTAACCACTGTTTGGCTATCCTTGATAGGGATAAGGTTTTTTAAAATTGCAATTGAACCCGAAGTTACAAAAATTACAATCAGACCCCCAAAATTTTAATTATTATGATTGTACCCCCTAGAATAAAATATTAATTTAATTAATTAATTTAAAATAATAGGAAATTACGAAAATGCCACTAAGTCAAAAAGTAGTCAAACGAACTCCGATTAAAATAAAAGAATAGTGAATTTTTATTACTTTGAGCATTCCAGACTCAATCGTGGAGTCTGATTTGGGAAAAGAGGTCTCAAAAAGTGAGAACCCGTAAAAGTATAAAATGACCATTTTACCCTTTATAGTAATGATGTCCAAATTAAACATATAAATAGTGTATTTTAACTATCTTGAACATTCTAAGACCAATGGTGAGGTCTGTTTGGCAAGACGAGGTCCCAAAAAAAAAAAAAAGACCCGTAAAAGGACAAAATGATCATTTTGCCCTTTTTAGTACAGAAGCCCGTATTGTATTCTGCAAAATCCTAAACCGACTTTGTTCGACATTCCCGATTCAATAGTAAAGTCTAATTTAGTAAAAGAGGAACTAATAGTAAAGAAGCATAAAATTTGATGAATAGCATAACTTATGAAAAGGTAAACTCAGATATACTATCTATTGATGAATAAGGATTTCAAAGAGGAAGGAACAGTGATTTGGTTTTATTGTGAAAGAACAGAAATGGTTTAAGAGGTAAGTAATCTCTGATCTTTGTATGTGCTACATTCCCAGCCATGTCAATAGTCTTTCTTATATTATCAATTGTACTCCGTACATATCAGAACGTTTATCAAGTCCACATTGATATTGCTCTATCTTGTGGAAAGTTTTTATTGACTGTTGTATATCTTGTTCATGATTTTTGTATGCTCTGTACATAGGCCTCAAGGGGCAAGACTTATGATTTCAGCAACCCAACTTATATTGGCCTGTTAAGGCAATAGTTTCTTTTCATTTTTGAGATAGTGTTATTGCATTTACTGTTCATTGGATTTAGCATGATCTCGATATATTATATTATAGCCGGATTTGTGCTCAGTCACAAACTCCATCTGATGCTTACTAGACTATCACGACCCGAAACCCACCCTACGCGGATTACCGGATCGCGACCGCCGCCCCGAGACCCGAAGGCCTCGAGACAAGGCTCATACATAAGCAACAATATCAGACAGCGATGCGACCTGTGGTTGCGGAAGCGTGAAAAACTTTTTCTTTTCTTTTAAAATAAAGCATCTACCGCATATCCATCTGATACTATCGCTCTTCATAGCGGTACACATAAAGATAATAATCAGAGCATAATAATATTAACTAAAGGTTCTACATAGTACATATCCATGTGCCCCTCGGGCTTAAGTACATCATTGTCCAAAATTTCTATTACAAAAGTTTAACTGATAATGGGTCCTACTACTACCAAAATATCTCCAAGGACCTATTGGAGTTGCCATTCACTGCTCCCCATATTGAGCAAGTGTCCAACCTTGATCATCACCTGAAAAATGTTAGGGAGTGGGGTGAGCTTCGAAAAGCCCAATGAGTAATTCCTACATCTGTCATGGGTTTTCAATTGGTAGAGGTTTCGTACATGAGAGTTTATAAAATACTCAACTACCAATTGGTCGTATACTTGAACATAGAGAACATACATTCGTAAAATATGTAGCTTTGAAACATTCAAGGTATTCAAGCTAGAACATATATTCCCATAAAAGAGTAGGTGTATTTCAGATCATATAACTTAAAATCATGTAAACATGTATAGCGAAAATGGGGGCTAAAAACCTGCTTCCATTTCCAAAATCGTTTGTCATATTTTCTCTCTAATTAGGTGAAATCTGTTTCGAACCAGACTCCCATTTTACGTATACAGTGGAGATATCTCATTTGCCTGGGGGATTAGATCCTGCTACCAGACATTACACATGACAGGTCAATTGAGTTCCGTATGACCCAAAATCCTGACTATGTGTTGATGCACATGATAGGCCCATTGAGTTCCATACAACTCACCACACTACCTATGTGCTTATTATTTATCTTGCAAAACATTTGTCATATGACTTCTATATAAAAGCCTTTCATGAGTATTTAAAGCATGTGACGTATAACTTTTGCAATGATGCTTCAATACTTGAAATAATCAAATTCAGGATGTTTGAGGAAAATCAGACATGCTAACTATTTTGAAAGGAAAACATTTACGGATATAATATGTAAATAATCATGAAGCATGTCATGGCAGAATATTTAAGGAAACAGAAGTCATGAATACTGAATTTGACATATCAATGCTGTAAATATTTGAACTTAAAAATATCTGTTGAAATCCGTGGAGTTAAAGCCTCCACTTCAAATGCAAGATTACTCACCTCGGTCCTTTAGGGTTAGCTCTATTGAGGCGCCTTCCCTTTACCTTTCTCTTTCCTTAGCCTATCAAGATTTATGAAGATTCCATAAATCTCATATGTACTCAATCAACTTCATAACTCACTAAGTGTAGATTGTGAGAAGCCTAAATCTTTATACCTGTCCGACTTATAGCTGTATTACAGATCTAGTAACTTATGTTCTTAATGATAATAATAATACCTGCGACGCCATTCGGCTAAGGTTTCCGTGTTCTCCCTTTCCTCCTCCAATTTCCTTTTTTCCTCCTTCTTCTTTTTAGCTTCTGCCACCATGGCCTTGGTGGGTGATTTGAACATGAAGGGGCTTACCGAGACGACCTCTGTCGCCTTGGCTATCCTGACAAATCTGTCGATCACCCTCTGTCGATGCAACAGTTCTTGCATGAAAGCCTGTTGCTTTGGGTCCTTGGCCCTTTGGGCCTTGGTCATGATCGTGTACTTGGGTCGTTGTTCTTCCATAATTCACCTAAGATCAATTTATGAGTTAGAAATTTTTATTCTAAGATTGATGTGTTGTCATGTCCTCGTATATGCCGTAGATTTAGTACTTTGGCATTACTTTACTTTATAGTCATCTGACAGATGCTATTCATCAAATTTTATGTATCTTTATTTTAGACATTTCTTTTGGTCGAATAGACTCTACCATTGAGTCCGGAGCGTCGAAGAAAGTCAGTTTAGACCTTCTTTGGTTTAATTCGGCTTTTGGTGTACTAGGGGTAATTTGGTCATTTTACCCTTTTACGTGTCTTTATTTTTTTCGGGTCCCGTCTCTTAAAATGGACCCTACCATCAGTCTCAGAGTATCCAAAATAGTAAGGATACACTATTTATTTGTTTAATTCGGACTTCGTTTGACTTGTTTAGGGGGAAGGGCAATTTGGTCATTTTGACATTTTTAGGAGTCTTAAATTTTTCGGGGCCTCATCTCATGTCACAGACCTCACCAATGGACTCAGAGGGTCCGAGATAGTAAGGTTACATATATAACTTGAAATTTTTGGACAACGGGCCATTTCCGAGTATTTAATTTAATTAATTTCATTTAATTAAATTAATCTTGATTAAGCATAATATATATATTATTTTGTACATAATTAGAACAGGTTGAATAGGATGGCACGCTGGCCAGCGTGCCATCTCCCTCCCCATACGTCCCACGTTCGAATCCTGTAAGGTGCAATTGCACCTTTTTTTTTTTATTTTCGGATTTTATTAGATATATTATATATATATATATATATTGGTTCGCATATATGGCACACGCGCTTGCGTGGCCGAGTGGAAAGAATGCGCGTATGCGCGTGAGGTCAGGGGTTCGATACCCCGTAGCAGCAAATCCTTCCCTTTTCTTTTAAAAACTTAACCGTATATATATATATATATATATATATATATATATATATATATATATATATATATATACCTAAGGCCCAAAACGACGTCGCCCCATTAATTCGGTGGCAAGCCCAGAGGCTGCCACGCGTCCGAGTCGACACGGAAATTTTAAAAGACCGAGTCAACTCACTGTCTTCTTCCCCATTTCTTCCTCCCGTGTTGCCCTAGTTGCAGGTTTCCATTTCTTCCTATTTCGTGGATTTTGGCCAACTGTTTTGCTGCTGTTTTCAACCTAAAATGTTTCTAAAACATTATGGAGTGTTTTGGCATTCATTTGGAGATTCGAATGTGGCTCAAAAGCTTGGTTTAAGCCACGATAATCCGAACCTGTTCATCGTTGGTTCATGGTCATTTCTTCATCATTTTTAGTGAGGTTGGGCTTATTTTGATCCCCTCTTCATGAGGATTCAAATCCCATTCTTGGATGTTGGTTTAAATGAGAGTTTAAGGGTTTGGGTTGTAAACCCGTAACCTGCAAGTTCATGTTCGGAGGTCTTTTCTTGAGCTTCGTGGTCGCGTATTAGGGTTTTTGGCATGCTATAAGGGTCTAGTTTAGGTTTTGATAAACCAAATCTGGTTTGGTGTGCCTCAGTTCAGACCTGCTTCAAGCAAGGTCCATCCATGGCTGCCTTGTGTACGGCTTGTGTTTCTTAGGTGTTTTAGGTCGAGATTTTCATGCCTAATTCATGTATATTCATCCTAATCATCATATATGCTAAATCAAAGGCTTAAAACAGATTCATACATATAAAAATTCTAGAGAGAGAAATTCAAGTGTTTGAGGGTTTACCTTGTTTCAAACTGTTTCTCTCTCCCTTGCTCCTTGCTTCCTACTTCTGAATGTCCCAGAACTCCTTCAAACTCTCCTTCACTCTCGGATGGTTGTGTGTGTGTGTACAAGCACCATGTATTCTTGTATGAAGAAAGTGAATCATGGCAAATTTCTGATTGCCCCTCTCTTTGGGTTAACCCATTTCAGGCTTCTTCATGAGTGGCCTGAATTGCCACTGTTGGGCAGGCCATGAGTGGCCGGTTGTGTGTGTGTGTGGTGTTTGACTCACATATATATATATATATATATGTATATATACATGGCTCACCCTTAATACCCTTGGATAATACACACACCTCTCTCACTTTTGTACACTTTAGACAATAGCATGCCCTATTATACATACATTTCATACATACATATTTTGGCATACATGCATGCATGCATACACATACCCATATATACATATTCATGTATAATTATATATATATTTAAGGTTATAATTATTTATACAGTATATATATTTTTTTGTATTTAATTATGTATATTAATTGTTACTATTTATTTCTTATACTTAAAATAATTAATTACTTTAAAAAAATTTATTATTTTCTTAAATGTATTATCTTGTACTAATCTTCGTATCCTCGTAATACGTGCCCAAATTCTCGTACTCGTATCAACAATCGGTAGTTGACGTGAAAATATAGTTATCATCAAAATCGACATGTTGGTGATTGCAACGAAAGTGATGTACAGTCATCCTGACTTTTCAGGACATTTACTTAAAAGTTCGTGCGTCGGGGTCGACACCGACCTCGTTACTAGAGGCGTCGATTTCTAACTTTAACACAACAGCTTGATAGTCCCTAATTCGGGTCGGGGTATTACATAGACCTACGGGTCGAGAAAACGGAATAAAAAGTGGTATTTAAAATGGTAGCTAAAGTGGGATCTGCGAGGCAAGTACTGAACCAACGGGTTAGTGCTGGGCTGAGAGATCGAAGAAAAAGAGAATAAAATGAATCAAGGGGTATGTCGGGCCCCAAGTTAAAGTGCATCCACATTTGTTGTTATCAGTATCTATTATTGATTATCATAGCTTGATCATGTTATACCATTATGAATGATCATGAGATTTCACAGCTTTTATTTGAGTGCATATGATTATACTTGAGACAGCTCATGACTGTAGCAGTATGATTATATTATCAGACAACTTTCATTGCTTTATCATTTGAGTTTCTATCATCTGATATTGAGTTCTATATTCATTGACTGGCTAGCACGTCTGCATTTATCCTAGTTCTTTTATGGATAATGCTTTCTATATTCTTGTACACATGGTAGAGCAAAGGAGAATTACTTATTGAGCTTTAGTTAGCTCACCCCAAACTTACCCTCCTTTCAGGAAAGGAAGCAGTAGAAAAGCAGTAGCAGTCAGCTAGATAGCACTGGACATTTCTTTTGAAGTTGTAGTGTAATACTTAGTACAGACAGTCTTATAGTTCTCCCATGTTATCCACTTCTTGGGGATGAACAGTTGTATTAAGAAATTTTATTTCCGCATTTTGTAAACATTAAATATATCACATGTAGCTTTTATTTATTTTCTTCCGCATTTTAGTTGTTGCATGTTAGTAGCACTGATTGTGTTGCAAGTTGAGACCCTTGGTTCGATAAGTAGAGTCGGATCGGGTGCGCGACACGAGATTCGCATAGGGTGGGATCTCGGGTCGTTACAACCTCTATCCAACATAGGGGTGATCGGAACTTCCTGCCATATAATGCTTCATATAGCACCATACCAATACTAGCTTGAAAGCTATTATTGTAAGTGAACTCTACCAGTGGCAACTGATCTTCCCAACTTCCCTTGAAGTCTATGACACAGAATGGTAACAAGTCCTCAAGAGTCTGTATCGTCCTTTCTGACTGTCCGTCAGTCTCAAGATAATACGTTGTGCTAAGACTCAGCTCCGTGCCCATAGCTCGTTGTAGACCTCTCCAAAATTATGATACAAAGCATGGATCCTGATCAGATATGATTGATACTGGGACTCCATGAAGTCTAACAGTCTCTCTGATGTACAACTCTGCTAGTCGCTCCAAGGTCTGTGTCGTCTTTGTTGCCAAGAAATGAGCTGTCTTGGTCAGTTTGTCAACAATGACCCAGATAGAATCAGTCCCTCTCGATGTCTTTGGCAACCCTGACATGAAATCTATTGTAATGTGTTCCCACTTCCACTCAGGTATAGGTAGAGACTATAGAAGTCTTCCAGGCTTTTGATGTTCTACCTTGATCTGCTGGCACATGGCACATCGTGCTATGTACTCAGCTATGTCACGCTTCATCCCAGACCACCAATAAGTGCTTCTGACGTTGGGATACATCTTGGTGCTCCCTGGATGCAAGGCAAACCTCAAACTATGTGCCTCATGAAGGATCTCCCTTCTCAGCTCTAGCACATCGGGTACGCAGATTCTGCCTTGGTGGCATAACATCCCTTCCCGTACTGAAATCTTGGAGTCTATGTTTGACTCAGCCTCTTGACAAAGCTTAGCCAGCTTCTCATCCTGAGTCTGCTGCTCTCTAATCCTGTCCACAATCGATAGACTGACTGTGACGTTGGCACACAATGCCTCAGAGCTGGGTAAAACTACCTCTATCTCCATATCCTCCAAGTTTCTCAGTATCTCTGTCTGAGTGGTCAACAGGCAAGCTAAGCTTCCTGATGACTTCCTACTAAGAGCGTTAACTACCACGTTCGCCTTTCTTGGGTGGTACTGTATGCTAAGCTTGTAGTCCTTTATTAACTCTAACCAACGGCACTGTCTCATGTTGAGCTCCTTCTACGTAAACAGATACTTGAGACTCTTATGGTCAATAAAGATCTTGCATGTGGTTTCGTATAAGTAATGCCTCCATATCTTCAAGGCGAAGACAATGGCTGCTAGCTCAAGGTCGTGTGTCAGGTAGTTCCTCTCATGTGGCCTCAACTGCCGTGAAACATATGCTACTACCCTTCCACTCTGCATCAATGCACATCCCAAGCCCTTAAGTGAGGCATTACTATATTTCACAAATCCCTCGGTTCCATTTGACACGGTCAAAATTGAGGTGGTAACTAGTCAGTCCTTGAGCTCTTGGAAGCTCTTCTCTTGCTCCTCTATCCAGAGAAATGGAACATTTTTCTTGGTCAGCTGTGTAATTGGCGTAGCTATTTTTGAGAAGTCTTTGACAAACCTTCTATAATAGCCAGCCAATCCCATAAAACTTCGTTCTTCCGTGACACTGGTTGGTTGAGGCCAATCCACGATTGCCTCGATCTTCTGAGAATCGATAGAGATCCCCTATTTACTAATCACATGCCTTAGAAATGCTATGTTAGGGAGCCAGAACTCACATTTCTTCAGCTTAGCATACAATTTCTGCTCCTCTAACTTCAATATAACCTTCCTCAAATGTACTTCATACTCCTCTTGGTTCTTGGAATAAACCAAGATGTTGTCTATGAACACGATCATGAAGTAATCTAGATGTAGCTTGAAAACCCTGTTCATCAGATCCATGAATGCAGCAGGGGCATTAGTGACCCCAAACAGCACCACTAGAAACTCATAATGTCCGTAGCGGGTTCTGAAAGTCGTCTTCTCAATATCTGCAGGTTGTACCTTTAACTGATGGTACCCGGACCTCAAATCGATCTTAGAGAAGACCTATGCTCCCTTCAACGTGTCGAAGAGATCATCTACCCTTGGCAGAGGGTATCCATTCTTGATGGTGACCTTATTCAGCTCACGGTCGTCAACACATAACCGCATGGTCCCATCTTTCTTCTTCACAAACAACACCGGGGCACCCCATGGTGAAGAACTAAATCTGATGAAGCCCTTGTCTAATAGATCCTATAACTGCAGCTTCAGCTCCTGTAACTCTATCGATGCCATATGATAAGGATTCCTCGATATCGGGGAGGTACCTGGCTGTATATCGATAATAAATTCTATCTCTCTAGCTAGAGGCATTCCCGACAAGTTATTTAGAAAGTCCTCAAGAAACTCCCTAACAATGGGAATCTGCTCTAAGGGTGGTTGTTGTGAACGAGTGTCCATAACGCTATATAAGAACCCATGGCATCCCTTACGTAACAAACGTCTGGCCTGGATAGAGGATACAAAATAGGGTGAGGTAGCTACTCCCGTCCCGTCGAATTGGATGCTCGGACATCCTAGTCTCTGTACACTAACTATCTTGGCCACGCAATTTATAGATACATGATTCGCAGCCAACCAGTCCATACCGAGTATAACATCAAAACTATAAATGTCTAACGGTATTAGATCAGCTAATAAATGTGAATCTCCAATTTGTACCTTACATGCTCGATATACAATATTGCTACATAATGACTCTCTTAATGGCATAGAAATGGTAAACATGTAACTTAAGGGTACTGTTTCTATGTTCAATTTGGCAGCAAATACTGGTGCTATAAATGAATGTGTAGAATCAGTATCAAATAGTATTCTAGGATAGAGTGAACAAATCTGAAGAATACCTACGACTACTGATGTTGTAGCGTGTGTATCTTTGGGAGTCAGTGAGAAAACCCTCTTTGAGCGTTGTGGCTCAGCCTTCTATCCACCACCTCGAGTCTATGCTCTAGTTGTAGTAGTAACTACTGAGGTAGATGGAGTACCAGCCATATTCCCAACTAATTGGCTCTTCTAGGGGCAGTTGGTCTTGAAATGCCCTTCTTCGCCACAAGAGTAGTACGCACAGGAGTTCGCCTGACATGGCCTTCGATGATGTTTCTGGCAAGTGAGGCACTAGGCTACGCCCCTATCAGTGGAATTGACCCCTGATGGTCTAGGTCCATCATTCCTAGGTCTTGTTCCTAGCCGAGTGAAAGAAAGTCCTATCCCTCTGCTCTGACTCCCTGTCGGCCCTCTACTCTGACTCCCTGCTAGCCTCGGGGCTAGCTGATTCCCTCCTGGCCTCGAGGCTGGGTTTGCCCTTCTCTTGGTAAACTCTTCGCCACTCCGCTCATTGATCTTCGCAGTACTCACCATTTTATTGTAAGTGGTTAACTATAGGGATGTAACCCTGTCCTTGATGTTCCATTATAGTCCGCCCTCGAACTTGCGGGTTCTAACATGCTCATCCTCAAAGATAGTAGGAGCAAATCTAGCCAGTCAGCTGAACCTGGCCTCGTACTCCTTTACCGTTGAGTTCCCTTGCTGCAGAACAAGAAAATCAGCGACTCTCTGATCCTTGACTTCCTAGAGGAAGTACTTCTCGTTAAAGATCACTGTGAATTGCTCCCAAGTCATCTGAAGCTCTCTAGCCTTCTCTAGCAGCCACAACTCATGGGCTGCTCCCTAAAAGTGAAAGTGGCGAAGGCCACCTTCTGTACCTCGGTATAGGTCATAATATAAAAAATCCTCTCCATCTTGAGCCACCACTCCTCGGCTGCAGTGGGGCCTCTAGTATCGTTGAACGTAGATAGTCGCAGTGCTTGAAACTGCTTATAGAGATAAGCCTGGCCTCTATCGTTCTCCTACCGAACTATATATACTACTGGTGGTGCCTATCACTCTGGTCGAGCTGGAGTTCTAGGACCTGTCTGGTTTGGAGGTGCGTTTTGTATATGCCTCTCTACCAATCGCTCTAATTGTGCTACATTAGCTATAACTTCTTATAAGGGTGTGGTGGTTCGAGTGTTTACCATTTTCTACAAATGGTTAAAGGTTAGTTTCATGTATTTAAGAGTCTAATATCGCATGTCAGTTTCTATCTACTGACTCTACTTGGACATTTGTAATACTAGTACCTTAGTCTATCTCCCATGAACCAGTGGACAACCTAGTATACTCTGATAACAAGCTGTCATGACCCGAGACCCACCCTATGAGGATCTCGTATAGGGAACCAAATCCGAAACTGTTGTCGAACCGAGTGTTTCAACTTGCTGCACCATCAGTGCTACTAACATTCAACAACTATCAAAGTATAAATAGCGGAAGACTTAAAGAAATAAATAAATACATGTGATATATATAGATATAAGGTTCTCAAAATACAGACTATAAAATTCTTTAACAATTGTTCATCCCCAAGACATGGATGAGATGGGAGGTACAAGACTTTTACTAAATATTACACATGCAACTTCAAAAGTAATGTCCACATAGGCTCTACTGTTCGTTTTCGATATTTGTGCCTGAAAATGAATGTAGTATCTATATGAGCTATGAAAACTCATTAAGTATTCCTTTGCTCTGCCATGTGTACAGGTGTATATAGAAGTTCTAGCTAGTCAATAAATATAGAACTCAATATCAGATGATAGAAGCTCAAAATATAAGGAAATAAATTTGTTTTGCTAATAATGTCATACTGCTACAGTCATGAACTATCTCAAGTATGAATTGTAAGCACTCAAATAAAAGCTGTAAAGTCTCATGATCATTCATAATAATATAACATATGATCAAGCTATGACAATCAATAATGAAAGATAGTGATATCGACAAAAAGAGATGCACTCGTGGGGCCCAAAATCCCCCTAAGCTTGTATTTAGTTTCCACAAGATACATGAATAATATTGCTTCGTATATGATGTAACTCTACATCCCATGCCTCGCATAGCAACGTATCTGGCATTCCACTTGGAACCTTGACCCGACGGTCGTAAATAGCATCAGATGGAGTTTGTGACTAAGCACAAATTCGGCACTAAATAATATATCGGGATCATGCTGTCTTCCATTAAGAGTATAGTGGAATCAAACTAGTTCTAGGCAATCTGTCGTAACGATAGTTTTTGAGGCTATGGTTACTAGACTGCTTCAAATATAACTGTCTAGCCCTCAAGGCCCTAGGTACAAGTGTACAAAAGAACTCTATGCACAAGTGTACAATCATGATCAAGATATATATAGAAATTAATAAATGCTTCCCACATGATAGGGCAACATCAATGTGGCTCAATAAACACTGGTATGTATAGAGTACAATAGGCAATATACAAAAGAACTAATTGACATGGCTTGGAAAGTAACACGTGAAAAGATCAGATTTTACTTACCTCTCACTGTCCCTAACTAGAAGGTCTAGACTGCTTTCTCCTTGCCTTTTGGTGTTCCTAAGATTCATAAAATACGTCTCAGTCTATAGTTATATAAACTATGTTATTCATCAAATTTTATGTCTTTATGCTATAAGTTTTCTTTTTTTCTAAATTAGACTCTACTATTGAATCTGGAACGTCGAAGAAAGTCGGTTTAGGCTTTTTGTGAAACTCAATTTGAACATCTGTACTAAAAAGGGCAAAATGGTCAATTTGTACTTTTACGGGTTCTTACTTCTCGAGACCTCTTTTCACAAATTGAACTCTATCGTTGAGTCCAGAATGCTTGAAATAATAAAAATTTACTATTCTTTTACTTTAATCAGAGTCTGTTTGATAGATTCCTTTTTTACTTAAGGGCAATTTCATAATTTTCCTTTATTTTAATTAATTAATTAAATTAATAATTAATTAATATTATATTTTGTGGGTCCTTTCATAATAACTATAAAGTTTGGGGTCACTTTACAATTTCTTAACTTCGTGGGTAAAATTAGAATTTCTAATTTCTATATTCCAATTAAGGACAAACAAACAGTGAACAATCATGGAATAGGGATAAGATATCCCCTATTCCCATTTTTCCCAAGTTTCAATTTATTACTCCTGTCACCAAACACTCCATATTTAATTCTAAAACCTTTTAACTTAACCCAATACTGCACCATTTTGTATACCCCAGGTTGCGGTTGGGCGGGTCTGACTCGAACCCGACCCGAAGACGAATAATGTCGTCTTCTCCGGTGATACGTCGGTGGTCTTCTCTGGCAATGGTGATATTTTAACATCATTCCAATGCGATTCTCTTCTATTTTCAATGGGTATTACATATACAACTTGAATTTTGGAAAACCAACTCTGGTGGGTCTCGAAATGAAGATAACAGCACCTCTGGCGACTCTCCGGCAAGCCATTTTTGCTATGATTCTCTAACTGTTTGATGCCAAATATTTTCTAATCTTTTTTTGCACACAAGCGAAAGATTTTCCCAACGTTCAAACCAAGTTTTGATGCACAATTTATAGAACCCAATTCTATCCTCATGGCTTGCAACTCAACTTTTCTCCACTATTTCTAACTCTTTTACCTTCATTCTTTTTGCATAATTTTTCTCCTAAACTCAGTTAAATGGCCCTATAGTTTTTTTATCCTGCTTCATATTCTAAAATTCAAAAAAACATAAATTGACAAAATTCCAAATTTACTCACCTATTTCTGATTCCTCAGTTTTAGTGTTGCCTTATTCTCTTGTTCTTCTACTTCTGAATAATTCAGAATCTCTCCAAATCTGTCAACTTCTCCCTTTTTGTTTTCTTTTCTGATTTCCTATCAAATCCTTACGCACGTATATATACAAAATTTCCAACTGCCTTAGCCCCCTCTATCTGTCTCTTGGTTTATCCTCCATTCAAGCCCCTTTTGTTGACTGTTTTCCCTGATCTTTTCTTTTCTATTTTTCTTTACCCCACTTTAGCTTAGATATTTGTGTGTGTATATATATATATATATATATATATATATTATAATGTTTCATCTCACACACACTGCACACACTCACAACACACACCTGCCAATAATATCACACACACATACACACTTGCATGCACTCGGCATATACATACACATATATGTATATATTAGTTATATATATTGTATTTATACACCAATTTATGCATGTATATATATATATATACTTTGTATACCTACACACACATATCTATATATATATATATACTCATATATATATATGTATATACCTCAATATATTTATGTACGTATATGTAGATAAATATGGGTCTATGGCATGATTCCCTGTACTGTCGAGTTTCTTGTACGAGTGATCTCGGGGTACTCGGATGTGTTTGTAATTCTACTTGTGTGTTTAAAACTCATTGGATACTACAAAACTATGCTTCATTCATAAAGAATTCATATTCGGTTACAATTGGGATTACACTACTTGACCCGGCCTACCTCGGTTTACCTACTATCCCGGGTCAAGGTATTACACTGACTTATATTAGCTTTCATTCCTGCTACGCGAAATTAGACTTCTTTCTCCTTTCCTTTAGAAGATCCTATAATCACAAATCCACATTATACAACATGTTAGATCAGTATTCATTTTATTTTTATACTTTTGATAACTTATTAAATTCTAAAGATTTATTTATCATTTTCTAATTAATTACCGGCTTTATTTTCTTTAAAGAATATTACCGTTAAGTCTGGAATATTTATTATAATTAGCTTTGGCTTTCCCGAATCTTAATTAGCTCTTTTGTGTCTTAAATTAAGTCTAGGGCATTTTCATAATTTTATACTTTTACGTGTCATATTTTTCGATACCTCATTTGCTAAAACAGACTACACCATTGAGTCCGGAACGCCCAAAAATATTAGGTTACACTATCTTTTTATTTTATTTGGGCTTTAAAATTATTTAATTTAAATTAATTTAATTCATTCTTTAAAATAATATTATATATATATAATCCGTCATATATATAACATGAGTCCGCGTGGCACGGCGATAAAAGTGGCTGTTGGTTCCTTGTACACCAGGGTTCAAACCCTCGATGCATCACTTCTTCTTTTTTAATTTTTTTTTTCTTCCTTCCCTTAAGTAAAATGACGACATGTTGAAAAAACCCCATATGGGTCAAACTGGGTTGACCCGAACCAAACCCAAACCGACCCTAACCCCGTATTCGATTCTGTTCATCATCTTCCCCAAGACGATGAACAGTAACCCTAAAATCAGAAAATATCAACTTCAATTTCGTGAGTTTTTAGCTACAATTTTTCAGTGTTTTTGTTCCTAACATACTCCTAGAAGGTTTTAAACTATTTTAGCATTCATTTCATGACTTGAAACAACCTCAAAATCTTGATTCAATCATTAATGGCTGACTAAATATTCGGTTCATACATCCCCATTTTTTAACAAAATTCAATGATTCTTAGTTTGTTGTTATCGTAAAACCTTAAGGATCACTATCCCATTCACAAAACTAGGATTAAACCTTAATTCGAAAAATCTCACTTTGAACCTGCGACCTGCAACTCAATATTTCTCTATTCCCTTTAATGTTTTGGGTCTAATTTTTATGTTTTTGAGATCTTTCTAGCATCTAGTTTTGGACCCTAACCATTAGAATGTGTTTAATTGAACTCGGTCCAGACCCAAGTTTTGGGTCCTTTCGTGGCTATTTGCCAGTTTTTTTTCACTGTTTTGGCAACCCTAAACGCTCAAGAATTTTTCCTCAACATTATAAAAATTACCTAGACATTAAGAAAAATCAAAATAATTACGTTTGATAATTGATTTTGTTGGATTCCCCTTTTCTTGAGTTTCTCTCATCTTCGAGTTTCTCCTTCTTTCTTCCTGTTTTCTTCTTCTTACGCTTCAGTTCTCTCTCTCTCTCTCTCTCTCTCTCTCTATCTATCTATCTATCTATCTATTCTCATCTTTAACCGACCTCTGGTTGGTGGGAATGCCACACACACACCTCACTCCCTTCCACATGTTACACCATTTACATGCACATAGCACCCACACTTCATTGACTCTCAATCACACACACACATAGAGCACCGTATATATATATATATATAGACACATATATTTTAACCCACACATATATTACATATAGATACATGCATATTTTCAGCCATCCACACAGTTGTTTTTTACACAATCATCCCTCTCACATATATACACATGTATAAATATATACACACTTCTTGCTTATACCCATGTCTATATATAATTACAAATTTTTGTAATTTTTGAAATGCCTACAACCCAATACTATCCATTTTGGGTCTAAAATATTTATTTATATTTTTTATTTTTTATTACTATTATTATTATTTATTTGTTTTTATTAGTTAGTTTTTTTTATTATTATTTTTCTTTTTCACTTTCTTCTCTTATTGGACAATTTTTAGTATCCTTGTCCAATCCTTAAATTATGGCTTATTTATTTTTGAACTTTTTCATATTTGTTTTTTAATATTTACAGCTTACGGGTATCGTTTTAATATATCGAATAAATTAGTATATAAATTTAAACATAAAAATGTTATTATAATAATTTGTTTATTTAATTAGGTTGGGGTATTACAATGTTGATCAGTCCCTTTAGTACATTTTAATAATTAATTTCTTAATTATTTTAAACAACTTCAAAAGGTCAATCTAATTTATCGTCAAAACTTAATTTGTCACTTAAGGTCATTGTAAATAATTGCATCAATTCTAAATACTTCAATCCTAATATCAAATGTCTAAGTATATTGAATGCAATTTGGGACATGATTAATCTTGAGTTGCACATTTTTTATGATTTTTATTCTTTTAATAGGTTTCTTGAATCTTCGCTAATATTAATTATTAGATCACCAATTACTTAAAAAACTTAAGTTGATAGAGAATTGATTAAAAATATATATCAAGTTAACATCCTCACTCATGTTAATCCATGTCTTATCTGTATACTTGGAGAGTGAAGAAATAAAGTGTGATAATAAAAACGAATGAATACCAAACGAATAAGAGAAAAAACTTGAATCCAAATTTTTTCATGATTAAAGATGTGATATCATGTTAGATTACTGATGCTGCACTTTTTGGCTGATGTGTATTCCAAGCTTGACTCCCTGAAGAACACTCAAAGAAGAAGATCAGAGAACCACCAGATTGACTCCGGTGGTAGCCACTCTGATGCTTAAGTTAATAAACTGAATTGAAAGGACTGTAATTGTAAGCCAAAAAATGAGCATGACTATAAAAGCGTACCTTAGGGTTTTATTTATAGGCTTAGTGATTCCTAAGTTGATTAGGATTTGGAGCCATGAAGGTAGGGATTTGATCATCGAAGAATGGCAGTTACCATGTTGGATACTGCACCAAAGAGATAACCGCGTGTGGGAGTTTCCTTGTTGAAGATTATTTCCTTATTCTCTGCTCGGCAGGTGTTAAGGCGGTGATGAGCTCTGAACTATGGGGAGTGCTCTGAAGGTCTGTGCTCAGACCTGTGAGTTCTGTAGGTCTGCTTTGAATGGCCGAGCACTGCCTGATTTGTAGGCATACGTGTCGTATGAGGATTAGTTTGTCATTTTATAGTATATCAGCTACTCCTCACCCCCCAAGCCTTAGTTTGAGCTCATGGCATAACTAAGGTTATGAGCCTCTGAAAAGTCATGCGTTCTGTCATCTCATTTTCGAAGGCGACTATTGGCGCATCATTTATTACACAGCCAATTTTTGGGCTTCCAAGGTCATCATTGCTTGTAACTGTCGTGACGGTTCGCCTTGGTGGGTCCTAGTTTCTGAACGTATATATAAGGAAGGAAAGGAGCTTTGTACGCCTTTTTACTGTTTCTCTTGTAATCGAAAGAAAGGAAGAAAGAATCCGCCATTGTTGAACCACAAAGCCAAATTGTGAGGAATACTTGTCGTCTGAAGCTTCTCTCTATTCTCAGGTTTGATTTTGGCCCCTGCGTTCATCTTTTTCATTGTTCTTCTTCTTTTCCTTTTCTGGTTGCTTTTAGAAATGTCGAACTCCACTACATCCTCTAGTGTTGGCAGTAGTTCAGGAAGTCTTTTGGAGACTTCTGCATCCTCTCGTACCCTTACTAGAGATAGTAGTTCCTCAGGGGATAGATCGGAAGGTTCCCATTCCAGCCTTGAGGTTAGGATCGTAGATGCCTTTTTAGAGCCTAGGAACAGAAGGGGGAGACCTCTGGAAAACTCTCCCAGAGAGAAGAGGGGCAGAGTACTGTAACCTCTTCTTTGTTAGATAGTATAAGAGAGGAATTCGATTTTCCTCAAAATGTCACCCTTAGGGTTCCTGATTCCATAGATTGTCCTTCAGACATTAGGGAAGGCAAAATTTGTATTTATACTGCTTGGTTTGAGATGGGGCTGCAGCTTTCTCTTCCTAAGTTGCTTAGGGAGTTTTTCTGTTGGTTTAATCTTTGCCATGCTGACCTAAACTTGAATAGTTGGAGACACTTGTTAGGGTTCATAGCTTTAGGTCATCTTAACAACGTTGAGGATCTCCCTAGACTTGATCCGTAGTAAAATAGATCTTAAGTATATGAGGTCGGAGAGCCTCTATTACATGTCTTTTGATAGGGGGTTCAGACCTCTTTCTTTCATACCGACTTCCCATAAGGCTTGGAAGAAATGGTATTTCTTCATTAGTGAAGCTTGGGAGATGGCAGACCTTGAGGATCAGATCTCTACATTCCCCCAAAGCACGGGGTTTATGGGTGAGACCCCCTTCGTTTGTAATTTTTGCTTCTGTTATTGTCTCCACTTCTGTATTTTTTAATTGACTATTGGTATGGTATTTCTTGTGTAGGTAAAAGCGTCAAGAAGAGGTCGTTCTTCACACCTGTCCTTAAGGACCAGTACAACAGACTTCTTCAGACCAGTAACTAGGACTTCAGGGCCATCCTCAATCTGAGCAGTCCAATGGCCCCAAAGAATAAGAGCAAAGCTGAAGATGTGAAGAAGACCATTTTTAACAGTTGGGCTCCAGTAAAGAAGAAGAGAGCGGAAAATCCCTCTCCCACTATGCGTTCTCCTCAACCTAAGAAGAGAAAGACCCCTACCATCCCCTCCAGTTCTGCACCACCCAAGAAGGGGGGTGGTGATCTCTAAGCCTTCTTCTTCCACGCCAACCAAGAAAGGCGTGGTGATTACCGACCCCTCCTCCTCGGCACCACCCAAAAAGGGCATTGTGATTTATGAGCCTGCCCCATCTTCGGTTCCAAAGGCCTCTAAAAGGGGAAGGTGAGGTTGGCAATTGACTTAAACTTGATGCCGGATGGGTACAAGGCCGTTCAAGAGGCCATTGAAGACTTTTGGGAGGGTGCCCCTCAGAAGCACAAGGCTCAGAGCACTCGACAGACCATTGGCGACGCGATGAGCTTGCAGTTGAAGGTAATTGCCGCGCTGTCTTCCTTTTCTTTTGTTTTGCTTTACTACCTGTTCTCATCTATTTTTTGCTACTTTGCAAACCTTGCATAGCCTGGCCGCTTTGATGGACTCTGCTCTGGATCCTGAGGCTGTAGAGAAGCTTCAAGATGATCTAGACGAAGCTAGGCTTCAGCTCGGCACTACTCAATCTAATGCCACTGCTGCCGAGGAAGAACTCAAGGAAGTGAGGAATTCCTTCTCCATTATGGAATCCGAGAAGGATTCCCTTAAGTCTGAGAGGGACTCCTTACAGTCGGAGAAAGCATCCCTCCTTTAGGAGCAGGAGGGTCGCGCACTTCAAGTCTCCCTTGTTCTGAAGGTCGAGGAAGCTAGGGTTGAGACCGAAGTTAAGATGAGGACTGAGGTGGAGGAAATGGGTCGGGAATTTGTGCAGTTTGGTTATGATAACTTTAAGTCCAAACTTCTTGCCAAATTCTCAAATATTGATCTGTCGGGTATTGAGAAGGATGGTGATGATCCTAATGGCCCTCCAACTTAGGAGACAAACTTTAGTAGTTCTGCCTTTTCTTTTTTCTCTTTTTTTTTTTTTTTTTTTTTGATGTACCCGAACATACTTGCCTTCTTTCTCTTTTGAATGATAATACTTGTAAATTTTGAGGTTGACCAAGCATTGTCGCAAGTCCCACTGTTCTGTAATGTATAAATGGGCTTCAGCCCTTCTAACTTGCAATTGACGTAGGTAAAGTTGCTCCAGAACTAATTGTAACTCCTTGATTGGTCATGAGTAATGGGTTGTCTTCTGAGCTGCATAACTTGCAATAATTTGAAAAAAATTGTAATAATTGTATAAGTTTCTCGAAAGTAGGAAAATCAAAGTAAGCAAATGAGCCTGAGCCTGAAATTAGAGGCATTTAAATCTGAACTTGTACTGAATAACCTGAACAACAGGTTTTTGTAGAAGCTAGCTGCCGAGCCAATAGACTTGTAATAATAACTGGATTGATGGTATCTGAAAAAGAACTTTGATAATCAGCACCTTTATTTTCTCCAGAACTTACTGATAAGAACTTAAGCAACCAGATTCATAACAGTTGGTGGGAATGGGTATCTGACTAAAAGTGTCACATCCCCCAGACCCACCCTGTGCAGATTTGGGGCACATGACAAGGCCAGTTAGGCACCCATCGGGTTTTATCAGTTTTTTTTTTTTGAAAGCAAAACCCCGACGATAATCCTAACCACAGGCCATTCCGATATAAATCCCAAGCATAATGCATTCGACATATATCATTTAAGCAGCGGAATTTTCACAAGAGAATGCATACATATATACTTGACAGAGCATTCAGGATACATCATAGTCAGTCTTATCTTATCAAGATTACAAAACAGTTTCATCACAAAAGTCATAATCTGACCAGTTACACAAAATTACAAAAATGGTATAGGTTCACAAAAATGGGTTATCATTTTATCTGGGGGTCTCCAACATTTTCCCCCTAAGTCCTGGACCTGCTAAACCTGTCCATCTGAGGGTTCTCCTGAAATTATTAAAATAATGGAATGAGCTTTAAAAAGCCCAGTGAGTAACACAGATATCCAGGCAAGAGTTTCGAATTCAATCTTTGCTTAAATCACATGGTTAATTAAATCAGTTTGGAATTAATAGTTCAATAAATCCAAGTCAAGTTCAATAGATCAAAATAGATAAGCGGTTCAGGGTGCTAGCATATCAATCAGAAGTATAGTTAATCATTTAAGAAACTAAAACCATGTCATCGGTGATAAAAGCATGCATTTAAAACGATTGCATTTAAAACATATGATATTCGAAACAATTTAGCAGATCAAGGAGCAGTAACTAAACAGTGTCAGAAGTTACTCACCTTCAATATTTGAGTTTGAAGCTATGAACGGAGCCTTCCTCTTTTTCTCCTTAAGCCTAAAACAATTCATGGAGATTTATCAACTCATGACCTTAGACTGAGTATGTCTATCCTATGATGGGTTTCATGGAACTAACTTATAGTGGCTAGTTCATAGGTCTTACCTCTTAAGCATTTGGCTTAGGGTTTCAGTGTCTTCACACATTTATCGATTTAATTTTCATAATATGGAACTAACCATTAAGTTCGGAAGGTCGAAGAAAGTCAATTTAGACTCTCTCTCGGCTTTTAAATCTGGGTTTGGGTATATCAGGGGTATTTCGGTCATTTTGCCGTCGCATAATTTCTGTCTCGGATGCGTCATTTAGTCATGAATACAATCTCACAGGTGTCAGGTCTACTACTGGTATTAATTCCGTTTTAATCGGACTTCATTTGGGCCTTGTACAGTGTTAGGGGTATTATGGTAATTTCATACATCATATTTTTGTTTTCGGTACCTCATTTGCAGTCACGGACCTCACCATTGGACTCAGAAGGTCCGAGACAGTAGGAATACATATATAACTTATGATTTTTGGACAACGGACTAATTTGGAGTATTTAATTTAATTAATCATTAAATTAATTTCGGAATATATAGTATACATATTATTTTCGGCACAAGAGTAATCGGTCGAATAGGGTGGCAAGTTGGCCAGCATGCCACCTCCCTCTCCAATAGATACTGCCATCGAGTCCCATAAGGCGCAAACATGCACCTTTTATTTCTGGTTTTTATTAAATATATAATATATATATATTCTGTCGGATATGGTTTACACGCAGGTGCGTGGCCGAGTGGAAAGAAGGGGCGCGTGGGCTCTGGAGGTCAGGGGTTCGAAACCCCGTAGTCCCCTCTTTCCTTCCTTCCATTTCTTTTCTTTTTAAACGTATCAGTTTACACATATAACGCCCAAAACGACACCGTCCTATTAATTCAGTGGCAGTCCCGTTGTTTGACACGTATCCGAGCCAACCCGTCAACTCGTCTTAAAGACGCAGAGTCGACTCAGTGTCGTCTCCCTCGTTGAACCACCCACTGTTGCCCTATTTTTTTGCAGATTTTTACTCTCTATTTCATGATGTTTGGGACACGGTTTCTCTCTGTTTTTCACCCAGATGTGCTGTAAATGTGATTTCCATCAATTTGTCGTTCATAAACCAACAAGATATCATCTCAACCAGTGGGGGTAAACTACACAAACCGTGCCTGCAACTCGATACTACACCCTCATTTCTCAACCATTTCATGTGCTTTTTGAAGCTACATGATCTACAGATCATAAGGATCGAGCCCCCATTTTCATTTTTCAATTTAGTTACATGCATCAACAATTTAAGTTTTGAACCCGTAAGAATAATTTGAAATTCGTGGGGCTATACAGTGTTCTGGGGTCGCGTAGGTAGATGGTTGAGATCCTATCAGGGTCTATTCTGAGTTCCAATCTGCCAAATCTAAAACTGTTACGGTCAAATCAGACCTGGTGCTTCAAGGTCCTTTAATGGAGGTTGGTTTCGGGTTTCATGGTTTCATGACCTATCCGACACCTCTAAACCATGCAATATATTAAGAATGATTCCTAGGATTAAGATTTAATCATGCATGCAGTCTATACCCGTAGCAGATCCACTAAACAATTCAAAATTTAAAATCAAGAAAATGAAGATAATTTTGAGTATTACCTTCAACAGTGGCTATCTATTCTCTTTGGCTCAGTTCAGTCTCTCAAAAACCTTCTCAGGTCATGCATCGTAGTCCTCAAGCCTCCACTTGCACTTCAAATGGCCAAGTCTTTCCTCAAGCTCCCTTGCATGCAAAGCTTCCTTCCCCTCTCTCTCACTACACTCTCACTCTACCAACCTCACGTACACACACAGTTTTTGGAATTGCAGAATTCTCTAAAGAGAGAATCTGATGTAAAGTAGGGCATTTATATATATTGTAGGTTATATACATATAGGGCTATACACATATACATATATATGAGTGTATCTCTGCCCTTAGTGGGGTTAGTGGGTGTTGACCTGATTGAGGTGATAGAGGGCTACGATGAAGGGAATGCATGCAAGGCCATTGGCCAATTTGGGTGGTGGCTTGGGCAAGATTATAGGTTATATACATATATTGCTGTATATATGCACAAAGTAACCAACAGCCTAGTTGGTAACTTTTTGGAACAAAATTGCTTACCTTGGTAGGTCAAGGGTTCAATTCCCCTTGGCCTCCCAAGTGACCATTTTCTCATATTTTTCTGGTTAAGGCCCTGTTTGGTTGTCGCGGAATTCCAGTTTCACTGTTTTGGCCTTAACTTTCAATCCGTAACTCCTTTTTCAGCGCGGTTTCTTTCTGTCACTTCCAACTCAGAATATCTTTCATTGACTATGGTCTAATGTCGGTTTTTATTTTCTCGAGTTTCCCATAATTAGCTAATCCGAGTTTTATCACTATTAAAAATAGACATTAAATTAGCTAAACCCGACATTTCATTCCCAAAACAATTTCCCATATACAAAACATGTCGGCTAAGTAATTGGGGTGTTACAAAAAGAATGTTTGCAACCATGTAGCTGAGTAGCTGAGTTAAACCCTTTCCCTTTAGTTTGGGAAATAACTGAGTAGTTTTAATGAGATGGACCAGACATAAAGGTCTGAATATAGAACAAAATAGACTTAAGGTCTGTACATTAAGATGGACTAGACTTGAGGTCTGTACATTGAGATGGACCAGACTTGAGGTCTGTACATTGAGATGGACCAGACACGAGGTTTGTACATTGAAATGGACCAGACTCGAGGTCTATACATTAAGATGGACCAGACACGCGGTCTGTACATTGAGATGGACTAAACACGAGATCTATACATGAAGACAGACCAGACATGAGGTCTGTACATAAAGACGGACCAAACATGAGGTCTGTACATTGAGATGGACCAGACTCGAGGTCTGTACATTAAGACGGACCAGACATGAGGTCTGTACATTGAGATGGACCAAACTCGAGGTCTGTACATTGAGATGTACTAGACACGAGGTCTGTACATTGAGATGGAAACACTTTATGGGATATTAAAAGAAGAAAAATCTTTATTAATAATATTTTCGCAAGTGCTTTATATTCCAGGGCCTGGGAACAGGTTTCCCATCCATGTTCTCTAACCAATAAGTGGTAAGTCTAACAGTTTTTGTTACTCTGTAAGGGCCTTCCTAGTTAGGTGATAACTTTTCCATAGTGGGATCCTTGGTGTTCTGAAATACTCTTCTTAGGACAAGATCTCCAACTTGAAAGCTGACAGGTTTTAGCCCTAGTTTAGAGTTGTTGGCCATTTTATGTTGATATGACTCCATCCTGACCCTAGCTTGTTCCCTCTTTTCTTCAAGTAAGTCCAAGTTTTCTACAAGCTGTTGATCATTGGCTTCTTGGTTGAAAGTTTCAATCCTCAGAGTGGGCATACCGATCTCAACAGGGATCACTGCTTCAGTACAATAGGTAAGTGAAAAGGGAGTTTCAGAGGTTAGCATTCTTCTAGTTGTTCTGTAGGCCCACAGTACTCCAAAGAGTTCTTCAGCCTATCTTCCCTTGGGTTCCTCCAACCTCTTTTTAAGAGCATCAAGGATTGTTCAGTTGGTGACCTCTACTTGTTCGTTGGCTTGGGGATGACCAGGGGATGAAAAGTGTTAATTGATATGTAGTTCTTGGCAGAATTTTTTGAAAATTTTACCAGTAAATTGCGTACCGTTGTCTGAGACGATCATGCGTGGTATGCCGAACCTGTAGACTATATTATTCCAAGTGAAATTCTTGACGTCCTTCTCAGTAATATGTGTTAGAGGTTCTGCTTCCGCCCACTTGGAGAAGTAGTCAATGGCTACCAGTAGATATTTCCTGTTCGGTGCGCCTTTAGGCAATGGGCCTATGATGTCCATCCCCAATTGAGCAAAAGGCCATGGACTGGTGATAGGGATGAGCTCATGGTGGGGCTGATGTTGGTAGGGAGTGAACCTCTGGCACTTGTCACACTTTCTGACGTATTCCTTAACATTCCAAGCCAGTAGTAGCCTTGCGTTAAAGCTCGGTGTGCTATGGTTCTGCCCCCATTATGGTTTCCACATATTCCTTCATGAATTTCTGCTAGGACATACTGAGACTTTTCTGGAGACAGGCATCTCAGCAAGGGTTGAGAATAAGACCTTCGATAAAGCCTCCCATTCATAATAAGGTACCGAGCTACCCTGATTCGGATCCTTCTTGCCTTACTTTTGTCCTTTGGGAGGAGCCCTTCTTCCAAGTACTAGAGGATGAGAGTCATCCAGTTCTGAGGTTGTTCTATGATTTGGGCGATTTGGATCTCTTCGATGCTCGGTCTTGGCTGGTGGGAGATCTTTATCGTAGCATCTCCTTCTGATTTCATATGAGACACCATGTTTGCCAAAGCATCAGCTTTGCAGTTCTGGCCTCTTTCTATTTTTTGGATAGAGAATGCTTGGAAGGAGCGTTTCAGCGATTTGACCAGTTCTGAATACCGAAGCATCCTGTTATCTTTCATGGCAAACTCTCCCAGAACTTAGCTTACCACAAATTGGGAATTGGAGAAGACTTTGAGGTTCTGAGCCTCACATTCTCGTGCTAGCTTCATCTAGAGGATAAGGGCTTCGTACTCTGCTTTATTGTTAGAGGCTCTGAACCCTAGGCTGACTGCCTTTTCTATTATAAGTCCATCAGGGGATTGTAATACCAAGCCGACACCAGAACCATGGTTGGTCGATGATCCGTCAATGTAAAGCTGCCATGTTCCTGAACTTTTGCAAAGTTGTGCTCTGTCTTGCAGTGCTGGGGTAAACTCAGCAACAAAATCGGCCAAGGCTTGGCCTTCGATAGAGATTCGTGGAACGTAGGATATGTCGAACTTTCCTAGTTCCACTAACCATTTGACTAATCGTCCTAAGACCTCAGGTTTCCTTAGAACTGACTTTAGGGGGTAAACAGTTGGAATTTCAATGGGATGTGCTTGGAAATAAGACCGGAGCTTCCGAGTAGATACTATTAGCGCAAGGGCCAGTTTTTTAATCTCAGGGTACCTTTTCTCCATGTCTAACAGTGCCCTGTTGACATAAAATATGGGCCTCTAGACGCCCCTATCCTGCCTGACTAGTACGGAACTGATGGCGTTCTCGGAGACAGCAAGGTAGAGAAGTAGCTTTTCACCCTAGATTGGCTTTGATAAGAGCTCAGGTGAAGCTAGGTACTCCTTCAGTTCTTGAAAGGATTTTTCACACTCTTCCATCCATTGTAGAGCTTTATTATCCTTCAGAGCTTTGAAGAACGGTAAGCAGCGATCGGTGGATTTGGAGATAAATCTGCTTAGAGCTGCAATTTTACCATTCAGAGCCTGAATGTCTTTCTTGGTCTTTGGTTACTCCAGTCCAACCAGAGCTCCAATCTGAGTGGGGTCTGCTTCTATACCCCTTTGAGAGACAATGTATCCCAAGAACTTTCCCTTCGTTACACCACAGGTGCACTTCGAGGGATTGAGCTTCATCTTGAATTGCCTCAGGATATTAAATGCTTCAGCCAGGTGCTGGAGGTGGCTATCCTTTCGTAGGCTTTTGAATAACATATCATCAATATAAACTTTCATGGTACTGCTGATCAAAGGGCTGAACATCTTATTAACCAAACATTGGTATGTGGCCTTAGCATTTTTTAGTCTGAACGGCATCACTCTAGAGCAATAAAGATCTCGTTCGGTTATGAATGCAGTCTTTTCTTGGTCTGGAGGGTGCATCTGTATTTGGTTATATCCTGAGTAGGTGTCCATGAAGCTCATGAGTTCATGCCCTACAGTAGCATCAACTAGCTGATCTATCCTCGGCAAAGGAAAGCTATCTTTGGGACATGTTTTATTGAGGTCTGTATGGTTAGCACAGACTCTCCACTTGTCATTTTTCTTCTTAACCAGAACGGTGTTGGCTAGCCAATCGGGGTAAAATACCTCTCGTATCATCTTGGCCTTAAGTAGCCTTTGGACCTCCTCGTTGATGACCTGATGTCACTCTGGAGCGAATGGCCTTCTTTTCTGTCTCACTGGTGGGTGGTTTGGATCTACCATCAGTTTGTGAATGATGAGGTCCGGATCTATACCCTCCATATCCTTTGTTTCCCAAGCGAACACTGAGAGGTTTTTCTTCAAAAATTCTACCATCTCATCCTACTCGGCAGGTGTTAGGTCTGGACCTATCTGCAGGTTGTGCCCTTGGGATTCTAAACTTACCAGTACTCTGATGGGTTCCCTTATGGGCTTGGCCCTGCTGTCCCTTCCTCTAGGGCTTAGTGGCTCACCAATTCTAGAAGGGCAGTCTTCTACCTCGTGATAGTGGGAGAGGACTGGATCCCTACATTCATGACCATGCAGTAATTACTATTTGGGGGCCTTGACCTTGAGTGCGAGAGCATGACATTCTCTAGAAGTTGGTTGGCATCCTCTGATAGAGTAGACAGTCTAATTGTGGATGTATTTTAGGCATTGGTGGATGGTCGAGGTGACTGCTCTCATTTGGTGTAGCCAAGGTCTCCCAATTATGACATTATAAGGGGATTTGGCATTCAAAACCATGTATTAAGTTATTGTGGTTTTTTGTCCCTCTCCTTCTCTTGTAGTAGTGGCGAGATCAATTCTTCCTAATGGAGTATTGAGATTTCCATCAAATCTTGCCATGATTACGAGAGTGGGCTTGATGTCACTGGGGTTAAGCTTTATCTGTTTGAAAGGTTCATAGAATAGTACGTTCGTCGAACTCCTAGTATCCACGAGGAATCTTCAAATCTCAAAGTTGGCAATTTTGAGGGAGATGACCAGGGCATCACTATGAGGACAGTGTACTCCTACAAGATCTTGATCTGAGAACTGGATTTTTGGTATTGGCCTCAATCTTTTCTTGACATTAGAGATCTGCATGGTGCTAGGAGTAGCTCTGGCCTTCCGAGCATATCGCTTCCTTGATCTATTGGACATTCTCGTTGCCAGGGAATCTATATGAAGGACGAAGATTACTTGGTTGTTCTGCCGTTGAGGCTCATTCCGACCTTCCCTTTGCTCCTGTCTCTAGTTAGGCCTCAGATCCGACCTCTTCTGTTGAGGCCTGTCGTTGTGGGGGTTCTGCCCCCCATCCTGCCAGACGAATTCCTACAATCGTCCTCTTTTTATAAGCTGCTTAATTTCATGTTTGAGGGCCTTACATGTGTTAGTTGTGTGCCCACGGTCTTTGTGGAAATCACAATACTTGCTCTGGTCTTTGTAGTTGGGGTCACCTTTTAAGGGTTCTGGCTATCTCAAATTTTCCCAAGATCTGACTTGCCGAAGTATCTTGTTTGGAGAGGTGTTTAGAAGAGTAAAATTGGTGAACTCTCTTAGCCCTGAATTATATAAAGTTCTGGGCACCATTCTTTTTTCTGGGCTTCTGACTCTCTTCCTAACCGTACTAGGGTCCCTCCTTTGGTCGTCCTTCTTCTGGTCGTCTTTCTGGACTTGCCCTTTAACCTTTCAGGAGGTGTCTTTTGATTCCTCTAAGTTAATGTATTTCCTTGCTCGATCCATGAGGGTTGCCACGTCGGTAGGGGGATTTTTTGTCAAAGAATCCCTGAAGCCTCCTTGTGCAAGACCAGAGGCCAGAGCAGCTACAAGGAAACTAGGGCTGCAATCTACAACCTCAGTGAGTTCGGCATTAAAGCGCGCGATGTACTCTCTGAGGGACTTCTCCTTAGTCTGTTTCACATTTAACAAGAATTCAGGACCCTTCCTTAGCCTCTTGCTAGTCATGAATCTGTCCAAGAACCGCCTACCGAGCTCGTAAAAACTGGTGATTGAGTTCGATGGGAGGTGATGAAACCACTTCAAAGCAATACCCTTTAGGCTGGTCACAAACGTTCGGCACATATAGGTGTCAGAAGTGCCATGTAGGGCCATGGTGTGCTGGTAATGGGAAAGGTCCCTTGGATCCCTTGTCCCATCATAAGGAGTGAACTTTGGGACAACAAATTTCTTTGGCCTCTCCTCGGCCATGATAGCAGGGGTGAACGATGTCGCAAACCTTTCGAGCAGCCAGGCTAACTCATCTTGCTCTGAAGGGATTTGAGTACCCCTCATAACAATAGTACGGTCCACAGACTTTGTAACTTCTTCGACTCTTTGTGGGCCCCTAGGTAAGATTGGTTGCTGTGAGTCAAGCCTTGCGGCTTCAGGGCCTATATGGATAGGATGATCCCGTCCTGAGGTTGGGAGATTACTTTGGTCCTCCTAGACTGAAGGTGCAGGAGCCACTTGAGGTTGAGACTTTTGTGGTGCTAGGTTCACTCCCAAAGCCCTAGGGGCTGGAGCCCTAGTGGTGCTTCGGTAATGGACTTTTGGGATAAAGGTTGGTATCCCTCTGCATGCAGCTGCCGATGGCTGGGGATCTCCATGAATGTGAGTAGTGGTGAGAGGTTGTTGATCGGTCATGTTGACGGGTGGATTTGAAGGATTAGCTTCATGATTCTGAGTGAGCATTGCCAGAGTTCTGGACATGGCTAGGAGTTGTTCTTGCATCAACTGGTTTTGTCGTTTGACTTGGTCGAGCTCTTGCCGCACGGGATCACTTGCTCGTCCTCTTCCTCGTCCGGCAAGCAGTCGGGGTTGAGGGTTTTGAGTGTTCCTTGCTGGTCGGAGATTGAGAGCCATAATCCTTTAGTGAAAAGGAGAATGAGTTTCGTGTAAGTAGAGCACTTGGTGATTATCGTTCCCACAGACGGCGCCAAACTGATGCTGCACTTTTTGGCTGATGTCACATCCCGAACCCAACCCTACGCGGATGTCGAGGACGTGATGCCGGTTAGCTGCCTTGCTGGTTTACCGACTGACAACGCGACCAACCAAAGGTGAATTTCTGAACTTACCGACGAATTGCATTCCAAATGTAGGGTCAGAGCAGCGGAATTTAAAACTTTTTATCTCGGGAATGCAACTCATTTATAAATACCATAGGGTTACGTATCACAGGGCAAGTCTATAACCAAACAGCTAATAACTCTAACCCCAGAGCACATCTATAATCAAACATATAACACAGAGCATATCTAATCTCTCTAGAGTACCATTACCATGAGCTATGTCCCAATACATCTAATGCATATCAATGAAATCAATCGTATCATGTCACTCACCTGAATAACCAGATTCAATCCACAAGAATCCAAGTCTCCACAAATCAGTGCCATCAAATCCTTTACTTGGAATGCCACTTGACCTCTCCATGTCATATCATAGTGCCTTCTAATCCAATGGAGATAAGTCCTGAAAAATGTTAGGATAATGGGGTGAGCTTAAATAAGCCTAGTGAGTAACACAGGTTCCCTATCATGGGTTTCAAATCCAGTTCTTGCATATAAAGCACAGGGATAGTTCAATTACTTTAGAATAGCAGTTTTATAAATCTACTTGAAATGCAGTTTAAGTAGAATAAAATAGAACCAATCTGAATAGAACAATCGATCAGAACAGACGGAACAACACAGGATGCTAGCATGTCAATCAGGAATATAGTCAATAAATCAAGAAGACTAAAATCATATCATGTGTGATATAGTACGAAAAGGGCATGCATTTAAGTATTTGCATTTAAACATTATAGCATACAAAACGGTACAGTGAATCAAAATACAGTATCTAGATAGTGTAACTTATACACCAAGTCAAAAGTTCCAAGTTACTCACAAACTTTACGCTTATCTCCTTGTACAAGAAATCTGATAACCTCCAAATACGTCAGGTACCTCCATGCATATCCTGAATAATCATCATCAATCATAGATAAATCAGAATTCATCTATTCATGTCTTATTCATCATCTTAGGCACCTATCGGGTTACCTAAGATAGCCTAGTAGTCTATTACCACTTTCATTGGGTTTCATCTGAGGCTATTTCATTCTTTAATTAGGCTTAGCAGCTATCAGGATTATAATCTAAGTCATTTAGACCTCAATCGTCATTAGTATTTAGCCTTAGAGGCAAAATGGTAATTTCACCATTCTTGTCTCGGACCCTATTGTGGTCCTCAGAATGGTCCACATATCATATATATAAGGTTCTAAGCCCTTTGGACTTAAATCGTTATCAATTGAGTACTTATTTAACCTTAGGGGTAAAATGGTAATTTTATCATTCTTGCCTCGGACCCTATCATGGTCCTCAGAATGTTTTACATATCTTATATATAGATTCTTAAGTCCTTTGGACTTTATTTGGTATCTGTTTTTGATCATCGGGACACATCAGTCATTTCTCATTTTATACGTTGATTGTTCCAGAGTCTTATTTAGCCCATCAATTTCTGTAATTATGCTTATGATAATTTATTAGATCAGATTGACCTTTATTCTGCCTCTACTTTGCACTTACCATGCTCAAGGGCATTTTGGTCATTTTACGTTTCGTGAGATTCTAATCTTAATTCGTCGTTTAATCATGTATACAGTTTCACGAGTATTCGGGCTTCTATCGGTATTAATTTCGTCCCAATCGGACTTCGTTTAGACTTCGTATAGCATCAGGGGCATTTTGGTAATTTTATGTTTCGTGAAATTCTGACCCTGATTCGTCATTTAATCATGTGTACAGTTTCAAGGGTATCTGGGCTTCTATCAGTATCATTTTCGTCCCATTTGGACTTCGTATAGCATCAGGGGCATTTTAGTAATTTCACATGCCATAGCTAAATTTTTCGGGACCTCAGTTCATAAAATAGACCTCACCATTAGGTCCATAATGTCTGACATAGTTAAAATAGATTATCTTTTATTTTTAATTAACCCTAGGTATCATTAGGGGCAGTACACTCATTTACCATTTGTGTGTCTTTATTTTTCAGGACTTAATTTTTCAAATCGGACTCCACCATTGAGTCCGGAATGCCCGAAATAGTAACAATACACTATTTATTTATTTAATTTGGACTTCGTTTGATCTCTTTAATGTCCAAGGGTAAAATAGTAATTTTATTCAATTAATAAATAATTAAATAAATTATTTTATTATTTTTTAGGGGTGTATTTGAATTAATTTTCCAAAATTTGGGCCAGAATACAAATATTCAGAACTATTGGGGTCAAAGTATAATTTACTGAATTTCTGGTTTTTCTTTTAAATTTTTAAACACCGAACCAAAGGGTTTATTACCCTAAACCCTAGACCGGTCCTCAAACACAATGAACCAGCCGGTTCACTAAACAAGATAGAACTGAAATAAGATAACCCTGTTATTCTAATTTGGCCTATTATCCACAGTTTGGTCAGACCTGAACCCCAATTTTAGTTTCCTATCGCTGTAACCAAACAAGTCTATTTCAGGTTTAATTTTAAAACCCTTAACTCAAAATGGTGCCGTCCTACTTAAACCGTTTAGGAGACGGGTCAGGTCCCGACCCGAACCGACCCAGTTACTGTTCATCGTTTTCCTCTCTTCTTCCCCCGTGTTGCCCTAATTCCCAATTTCTTTTCTTTTTGATTTCGTAGGGTTTTAACCATTCAACCCCTCTGTTTTTGGCCCCAAACTGTTTCTGTCACACGAGGGTAGGATTTGGCATAAATCTCGCGTGGTATATCAAGCTTAAAAGCTCCATCGAGCTTTCATGGTTATTCTGAATAAGCTCGCAGTTCATGCTCATTTATCCATCAAATTTGATGGTTATTGGCTTGTCGTAATCGTAAAATCGTGGAGGTTAGTATTCCATTCATAAAACTGGGATTGGGGTTAGGTTTGAGAGACGCCAAATGAGACCCGTGAGTTGCAACTCGACGGTTCTCTCTGGTCTTAGGACCATTTCCTTTGGTTTTTGTTGCAGTGAAAACCCTACAACATCTAGGTCAGGTCTATGTAATCCAAACTTAGTTTGGCTTGGGTCGAATCAGACCTGCTGCATGGAAGGTCATCAATGGCAGTTTGGGCACTGTTCTAACATTCTGAGCTTCTTAGGCTCTCCCAAGCTGCTTAAATCCCTCCCTCACTATTAGATTTACTCATGCATGCAGTTTATATGGCTTAACAACACCAAACAGTACCAAAAATTTTAACGAAGAAAACCAAATAATTTGAGGTTATACCTCTGAAACAGTGAGCTTTCTTCCCTATCCGTGGCTCAGTCTTGATCTTTGCTTGTTGCCTCAGTCAGTCGTGTCCCCTCAGTTCCTTCCTCCTTCATGGTGCATTTAAGTGAAGCACACACACCATGCGCACACATGTATATGAACACCTTCCTCTCACACCATGCCCTCTCTCTCTCCTCTCTCTAACACTCACTCTCTCAGCCAACTTCATAAACACACACACACATAAGTCTGAGGCAGCACACTGATTTTTGGAGGGTCAAGGAGTGTGGTTTCCATATATATATATATATACATATATATATATATATATATTATAGCATTGTCTCACATATACAACTATACATATACATAAATGCATGTATATCAAACTTAGTGGGTTCGGTGATTGATATGAGTTGAAAGGAGATAATGTGGGCTAATGATGTGGGGATTGCATGCATGGCCATTGGCCAATTTGGGAGGTGGCCTTGGTTAACTTGGGTTCATATATAATTATGCTGTATATTTAGACACAAAGTCATTTGCAACCCACTTGTTAAATTTTTGGGTGCCATGTGTTTGCTTATTAAGGTCAAGGGTTCAAGTCCCCTTGGCCTCACTTTTGCCCATTTTTCCACATTTTGGGCTTAGGCCTTGTTTGGTTGCGCAGAATTCTGTTTTAGCTATTTCCTTTGTAATTTCTTTTCTGTTGCTCTTTTTTTGACACGGTTTCTTCCGGTCTTTCCCTATTTCAGTGAGCTTCAATGTCAAGGGCCCCGTGTCGTTTATTATTTATTTGAGATTTCTGTAGTTAGCTAATTCAAGTTTTCACAGTGCTAAAAAGACATAATTTCACCTAATTAATTGGTAATTAGGTTCGGGTATTACACCCTCTTCTTCAGACATGTTTAATTATTTTGTTGGTCTATCGTGACAATCGAGAGATTCCCGATTAATTGTCTTAATTATTTTTATGTCTGTTTTAATTAATAATTAACAAACTAATTATTAATTAAGCACGGTCGGGGTGTTACAACTGATGTGTATTCCGAGCTCGGCTCCCTAAAGAACACTCAAAGAAGCAGATCAGAGAACCACTAGATTGGTTCCGGCAGTAGCCGCTCTGATGCTTAAGTTAATAAATTAAATTGAAAAGACTGTAATTGTAAGCCAAAGAATGAGCATGACTATAAAAGTGTACCTTAGGGTTTTATTTATAGGCTCAGTGATTCCTAAGTTGATTAGGATTTGGAGCCATGAATGTAGGGATTTGATAATCGGAGAATGTCACTTACCATGTTAGATACTACACCAAAGAGATAACCGTGTGTGGCAGTTTCCATGTTGAAGATTGTTTCCTTATTCTCTGCTCGGTAGGTGTTAAGGCGGTAATGAGCTCTGAACCATGGGGAGTGCTCTGAAGATCTGTGCTTAGACCTGTGAGTTCTGTAGGTCTACTCTGAATGGCCGAGCTCTGCCTGATCTGAAGACATACGTGTCGCATGAGGATTGGTCTGTTATTTTATGGTATATCAATTACCAATTGATTTAAAATTTAAAATTTAAAATTATTAAAAAATAATTCAACTATATATATATATATATATATCAAGTAAAAGTTAAAATAATTGCAATGACTCAACTAGACACTAACTAAAATATACTATACAGCATCTATCTCACACTTTCACTTACAAAAATGAGTAGCACTCGTTTAAAATCAGTGAAAATGACTGCAAAAACAATAATTTCTTGGATAATTTGGTGGAATCATAACCATTTTACGTAGTTGTATTATTGTCCCCGTCTCTTTCATTGATAAAAAGCATGCAAAAACTAGTGGGATGACGACGTGCCACACCCACATGCATTGAAAGCAATTCACGCATGCTACCAGTCAAAATGAATATTGTAAGGAATGAAACCAGTACATTAGGTGAATGAATGATAACGAGTTTAAAGGAAGGAAGGAATTGTCCAGTCATAGTCAATGGAGTAATAATTACTGGGGAGCCTCTGGAAGTGGATCGATGTCAGTTGTGGGATCCGCATAAGCCCCCATCTACGTCTCAGTGCTCCAATCTTACCTGGCAATCAAACAATCACAATTCAAACAACTAAGTCTGTCTCATCAATCGACAGCAAAATGAAGAGTTGAGTTAATTGCTGCATGTTCTACCTCTGCCCCTGCCTTTTGATGATTGCTTGGAATATTTTCTTGCTTTAGGCAGTTCAATGTTGCTAGTGATTAGGGTCTTTGAATAACATTATTTCTATAACAGGATCCCAATACTGTGTCCATTTATACTGTGTACAAATTTATGGATCATGCTTACTTGTTTACATTCATTTTCCAATACCATATTAATTTCATGTTGGATAGTTTTAATTGATTTTTACAATATATCTCTTGAATTATTTGTATCTCATCTGAAAAGAGAGATGGTATCTGATTATCCAATCTAATATTTCTTTTCATCGGATTCGTCTGCACATAGCCCCTTCTTAAATAAGCACACCAAAGGAAATTTTTTTTGAATGGATTTGACAAGTTACATGGCAATGTGTCTTTCAAATAAGATTTTGTCATGTTTAATTTCAATACTTTTTTTTTTAGTCAAAACACATTTTCACGTAATATAACATATACACTCAAAATTATCTCCACCAAAAACATGCATTAGGCTCATCTCAGGCCAAATACAAATGAATCAACCAAACTAAGCATCTCCCCTGCTAGGCAAAACAAAAAACAAGGACCTGTACTACAATTGTCCTTTTCAATTATTTGTCCAGCTTCTTTGAGACTTGTTTCGCTAAAGTTTTGTTGGTTGTGTAGTTGTTTATGTTTTTTCTCATATATAACCAAATTAATAATTGACAGCCGGTTCTAATGATAAATTTAAACTTCAACTATCCTTTTTCATATAAATGTGCAATTAATGGCATTGATTTTAGCAATTGAAGCAGAAGAGTGATTTTTGAAAATGTGGGCTTTTCTTTCTTGCTTGTATTATTCTCTTATTTGTTTGGTTTAAACTTTTGTAGCCCCTGCAGGCTGCAGACATGACTATTGTATGCTGTCTGGATGGCCAGACTCTTCCTAACATAGAAAAAGAAAGACTAATTGCGAAAACCTTTCTTGTGGCTTTTCCAACAGTTATGGTTGGGAAGCCAGAACTCTACAACTTTTTCTTCTCATTAACAAGTTGAAATAAAGAGAGAAGAGTGCTGGCTTCTACCACATTTTTTGGTTATTGAATGTTTCCTTTGGGCTAGGAAGAGTGAAGCAGATTCCTGGCTTTCATCAGATGCCGACGGAGCAAAAGAGTAGTACCCTCTATGGATTGTTTGTTTTTGTTTTCCCATCACAATGAAATGACTATGAATGGCTAATGTTAAGCCCACCATGCCCCCAAACAGAAGTGCCTTCGCTGCCGCTAACACTACAGTCTACAGGGAAGTAATTGGGATTTTGGCTGTGGAGCTTATCAATAATACCTGGGATTGTTATATCAATGTCAATAATAAGATCCAATCATCTCCCCATGAACATGATAGTGGGGGGCTCCGTCCTTCATTACCTGTCAAGAATTCAAAATCAGAGGGTCACCGGGTCAGCTCCGGTGGTAGTCGCTCCGATGATAAAGTTAGTAAACTGAAAGATTGTAATTGAAAGAAATCAATTGGGCGTAAATTGAAGGCGTACCTTAGGACTTTATTTATATGCTACAGATTTCCTAAGTTGAATAAGATTCAGAGTCGTAGAAATAGGGATTTAGAGATACCTGAAAGTAGTAGTTGTCATGTTGAACTTTGTTTCCTTGTTCTGAGGTCAGTGGGATATGTGTAATGCCCCAAAAAATCTTATATAACTAAGACGGCACCCGACCTAATAAAATTAGGTTATGTAACGGTACTGTTTGAAATGGCTAAAAATACATTAAGCCAAAATGAGATTAATTATCCTAAGAAACGAACTTAATTACAAATTCGCCAATAAACACGGCGCATGTTTCGTATGAATAAAATATCATGTAAAGCATTAAAAATAAATGTCTACAACATATAAAAGTAGCACACAAAATTAAAAAGCAAGGTGAGAATACGAAGAGATTTTTACCAGCAAGGTGGCTAACTGGCATCACGTCTTCGACATCTGCGTAGGGTGGGGTGTGGGATGTGATAGAGTGGTATCAGAACCAGGTTTCGATCCTGGGACCTGTGGGTTATAGGCCCACCATGCTTTCATACACCAGTCACGACCCAAAACCCACCCTATGCGGATTAAGGATCGGTGACTGGGTCTGCGGCCCATGGGCCGTTCCCCACCAAAATGATCTTAAACACTGAGATAAAATTTTTAACAAAGCATGTTATAATCATTAGTAAGTTTGGTAGCATCATCAGGTTATCATTTATACATGCCAATAGATTATAATTGTTTATAATTATAGATATTCAAAAACACAAAACTGATAGGACCGTGGTGACATGGGAGACATTAAGACTTTCCAGTATTCAGATTAATATAGAAACTAGCAAAAAGCTACCAGTGGCTCGTAGGCATCTAGACCTCCTGAGCACCTGAGGGTCTTCCTAATTATTGTTGTCTTGAAAAAAAAAAAAAAAAGGAAATAAAGGAGGGGTGAGCTAACAAAGCTCAGTAAGTAATTTCCTAGCTTTGCCTATAGGTTAAGGTTAGTCCACAAGGATATTGAAGAAAGAGATAACGATAGCCAGTCACTTAGATATAACGACAATGACCCGAGGGTCCAAATAGAGGCATATCCCACAATATGATACAAGAAGGCAATGACAAAGTCAATCAAAATGGAATCTAGCCTATCATGATGAATCGCTACCACAAACAAAACAGTTAGCCAATCAAAAGTGTATCATGCTTGCAATATATGATCATTCACAGGGCTTAGAATATGATCATTCAACGAATGCAAAAATATATCATCATCGAGTTCTAAGATTACAACTGTGTGAACATTTGAGGCCCGGCATACCCCATACTACGCATATTCAGGTTCGCCCCTCTTTCTCTCTCAGGCTTACTGAATAGCATGAAAGCTCTTTCACCTCAAGTCCTCGTAGGACACATAAGACCCCAAAGGGTCCACGTCGCAGTCTGTGAATAGATGGGCCATTGTGACTGAGCACAACCCTAGGCACATACGAATATCATAAAAAATATAATTCCACACGAGATGTACAATCGTATGAAACAATCAATATCACAATCAACAAGTCATAAAGTGTGTGGAAAAACAAGATCTCCATCAACAAGATATATCACAAGATCACGACATGGTATGCATGATGGTACAATTATGTTCAAGTATCAGAAATAAAGTCCACAATGATATAGGCAAGCAAATCAATTTCGAAGTACAAGCATAACCAATAATCACAAGTCAATTGGCTTCAAAATAGGAGAAATCAAGTTCAATAGGTAGTGATAGAGTACAAATTTGGCAGCATATCAAAATAAACATAACTGGCTGGGAATAACCCATATTAAAGCATAGGATTTACTTACATCAAAAATAATTTCAACAGTTCCACTAATTTTAACTTTCCTTCTCCTTCCCTTTGGAGGTTTCTATAAATTAGAAATTTAACCTGTTAATAACTCATTTTTAATTATCTAGGTCGATGCTAATGTTCGTGATTTATTTAACTCTCCCAGTTATCATATTTTTAAAGTTGTTAAATTTATACATCGGTCTTCAGAATATTTTATTTGGGTAAACAGACTCCACCATTAAGTCTAGGACGTTCAATAAAATAAATCTAGGTTTTCACGGCTTCTCATTTGGCTTCGGGCACCTTTAAGGGTAAAATGGTAATTTCATATTTTATATAACTTAATTTTTTTTAGAATCCCGGTTCGCAAAATGGACCTCACCATTAGGTCAAGAACATCCGACATAGTCAAAATATATTATTCATGTGTTCGATTTGAATATCGAATTATTTTCCTATTTTTAAATTAATTTAATTAATATAATATTTTTATTATAATATATATATATATATATATATATTCTGCCCAAATAAAACACATGGGCGTAGTTGGCACAGTGGTCACGCGTGGGGGTTAAATCCCACACGTGACGAGATCGGCAGTTTGAGTCCCAAGAGCGATAGCCCCTTTTATTTTTCAAAGGTTTCTAAATCCAAACGGCGAACAGTGGAGCTGTTCGAGGATAGGTTATCCTCGTTCCAAACAGGGGTATCGAGTCTATGGTTTACACTTATACCCAAATAGATCAGCATTGAATTGTTTAAAAATATGGAAGCTAAACATCGCCATTTGACTTAATACTCTTTAACCCAAAACGACGTAGTAGTAGGATTTTAATTTTAATACTACATGGTCTAAAACAGCGTCGTGTGGTAAAGACCGTTTTAAACGGCTTCGCTTGGAGGTCACTATTCATCATCGTCCTAAGCCTCCCACGACACTGTTGCCCTAGTTTGCTGTTTTTCATTTTTCCCAATTTCATGCAGTTTGGGGTTGTTTTCCTCTCTGCTTTTGGGTGGTATAGGTTTCTGGATGTCTGGGCAAGGGTTTGGCATTCGTTTGAGAGCTTGAATTGGGCTTTGGGGTCTACGGTGAGTCGGATAATCTTGAACTGCAACTAGCTTATAAATCCTCATTTCAATCACTAAAACTTGTGAGGTTTGGCCCAACATTGTAATATCCCGACCCGGGATACCGGGTCATATGGCACGCATCACGAGGCCATGAAAAATGTGTATAAAAATTTTTACAATCAAAGAAATAATTAATTATTTACAAAAAATAATTAATTATTCATATGAAATAATTATTTTATTTATAAGTAAATATACTATAAATATACATTACATGGAAGGCATACATATATATTTATGTAATTAAGCATGTATGCATGTATGTACATAAATACATTAAATATATTTATATATATATATATATATACATGTGTAAAGTGTGTGAACAGTGTGTGCAAGTGGGTGTGTGTGTCGGCAGTGTGTGTGTGTGTTTCCATGTGCATGTATGTGTGTGTTGTGTTATATATATATATATATATATATACAAAATATTCTACAAAAGCCACAAGTGGGCTGATTTGAGAGGAGAAGTTATGAGATAGGAAGGAAAGCAGAAAAATGCAGGCTAGAAGTAGGGCTACGGATGGAGAGAGAGAGAGAGAGAGAGAGAGAGAGAGAGAGAGAGAGAGAGAGAGAAGGATCGACTTCTCTTCTTTTAAAAACCAAAGGATGCTTGTCTCTAAGAGAGGAGAACCAGAAAGGAGCCAAGAAGCTTAAGGAAAGGGAAGTGAAGGAAATCAGAGACTGAAAGGGATTAAAACCACAACAAAAGGTGAGAAATTTGAAAGTTTATCATTTTCTCTCTCTAAGATTTAAGCCTGAATATGAGTTGTTTTTAAGTTATATATAATTATATGATGCTAGGTATATGTTTATAAGATGGTTAAGCATGAGATTTAGCTTTCGAAATGACCAAAAAAATGGGTAACCCACGAAACCGCCATTAATGACCTTGCTTGAAGCAGGTCTGAACTAAGGTTCACCAAACTGATTTTGGTTTATCAAAACCTAAACTAGACACTACGAGCAATTTAAAAACACTTAGCCGCGATCAAAAATCAAAGAAATGGACCCTCATAACACAAGTTACAGGTACGGGTTTCAAAACCCAACCTCACAAATCTACCTTTTAATCCACTTTTATGAATGGGAACTGAATCCTCATGAAGAGGGGATCAAAATAAGCCCAACTTCGTGAAAAATGACCAAGAAACGAGCGTAAACCGACGATTTACAGGTCTGGTTATCATGGCTTAAACCGAGCATTTTAGCCATATTCGAAGCCCTAAATCGATACTAAAACTTGTTTTAGGGTATTGGGAAGTGATTGGAGAAGAAAGCAGAGAAAATGGGTGCTCAAAATGGCACGAAATCAAACTGAAAAAAATTAGGGTTTTGGATGAACAGTGTCGACCTTCATGGGGAAGATGACACTGTTCGGGTCGGGTCGGATTCGGTTACGGGTCTGGGTTAAATTCGGATCCAACAGGTTATTGGGTTTATTTAAACGACGACGTTTTGTTAATGTTTTAAAACATTAGGGCTGACGTCATCATGATGTCAGCATTATGTCAAGAACCGACCAGACCGGTTGGTTTGCAACTGAACCGGACCGGTTCACTTAAGATTAAACTGAACCCTTTGGTTTTCAAAATTATTTAAAATTAAATAAACCAACACTTTTCTTATTTACGGATTGACCCCAGAACTTCTTGACAATCCTACTGTGGCCCAACTGAGGGAAATTTTATGCAGTTAGGCCCCTGAAAAATAATTAAATAATTAATTTAATTATTTAATAAATAAAGTAAAATGACTATTTTGCCCCTAGGTCATAAATAGAGCAAATGAAATCCAAATTGAACATATGAATAGTGAATTTTAACTATTTTGGATATTCTGAGACTAATGGTAGGGTCCGTTTTACGAGACGGGACCCGAAAAATAAAGACACGTAAAGAGGTAAATGACCGAAATACCCCTTGCCCAAAATTAACAAGTTATTAGTGTATTCTTACTATCTCGGACCTTTTGAGTCCAATGGTGAGGTCCACAATATGAGATGAGGTCCCAAAAATAAAGACGCGTAAAGGGGTAAAATGACCAAAATACCCCTGGTACCCCTAAAGCCAAAATGAAACCAGAGAAGGTCTAAATCGACTTTCTTTGACATCCTGGACTCAATAATGGAGTCCAAATTACGAAACGAAGTACAGAAAAATGAGACACGTAAAACGATAAATGACCATTTTGTCCTTTTACATATAAGAGTCCGAATTAAAATCTTAGAAAGCCTAAACTGACTTTCTTCGACACTCCGAACTCAATGGTAGAGTCTTTTCGACCAAAAGAAATGTCTAAAATAAAAAGACATAAAATTTGATGAATAGCACCTGTCAGATGACTATAAATTAAAGTATTGCCGAAATATTAAACTAAGGCAAGTTACGAGGAAATAAAGTACGAGAAGACACGACGCGTTAATATGTGAAGTAAATAACTTTAAATTAAAGATTAATGGAGCTACCAGAAGAGTATAGGTTGAAATGAATTAAATTTCTAACATAATAAATTGTGTCGTTGGTTAAGAGTATGAGTTAAATCGGTTAGGATGAAATACGATTAAAGCATAAGTTAAGAAACATCGATAGATGATATTGCAGTAAATGTGAAGTTAATGAGACTGTTTATGAATTGTTCTTAGGAATTACGGAGGAAGTGGGAAAGCGCATTTTAGCACTAACCCTAAAGGACCGAGGTGAGTAACCCTGTGTTTGAAGTGCAGATTTAACTCCATATATTTGAAGAAGTTTAAGTTCAAGTTATGTGAAGTATTTGAATATCAAATTCAGTTTTGTTACAATTCCTGTTTTAAATTATTCCATTACGACATGTTGGCTAAATGTTTTACATTCAATTTCTTTCATAGAGATATTTAGCATGTCTGGTTTAAATGTGTTTTCTTTAAATATTCTGAATTTGATTGTTACAAGTATTTGAAGTTCTATTGTAGAAATTATACAATTCATGTTTTAAATACTCATGAAAGTATCTATTGAAAAAGTCATGTGATAAATGTTTTACAAGATAAACGGTACTAAGTACCTCCCCCTATGATGGTTGAAATCCTTCGAGATTCAACACCAAAATGCCCGGTAGCAGGATCTAATCCCCCAGGCAAATGAGATCGACAGTATTGGCAGTAAAATGGGAGTCTGGTTGGAAACAGATTCCACCTAATTAAAGAGAAAAGATGACAAAGTGATTTTGAAAATGAAAGCAGGTTTTACCCTCATTTTTAAAATACATATTTATGTGTTTTAAAGTTTATATACTTTATTAACGAAGTACGAGTTTAGCTTGAACACTTTAATTGTTTCAAAGCTATCTGTTTTATGAAATGCATATGTTTCGAGTTTTTATACTCTATTTGAGAAGTATGAGTTTAGCTTGAATGCTTTAAATGTTTCAAGCCATCCATTTTGAGAATGCATATATCCTGTGTTCTAAACTGTACGAACAATTGGTAGTGAGTATTTTATAAATTCTCAAGTGATAAACCACTACCAGTTGATCTGTCGTGGAAATCAATCAAATTACCGAACTAAACTACTAGTATAGTAGAGAAGTAAGGGTCAAATCCACAGAGACTGTTAATTGTTTAAAAACCAAAGTTGAGATTGATTTCAATTCAAATTTACAAAGATTGATTGTTGTTAATTTTCTTTCCTAAATTTAAATGAGAACTATACTTAAAGCAAATATTTAACTGAATTAATGAGGAATCAAATTAAAAGAGAATTCCTAGGGTGTTGAATCCACCACTAATCTTGTAACTAGCTTCAATTGTATTAATTCTTGGGTCATTCAATTTGGATGTAAAAGACGTATTTTGGCTACAAGCCTCAATACAATCATCAAGAAAATCACGCATCAAAACCCTAAGCACGAATCATCTTTGGTCAACACAAATTGTCTACGCTAATTCTAAGGTCATAGTCACAATTTGTTTTCCCTGAGTTATGACTCGTCCTACGGTTTTGATGTATGTACACATATTACTATTGTATAACCACATAAACAAAATCACAGAAATTGATTATGTGAAATTGAATAATACGATCAATGCTTTAATAAAATCCCAATGTTATACAATCAATATCCAAGACTAATTAACCCAAAAATAAAATACAAAGAAACAATATTACTTGACTAGTGTTTCATCTAAACCCTAGGAATGAGAGAACTTAGCCCATGATAGTGGAAGAGAACACCATAGCCATGGAGTTCTTCATCTTCTTTTTTAGAGTTGTCTCCTTCCTTCTTCTCTTTCTCTCTCGATCTCCAAGAACGGCCTCCTTTCTTTTCCAAAACCCTAGTTCACAATAATATCCCCCTCTTTCCAAAAATGCCCCCCACAAAATAAGAATTCAGAAAAAAATAATAAAATCCCGTAATTAGACATTAGGGGCCCAAAAAGAGAGTCTAAAGTGCTCCAAAATAAAGCCTATAATGCTAAAATAGGCCCTGGTCCACCAACATATGGACCAAGCCTCTTTTCTAACTCAAAATCACTTGTTTTCCACTTCTTTTAGCACTTCAAAGCCCAATATTTTCCTTTTGCTCCAAATCCACCATTAAATCATCAACTTTGACGAGCTTTCTCTGCAAAAAGATAAAATAAGAATTAACTAGCAAATGCATATAGATTGGAGAAATTAAAATAATAAAAGTGCAAGAATATCTAGGGTTAACAAAATAAATATGCACTTTTTAACAAGTTATCACACCCCCCAACTTACACTTTGCTAGTCCTCGAGCAAAGTCAAGGAAATAAGAGACAAAAATACAACTAACTAAATCCTCTTTCGTGGGATACACGATTGCATTTACCATATGCAATAAGGCTTTAAACCCCTAGGTTACCCTAGTGGACGAGTTATAGTCTCGTGAGGGTTTGCAGTGAATATACCCACAAAATTCAACACCCCCCAACTTGAACACAATATACTCCACAATCAATAAAAATGAATCTTAATAAATGTATAACTGAGTTATAATCGAATCAAAGTAGCAATTATGTCACTAAAAGCAACCTGTGAATTTCCCAAGTGTATCCTCTCATACATGTGGATAGAATAATTGTTGAGTACAAATCAAATGATCCACATGCAAACATGAATGAAAGCACAACAAGAATAATATAAAGAGAATTCTAACCACTACGAAAATCAACTCCCAATGCCACATGATCACTACAGTCATATCCTCGATCGTCAACTACTACACCTTCGGGGTCGACTAGGTCTTTGTTTTTGGTTGTAACGTAGGTCAGGGTCAAGGATACTGTAGGGGTAAGTAAACAATAATTTCCATGTGATAAGCGAAGAAGTTAGAGTGAATAAACTGCAGGTTTCCAAACTCGTCACCTCTCTTGAACATTGCAACATTACTCCCAAAATTCCAATACAAGCATTCCCAAACTACTCACAACTTTTCTACTTGAGCAAACCAAAAAGAACAGGAAAAGGCAATGAAATATATATTTTTTTCTTTTTCTGATTGTTCTTTTTTTTTCTTTTTTCTTTTTTTTTGTTTTTTTTGTTTTTGAAACTGAATAACATTACAATAAAATAAAAATGTACATCTTCACTTCTCTACTTTCACAACACCAATTTCTCAAAGAGAAATCATTCAACTTCTTCACCCAAAGCGATGCTACTGGCTATGAAAAGAAAGATATAATAATGAAGGCTCAACTTGGTTCCAATCAGGTAAATAATGTAAAGATGCAAGAAACAAATGAACAGGCTCAAAGTAGAAAGAGGGCCTAGTTTCATTCCCCAAAGGCAAGAAGTGTCATCTGACATTTGAACTGACTAACCTTAGACATGTGACAATGGTAGTTGATAGAATGGAGATATGCAAACTGTATAACCCTCAAAATAAAGTTAAAGCCCAAATCTACATAACATGGGTTATAAGTCTCAGTCAATGCCATCATGATACTAGAGTCTCAAAGTCTAACCATCAAATCATAGAGTCACAAGAGTAGCAACCCAATTTGTCTCCAATTATGAAAGTTAGGGAAAGACAAATCACTAACAGTGCACAACTATCACAATGATTCTCATGCAAGCAACTCCCCCCCAACTTATTTGACACCTTGTCCTCAAGGGGACATGACAACAAACAACATGAAATAGAACAAAAGAAGTACAAGGAAGGAGTGCACCTGAGTGGAGAGAACTAAGGGGGCAAAGAGCCCGGTGAATCAAATGTAGTCTGTATGGCAATTGGTCCATTTCTCATTTGGTTGGTCAAAGTGAATTTGACGAGTTTGAATTGGCCGTTTGCGCGAAGTGGATTCAACTGTAATGGCATGGCTTTTGGAAGCTTTCGGGCGACCCATGGATCCCTACAATAACAAATTGACTAATAAAAATCATTAGGGTCATAGAATCTAAATATTGGCATAACAAAAAAAATTGGGAAAAGAGAATCAATGCCAATAAGTACCAATGCAGGCTATGAAGTGTATTTGGAACGGCTTTCTATGCAATTTTTTTTTTTGATGTTTTTTTTTTTTGGATGTTTTTTTTTTTCGAAAGTTATTCCGATGTGCACAATATAACAATAATAAAATATAAATGCTGCATGCAGGTGCAAAGTTATGAATATAAATAGGCATAGTATAAAACACGTAATAACAAAAAAATAAAAATAAAAATAAAAAATAATAATAAAAAAAATAACAAAAAATGGAATAACAAAAAATAAATAAATAAATAAATAAATAAAAAGAATAAAATAATAAAATAAAAGTAAAATAATAAAATAAAATAAATAATGAAAACAGAAAAGGAATAAAAACTAAAAACAAAATAAGATCAGAGAAATAATAAATAAATAAATAAATAAATAAAAATAAAAAAATAACAGAATAACAAAAAATAAAATAAAAATAACAAAAAATAAAAAAAATAAAAAGGAATAAAAGAAAAAAATAAAATAAAATAAAATGAGAAGTAACTAAATTAAAATTAAGAAATGCAAAACGTACAATTAAAAATACCAAAGACTGAAGAGAGATGGATGGTGGCTGATGGAGTTGTGGTGTTGATGGTTCATGGTGATGACAGGTGCGGTGGAGTGACGGGGTTAGGGAGAGAGATGATGCTGCGGGTTTTGGTGATGGGAGATGAAGGGGCAGTCCACGGGTTGAAGATGCGGTGGTGCGGTGGGTGGAGTTGATGGTTGGGCTTGGGGCGGTGGTGACGGTATTGTGGCTGGGCGGTGGTTATGGAGGTATGGTCGGCGGAGATGGAGGCGCGGTGGGCGACTGGGAATGGAGGTACGGTGGTGGTGATGTCGGCGTTGGGTGTTGATGATGGGGGTGGTTGTGGGTGATGACAGTGGTGCGGTGCGGTGGCGATGGAGGAGCGGTGGTGCGATGAAGGAGAGGGTACGGCGGTGCGGTGGGTTATGGTCGACGGTGGGGGCGCGGGATGGAGGTTCGGGGATGGACGGTGGTTATGGCAGCTGGAGGAGATGATGGGCGTGATGATGGATTTACTGGTGATGCGGATCTGATGGGGGTGGAGAGAGAGAGAGATGCGATGGATTTGGTTGTGGTTCAGGTGGTGGTGAGGGAAGCGACGGTTATGGAGGATGATGATGGTGGTCGGTGGTTCGATTGGGGTGAGGGAAGCGACGGGCTGAGAGAGAGATGAGAACGGTGCGGCGGTGGTGGATGGCGGCTGGTGTGGTGGTGGCTCGGTGGATCTGATGGCTGGGCGGTGTGCGATGGTGGAGGCTGGGGCGCTAGTTATGGTGATGGGTGCAGTTGTGGTGGTGTTGGGTTATGGAGGTGCAGGTTAGCAGTGGTGACTGGAGTGAGGGGCGGTTGGGTGATGGAGTTGTGGGACGACGGCGATGGGGGTTGATGGGCGGCGCTGGAGGTTCTGGGTGAGAGTTAGGGGCTGTGTGATGCTGAGAGAGACGAGGGTTTTTTTTTTTTTTTTTTTTGTTTTTTGAAATTGATTTTTAATTTTTTTTTTTTTAAAAAAACTGAATTAAAAGTGCTCAAGCTTTTTGGGACAGAACTTTAAAAGCTTTGAGGGAAGAAAAAGTGCTCGAGCTTTTCTTGGAGTGGTCGAGCTTTTTGGGGCAGAATGTTTAATCAATTTTTGACGAAAAAGTGCTCGAGCTTTTTGACAAGTGCTCGAGCTTTCTGGACCAGAAATATTTGGAAAAAAAAATATGAGAAAATGCTCGAACTTTTCTGAAATTGCTCGAGCTTTTTAGTCCAAAAAACAAAAATGACCAAAGAGAAACCCTTTTTTTTTTTAAAAAACAATAAGAATAAAATAAATACTAAACACCTACAAAGCAATAAAAAAGAAAACTCAATTAAAAACAACAAAAATAAAATAAAATTGGGTTTCCTCCCAAAAGAAGAGCTAAGTTTAATGTCTTCAGCCAGACACAGCAAGAGGAGAAAAACATCAATCAATATAAACTAGGTCTTCAAGACCAATCTTCTCAATCAAACTCCCTTCCTCCACACCCTCAATAAACAATTTCAACCTTTGGCCATTAACTTTGAAAGTTTGGCCACTCCGAGGGTTATGAATTTTTATCGCACCATGAGACCAAAATTGAACAACCTCATATGGACCATCCCATCTAGACCGCAACTTCCCAAGAAACAACCGTAACTTAGAGTTAAACAACCACACATTTTGACTGGGCTCAAAGGACTCACGAATAATGTGAGAATCATGGAACGCCTTAGTCCTAGCCTTGTAAATGCGGGAACTCTCATACGCATCATTCCTAAGCTCCTTTAAAAGAATATGGTGCATACAAATAGGTGGATTAATCCTTTTTAAATCGGCTAGGGACCAACCTATAGCACCCTTGTGCTCTCTAAGAACCTCAAGAAGATGGCACTCTTGCTCACTTAGAATATTAGAAGCAATGATAATAGGGAAAGTGTCATCAGGTCCTAAGAATGAATACTTAAGAGTAGCCGGGAGTGGCTTCAACTCAAGCTTTGGAGGAACCTCTAAAGATGGAGGAGCAAGAGTGCTCGCAAGATTAGGTAGGGGTTCCGGTCTAGACTTCCAAGGAGGATAGTTTATAAAAGGAGAACAGTCAAGCAATGAATTGACTTCTTCAATAGAAGCATCAATATCGAAAGCATCACTATCAAAGTAAGTCAAACATCTCTCCAAAGGATCCTCAATCAAGATTTGAGGGAGAGATTCCTCAACTATCCCATCAATCACATCCACTGAAAAACAATCCTCCTCATGTGGAGGTTGTTGTGAAGCATTGAAGACATTGAGCCTCACAGTCATATTCCCAAAAGAAATATCCATCACTCCAGTTCGACAATTAATACATGCATTAGCAGTAGCTAAGAAGGGTCGACCTAAGATGACGGGAATTTGACGCTTAGGGTCATGAGCGGGCTCCATATCTAGAACTAGGAAATCAACTGGAAAGTAGAATTTGTCTACTTTCACCAAAACATCCTCAATGATCCCATAAGGTATCTTGACGGATCTGTCAGCTAACTGCAAAGACATCGTCGTAGGCTTCAACTCACCTAACCCAAATTGCTTGTAGACAGAGTATGGCAACAAATTGACACTTGCCCCCAAGTCAAGGAGCGCCCTATCTATAATGTGATTACCTATAACACAAGAAATTGTGGGGGCTCCAGGATCTTTGAACTTAGGTGTAGTTTGGTGCTGGAGAATTGAGCTCACTTGCTCTGTTAAAAAGACCTTCTTTGACACATGAGTTTTAGCTTTTCACTTTTGAGTGCAAAGGTCCTTCAAGAATTTGGCATAGGAAGGAATTTGCTTGACTGCATCAAGAAGTGGCAAGTTAATCTTAACTTGCTTAAAAATCTCAAGCATCTCCTTCATATTTGCACCCTTTTTCCCAAAAGGAGAAGGGTCGGCCAAACAGGAAGGGTAAGGGGCCTTGGGCACATAGGATGCCACAGGAACACTCAAAGGATCACTTGGGGATGAAGAATCCCCTCTTTGCAAATTCTCATTCTCAACTACATCCTTTTTAGAAGAACTTGTCAATTCATCCTCAGCCTTATATTCAACTTTGTTATCTACCACTCTCCCACTCCTAAGAGTAGTTATGGCCTTAGCTTGCTCATGAAATTGATCATTAGAGTTGGAAGACTCTACCCCATATTGGCCTTTAGGATTGTTTACCGGTTGACTTGGTAAACGCCCCTCATCTCTTCTACTCATAGCTTTTGCTAGTTGTCCCATTTGGGATTCTAGCTTCGAGATGGACTGAGTGTGTGAGTGGAGCAATTGAGTGTTAGACTGATGATTTGACTCTAAAGCTTGCAAAGCACTCAACACCTTGTCCTCAAAAGCTGAATTTCTAGGGGGAGGAAGTGGTTGTTGATATTGTTGAGGAGGAGGACGGTAGGATGATGATGGAAAAGAATTAGGCACATTTGGCCTTGAATTTTGGGAGAATGGAGGATTTGAGGCTTGAGGTCTCCAAGAAAAATTTGGATGGTTTCTCCATCCCGGGTTGTAATGGTTAGAATATGGATCATTACCCGGTTGAGAAAAACCTTGAAGAGCATTAACTTGCTCTTGCACAAACTCTGGATATTGCGGGGCTAAGGGACAATCTGACACATAATGAGTTGGGCATGAACATAAAGCACACACCTCTTGAGTGGCAGGAGCAGAAGTAGAAACTTGTCCCCTAGCCAAAACTTGGTCTAATTTCCTAGACAACGCCGCAACTTGCTCTTGGACATCCACAGCTTGTCCAACTTCATAAATGCCACCTCTTTTAGGGATACTAGAGGAGGTGGGTGGAGCTCTTCGACTTGCTGAGGCATGGTGCTGTGAATTCTCACTAAGGGTCTCAAAAAGATCCCATGCCTCATCCTGATTCTTGTTGAGGAAAGTCCCTCCACAAGCAGAGTCAATCATTTGACGGTTTTGTTCTGTGATACCGTCATAAAAACTCTGTACCAACTGCCAACGCATGATATCATGATGGGGACACTTCCTCTGAAGGTCCAAAAATCTCTCCCAAGCTTCATGAAAAGACTCGCCATCGAGTTGAGTAAAATTCGTGATGGCTCTTCTCATATCATTGGTTTTGCCTATAGGAAAGTATTTTTTTAGAAACTCTTGTTGGAGTTGAGTCCAAGTTGTTATGGAATTTGTAGGCAAAGAACCAAGCCATTGTTTGTTCTATCTTTCAATGAAAAGGGGAACAACCTTAACTTAAAAGCATTCTCACTCAGATTTTGCACATTGACAGTGGTGCAAAGCTCTAAAAACTCATTCAGATGTTGGTATGGGTCCTCATTTGATTTCCCATAAAAAGATGGTAACATCTGAATGGTTTGGGGTCTAATTTCATAATGCCCAGTTACAGTAGGCATTTGAATACATGAAGGGTTGGTATATGTTGTAGGAACAAAATGAGCCTTAAGAGGCTGTGGTTGTTGTTGTCCACCATTATCAGCCATGTCTATAGAAATAGGATTTCCTAAAACTTCAGATTTAATAGACAAACTACGAAAAGCTCTCAAAGTTCTTTCTAGCTCAAGGTCTAGTTTTTCTAAGTCTGGGTTGCACGAACCGCGACCAAACATAAAACAAATAAACCTACCCAATCAAATATACCAACTGTAGCAAAAATAAAATGCAAAGAGAAGGGAAAGATTTCACCGTGATAGATTGCAAAGCAGGTAGAATTTTTCTTCTTTTTTTTTTATCAACCCGCGTTTGCTTCAAACGACTCCGCTTCTCTTTAGCTTTTTATAATTGCTGCACACCAAAGACAAAGAAAAAGAATAATAGCAAAAAATAAAAAATAAAAAATAAGAAAAATAAAATAAAAAAATAAAGAATTAAAATAAAAATCAACTACTAAATGTTTTTAACAATTTAACAGTCCCCGGCAACGGCGCCAAAAATTGATCTGTCGTGGAAATCAATCAAATTACCAAACTAAACTACTAGTATAGTAGAGAAGTAAGGGTCGAACCCACAGAGACTGTTAATTGTTTAAAAACCAAAGTTGAGATTGATTTCAATTCAAATTAACAAAGATTGATTGTTGTTAATTTTCTTTCCTAAATTTAAATGAGAACTATACTTAAAGCAAATATTTAACTGAATTAATGAGGAATCAAATTAAAAGAGAATTCCTAGGGTGTTGAATCCACCACTAATCTTGTAACTAGCTTCAATTGTATTAATTCTTGGGTCATTCAATTTGGATGTAAAAGACGTATTTTGGCTACAAGCCTCAATACAATCATCAAGAAAATCACGCATCAAAACCCTAAGCACGAATCATCTTTGGTCAACACAAATTGTCTACGCTAATTCTAAGGTCATAGTCACAATTTGTTTTCCCTGAGTTATGACTCGTCCTACGGTTTTGATGTATGTACACATATTACTATTGTATAACCACATAAACAAAATCACAAAAATTGATTATGTGAAATTGAATAATACGATCAATGCTTTAATAAAATCCCAATGTTATACAATCAACATCCAAGACTAATTAACCCAAAAATAAAATACAAAGAAACAATATTACTTGACTAGGGTTTCATCTAAACCCTAGGAATGAGAGAACTTAGCCCGTGATAGTGGAAGAGAACACCATAGCCATGGAGTTCTTCTTCTTCTTTTAGAGTTGTCTCCTTCCTTATTCTCTTTCTCTCTCGATCTCCAAGAACGGCCTCCTTTCTTTTCCAAAACCCTAGTTCACAATAATATCCCCCTCTTTCCAAAAATGCCCCCCACAAAATAAGAATTCAGAAAAAAATAATAAAATCCCATAATTAGACATTAGGGGCCCAAAAAGAGAGTCTAAAGTGCTCCAAAATAAAGCCTATAATGCTAAAATAGGCCCTGGTCCACCAACATATGGACCAAGCCTCTTTTCTAACTCAAAATCACTTGTTTTCCACTTCTTTTAGCACTTCAAAGCCCAATATTTTCTTTTTGCTCCAAATCCACCATTAAATCATCAACTTTGACGAGCTTTCTCTGCAAAAAGATAAAATAAGAATTAACTAGCAAATGCATATAGATTAGAGAAATTAAAATAATAAAAGTGCAAGAATATCTAGGGTTAACAAAATAAATATGCACTTTTTAACCTGTTATCACCAGTTGAAAACCCCATGACGAATGCAGGAATTACTCACAAGCTTAGATTAGCTTACCCGGACTTTGTTCGGATCCCCCTTTCAGGTAAATGACAAAAGGCAGTTTTGATTTGAAAACGAAGACGATGGATCTGCCATTTTGGGAAGTTGTACTTAAGTAGTTTCCTTATGAAGCCATGTGAATTTTTAGTACGAACTCCTGTAGTAGTAAACAGTACAAAATATGTATTAAGCCCTCAGGGCAGTGATATGAAATATTATAAAGCCTTTAAGTTTTTTAGATATGCTCTGAATGTATGATTATACATGTATACCGAAATGTGAAGAGCGGCAGTACTAGACGGATGTGCAAATTTTAAAATAAGAAAGAAAAGAAAAAAGTTTTTCACGCTTCCGCAACCACTTGAAACACATCTATTCGATGCCGCTGCAGATGCGAGCCTTCGCCCAAGGGTCCTCGGGCCTGAGTGTGGCGGTCGCGATGCGAAATCCGCAGAGGGTGGGTTTCGGGTCGTGACGAACATGACCGTTAAGACTTGGGGGTTCAATCCCTATTCTAAAAACAGGGATTAGGAGTCTAATTCAGAGGCTGGGTTCCAAACCCAAAAACTGTAACTTTTAATTCTAGGGGCTTCATTTGTGTGTCTAGGTCGTGGCTTGGTGATTTTTGAACGTTCTTAAAATCTATTTTAGGTTTAAAGTGTCAGAAATAGGTTCCATGAAGGTCATTTTAGACCTGCACTGTTGAAGGTCCAATAATGGCAGTCGATCATGGCTGAGGGTTCTTCGAGCTTTCCTAGACCTCTAGTTATACTTCTAGTAGCTCCTGTGTGTTAGATTAACTCATGCATACAGTCTAGATCTTAAATAAAACTGAAACGACACAAAATTCCAAAAGGAAAAAAATTCAACTTATGGTGTCTTATACCTTCTGGACAGTGGCTGTCTTTCTATTTGTGGCTAATCTCTGATCTTCTCAAGCTCCTTCAAAATAGCCACAGCTTCTTCCCATGATCCCTTAGTCGTAGGCTCTCAAGCAAACACACATGTGCATGCACACATACACATACACACACACACTAGCAAACACACACTCTTTCACTCACACTCATGGATTCTCTCCCTCACGAGTCACTCACTCTCAGCTTACTCACGCACACACACACTTGGTCTATTTTTTCATACAAGATTTCTCTCTCTCTCTCTCTCTCTAGCTTCTCTATCTATAAGTCTAAATGTTTATTTCTATACGCAATAGGCTTAGGTATATATAATTGCATATTTTTTTATTTTAGGTTGCTGCATGAAATCCTATTGGCTTATTTGGGAGGTGGGAGGGTGATGTGGGATGAGGTGGACTGAGGTGGTGGTGCTGAGTGGAGTGTGAGGTGTTGCATGAATGGCCATTGGCCATTGGCCATTTTGGGAGGTGGGCTTGGTTAAGTTAGACTTATATACAATTCTGTTGTATATTTAGGTACAAGGATTCTGGCAGCCCACTTGTTAAATTTTTGGGTGCCATTATTCTCCCCTCACTTGGCAAGGGTTCAAATCCCCTTGGCCTCACTTTTGGAATTTTTCCTTTATTTTGTGCTTATGCCTTATTTGGCTAGCGCAGTTTTCTGGTTTAACTATTTCCTTAATATTTTCTTTCCTATTGCTCTTTTTACAAAACGATTTCTTCTAGTGGTTTCTTATTTTGGTTAGCTTCGATGTCCAAAGTCTTACGTCGGCTATTATTTCTTTGTGTTTTTCATAGTTAGCTTATTCAAATTTTTATAGTGTTAAAATAGGGCTAAAATAGCTGAATTAATACATTAGATTCCAAAAAGGCTTCATTACATTAATTAAGTAGTAAAACTAAGTTCGGGGTATTACATCCTTCCCCTCGCAAAAAAAAGTTTTTCCTTAAACTTTATGCATCTCATACTACAAAGAGGTGTCGGTACTTGGCACGTACTTCATCCTCTCTTTCCCACGTAGCCTCTTCAATCTAATGGTTCCTCCAAAGTACCTTCATAAGAGGGATCGTCTTGTTTCGCAACACTTATTCTCGGTGATCTAGGATCTGGACTGGATGCTCAACATATGTCAGATCCTCCTAAACATCTAGTGGTTCGTGCTCGACCACTTGGCTGGGATCATGTAAGCACTTCCTCAACATAAATACGTGGAAGACGTTATGGACATGTGCTAACTCCGCTGGTAAGGCAAGTCAGTACGCCACCGGTGTCATGACCCGAGACCCCACCCTATGCAGATCTCGTGTCGCGCACCTGATCCAACGCTGCTTGTCGAACCAAGTGTCTCAACTTGCTACACAATCAGTGCTACTAACATGCAACAACTAAATGCGGAATAAAATAAATAAAAGTTGCATGTAATTTATATGATGTTTTACAAAATGTGGAATACAAAATTTCTTAATACAACTGTTCATCCCCAAGATGTGGATAACATGGGAGAGCTACAAGACTGTCTGTACTAAGTATTACACTTACAACTTCAAAAGAAATGTCCATTGCTATCTAGCTGACTGCTACTGCTCTTCTACAACTTCACTTCCTGAAAGGGGTGGTAAGTTTGGGGTCAGCTAACTAAAGCTCAATAAGTAATTCTCCTTTGCTCTACCATGTGTACAAGAATATAGAAAGCATTATTCATAAAAGAACTAGGATAAATGCAGATGTGCTAGCCAGTCAATAAATATAGAACTCAATATCAAATGATAGAAGATCAAATGATAAAGCAATGAAATCTGTCTGATAATATAATCATACAAGCTACAGTCATGAGCTGTCTCAAGTATAATCATATGCACTCAAAAAGCTGTGAAATCTCATGATCATTCATAATGGTATAACATGATCAAGCTATGATAATCAATAAGAGATACTGATAACAACAATATGGATGCACTTTAACTTGGGGCCCGGCATACCCCTTAATTCATTTTATTCTCCTTTTTCCTCGATCTCTTAGCCAAGCACTAACCCGTCGGTTCAGTACTCGCCTCGTAGATCCCACTTTAGCTGCCATTTTAAATACCACTTTTTATTCCATTTTCTCAACCCGTAGGTCTAGTAAGCATCAGATGGAGTTTGTGACTGAGCACAAATCCGGCTACAATATAATATATCAAGATCATGCTAAATCCAATGAACATTAAATGTAATAACACTATCTCAGCAGCAAAAGGAAACTATTGCCTTAGCAGGCCAATATGAACTGGGTTGCTGAGATCTTGCCCCTTGAGGCCTATGTACAGAGCGTACAGAAATCATGATCAAGATATACAACAATCAATAAATACTTTCCACAAGATAAAGCAATATCAATGTGGACTCGATAAACGTTCTGGAATGTTTGGAGTACAATAAGTGATATAGAAAAAAACTGTTGACATGGCTTGGAATGTAACATGAGCAGAGATCAGAGATTACTTACCTCTTAAATTGTTTTTGTTCTTTCACAATAAAACCAAGTCACTTGTGCCTTCCTCTTTGAAATCCCTATTCATCAATAGATAGTATATCTCAGTTTACTTTTTCATAAGTTATGCTATTCATCAAATTTTATGCCTCTTTACTATTGGTTTCTCTTTTACTTAAATAGACTTTACTATTGAATCCAGAACGTCGAACAAAGTCGATTTAAGCTTTCGTGGAATTCAATTCGGACTTCTGTACTAAAAAGGGCAAAATGGTCATTTTGCACTTTTACGGGTATTTTTATTTTTTGGGACCTCATCTTGCTAAACGGACCTCACCATTGGTTTTAGAATGTCCGAGATAGTTAAAATACACTATTTTTTTATTTTAATCAGAATCCGTTTGACTACTTTTTGACCTAGTGGCATTTTAAAAATTTTTTATTATTTTAAATTAATTAATTTAATTAATATTTTATTCTAGGGGGTCAAATTATAATAATTAAAAGTTGGGGGGTCAGTTTATAAATTCCTAAACTTTTGGGTTCAATTTCAATTTCAGAAAACTCTATTCTACATACGGATAACCAAACAATGAATAAGCTCCAAAACTGGAATAGAATATCCCTATTCCAAATCAATTTCTATTTTAATTTCTTACTCGTGTTACCAAACACTCCGAATTTGATTTAAAAATCTTTTAAACTTTAGTTAAACTGTGTCGTTTTAGCTTACCCGTTTTTATTTCGGTCGGGTCCCGACCTGGATCCGACCCATAACCCGAACCCAAACCCTAACCAACAGTGTCATTTTCTTCATTTTTTCAGTGAAGCTCCGGTAGGTTTCCGTCGCCATCTTCGGCGACGGCGACCAAATTTCGATCAGTTTTCAACAGTTTTTAAATGCCTTCTTCTACAGTTTTTCATGGGGATTTCATATCTAAGATTTGTTTTCACTTTGGTTCACTAAATTCTCACGAAATAGAGAAAAATAGTAGCTCCAGCCAACTGGTATTTCTCAATTTCAAGCTCTTTTCTTGACTGTTTTCACTTCTTTCTTTTTCATTTCATTTTCGGCACTTTATAGGATTAATCCTAGGCCATTAAATCAATATTTCATGCATAAAATATAAATGATTGTCAATATATACTAAGACCTGTAAATGAGATTTTCTCATTGGTCTTTGAACCGTTTTGGGTGATTCTTTTTTGCTTCTAATTCTACGTTTCATGCTTAATAAGGCCTAACCATTAGATCTAACTATTATGCTCTTAACTTTTAAAAATAGAACAAGACCCACTTACCTGATTTTCTGATTTTTCTTGGTGCAGGTCTCCTCTTTTGCTCTTCTGTTCCACTTTAATCCACTCTCAGCTTCTTCCTTTGATTTCTTTCTTTTCTGTTTTCTTTCCAACACCCCTCGTATGTATACATAATATATAAACACACACCAACCGCCTCACTTTCTCTCTCTACCTTATTTCTCTCTCTCTCTCTCTCTCTCTCTCTCTTGCAGTCGGCCTTGACTACAGAGAACCGCCCTTTGATCCTCCACCATCCACATACCTATGCATGCTATACATATATACATACACCTACACCCTACTTGCCTTCTCAAGGTTGGCAGCCTTGTTGCCTTCCTCTCACCCGCACAACACACACACACACACACACACAGTGACAGCATACATGCAGCCCCCCCTTCCTTTCACCTTTACCTTTTTCATTTTCTATTATATAGTATATATAAATATACACTATACAATATTTATACATATATACATACTATACCTTATACTATATGGATAATTTATACACATATAAATACATATTTTTATACATAAAATATATCCATACTCATGCATATAAATTCATTTATAATAGCGCGTGCATACACTCATTTTAGGTACACTACATGTTCGTGAAATATGGTTGTGCATGGAAATGCATGCATGCACGTATTACGATATTGGGTCCTAAGGTATACTAAGCAACCCACTCACATTACACTATTCAGTCGACTTGTCTCGGTATACGTGTCATATTTTGGGTCTACCTCAGTATAAGTGCCATATCCCAATCGGGATATTACAACCGGTTTGACTCGTTTCATAACCTCAAATGGTCCAATGTAGCGGGGTCCTAACTTTCCCTTCTTCCTAAATCTTACTACGCCCTTCATAAGTGACACTTTCAGGAACATAAAATCGCCCACTTCGAATTCCAACTCCCTTCTTCGAACATCGGCATCACTCTTTTGGCGGCTTTGAGTTGCTAATAGACAGTTGTCTGATCAACTAGATTTTTTCAGTTGTTTGTTCCACTATTTCTTGGCCGAATAACTTTCTTTCCCCTGCTTCTATCTAGCATACTGGAGATCGACACTTTCCGTCATATAGTGCCCCATATGGTGCCATACCAATGCTGGATTGATAATTTTTATTGTATGTGAATTCCATTAGGGTTAGTTGCTCCTCCCAACTTCCCTTGAAATCCATAACACAAAAACGTAGCATGTCCTCCAACATCTAAATTGTTCTCTCAGACTGTCCATCTATTCTGGGTGGTAGGCGGTACCGAGACTAAGTTGTATGCCCATTTCCTTTTGTAAACTCCTCCAAAATCGGGACGCGAACCTTAAGTCTCGATCAGATACTATAGAAACTGGGACACTATGTAGCCGAACAATCTCACGAATGTAGAGCGCCACCAAACGCTCTAATGTCTGAGTTGTCTTAGTTGCAAGGAAGTGCACCGTCTTAGTTTGTAATACCCTGACCTGGAATAGCACCTAAACTGAGGTAGGCCTGGTCGAATAGTGTAATACCCAGTTGTAACACGAGCTGTTAAAGCTCTATATCATGGTATTGTATGGACTGAACGATTTTAGAATAGAACGGTTTCAATTTTACAGTCAGTGCTGGGCGACGCCCGAGCAATCCAGAATCTAGCATCGTAATACATGCATATACGCAAATGCAAGAATGTGTACGTATACATGTATGCATAGGCCGCAAAATATAAGGGTATGTAAATATACTTAAAATCTAGTATATATGTGTATAAATACATGTATGAAGATTTATGTAGGAATGTATATATATACATATACATATACGAAACATTTATATATACGTATTGTATATAGTATAATGTACAAGTGTGTATACATATATATATACAGATACATAACAATACATACACAAAGAAACAGCTATATGCATTGCATGCAAGTTGTTATATGACTCACACAGCTGCAATTGTGTGTGTGAGAGAGAATGTGTATAGTGTGTGTAATTGTATATAATATTATATATATGGAAATATCTTGGAATAAAGGAATTAAAGGAAATTATGTGTCAAGCTAGGAATAATCAAGTATAAAGCAGGCTTGAATTACGGCAGAAATAGGAGGAAGTGAGAGAAAATAAGTGGCTGCAAGTGGGGGGCAAGTGGTGTAAAGTTTTCCTATATATAGGTGTGAGGTGTTTGAGAGAATTCATAAACAATTGAAGGAAACCAAGAAGCAAAGAGGAATTCTGAGATTCAGAAGTGAAGAAGAAGAAGAAAAACCAAAAGAAAATGAGGGGGAAACTACGTGCCAAAAGCTCACGGGTGAGTGAAATTTCCCTTCTGTTTTTAATTTTTCTAGCACGATTCGTCTAGTTCTGAATATAGGGTCTAAACAAGCATGAAATATAATGAAAATAGGAAGAAACTGAGGGTTATTTGGTGTAGAAACAGAAGAGAAAAATGAAGTTGCAGGTCTTATAAATAATTCGGGTTCTTGATATTTTATGCATTAAACTTTGTCTAAATGGTCTAGAATTGATCCTACAAGGTGCAGAAAAAGATTAGAACAAAATTAAAGTCAAAATCGTAAAGGAATCATAGACAAATAGAGCTCACCGAAAAGTCACAATTTATGGCCGGAGCTACTGTTTCTTCATATTCGTGATGATGGGTTGGTTGAATAAAAAAAATAGGCTAAGGGTTGTAATCCTTATAGGAAAAGGAAGAGAACCCCATTGAAATTGGGGGAGAAAATATCCGAAAACAGTTGGCTGTACGTCAGAGAAGGCGACAGAATTTCATCGAAACCTTACCGGATTGTAGAGGGAGAAGATGAATAGGTTCTCCAAAACGGCACTGTGTAGTGTAGCGTTTTAACTATACTGCGTCGTTTTACGTAATGTATACTGTTTAAATTAAGTTAGAATAAGATTGTTTGGCTACGAATATAAGAAATTAAATTAGGAATTAAATTGGGGATGGGGATATCCTATTCTGGTTTTATATGTTAGTCGTTGTTTGGCTCCAAGAAATTAAGAAAAAATATGCGGGGGTTGTTGTCCCCACGGTTCGAACAAGAGACCACGAATAGGGAAGAACTTAACCAAGGGTACATGGGCCACTGAGCCACTGAGGCCCATGTGGCCATATACTTGCCGAATATATATATATATATATTTATTATATAATTATTTGATTTATTTAAATTGTTAAATAAATTAACTTAATTAACGGAAATTAAAGGGAATTAAGTAATAATCCAAAATTTGTAAATCTACAGTGTTTTCTTTATATGTCGAGCATTCTAAAGGCAATGGAGGGGTCTATTTTACTAGACGGGGTCTCGAAAAATAAAGACATGTAAAAGTGCAAAATGACCGTTTTGCCCTTTTTAGTATAGATGTTTGAATTGAGTTCCGCAAAAGCCTAAACCGACTTTCTTCGACGTTTCAGATTTAATAGTAGAGTCTATTTTAGTAAAAGAGAAAATTATAGCAAAGAAACATAAAATTTGATAAATAGTGTCATGACCCGAAACCCACCCTCTGTGGATCTCAAATCGCGAACCCCGATCCGACACTGTTGCCGAACCGGGTCTCATTTAAAACTTAAAACTGTAGAAACTTGCTACACAATCAGTGCTACTAACATGCAATAACTACCATAATATAAACATACATAACGGAAGACTTAAATATAAAAAGTGCATGTAATATATATATATATATCTGATCTTCAAAATACAGACTCTAAAATTTCTTAACTATTATACATCCCCAAGATGTGGATGACATGGGAGAGCTATAAGACTGTACTGAATATTATACATTACATTTATCTCAAAAATATGCCCACTACTATTTAGCTGACTATTACTGCTACTGATACTGCTCATCTACAGCTTCCTTTCCTGAAATGTTTTAGTAAGTTTGTGATGAGCTAACTTAAGCTCATTAAGTAATTCTCCTTTGCTCTGCCATGTGTACAAGTGAATATAGAAAGCATTACCCATAAAAAAGCTAGGATAAATACAATATGCTAGCCAGTCAAGAAATAAGGAAACTCATCAAGGAATATCAAATGGTAGGAACTCAAATGATAAAACAATGAAATATATTCTGCTAACAATATCATACTGCTACAGTCATGAGCTGTCTCAAGTATGAATTGTATGTACTCAATAAAAGCTATGTGAACTCATGATCATTCATAATAATATAACATGATCAAACTATGATAATCAATAATGATAATGATAACAATAAAAGATATGCACTCGCGGGGCCCAAAATTCCCCCTGAGCTCGTATTCAATCCCATACAGGCTCTCTGAATAATACTGCTCTGTATACAATGTGACTCTACGTCCCATGCCTCACATAACAACGTAGCAAATGCTCCACTCGGAACCTTGACCCGAGGGTCATAAATAGCATCAGATGGAGTTGTGACTGAGCACAAATCCAACATTAATAATATATCAGGATCATGCTATCTTCCATGAAGAGTATAGTGGAATCATAACTGGTTCTAGGCAACCTTGACATAACGATAGCTTTCAAGGGTTATGGTTACGAGACTGCTTCGAATATAACTGTCTAGCCCTCACGGCCCTAGGTACAAGGGTACAAAAAGAACTCTTTGCACAAGTGTATAATCATGATCGAGATATATATAGAAATCAATAAACACTTTCACATGGTAGGAAAATATCAAAGTGACTCAGTAAGTTCTGGCATGTATGGAATACAATAAGCAATAGACAAAAAGAACTATTGACTTGGCTTAGAAAGTATGATATGCAGAGATCAGATATCACTTACCTCTTTCTGTATCTGTCTAGAAGGTCAAACCGCCTTCTCCTTTTTTCTTAGCGTTCCTATGATTCATAAAACGCATCTCAGTCTATAGTTATATGAACTATGTTATTCATCAAATTTTATGCCTCTTTAATATTGGTATCTCTTTTACTAGAATAGACTTTACCATTGAATCCAGAACATCCAAAATTTGTAAATGTATAGTGTTTTCTTTATGTGTCAGGCATTCTGAAGCCAATAGAGGGTTCCATTTTACGAGATGGGGTCCCAAAAAAAAAAAGACACGTAAAAGTGCAAAATGATCATTTTGCCCTTTTCAGTACAAATGTCCGAATTGAGTTCCGCGAAAGCCTAAACCGATTTTCTTTGATGTTCCGGATTCAATAGTAAAGTATATTTTAGTAATAGAGAAACTTATAACATAGAGACATAAAATTTGATGAATAGCATAGTTCATGTAACTATAGACTAAGATGTATTTTGTGAATCTTAGGAACACCGAAAGGCAAGGAGAAGGCAGTTTAGACCTTCTAGTTAGAGGCACTAAGAGGTAAGTAAAATCTATCTCTGCATGTGTTACTTTCCAAGCCATGTCGATAGTTCTTTTTGTATATTTCTTATTGTATTCCATACATGCTAGAAGTTATTGAGCCACATTGATATTGTCCTATCATGTGGAAGTGTTTATTGATTTCTATATATATCTCAATCATGATTGTACACTTATGCATAGAGTTCTTTTTGTACACTTGTACCTAGGGCCGTAAGGGCCAGACAGTTATATTCGAAGCAGTCTAATAACCATAGCCTCAAAAACTATTGTTACGTCAGATTGCCTATAATCAGTTACTGATTCCACTAAACTCTTCGTGGAAGATTGCATGATCATGATATATTATTAGTGTCGAATTTGTGCTCAGTCACAAACTCCATCTAATGCTATTTATGACCCTTAGGGTCAAGGTTCCGAGTGGAACATTTGCTACGTTGTTATGTGAGGCATAGGACGTAGAGTCACATTATATATAGAGCAGTATTCTTTAGAGAGCCTGTGTGGGACTGAATACGAGCTTAGGGAGATTTCTAGGCCCCACGAGTGCACTTATTTTTGTTAATATCACTATCTTTCGTTATTGATTATCATAGTTTGATCATGTTATATTATTATGAATGATCATGAGACTTTACAACTTTCATTTGAGTGCTTACAATTCATACTTGAGATAGCTCATGACTGTAGTAGTATGACATTGTTATCAGAGCAGATTTAGTTCCTTATCTTTTGAGCTTCTATCATATGATATTGAGTTCTATATTCATTGACTGGCTAGCACTTCTATATACACCTGTACACATGGCAGAGCAAAGGAATACTTACTCAGTTTTCATAGCTCATACAGATACTACATTCATTTTCAAGCATAGATATCGAGAGCGGACCGTAGAGCCTGATAGCTAGGGTGGAAATTACTTTTGAAGTTGCAAGTGTAATATTTAGTACAATCTTGTAGCTCCCATGTCATCCACGTTTTGGGAATGAACAGTTGTTAAAGAATTTTATAGTTTGTATTTTGAGAACCTTATATATATCACATGCAGCTTTTATTTATTTCTTTAAGTCTTCCGCTATTTATACTTTGATAGCTGTCACAACCCGGAACCCACGCTGTGCGGATCTGGCATTGCGACACCAATCCGACCCAATGGCCGAACCCAATGCATTTCTTTTTTATTTTACTTAACATTTATATGCGAATATTCTTAACATGCAACCAACAATTTAATAAACAACAGAAGACTTGATAAATTTTTTATTTTATAATACTAAAGTTCATATAGTTATACAAACCTAAAAATTCCAAATACAACTACCCCGAAGATGTGGGGTGATGGGAGAACATAGGACAAGTACTATACTTTAGTACCATAATAATTCCTGCAGTACATATATCTGCAACAACCCTATGCCTGCTCGGGATTCTGATCCATATTTTCAAACTGTGGCGTCCTACATGAAATAGTTAAGGTAGTATCTGTATGAGCTATGAAAGCTCAGTAAGTAATTCCTTTGCTCTGTTAGGGGCAGGTCAACATAAAGAGGTTCATAGAGAGATACATAGTTATAGGAACATTATATCCAATCAAGAAGACATGATATCAATAACAATAAATCATATTACATTATAATAGCAATAACATAATATGCTTGTCTAACGTCAGGGATACAATCGTATGTTCATTTATTAGAAACATAATATGCTTAACCAATGAATGCAATAATGTATAAAATGATTTCCATGGTCTGATATACATGTGTGTGTATATATATATATATAAGTAGAACCTAGCATACCCTTTTGCAAATAGATCTCACCACCTGACTTGCTCATGTATATTTAGTTTACAGTAGGACTCGGCATACCCTTTTGCAAATAGGTCCGACCACCTGACTTACTTATGTATACCCAGCCTATAGTAGAACTCAACGTACCCTTTTGCAATCAGATCCCTCTATCTGCCTTTCTCATGCACACCCAGCCTACTCATAACAATAATGGATTGTAGTATCGAATGGCATTGTGATTGTGCGCCACTCTTTTAATCAATGATGTATGAAATGATCATGACTCTTATCAGAGTACAATATATGACTGTATATCATTCAGGCATCATATATCAAACCGAAAAATGATTACATGCTTAAAATATAGCATTTAATTCAACAATATTCGCAAAACTAGAACAAGCATTAATGTATTTCAATAACATATGAAGGCATAAACACAATACGGCAATAACAAGAAACACATGCATAATACAAATAGGTCTTCGCCACGTACAGAGATCGAATTTTACTTACCTTTACAATATAATCAAGAAATTCAGATGTCCTTCTCTTTCACTTTTGGCGTTCCTAGTATTCAGGAAATACATCTCAGTCTACTATATACAAAGTTTATATTATTCATCAAATTTTATGCATCATTGCTATAAGTTCCTTGTTTGCTAATATAGACTCTACTATTGAGTCCGTAATATCGAAGAAAGTCGATTTAGGCTTTCACGGAATTCAATTCGGACATCTGTATTAAAAAGGGCAAAACAATCATTTTGCACTTTTACATGTCTTTATTTTTTGAGACCTCAGTCTCATGAAACGAACCCCTCCATTGGCTAGAGAATGCCCGATACATAAAGAAAACACTATTTATTTACTTCATTTGGATATCGAGATTATTTCCTTTAATTTAATTATTTAAAGTAGTATCATATATTATTTATGGAAAATATAAGCACATGTGCCATTACGGCATAGTGGTTGCCACGTGGGGCTCAAGTCCCTCACCCTTTGTGTGCCTCAAGTTCGATTCCTGGGGGCTGCAAGCCCCTCATTTGTTTTCCATATACTACTAAAACAAACAGTGGATAAAGTTAAAACAGGGATAGGTTATCCCATCTTTCCTGGGTTTATCAACAAATCCCATAACTCCAAAGCCAAACAATCCCTATTCAGATTTTAAATTTAAAATAACCCTAGTCCTAAATGACGTAGTATCATGATAAGTGGTCACAACACGGTGCCGTTTTAGGGTACTGTTTACCTTCTTCCCCGACGAGCCTCCGTCACCTTCTCCGGCAACGATCAGTTTTTTCGACCTATTTTCTCCCCCAAACCCAAAGTGATCCTCCTCTAAATCCCATTGTGGTTTCATTTTTGGCTTCGGTTTTCTATTTCAGTTAACTGAACATCACAAATGTATCAAAAATAGTAGCTCTGGTGGAAATCATGATTTTTCGGTGAGCTCTAATTCTCAGTGATTTCATCACTGTTCTTCTCATTTTTTCTTGCCAATCTCTTTTTGCACTACAAGGGACTAACTTCCCATTGTTTGTCTCATGTTTAGTACATGAAATCACATGTGACCGTTTATCCATCATAACTTGTAACTGAGGTTTTCCACCTCGATTTTAAACCATTTTAGCTATTCTTTTTGCAAAAGAATTCTTATTTCATCCTGGTTAAGATACTGCAACTAAAACTAAGATTCATGCTCTTTAAAACTAAAACACAGAATGGTTTGCACTGACCTTTTTGGGTTACAGAACCTCTCTTTCTCTTCTGAATCCTTCAGCCTCTCTTTTTAAGTTCAAAACAACTCTCAGTTTCTCCACCTCTTCATTTCTTTTCTGATTTTCCTCACAAACTCCCACACGTATATATAGACTATATGCAGTCGGCTTCTCTCTCTCTCTCTCTTCCTCCCTTATCAGCTTTTCCTTTCTACTTTCTTCTTTTTCTTTGTGCTAATTTTCTTGACTTTTTACTTTCCATTTAATGTAAGGAGATATTATATATTATATATATATAAGACAAAAAACACACACCAACGCACATCTTCTCACACACACCGTCGGTATTTCTTCTCTTTTCCCCAACACCACTAACACACACTGAATTAACACACTACACATGCATAGTGCAAGGCAGTTGCACTTATATATATACATATACTAATACTCACACTTACATATATATATATATATTTATACATTTATATATAGATGCCTATATATATACACATATCTATTATATGTATATATATATATATGTATACCCATATATACATATATACACATGCATATATATATATATATGTATGTATTGGCGTGTATTCTGCTTTCTCGGGTATTTGAGATTACTTAAAAATGATTAATTTGTTATACTTCGTTTTCAGTTTATAAATCAGTTAACCCGGCCTATCTCAGTTTTAGTGTTATGTTTCGGGTCGGGGTATTACATTCTACCCCCCTTAAATTGAGTTTTATCCTCAAAACTCGAATGCCCAAAATCCTAGGAACTCTATTCCTTCTTACCTTACTTTACCCAGTAGTAGTTTCCCCTGAGAGAATCGTGACAGTCAATGTGTAATCTAAGGGTTTCAGTTCTCTAAATTTCAGTTTAACAATAAATCCAAGGGCATAAACCAATGTGTAGAGTTAATATCAATTATACACAAGTAGGTTGCTAACAAACTGGAGGAATACCTATGGCTACTGATGTAGCAGCCTCAACATTCCTCGGGATAATGGAATAAACCCTTCCTGCCTGTTGTGGCTCACTATTTTGAGGCTGTGATCTAGTTGTAGGATTCAATAGGGCAGGAGTGGCAGGTGTGGTGCTAACCATTGATCGGTTATTCTAGGGGCATTCCTTCAAAAAATGTCACATCCAACCACATGTGTAGCAGCCCCTCGTGCACTACCCTTTATGAAATCCATTGTAGTTGGAGCATTTAGTCACGGCCCAATTAGAATTAGTCACGCCTCAATTAGCCTGACTGCCTCGGCTCTGACTGAGTCTTAGGATTCCCTAGCCTTGCTTTTGACCTAGAGGATAAAGACCTTTGCCTTTTGTCTCGATTTCTCTCTGTCACGACCTAAAATCCACCCTATGCGGATCTCGTATCATGACTGCCACCCTTCAGTCGAAGCTTTAGGGCAAGGCTCACATAAGCAACAATATCGGACTAGCGGTAAGACTTGTAGTTGCGGAAGTGTGAAAACTTTTTTTTTTCTTTTTTATCTCTCGTACCTCCGCCCGGTACTAGCCGCTCTTCATAACGGTACTCATGAATATACATTCAGAGCATAATAAACTTAAAATATTTTAACATTAATACCTGTTACATGTTCTGTTACCCTGTGGCTTAATACATGATAATGTACTATTTTCTAATACAAAATAACTACTAAGCTTCGTAGTACTTTTCCAAAAGAACTGCTAGTCCTGTGGGTAGTTGCCTAAACCCTTTCTCCAAAAATAGGCAGGCTTATCATCATCACCTTCAAAATTAGAACTGCTGTTGATCACCTGAAATTTGGGTCGGAATAAATCCGGTAAGCTAATCTAAGCTTGTGAGTAATTCCAGCATTTGTCATAGGGTTTCAATTGGCAGTGGTTTAGCACATGAGAGTTTATAAAATACTCACTACCAATTGCTTGTACATTTAGAACACAGAATATATGCATTCTTAAAACAGATAGCTTTGAAACATTTAAGGTATTCAAACTAGACATGTACTTCTTCGAATAAAACATATGAACTTCAAAACAAGTAGAAATGTATAGAAAAATGAAGGTAAAAACCAGTTTCCATTTTTCACACGTATCATCTTATCGCTTTCATTAGTAGAATCTGTTTCGAACCGGACTCCCGTCTTACTACAATGAAGATATCTCATGCCTAGGGGATTAGATCCTGCTACCTGGTATTTTACGTGTCATAGTTGAATTTTGGAGAAACCCAACGTCATTTTACGTGTCATAGTTGAATTTCGAAGAAACTCAACGTCACATGTGGTGCTTATGCACATTTATCTTGCTTTATCTGTGGCAACAAGAGGTATAAAAACATTTACAAATAGATGCTATTTAAAAGCATTAAAACATGGCCTCCTTGTAGTTGCATTTAAAACATATAACATGTAACTTCTTCAATAGGACTTCAATACTGGAATAATCAAATTCAGAATATTTAAAGGAATTGGAATTTTACTCCGACATGCTAGATATTTTCAAAGAAAACTGAAGAATACTGTAAATAAAACATTTACTGAGCATGTCACGATAGAGTTTATAAGAACGGAATATTTTAAAACAAGAATCATGTAATACTGAATTTGATCTTTAAAGCTTCAGATATTTTGAACTTAAAACTTCTTCAAATTCATGGACTTAAATCTCCACTTCAAATGCAGGGTTACTCACCTTATAATCTTAGGTTGGCACTACTGCGGGGCCTTTCCTTTCCCCTTTGTAGTTCCTAAGAACAATTCATAAGTAATCTATTAACTTCATATGTACTTCAAATATATCCTATTGATATTCTTAATTTATGCTTAGATCGAATTAAATCCTAACTTTTATCCTGAGCGTCATTCTCTTAACGTATATTATTCTAGTAGCTTCATTATTTTTAAGTTTGATTTTATTACTTCATATGTTGTCATGTCGTATTCAGTATCTTATTTCACAATATGGACCTCACCATTAAGTCCAAAGCGTCGAAGAAAGTCAATTTAGACATTCTCGGCTTTTATTTGGCTTTGGGCACATTAGGGGCAATTTGGTAATTTATACTTTAACGTGTCTTTTTTTTTTTTTTGGAGTCCCATCGCATGAAACGGACCCCTCCATTGGGTCTAGAATGTCCAAAATAGTTAAAATACACTATTCTTTTATTTTATTTGGACTTCATTTGCTTCATTTATGGCCTAGGGGTATTTTTGAAATTTTCCCCACTTAAATATTATTAATTTAATATTAAATTAATTCCGGTTGGGCCATAGTAAAATTTTTCAGAAGTTCTGGGGTCAAAATCTAATTTTTCTAACTTCCGGTTTGAACTAGTAGGTTCACTAAGCAGAACCCTAAACCAGCTTATTGAATCACTTAACCGACCGGTTCAGTTCATTCCCTATTCTCAAGGTTTAGGAGTCTAAAACATGGACTGGGTTTTATGACCGAAACTTGTAACTTAGGTTTTAGGGTTCATCCTTTGAGTTTTGGGGTCGCGGTCTAGCATTTTTAAGACATTGGGGTGGTCTAGTTTAGGTTCCAACCCACAAATTTGGGTTTGGTTTACTTTGATTTAGACCTGCACTAACATTTCTAAATTTTTGTTCAACCTGTCATTCTACATTTCTTACTCGATCCTACATGATTTTCAGTCATCATTTTTGCAATTTAAAGCCTATAACATATAGATTAAGAACTTGTATTTGCATGCTTTCAAAGTAAAACAAAATTAACACAATTCAAACTAAATTATACCTGTTTAAACTGAATTTCCCAAAATTCTTCCTTCTTTAGTTTTCCTTCTTCTTCACCTACGTTCAGCTTCTCCTCTCCCTCAGACCTCCACTTTACCTTTCCCCCTTTTAATTTACTCTCTTAACCGACCTTGAGGTTGGCTACATTGCCACCTGTTGGCTCCCTTTTTGCATAGAGCACACCTCATGGCCACTATTTCTCACTCATCACATGGCTGCCATTCCTGCTTTATTATTTATCATCATTATTTTGTTTTATGGATAACAGCTACATGCCGCCACTAACCTTCTCTCACTCCAAGTTTCTAAAGGCTTCTAATCTCTCCCATTTCATTTCTTCTAATTCCATTTCTTTATTCTTTGATCTACATATATATATATATATAGATATATTCAAGACAGTCGTACTTATATCTATATGTGTATACTTCTATACCATTTTAATATGTAATTGCACTATATGTATAATTGCATTAGCACACACACACACACACACACACACACACACATATATATATATATATACACATATACTTATATTTTATTTTATTTTATAATATTCATGTTTAAGTTTTATAATCGAAAACCGAAAGTTGACTGGTTTGAGTGAAAGTATACAGTCTCAATGAGATCAACAGAAACAGGTTAGTGATTACAATGAAAGTGAAATGCAGTCGTCCAGAGTTTCCGGGACTTTTACCGAAAGTTCACATGTTGGGGTTTGAAACCGACCTCGTTACTTAAGGTCTCGGTCACTAATTAATATTTAGTGATTTAATGAATCTTTGTCGGTTCGAGGTGTTACACTCTCTTGACCCTTGGTTTGCCCTCTTCTTGGCGAACTCCTCTCCGTCCTGCTCAATAATCCTTGATGTAGCCACTACTTCCTTGTAAGTGGTAAATTGAAGAGGTCTGATCCTAGTCTTAATGGACCATCTCAGTCCCACTTCAAACTTGCGAGCCTTCATATAGTCCGTATCTATGAAAGTTGGAGTGAACCTGGCCAATTTGGTGAATTTGGCCTCATAAGCCTCCACTGTCAAGCCCTTTTGCTATAGTCCTATGAACTCTACGATTCTTTAGTCCTTGACTTCCTATGGGAAGTACTTCTCATTAAAAATCTTTGAAAATCAGCTTCCAGTCCATATGGGGTTCTCTAATTGCTTCCAGAATCCACCAATTGTAAGCGAACCCTTGAACGTGAATGTGGCATATGCCACCTTTTGAACCTCGATGCATGTCAAGATGTTGAATATCTTGTTCATTTCGAGCAATCATTCTTTGACTGTTTTGGAGCCCTTTAGCGATTAAATACAGAGGGTCTCAGCTCTTGAAATCGTTTATAGGAATGTGACCTATCCCTATCATTCCCCTGTTGACCTCTCCTGGTTGGCAACAGGCTCTTGCCTCATAAGCACACTAATACGGGCCTGATTCCCTAGCAATGCCTCGATAACCCTCGTCACAAGGCATTCTAGCCTCTCTAATTGTTCCATAGCTTGCTCTATAATTTGCTCCATAGCCTGATCTTTAGCTATATAAAAGCTTCGGGTATTTACCATTCACTGAAAAAGAATATCAAAGATCAGAATACTAAAAATCATCATAAGAATGTAGTTAGCTTCTTATCTATAGAATGACTTTAGACTTAATAGTATAAGTACTCCTAGGCCTATCTCCCATGACTCCATGAAAACACTAAAGCTCTTTTACTTAGTGGTTTTCAAACCTAGAGCTCTGATACCAACCTGTCACGACTCGGAACCCACCATGCGCGAATCTGGCATCGCTACACCAATCCGACCCAATGGCCGAACCCGATGCATTCCTTTTTTGTCATGACCCAAAACCCACCCTATGTGGATCTCACATCGCGACCTGCCACCCTTCGACCCAGGGGCCTTAGGGCTAGGCTCACATAAGTAGCGGTTTCGGACAAGGGTGCGGCCTGTGTTTACAGAAGCGTGACAAACTTTTTTTCTTTTCTTTTCTTATTTTAAAATTTCGCACATCCGTCCAGTACCGCCTGCTCTTCGCATTGGTACACATAAATACATTTAGAGCATAATAAAGAATTACAGGCTTTATAATTACAATCATATTTAATTGCCCCGTGGGGCTTAATACATAACAGTGTACCATCTTCTAATATAAGTCACTAACTAGAATTTCATAGTGTTCTTCAAAAGACTGTTAATCCTGAAATAAGTTTCCTATGCCCTTCCTCAAAATGAGCATAGTTCAGCATATTCATCGTCAAAATTAGGACTTGCTTTTAATCACCTAAAAGGGGAGTCGGATAAAAATCCGGTAAGCTAATCTAAGCTTGTGAGTAATTCTAGCATTTGTCATGGGGTTTCAATTGGCAGTGGTTAGTATAAGAGATTTTATAAAACAGTCACTACCAATTGCTCGTATACTTTAAACACAGAATATATGCATCCTTTTAAAACATAAAGTTTTGAAACATTTAAAGTGTTCAAGCTAAACATGTATTTCTTCAAATAGAGTATAAAAACTCAAACATGTAGATATGTATAGTGAAAATGAGGGTAAAACCTGCATCGATTTTCAACAAAACATCTTATCACTTTTATTAATAAAATCTGTTTCAAATCAGACTCTCGTTTTTACTTTTCGTGGAGATATCTCATGCCTGGGGATTAGATCCTGCTACCTGGCATTTATTCGTATCGTGATTGAGTTCCGAAGAAACCCAACAAAATCCGTGGTGCTTATGCACAACTTATCTTGCATTTAAATACATTTATCACATGATTTTTTCACATAGATGCTTTTATGAGCATTTAAAACATGATGTTCATGATAGAATCTTCAAATACTTGGAATATGCAAATTCAGAATATTATAACAACAATTTTGTATTGAAAACTTTAGACATGTTGAAACTTTTTAGGGAGAAACCGTAATAGAAACCATTCACTGAGCATGTCACAATAAGGTTTATCATAATAGAAATGCTTAAAAAAAACAAGGATCATGAAAAAACTGAATTTGATGTTCAAATACTTCACATATTTTGAACTTAAAACTTCGTTTAAATTCATGAACTTAAATCTCCACTTCAAATACATGGTTACTCACCTTATACGTCTGGGCTGGCTCTATTATTGTGCCTCCCTTTTCCCATTTTTCAACCTAAAATAATTTATGAAAATTTCATAAATTTCACATAAATTTAAATCAACTTGTGATCCTACCTATTCTTAGACTGCGTATGCCTATTCTCTATAATAGGTTTTATCCTTAAGAATTGAACTAACTCAATTTGCTTTATAGTTATATTTCATGTCCATTTACTTTATACATATATCCTTATTGATAAATAGACATTACCTATGAAGCATGTCATTTAGCGTTTCGGTATTTTCTCGTTCTTCCTCTTCTTCCTTTAATTTGGCCTCAGCAAGTCTCCTTGCGGCTGCTTCTTTCATGAGTCGTCCTATTGGGACGATAGGGGTTTTGTATATGAATGGCGTAATAGAGATGATTTGACATGTCTTGGCTATTCTTCTCTTTCTGTTGATTACCCTATTTTGCCATAAGAGCTCATCCATGAAGTCTTGTTGCGTCTTATCCACGATAATTTACTTGAGCTTTAACCTAAAACACAATTTAACGTGTTAGGAATTAATTTCATTTTAAACTATACTCTTCTAGTAGCTCCATTAATTTTAAGTTTAATTTATTTACTTCACATGTTTACGTGTCATGTCTTTCCGTGCCTTATTAGAAATGCGAACCCTACTATTGAGCTCACAACGTCGAAAAGTGTTTCAATCTAAATTTTCATGAATTAATGCTATTCATCAAATTTTATATTTCTTTATTATAAGTATCTCTTTTGGTCAAACAGACTCTACCATTGAGTCTGGAACAGTCGAAGAAAGTCAATTTAGACCCTTTCGGACTCCCATTTGGCTTTAGAAGTACTAGGGGAAAACGGTAATTTTACATTTTTATGTGTCTTTATTTTTTGGGGTCCCGTCTCGTGACATGGATCTCACCATTGGTCTCTGAAGGTCCACGATAGTAAGAATACACAAATGACTTGTCCAATTTGGACATTGGACCATTTCATCATTATTCAATTTAATTATTTTATTTTATGTAATTTATATATATAATATATATATATATATATTCTTTTTTACGAGTTTTAAGGACACGGGATTGTCTTGTCCAAATGGTTTGTATGCCCTCCTCTTTACCCTTAGTTCCCTGTTCGAGTCCCATCATTTTTCTTTATTTTAATTTTATATGCTATATATATATATATATATATGTATATATATTCTTGCCCCATTACATAACAATAGGTGTGCGTGTCTACTTGGTAAGGGCCCTTGGTTCAAGCGAAAGGTTGGGCGTTCGAACCTCAAGGGCTACGGCCCCTTATTTTTTTCTTATTTTTCTTAACCCAAACGGCGTATAAGGGCCTTATCCGTGGATAGGCTATCCCCAATCGCGCGTAGGTTATTAAATTGGGCCCAAGACACGTAGCCAAACAGGTCGAATTAGGATTTTAAACCCTTAAGCCCATACGTTGTCGTTCCAATAATACGGTGGCTAAATCGTGAGCCACCATGTGTCTTGAGTCCACACCCGTTTTAAACGAGTGGCGAGTTGACTCGTCGTCTTCCCCATCATTCAAGTCACTATTGCCCTAATTCCATACTTCAATTTCTTTCAATTTCATGAATTTTGAAGTTGTTTTACTCCTTGCGTTCAATTCAAAATGGTTTCTGGATGTCCAAGGGTCATTTGGCATTCATATAAGAGCTCAAATTGAACTCCTGGGCTCGGTTAGGGGTTTGATAATCAAGCTTGCAACCCAGTCGTTCATGGTTGTTTTTGAGCAAAATCTCTTGGGATTTCTTCTGTTTTGGTCCTCTCATCTTGGGGTTTCATCTTTTATTCTCAAAGGTGTGTTTTAAAGCGAGTTCGTGAAGTTGGGTTTCAAACCCAAAACCTACAACACCAAATTTTAGGGCCTTTTCTTGGTTTTCTTGGTCGCGGTCCTAGTGTTTTTAAAACACTTAGAGGGTCTAGTCAAGGTCCCAATAGATTAGATGGGTTTTCGTTACCATCGATTTAGACTTGCTCTAAGCAAGGTCCATCAATGGTGGTTTGATGTACGGCTGGGTGTTCTTGATGGGTTTAGGTTCCATTTTTCATGCCTTGTTCAAGAATATACATCCTAAACATCATATATGCTTAAATATAACCTAAACAGTTTGTATACATGCATAAATTCCAGAGAGAGAAAGTATGGTTTTTGATATTTTCACGCCTTTTTCTCTTGATTCTCTTATCCTTTTTCCTTCTGAACCCTTTCTTATTCTTCCTTTCACTTCTTTTTTCCATTTTCTCTTGATTTCTTTCTTAAGAAATGAGCATGCTATGCATGCACTTGCTTTAAGCAAGCTTGCACCGCCTCTTCTCTCTCTTCCTATCTCTTTCTCTCTCTCTCTCTCTCTCTCTCTCTCTCTCTCTCTATCCCTTCATAGCCCTAATCTAGACTTCCAATCCATTTAATTCTAGTTTTTCCAATTCAGCTTTACATTTCATTTTGGTTTGATATTTCGTGTTATGTATATATACATATTATATTAAACACACTCTAACACAAACTCGCAATATACACACAGCCGACACTCACACACACCTTTTCACAGTTCTATACACACATACATACTTACATGCGTCTATATTTTCATATATATATATATATTTATGTGTATAGTTATATGTATGTATACTTATGTATATATACATTTGGCTATATACACACACAATACACACTCAATATATGTATTAGCATGTGTAAGTATACATATATTATTTTATGTATATAACATAACCATGCATTTGGAAATATACGTATTTGCATATTTCTTGATTCTCGGTCTTTTAATAGTTAATTTTTAACTATGGTTCATTACATCATAATGCGCGTCATATTACCTGATATTTTGATCAGGGTGTTACATTCTTCCCTCCTTATTAGAGTTTTGTCCATAAAACTTGAGTGTTATTTATTTTAAGAGTTCTAATCTCTTCCCTTCTACATTATCTCTATTTATCTTATTCATGTGTCTAGTAGTCGAATTTAAACGATAAGCATGTATAATAGACAGAAACTTAATATTAGATGGTGTACCTAGTTGACCCTTAGAGGTTTGTGCAGCTTCAGAAAATATATTGAAAACTCGTCCGTACCTCGTAGGCTTCTGACTTCCCCCTGGTTTCTCAGCAGTCCAAGCTTGTGGGCGTGGCGTAGCAAATGAAGCTACTGTAGTGGGCTCTCTGGCAACTGAACTCCCATTTGGGTAGTCCTTGATGAGAGCCCACGTAAGCCATATTTGTAGCAGATTCCCGAGAACTGTCAACAGGGTGAATAATGCCTCTTCTAACAAGTAGGGCACACTGGAATCTCTACTATCTTCTGACTAGTGTTACTCCCTTCATTGACAGAAGTTATACTCTTGACTCCTGTCCTAGTTTTTTTCATCTGCTGGGGAGTAGGGCTAATCTGTTTCTTGTCCTTCTTCTGAGATAGGGCAAGGGAAAACCCTAGCTCTCTCAAAAATCTTGGCGTGATTTACTACTGCATTATACATGGGAAGCTCAAAGGGTTCAAGTCTGTACCTGATACTATCTCGGAGACCACTTTCAAACTTCCTAGTCTTCAGATCCTCAGTCATGATAATGTGGGTTGAATAACAGGCTAGTTTCATGAACTTAGCCTCGTATTCTGCTACCGTCATAGTTCCCTAGGTCAGAGTCGCAAAATCTGCTATTTTTTTATTCTTTAGTGACCTTGGGAAATGTTTATCGTAAAATACTTCCCAAAATCTTTCCCAACTCATAGGCGGCTCTTTTTCCTTTTCCAGAAGCCACCACCGATATAATGCATCCTTAAAAGTGAAGGCAGCATAGGTGACTTTTTGTTCCTCGATGTAAGGAAAAACTTTGAATATGCATTCCATTTCTTGAACCCACACCTCAGGCGTCGATCGTAGTGTCTAATCCGTCAAGCCTAGGAGGCTTAAAACCCTAAAACACCTTATAACTTGAAGTGTTCATCGCCTCAGTAGGTTGTCCCTGATTTTGTGGTAGCCCGGGGTTTTGCACCTGTTGTCGTACTCTGCCCTGAGCTTAGACACCTATCATGTAATACCTTGACCTAGATTTTGACACGTAAATCAAGGTAGGACCGAGATATGGCACGTAGATCAAGGTAGACCCGATTGAGTGCACATAAACCGAGATAAGTCAAGCCAAGTAGCTTAATACCCGTTATAACCGAACGTAAGTTCTGAATAAATTTATATAATTTCATTTTATCCAAAAAGGTCAAATAATAATACCGAGCTTTAACCAAGCAATGAATATACTATCAGAGATAAACCGAGACCGGTTCAGACCGAGAATAGACAAACTACTTTAATAAGTAATATACAGTGACGGGTACGATTACCGAAGAAATTAGTAGATGTAACCTCAGGGAGTTTCGAGATTAAGAAAAGCCAATTACAACCAGATCGAGCTGATAAATATAATTCTGAAATAAACTCGAGTCATCACAGTAAGTTATGTATTGTGATGGGCACGTAGTTCGAAACAGATATTAAGAATCATAAATGAAGTAATTACAATATTTAAAAAATATGAGAATTTAATTTAAAGCAAACCCGAACACTCTGGAATATCGTACGATTAAACCTAAGCGGTACGGAGACTCGTGTACGTAGGCCAATATATGTCTCGTTATATGTGCACAGTGTATTTTAATAAATACAAGGATATATATATATATATATGAGATATATATATATATATGCATATATAAAAATAAATATAAAATATATATACAAGTATAAAATATACGGTTATGTATATATGTGTATTTTATAAAATATGTGTTAGTATAAATATATATATATAATGCAATTATTATATATATATATATATAAGCATACAGGTAAAACTTAGAAGTAAAGAAAAAGAATTGGAAAGTGTACCGCAAGTGCAACGCGTGTGTGTCTCATATATCATACATTATATAATTATATATAATGTGTGGTGTGTGTTTTAAGTGAACAAAGAAGAGAGAACTGAAATGAAAATTAAAAAAAAAAAAAAAAAAAGAAGCAAGCAAAAAGACTAGAAAAGAAAAGAAAGCAAAAAGAAAAAGTAAGTCAACAAAAGAGGCTACAGCCGTAGCTGTTGAAAAAAAAAGGGGGGGGGATGGGACGGTGCAGGTGTGTAGGGTGCAGGTCGGTGCATGAGAGATTGGTATGTGTGTGTGTATATATATATATATATATATATATGGGGTGGTCGAGTGAAGGGCGGTGCAAGAATAGATAAAAATATATATAGTTGTATGTGTGTGGCGTTAAAACAGGAGAGAAATAGAGGAGAGAGGGAGAAAAGAAGTGGAACGGCAGTAGCGTTGCAAAGAAGGTTTGTGGCAGTGGAGAGACGGGCAGCCGAGAGGGGGGGATGGCAGTAGCAACAGCGGTTGCTGCTATCCAGCAGCAGTAGCGTTGCGTGGTGGGTGTTCAGGTTCCATCCCAGTTTCTTTAAAGTTCAGAATGGATTTTTGAAGGCTTCGGGTTTGAATTATTGATTTCCCTAAGCAGCAGATTTAGTAAGGAGAAAGGAGAGAAAATTTAGAAAAGAAAATAGAAGCAGCAGGAGCTGCTGTTGGGTGCCGCAAGTGGAACAGCAGCAGCAGAGCTGCACAGGTGCAGCGTGTGCTGCGCTGTGCAGTGTGTGTTTGTGGTGGTGCTGTGTAGCCGTAGAGATGGCAGTAGCGGTTTAGGGGAGATATGTCGCGGCTGTTGGGAAATTCGTGTAGCAGCGGCTGCGATGGGGGTTCAGAATGGTGTTGTTGAGTTGCTGCGAGTGGAACAGCAGCTGCAGTAACATCAGGACGCTGCGGCAGGTGGAGATATGGGAGGAAAATTGGAGCAGACCTTGAAAAATTAGGGAGTGCAGTAACAGCAGGAACTGCTGTTGTTGCAAGATGAGTTGCGGCAGTAGCGCGGCAAACCGGATGAATTTGGATTGAAGGAACGCGAAGCAACAGGGTAAAATACTAAACTTTAGTCTTGAATTTTTAAAAGCATGAATAATTAAGTTGATTTTAGGATTTCATTAAATATAGAAACTGTTTTAGATCAAATGGGAATCCTAGAAAAATAATCCAAACACAATTTAACGTTTGAGTTTTGTATTTTTATTCGGGCCAAACAAGGTTGAGTCTGACCCAACTCATCCATTCAGATAGCTATCCGACACTATTACTGTATGGGTAAAATTTTAGATTTGAATTCGGGAAGTGTTTGGTTGAAAAGGAGAAGCTATCCAATGATTGGCTTATAATGAAAAAACAATAGAAACGTACACGTACCGGAATTAGAAAAATTATAGTAATGAATAGAACTTTGTGAAATTTGGATTATGCCCAGAAATTTTAGTTAGTTATGAATTAACTTGAAGAGTAAATTAATTAAATATTAATTTAATTAATTAGAAGAGGGAAAAAATTACTAAAACGTCCCTAAGTCGAAAAGTAGTCCAACGGACTCCGAATAAATTAATTAAATAGTGGATTTTTATTATTTAGAGCATTCTGGACTCAACCAGTGGAGTCCGATTTACGAAAACAAGTTCCGAGAAATAAAAACCCGTAAAAGTGTAAAATGACTGTTTTGCCCTTTTTAGTACAAAAGTCCAAATTGAATTCTGCGAAAGCCTAAACCGACTTTGTTCGAGATTTCGGATTCAATAGTAGAGTTTATCCAAGTAAAAGAAGTACCAATAGTAAAGAGGCATAAAATTTGATGAATAGCATAGTTTATATAACTATAGACTAAGATTGAGTTTCCTGAATCATAGGAATACCGAGAGACAAGAAGAAGGCGGTTTTGACCTTCTAGACAGATACAGAAAGAGGTAAGTAATCTCTGATCTCTGCTTATGTTACATTCCAAGCCATGTCAACAGTTTTTCATATATCACTTGTTGTATTCCATATATACCAGAGTTTATTGAGCCACATTGATATTGCCCTATCATGTGGGAACCAGTTATTGATTTCTATATATATCTCGATCATGATTGTACATTTGTGCATGGATTCCTTTTTGTACACTTGTACCTAGGGCCGTGAGGGCCAGACAGTTTTATTCGAAGCAGTCTAGTAACCGTAGTTTGGCTAACTATCGTTACGTCAGATTTGCTTAGAATCAGTTATGATTCCACTATACTCTTCAGTGGAAAATAGCGTGATCCTGATATATTATTAGTGCCGGATTTGTGCTCAGTCACATCTCTATCTGATGCTATTTATGACCTTCGGGTCTAGGTTCCGAGTGGAACATTTATTATACACAAGAGTAGTATTATTCGGCGAGGCCCAGAGCACCGAATACGAGCTCAGTAGCAATATCATTCAGTGAGGCCTAGAGCACTGAATGTGAGCCTAGGGGGTAGCCGGGCCTCACGAGAGCATCCCTAATATTGATATCACTATCCATTATTGTTGATATTCATATTTTGATCATGTTATATTGTTATTGAATGATCATGAGATTTCACAGCTTTCATTTGAGTGCATATGATTATACTTGAGACAGCTCATGACTGTAGCTTGTATGATTATATTATCAGACAGATTTCATTGCTTTATCATTTGAGTTTCTATCATTTGATATTGAGTTCTATATTCATTGACTGGCTAGCACATCTACATTTATCCTAGTTCTTTTATGGATAATGCTTTCTATATTCTTGTACACATGGCAGAGCAAAGGAGAATTACTTATTGAGCTCTAGTTAGCTCACCCCAAACTTACCACCCCTTTCAGGAAAGGAAGCTGTAGAAGAGCAGTAGCTGTAACAGTAGCAGTCAGCTAGATAGTAGTGGACATTTCTTTTGAAGTTGTAAGTGTAATATTTAGTACAGACAGTCTTGTAGCTCTCCCATGTTATCCACGTCTTGGGGATAAACAGTTGTATTAAGAAATTTTGTATTCCGCATTTTGTAAATATTGTATAAATTACATGCAACTTTTATTTATTTTATTTCGCATTTAGTCGTTGCATGTTAGTAGCACTGATTGTGTAGCAAGTTGAGACCCTTGGTTCGACAAGCAGCGTCAGACTGGGCGTCGCGACAAGAGATTCGCATAGGGTGGGGTCTCGGGTCGTGACGTATCATGTTTTGAGCCATTGTTTCTAGAATGTGCTCAACCCGATCTAGTCTGTCCTCTGGGTTCCTCGTATTTCTTCTCGTGTTTACCATTGTCATTGAAAAACATATATTCATTAGTTTTTCATCTTATATATTTATCGCATAAGGTTTATGTCTATTTCCCTCTCATATTCAAGATTTAATGTTTTATTATTCTTGACTTAGGTGGTGGTTTTTATAGTCCACATTACTTTTCGTCTTTGTTTTACTACTTCTATTTACTATGGGTCCCATACCCCGCCTTCCTATAAAACACGTACTTATAATCACTTACTTACTCTAATGCGGGTCCCATACCCCACATTCACATTAAGACATACACTTCACATAACTACTTCATGTAATGTGGGTCCTATACCCCGCCTTCACATTATATCACTGTACTTTACATATTCATTTCATGTAATATGGGTCCCGTACCCTGCCTTTACTTCCAGTCACATACTTCACATATTTTAGGTAGCTTAGAACCTACCTAACTCATAGTTCTGTTTCTATTTTTTCTAATCTCACTAAGTTGGTTTAAGTCAACCTAGAGCTTTGATACTATGTTGTCACGACCCGAAACCCACCCTGTGCAGATCTCGCATCGCTGACTGCCACCCTTCGACCTGGGGGCCTTAAGGCGAGGCTCAGTATCGGATAGGGGTGCGGCCTGTGTTTGTGGAAGCGTAAAAAACTTTTTTTCTTTTCTTTTCTTATTTTAAAATTTCGCACATCTGTTCCGGTACTGCTGCTCTTTGCATTGGTACACATGGTTATACATTCAGAGGATAATAAAGAATTAAAGACTTTATAAATACAATCATATTTAGTTGCCCCATGGGGCTTAATACATAACAATGTATTGTCTTCTAATACAAGTCACTAACTAGAATTTCATAGTGTTCTTCAAAAGATTGCTACTCTTGAAATAAGCTTCCTATGCCTTTCCTCAAAATGAGCATAGTTCAACATCTTCATCATCAAAATTAGGACTTGCTTTTAATCATCTGAAAAGAAGGTTAGATAAAAATCTAGTAAGCTAATCTAAGCTTGTGAGTAATTTCAGCATTTGTCATGGGGTTTCAATTGGCAATGGTTAGTATAAGAGATTTTATAAAACAATCACTACCAATTGCTCGTATACTTTGAATATAGAATATATGCATCCTTTTAAAACATAAAGCTTTGAAACATTGAAAGTGTTAAAGCTAAACATGTATTTCTTCAAATAGAGTATAAAAACTCAAATACTACATATGCATAGTGAAAATGAGGGTAAAACCTGCTTCCATTTTCAACATAACATCTTATCACTTCCATTAATAGAATCTGTTTCGAACCAGACTCTCGTTTTTACTTTTCGTGCAGATATCTCAAGCTTGGGGGATTAGATCCTACTACCTGGCATTTATTCTTATCGTGGTTGAGTTTCGAAAGAAACCCAACAAAATCCGTGGTGCTTATGCACAACTTATCTAGCATTTAAATACATTTATCAAATGACTTTTTCACATAGATGCTTTTATGAGTATTTAAAACATGATGTTCATGATTTCATGATAGAATCTTCAAATACTTGGAATATGCAAATTCAGAATATTATAACAACATTTTTGTATTTAAAACTTTAGACATGCTAAAACTTTTTAGGGAGAAATCGTAATAGAAACCATTCATTGAGAATGTGACACTAAGGTTTATTATAATAGAAATGCTTAAAAAAACAAGGATCATGAAAAAATTGAATTTGATGTTCAAATACTTCACATATTTTGAACTTAAAACTTCGTTTAAATTCATGGAGTTAAATCTCCAATTCAAATACAAGGTTACTCACCTTATACGTCTAGGCTGGCTCTATTTTTGTGCCTTCCCTTTCCCCTTTTTCAACCTAAAATAATTTATGAAAATCTTATAAATTTCACATACATTTAAATCAACTTGTTATCCTAGCTATTCATAGACTGCATAAGCCTATTATCTATAATAGGCTTTATCCTTAAGAATTGAACTAACTCAATTTGCTTTATAGTTGTATTTCATGTCCATTTACTTTATACATATATCCTTATTGATAAATAGACATTACCTGCGAAGCATGTCATTTAGCGTTTCAGTATTTTCTCGTTCTTCCTCTTCTTCCTTTAATTTGGCCTCAGTAAGTCTCGTTGCTGCTGCTTCTTTCATGAGTCGTCCCATTGGGACGATAGGGGTTTTGTATATGAATGGCATAATAGAGATGATTTGACATGTCTTGGCAATTCTTATCTTTCTGTTGATTACCCCACTTTGCCATATGAGCTCATCCATGAAGTCTTGTTGCGTCTTATCCATGATAATTTACTTGAGCTTTAACCTAAAACACAATTTAACGTGTTAGGAATTAATTTTATTTTAAACACTCTTCTGGTAGCTCCATTAATTTTAAGTTTGATTTATTTACTTCACATGTTTACATGTCGTGTCTTTCTATGCCTTATTCGAAATACGAACCCTACTATTGAGTTCACAACGTCGGAAAGTGTTTCAATCTAAAATTTTATGAATTAATACTATTCATCAAATTTTATATTTCTTTATTATAAGTATCGCTTTTGGTAAGCTAGACTCTACCATGGAGTCCGGAACGTTGAAGAAAGTCAATTTAGACCCTCTCGGACTTCCATTTGGCTTTAGGGGTACTAGGGGCAAATCGATAATTTTATATTTTTACGTGTCTTTATTTTTTAGGGTCCCGTCTTGTGACACAGACCTCACCATTGGTCTCAAAAGTCCAAGATAGTAAGAATACACTAATAACTTGTCCAATTTGGACATTGGGCCATTTCGTCATTTTTTAATTTAATTTATTTAATGTAATTTATATATAATTTTTTTTACGTGTTTTAAGGACACGGGATTGTCCTGTCCAAATGGTTTCTAGGCCCTCCTCTTTACCCTTGGTTCCCTGTTCGAGTCCTAGGGTGCGCAGCACCCTTTTTTTTATTTTTTTTATTTTATATTATAAATATATATATATATATTCTTGCCCCATTACATAACAATAGGTGTGCATGTCCACTCGGTAAGGGCCCTTCGGTTCATGCGAACGGTTGGGCGTTCGAACCTCAAGGGCTACAGCCCTTTATTTTTTTATGATTTTTCTTGACCCCAAACGGCGTATAAGGGCCTTATCTGTGGATAGGCTATCCCTAATCGCGCGCAGGTTATTAAATTGGGCCCAAGACACGTAGCCAAACAGGTCGAATTAGGATTTTAAACCCTTAAGCCCATACGGTGTCGTTCCAATAATGCGGTGGCTAAATCGTGAGCCATCACGTGTCCTGAGTCCACACACCCGTTTTAAACGAGTGGCGAGTTGACTCGTCGTCTTCCCTATCATTCAAGTCACTGTTGCCCTAATTCTAGACTTCCATTTCTTTCGATTTCGTGAATTTTGAAGTTGTTTTACTCCCTGCGTTCAATTTTAAATGGTTTCTGGATGTCCAAGGGTCATTTTGTCATTCATATAAAGCTAAAATTGAACTCCTGGGCTCGGTTAGGGGTTTTGATAATCAAGCTTGCAACCCAGTGGTTCATAGTTCTTTTTAAGCCAAATCTTTTGGGATTTCTTCTGTTTTGGTTCCTCTCGTCTTGGGGTTTCATCTTTTATTCTCAAAGGTGTGTTTTAAAGCGAGTTCGTGAAGTTGGGTTTCAAACCCGAAACCTACAACACCAAATTTTAGGCCCTTTCCTTGGTTTTCTTGGTCGCGGTCTAGTGTTTTTAAAACACGTAGAGGGTCTAGTCAAGGTCCTAATAGATTAGATGGGTTTTGGTTACCATCAATTCAGACCTACTCTAAGCAAGGTCCATCAATGGTAGTTTGATGTATGGCTGGGTGTTCTTAATGGGTTTAGGTTCCATTTTTCATGCCTTGTTCAAGAATATGCATCCTAAACATCATATATGCTTAAATATAACCTAAATAGTTTGTATACATGCATAAATTCTAGAGAGAGAAAATATGGTTTTTGATATTTTCACACCTTTTCTCTTGATTCTCTTCTCCTTTTTCCTTCTAAACCCTTTCTTCTTCTTCCTTTAACTTCCTTGTTCCCTTTTCTCTTGATTTCTTTCTTAAGAAATGAGCATGTTGTGCATGCACTTGCTTTAAGCAAGCTTCCACCGCCTCTTCTCTCTCTTCCTATCTTACTCTCTCTATCCCTTCATAGCCCTAATCTAGACTTCCAATCCATTTAATTCTAGTTTTTCCAATTCAGCTTTACATTTAATTTTGGCTTGATATTTTGTGTTATGTATATATATATATATATATATATATATATATTAAACACACACTAACACAAACTCACAACATACACACAACTGACACTCACACACACCTTTTCACAGTTCTGCACATACATACATACTTATATGCATCTATATTTTCATATATATATATATATTTATGTGTATAATTGTATGTATGTATACTTATGTATATACACATTTGGCTATATACACACACAATGTACACTCAGTGTGTGTATTAGCATATGTAAGTATACATATATTATTTTATGTATATAGCATAACCATGCATTTGGAAATATACGTATTTGCATATTTCTTGATTCTCGGTCTTTTAGTAAGTTAATTTTTAACTATGGTTCGTTACCTCGTAATGTGTGTCACATTACCCGATATTTCGATCAGGGTGTTATATTTTTCATTTTTACTTAACATTTATATGCGAATATTCTTAACATGCAAGCAACAATTTATTAAATAGCAAAAGACTTGATAAATTTTTCATTTTATAATACTAAATTTCATATAGTTATACAGACCCAAAAATTCCAAATACAACTACCCCCAAGACATGGGGTGATGGAGAACATAGGACAAATACTATACTTTACTACCAAAATAATTCCTGTAGTACATATATTTGCAGCAACCATACGACTGTTCGGGATTTTGATCCCTTCTTTCAAACTATGGCGTCCTACCTGAAATAGTCAAGGTAGTGTCTATATGAGCTATGAAAACTCAATAAGCAATTCCTTTGCCCTGTTAGGGGTAGGTCAACATAAAGAGGTTCACAAAGAGATACACAGTTATAGCAACATGATATCCAATCAAGAAGACATGATATCAACAATAGTAAATCATATTATATGATAATAGACAATAACAAACATCCAACGATATCATGCATATAAAATAATCAACAACAGGCATCTAGCCCAACCAATAAATGTAATGCCACAGTAGATAATTGTCCAACATTAGGGATACAATCGTATGTTCATTTATTAGAAACATAATATGCTTAACCAATAAATGCAACAATGTATAGAATGATTTCCATGGTCTGATATATATATATATATAGATATATTAGTAGAACCCAACATATCCCTTTTGCAAACAGATCTCACCACCTGACTTGCTCATGTATACTCAGTCTACAGTAGGACTCGGCATACCCTTTTGCAAACAGGTCTAACCACCTGACTTACTCATGTATACCCAACCTACAATAGGACTCAGCGTACCCTTTCGCAATCAGATCCCTCTATCTGCCTTGCTCATGCACACCCAGCCTACTCATAATAATAGTGGATTGTAGTATCGAATGGCATTGTGATTGTGCGCCACTCGTTTAATCAATGATGTATGCAATGATCATGACTCTCATCAGAGTGCAATATATGGCTGTACATCATTCAGGCATCATATATCAAACCTTAAAATGATTACATGCTTAAAATATAGCATTTAATTCAACAATATTCACGAAATTAGAACAAACATCAATGTATTTCAGTAATATATAAAGGCATAAACATAATAAGACAATAACAAGAAACACATGCATAATACAAATAGGTCTTTGTCATGTACAGAGATCAAATTTTAATTACCTTTACAATATAATCGAGAAAGTCAGATGTCCTTCTCTTTCCCTTTTGGCGTTCCTAGTATTCAGGAAATACATCTCAGTTTACTATATACATAGTTTATGCTATTCATCAAATTTTATGCATCATTGCTATAAGTTCCTCGTTTTCTAATTTAGTCTCTACTTTTGAGTTTGGAATATCGAAGAAAGTTGGTTTAGGCTTCCGCGGAATTTAATTCGAACATCTATATTAAAAAGGGCAAAACGGTCATTTTACATTTTTACGTGTCTTTATTTTTTGGGACCCCATCTCGTGAAATGGACCCCTGAATTGGATCTAGAATGCTTGATACATAAAGAAAACACTATTTTTTTACTTCATTTGGACATCAGGATTATTTCCTTTAATTAAATTAATTTAATTATTTAAAATAGTATTATATATTATTTATGGAAAATCTAAGCACATGTGCCATGACGGCACTGTAGTTGCCACGTGGGGCTCAAGTCCCTCACCCTTTGTGCTCCTCAAGTTCAATTCTTGGGGGCAGCAGCCCCCTCATTTTTTTTTTCCATATACTACTAAAACAAATAGTGGATAAAGCTTAAAACAGGGATAGGTTATCCCATCTTTCCTCAGTTTATCAATTAAATCCCATAACTCTAAAGCCAAACAGTCCCTATTCAGCTTTTAAATTTAAAATAAGCCTAGTCCTAAAAGATGCAGTATCATGATAAGTGGTCACAACACAGCGCCGTTTTAGGGTACTGTTCACCTTCTTCCTCGACGAGCCTTTGTTGCCTTCTTTGGCAACGGTCGATTTTTCTGACCTATTTTCTCCCCCAAACCCAAAGTGATCCTTCTCTAAATCTCATTGGGATTTCATTTCTAGGCCTCGGTTTTCTATTTTGGTTGATTGAACATCACGAATGTATCAAAAACAACAGCTCTAGGTGGAAATCGCGATTTTCCGGTGAGCTCTAATTCTCAATGATTTCATCACTGTTCTTCTCATTTTTTCTTGCCAATCTCTTTCTACACTACAAGGGAATAACTTCCCATTGTTTGTCTCATGTTTAGTACATAAAATCACATGTGACCGTTTATCCATCATAACTTGTAACTGAGGTTTTCCACCTCGATTTTAAACCATTTTCAGCCATTCGTTTTGGAAAAGAATTCTTATTTCATGCTAGGTTAAGATATTACAACTAAAACTAAGATTCATGCTCTTTAAAACTAAAACACATAAGGGTTTGCACTCACCTTTTTGGCTTGCAGAACCTCTATTTCTCTTCTGAATCCTTCAGCCTCTCCTATTGAGTTCAAAACAACTCTCAGTTTCTCCACCTCTTTATTGCTTTTCTAATTTTCCTCAAACTCCCACACGTATATATAGACTATATGCAGCCGACTTCTCTCTTTCTCTCTTCCTCTCTTCTCAGCTTTTCCTTTCTACTTTCTTCTTTTTCTTTGTGTTGATTTTCTTGACTTTCTACTTTCCATTTAATCTAAGAGGATATTATATATATATATATATAAGACACAAAACACACACCAACACACATCTTCTCACATACACTGTCGATAGTTCTTCTCTTTTCCCCAACACCACTAACACACACTGAATTCACACACTGCACATGCATAGTGCATGGTAGTTGCACTTATATATATACATATACTAATACTCACACTTACTATATATATTTTTATACCTTTATATATATATGCCTATATATATACACACATCTATTATACATACACACACACATATATATATATATACGTATACCCATATATATATATACACATGCATATATATATATATATATGTGTGTGTATGTATTAGGCGTACACATTTTTCCATGTATTCTGTTTCCTCGTACGAGTAGTCCTTCGGGTATTCGAGATTACTTAAAAATGATTAATTTGTTATACTTCATTTTCGGTTTATAAATCTGTTCACACATTGGTTGACTTGGCCTATCTCAGTTTCAGTGTTATGTTTCGAGTCAGGGTATTACAATAGTTGTTGCATGTTAGTAGCACTGATTGTGTAGCAAGTTGAGACACCCGGTTCAACAACTGTGTCGGATTAGGGTTCGCGATTCGAGATCCATAGAGAGTGGGTTTCAGGTTGTGACATAGTCAATCTATGCCACAATCACCCAAATAGAATCACTCCCCTGCGGTGTCTTGGGTAACCTTAACACGAAATCCATGATAATGTGCTCTCATTTCCACTCGGGTATTGGAAGCGATTGTAGAAGTCCACTTAGCTTTTGATGCTCAACTTTGACTTGCTGGCATTTAATACATCGTGCTATAAACTCAGCTATGTTCCTCTTTATTCTTGACCACCAGTAGGTATTTCAGACATCATGGTACATTTTCGTGTTTCCGGGGTGTATAGCGAACTTTGAGTTATGAGCCTCATCAAGGATCTCCTTTCTAATATCAGGTACATCTGGCACACAAATTCTATCTTGAAAGTACAACACCCCATCCCGGATATTAAATTATGGATTCTTGCCTGTCTCAGCATCTACTTGAAATTTGGCCAGCTTCTCATCCCTGGTCTTCAGATCCTTAATCTTATCAATAATCGTCAGTCCGACTGTCACGTTGGCTAGCACTGCTCTAGAGCCTGGAAGAACCACCTCTATCTCCATCATTTCTATCTCATTCAACAACTTTGGCTGTGTAGTCAACAGGCAAGCAAGGCTCCCTAATGACTTTCGGCTGAGAGCATCTGCTACAACATTGGCCTTCCTTGGGTGATACTGGATGCTGAGCTCATAATCTTTAATTAGTTCTAACCATCGGCGTTGCCGCATATTGAGCTCTTTCTGTGTAAAAAGATACTTGAGGCTTTTGTGATCTGTGAAGATCTCATATGTTGTCCCATAAAGATAGTGTCTTCAGATTTTCAATGCAAACACTACTACCGCTAGCTCAAGATCTTGAGTCGAGTAGTTCTTTTCATGAGGTCTCAACTGCCTCAAAGCATAGGCTACTACCCGACCTTTCTGCATCAGTACACATCCTAAGCCCTTGTGTGATGCGTTACTATAGATTACGAAGCCCTCAGTCCCATCCGACACTGTCAAAATCAGGGCTGATACCAGATGGCTCTTTAATTCTTGGAAGCTCCTCTCTCTTTCCTCAGTCCATACAAATATGGTATTCTTGTGAGTCAATTGTGTAATATCCTGACTCGGGATGTAGCACATAAACCTGAGATAGACCAGGTCGAGTAGTGTAATACCCAGTTGTAAACCTGAGCTGTTACGGCTCTATATCATGATATCATATGGACTGAACAATTTTGGAATGTGAATGGTTTATTTAATATAGTTAGTGTCGGGCAACGCCCGAGCAACCAAGGACCGAGCATCGTAATGTGTGTACACACGCAAACCCATGCATGTGTACGTATACATATATGTACAGGCCATTGAATATAAGTGTATGTATAAGTACTTAGAATCTAGTATATATGTGTATATATGAATATATATATATATATATATGTATAGGTGAGGTATAAATATATGTGTGTGTATATATATATACAGTATTGTATAATACATATATATGTATGTATCTAAAATCAAATACAAGGAAGGGAAGGGGTTGCATGTGTGTAGCATGCCCTGTATGTGATTAGTGTGCTGTGTGTATGTCAAGTGTGTGTTGGGAAGGGTAGTAGGCTGCCGACACTCTAGGGGCAAGTGGGTGAGTGAAATATATGTATATACATAACATATAATGCATAAATTAGACATGGAGGATGAGGAACAAAAGGGCGGTGGAAAAGCAGTCCATTATGGTTGCAAGAAAGGGAGGAAGAAAGAGAAATAGTAGGCGCAACAAGTGGGAGAATTTTGCCTATAAATACAGAAGAGGGTTTTGAGAGAAATCAAAAAAAGAAGGAAGAAAAGTGAGAAACTGAGAGCTGAATTAAGTTCAGAGCATTCAGAAGTGAAGAAGAAGAAGGAAAAACCAAAAGAAAAGGAGTAGGAAACTGCGAGCAAAAGCTCACACGAGTAAGTGAAATTCATTTCTATTTTTCATGATTCAAGCATATTCATTCAGTTTTAAGTGTAGGGTTCAAACAAGCATGAAAAATGAGAAAATTAGGAAGAAACCGAGGGTCATTTGGTGTAGAAACAGAGGAGAAAATTGGAGTTGGAGGTTAGGGGAGTAATTCGAGTTTGTGTGATTTCATGTATTAAACCTTGGTTTAACCATGAGGAACTGATCCTCAATGGTGCAGAAGATGATTGGGAAAAGAAATGAATAAAAATAGTAAAGGAAACAGTTGGCCAAAAAATTGACTAGAGACAATGTTCCCACTATTCGTGGGAATTGAGTGATCCAAATAGAAAAAACAATGTTAGGTATGTGATACCCATAGAATGGTGAAGAAAATTGCATTCAATTTAGGTAAAAAAATGATCGAAAAAAGGTTGTTGTCACCGGAGAAGGCGACTGAACCCTACCGAAGTGTCACCGGATTATCGAGGAAGAAGGTGTACAGTGCCTTCCAAAACGACACCGTGTGGTGTTGTCATTTGGCTAAACTGTGTCATTTTGAGTGAGGTTGTTTTTAATTTAAAATCTAATTAGGCCTGTTTGGCTATGGGGTTGTGAAATTCGAATTGGGCTATTAGTCAAGATAGGGTTATCTTATTCCTAATTCTACCTTGTATGTTGTTTGGCTTAGGAACATTTAGAAAAAAAATACACGCAAGGGCTGTTGCCCCCGCGGTTTGAACCCCAAACTTAGGGCAAGGGAGGGGCACACGGACCACTGAGCCACGGCCTCACATGTGAACTTATGTTAACAATATATATATATATATATATTGTATAATTAATGAAATAAATAAATAAATAATTAAATAATTAAATTAAAATAATGATAATTAATATGTAGTCCAAATTGAATGAATAAATAGTGTTTCTTATTATCTCGAGCATTCTAAGGCCAATGGAAGGGTCCATTATACGAGATGGAGCCCCGAAAAATAAAGACCCGTAGAAATGCTAAATGATTATAATACCCCTAATGGAACCCGAACCCAAATAGGAATTCCGCGAAAGTCTAAATTGACTTTCTTGGGCATTCCAAACTCAATAGTAGAGTCTAAATTAGGAAAAGAGATACTTATAGTAACAAGGAATAAAATTTGGTACTGATATATAGGAAACTCGAAAAAAAAAAAGGGCAAAATCACTGGATACTGATCTAGGAACGCATTTTTAAAGTAAGTAAAACCTAATCTCTTCCATGTGGTATTTCCAAGCCATGTTTATTCCATTAATGCCGAACTTGTGCTCTTGAACGTACCAGATATTATTGTTTTTCACAATGTGATATGTTCTATCTTGTGGACATTGATTGACTGCTATATCATTGTTATCATGTTATAGCATGCCTTTACTACTGAATATATGATATTCCATTTTTATACTCTTATGGAATCACGAATGATCATGATATGTTTATGAATACCGGATTTGTGCTCAGTCACAATATCCATCTGATGCTTTCTGATTACTGGAGACCTACAGGTCAAGTCCGTGAACGGACATATGGAAATTCATTGGAGTTTTCATTGGGGGGTATGCCGGGCCCCAAAAGACCGAGGTGTACCAAACTCTGAAACTAGTGTAAATGCATCTCTTATAGTGATTGATATGACTGCGATTGTTGAATGATACTATTCCCTATGATTTAGCTTATACTGAGAGAACATTCTTTATTGAATTGATTGTGATCGATTTATTGTGGCAAGTACATTCATGTTGATACAATGTTATTGAGAGTTTCGTGTTGCTGTTATATTCACTACTCCTTATTGAACATTTGTGACCCCCACTATTGATTGGCCATTATGGCAATTGTTCTCATTGGCTATTACAACATCTCATTTCTTCTGATTAGCTATCATATTCATATTCATGAATTCATATTCTTTTATGATTACCAATACCAGTGTCGGAGAGGGGAATTTACTTGATGAGCTTTCTTAGCTCATTCCATATTACTTACCATTTTTTAAGTAGTGATGCTGCAAGACCCCAGTAGGAGTCTGAGAGCATAAGAGGACATTTTGAGAAAATGTACTAGTCTATGATGCAGTTCTCCCATGTACTCACCACCCACGGGTGTTGTTATATTTTACATTAACACTTGTAGAACCATATGATATATTACAGACTTTCACTAATTTTTGTATTAAAAAGACTTCCACTTGATTATTGTTTTAAATTTTTGGTACATTTCACATTATTACTATGATACAAGTATGGAAAAAGTAGGGACGGCCTTAGGGTCAGCCCCACGACATTAGATCCGCATAGGGTGGGTTTCTAGTCGTGACAAACTAAGTGATCGGCGCTACTATCTTGGAAAAGTCTTTGACAAACTGTCTATAATACCCAGCCAACCCCATAATGCTACGGACCTCAGTGACGCTAGTTGGCCGAGGCCAACTCACAATGGCTTCTATCTTTTGTGAATCTACTGAAATCCCCTCATTTGTAACCATATATATGCCCTAAGAACGATATGCTAGAAAGCCAGAACTCACACTTCTTCAATTTTGCATACAATTCCTGCTCCCTCAGCTTCTGCAGAACTTTCCTTAGATGTACCTCATGTTCTTCTAAGCTTTTAGAATAAACTAAGATGTCATCAATAAATACGATGTCTGGCTTGAAGACCGTATTCATCAAGTCCATGAATGCAACTGGGGAATTTGTCACCCAAAATGGCATCATAAGGAACTCATAGTGCTTGTATCGGGTCCTGAATGCCAATTTCTGCACATTGTCTGGCTTAACCTTAAACTAGTGATATCTTGATCTCAGGTATATCTTGGAAAAGATCTATGCCCCTCTCAACTAGTCGAACAAGTTGTCTACTCTTGGCAGTAGGTATTTGTTCTTGATGGTGACCTTATTTAGCTCATGATAATCAATACACAATCACATGGTCCTATCTTTCTTTTTGAAAAACAGTACTGGGGCACCCCATGGCGACGAGTTGGGCTGTATGAATCCTTTGTGAAGCAATTCTTACAGTTACAGCTTTAATTCTTTTAAGCTCAGTCGGCGCCATCTCATACGGGGTTTTGGACGCTAGTGTTGTACTAGGAATCACATCAATACATAACTCAATCTCTTGGTCAATGAGCATGCCAAGCAGGTCATCAAGAAATACATCAAGGGACTCTCGGGCAATTGGGATCTGATCAAGAATGGGCTCCTGTGAGTAAGTGTCAATAACACTACATAAAAATCCATGACATCTCTTTAGGAGCAGACGTCTGGCTTGGATGCATGAAACAAAATAGGGTGGGGTTGTCACGACCCGAAACCCACCCTGTGCAGGATCTCGAGTCGCGATCACCGCCCCTAAGACCCGGAGGCCTCGGGGCAAGGCTCGTACATAAGTGACGGTATCGAATAGATGTGCTTCATGTGGTTGCGGAAGCGTGAAAAACTTTTTCTTTTCTTTTCTCATTTTAAAATTTGCACATCTGTCCGATACTGCCGCTATTCATAATGGTACACATGATCATACATTCAGAGTATAACTAAAAACTTAAAGGCTTTTATAATAGATACATGTTCAGCTGCCCCTTGGGGCTTAATATATAACAATTTACTACCTTACTAAAACAAGGGTTATATCTTAAGTTCATGATACTAAACAAAGAACTACTTAGATGTCCCTTCCAAAAACAGCTAGCTCATCCTCACCGTCTTCAAATCAGCCCTATTGTCAATCACCTGAAAGGGGGATCCGAACAAAGTCCGGGTAAGCTAATCTAAGCTTGTGAGTAATTCCAGTATTCGTCATGGGGTTTTCAATCAACAGTGGTTTTAGCTCATAAAGGTTTATAAATCAATCACTGTCAATTGTTCGTATCTTTTGAACACAGAATATATGCATTCATAAAACTCATAGCTTTGAAACATTTAAAATATTCAAGCTAACATATGTTTTTTTCATATAAAACTTGTAACTCTGAATACAAAATATATGCATTCCATAAAACTCATAGCTTTGAAGCATTTAAAGTGTTCAAGCTAACATATGCTTTTTCATATAGAACTTGTAACTCTGAATGCAAAATATATGCATTCCATAAAACTCATAGCTCTGAAACATGTAAAGTGCTCAAGCTAAAAATATGTTTTTCTTTAAATAGAGTATATATAACTCAAACATGTAAATATAAAAATGAAGATTTAAAATCTGCGTTCATTTTCAAATATCTATTCTTCTCACTTTAACTCTTGGAATCTGTTTCGAACCAGACTCCTATTTTACTCCTGTCGAGAAATCTTTTTGCCTGTGGGATTAGATCCTGCTACCAGGCGTTTGACAATCCATTGAATTCTGTCGAACTCAAAAGCTTGTCGGCTCCACAAGATAATGGAGTCCCTTGCGAACCCCAATACCCTGTCTCGTGCTTATGCACAGTTATCTTGTATTTCAAGAAACTACTTTTATCTCATGACTTCTTCTCATAAATACTTATTTAAGAGTATTCAAACACAAGGCATATAACTTTATAATAGAACTTTCAATTCTCAGAATATACGAATTCAAAATATATCTTAGAGATTTTGCAATATAAAAACTCAAACATGCTAAGGCATATTTAAAGGAAACTGTAAGTAAATCCGTTATCTGAACAGAGTAATTTAAAATAGAAGGCGTATGAAAACTGAATTCGATATTCAAATACTTTTCATGACTTGAACTCAAAACTTCTTTGAAATCCATGGAGTTAAATCTCCACTTCGAATGCAGGGTTACTCACCTTGGTCCTTTAGGGTTAGTGCTAAAAATGCGCTTTCCCACTTTCCTTGTAGTTCCTAAGAACAATTCATAAACATTTCATCAACTTCACATTCATTGTAATATCATCTCGATATTCCTTAACTTATGCTTAAATCGTATTAGATCCTAAAACGATTTCATAAATTCATATGTACTTACCTTAACTCGTACTCTTATCCTATGACACGATTTAATGTGTTAGGAATTTAATTCATTTCAATTTATACTCTTCTGGAAGCTCCATTAACTTTAAATTAAAGTTATTTACTTGATATGTTAACGCGTCACGTCTTCTTGTACTTTACTTCACATGTTTACGTGTCGTGTCTTTCGTATTTCATTTCCTCGTATATGCCTTAGATTAGCACTTTGGCATTACTCTAATTTATAGTCATCTAACAGATGTTATTCAACAAATTTTATGTCTTTTTATTTTAGACATTTCTTTTGGTCGAATAGACTCTACCATTGAGTCCAGAGCGTCGAAGAAAGTCAGTTTAAGCTTTCCTAAAAGTTAATTTGGACTTTTGTATGTAAAAGGGCAAAATGGTCATTTTACCTATTTACGTGTCATATTTTTTTGTACTTCATTTCGTAATTTGGACTCCATTATTGAGTCCGAAAGGTCGAAGAAAGTCAATTTAGACCTTCTCTGGTTTCATTTTGGCTTTAGGGGTACCAGGGGTATTTTGGTAATTTTACCCTTTTACGTGTCTTTATTTTTTGGGATCCCATCTTGTGTCGTGAACCTCACCATTGGACTCAGAAGGTCTGAGATAGTAAGAATACATTAATAACTTATTAATTTTGGACAAGGGGTATTTTGGTCATTTACCTATTTACGTGTCATATTTTTTCGTACTTCATTTCGTAATTTGGACCTCACCATTAGACTCAAAAGGTCCGAGATAGTAAGAATACACTAACAACTTGTTAATTTTGGACAAGGGGTATTTTGGTCATTTACCCCTTTACGTGTCTTTATTTTGCGGGCCTCGTCTTGTAAAACGGATCCTACCATTAGTCTCAAAATATCCAAAATAGTAAGGATACATTATTCATATGTTTAATTTGGACTTCATTTGCTTCATATATGACTCAGAGGCAAAATAGTCCTCTTACTTTATTTATTAAATAATTAAATTAATTATTTAATTATTTTCCAGGGGTCAAATTGAATAAATTTTCCCCCAGTTGGGCCACAGTAGGATTCTCCTGAAGTTCAGGGGTCAATTTGTAAATAAGGGAAGTTTGGGTTTATTTAGTTTTAAATAAATCGGAAACCAGTGGGTTCAATTAAATCATAAGTGAATCGATCCGGTCCACTGCGTAAGCCAAACCGGTTATCCGGTTTTTGTGGCGTGTTTTTTCCTGACGTCACGAATGACGTAGCCCTATCATATTAGAATTTTAAAAAAAATAGGGATGGAACCGTCGTTTCAATTAATATTCGGTGGCAAGCCCATAGGCGGCCACATTCCGAGATTTAAACCTCCCGACTTTTGCGTAATTAAATATTATTGTTAATTATTAATTATAACCGGCTTATAGATGAAGTTATGAATTAATCAATAATCCCGACGGTCATGATAGGCCGATAAATAATTAAATATGTCTGGAGAAAAGGGTATAATACCCGAACCTAAATTACTGATTTATTGGGTGAAGTAATGCCGTTTTAACACTAACGGAACTCGAATTAGCTAACCCGGGAAATCCCGGATGATTAATAAATGACACGAAAACTCTGACACTGAAGAATACTGAAATACGGAACTCTCGGAACAAACCGCGTCGAAAAATGAGTTACGGAATGAAAGTTACGAAGGAAACACTGAAACTAAATTACTGCGCAACCAAACGTGGCCTTAACCGAAAATATGGAAAAAATGGCCAAATGGGAGGCCAAGGGAATTGAACCCTTGACCTTTGAGTGAAAAGAAACCTCATCCAAAAATTACCAACTGGGCTACTATTATCTTTGTGTCCATATATACAACAGAAATGTATATAACACTGAATTATCCTAATCTGCCACCAAAACTGGCCAATGGCCATCCATGCAACACCACACCCTTGCATCACCCCTATGCTCCCTAGCTCATCATCACCCTACTTCAGCCATGATGACCTCTCCTCCAACCAAAATACATGCAGATTTATCATGAGGTTGGGAGATGTATTGAAGAAGAAAAATTTGCATTACAAGTCTCCATATGTGTATTGGAGGGGGGGAGAAATCAGAAATGGGTGCATGAGATCTGCTAAAAAGAGAGATTGGGTTAGAGAGAGAGACTGCCAAACCAAGTGTATGTGTGTATGTGTATGTGCATGTCCATGTGTGACTTCATGGGAGATGCACCAAGGAGGAAGGAAGGCTGAGGAACTGAGAGGCACGACTGAAACTGTGAAGCACACCTGAAGTGCCAAAGACCAAGACTGAACCATGGAGGAGAGCAGCCATTGTCTAAAGGTAAACACCAAAGTTTGCCAAATTTCTGTTTTGATTTGTTGGTGTTGTTCCTTTAATTTTTAGACCATACCAACTGTATATATATACTCCTGTGAGACCTTAGGGCTATTCTGAATTAATTGGGAGGGTCGAATAGGGCTGAAACCCCAAAACCGTGTATCAACCTCCATTAATGGATCATGGAAACTGGGTCTGATTCGCCTTCTCTAAAACTGAGTTTTGATGGTCAAGAACTGATCTAGACCTTTCTAGGATCCCAAATATTACCATCCACGACCCAAAATCACATTGGAAGGCCCTCAAAACCGAACCTATGAGTCTCGGCCATGAGACCCAAACTCGAAAATAGGCCTCTAAACCGAAATTTCTAAATGGGATGTTGATTCCCATGTACATACGGTCACAACAAGCCAAACCTCGTGCGATTTGGTTGAGAAACGGGGCCGTATGACCGAACTGAAATTCCCCACGATAATCGGCTAAACAGAACTCCATGCATGGATTCGAAGCCCCAAACCGTTTCCAATATGTTGGTTTCACTTCCAGAAAGCTTTTGGAACCAAAATCAGTTGAAATCCGTGCTTGAAATGGCACGAAATAGAGAAAAATCGGGACTGGTATTAGGGCAACAGCGCCCTGCGCATTGGGGAAGATGGAGTCGACTCGGCCGAGTTGGCCGAGTCATACTGAGTTGGCCCAGACACGTGTCGACCAACGACCGTGCCACCGTTTTGATGGAACGGCACCGTTCTGGGGCAAACTGTTTTATTTTAAAATTGAATTCCGCCTGTTCGGACGTAGTGATAAGAAATTAAAATCAGGTTATAAGGATAACCTGAACACGGATAAGGGCAATTTAGGGTTAACTGGAATATGCTATTCCGGTTTTCTGAAAGTAACTGAACCGGTTGGTTTTCTGAGTTTTGGACCGGTTCAATTTCTGAACCCCTGAACCCTAAGGTTTGAACCCCTAAATTATGAAATTATGTTTTGACCCCCAAATACTTTCTGAAATTACGAATTTGTCCCCAACTGTTTTAAAGAATTATACAGTGGCCCAAATTTCTGAGAAACTGTTCAATTAAGCCCCTGAAAATTTAATTAAATAATAAATTTATTATTTTATTATTTTATTAAATAGGTAAAATTACGATTTTACCCCTGGACATTAAATATGTCAAACGGAGTCCAAATAAATTAAATAAATAGTGTATTTTCACTATTTCAAATATTCTGGACTCAATGGTACAATCCAAATTAGGAAATTATGTACCGAAAAATACAGACCTGTAAGTGACAAATGACTGTACTACCCCTGAGGGTACCCAGGCCCAAATAAAAATAAAAGACAGCCTATTCTGATTATGTCGAGCATTCTGGACTCAACGGTGAAGTCCGTTTAATGAACAGAAGTCCCGAAAAATACAGACACATAAACTGTAAAATGACTAAACTGCCCCTAGTGATACCCAGGGCCAATTAAACATAAAAGATAGTCCAAGTTAACTATGTCGGACGCTCTGGACCTAATGGTGAGGTCCATTTTATGAACTGAGGTGCCGAAAAATATGACGCATGAAATTACCAAAATACCCCTGATACTGTATGAAGCCCAAATGAAGTCCGATTGGGACGAAATTGATACCGATAGAAGCCCAGATACTGGTGAAACTGTAAACATGATTAAATGATGATTCGGAGTCAGAATCTTACAAAACGTAAAATGACCAAAATACCCCTGAGCACAGTAAGTGCAAAGTAGAGGTCAAATAAAGGTCAAACTAATCTGATAAATTATCATAGGGATAATTATGAACACTGAAGGGCTAAATAAGACTCCGAGACAGTCAATGCATAAAACGAGAAATGATCGATGTGTCCCGATGATCAAAAGCAGATACCGATTGGAGTCCAAAGGACCTAGAACTTTATAGTTAAGATATTAAGACTGTTCTGAGGATCGCGACAGGGTCCGGGATAAGAATGAAAAAATTACCATTTTGCCCCTAAGGTTGGATAAGTAACTGACTGATAACGATTGAAGTCCAAATGACTTGGGTTATAATCCTGATGATTGCTAAGCCTAATTTAAGAATAAAATAGCCCCGGATGAAACCCGATGAGAGGGCGATAGGCTACTAGGTTATCTTAGGTAATCCGATAGACACCTAAGATGACGAATAAGACCTGAATGGATAAATTCTGATCTGTCTGTAATTGATGATGATTGTTCAGGACATACATGGAGATGCCTGACGTACTTGGAGGTTATCGGATTGTTTGTGCAAGGAGATAACCGTAACAGTTGGTGAGTAACCTGGAACTTCTGACTTGGTGTATAAGTACACCGTCTAGTTACTGTATTTTGATTCACTGTACTGTTTTATCTGCCATACTGTTTAAATGCATGTTTTTAAATGCATACTCTTTTATAATGTATTACACGTGACATGATTTTGTACTGTCCTGCTCTCCTGTTCAGTTCAAGTCTGTCCTGTTCCGTTGTATGGTCTGTCCTGGTTTTGTTCTGTACTGTTGCGTCTTGTGAGTAACCTTGACTCCTAACTTGGTGTATAAGTACACTGTCTAGTTACTGTATTTTAAAATACTGTACCGAACTGTTTTATCTGGTACACTGATTTCATGCTCTTACTCAAATGCATGATTTTTACTCTGTCTGGCTTCTCTGTTCTGTACTGAAATAAACCTATCGCTGTTTTTAACTGGTTCTAAAAAGAACAACTGATTCTTAGTACCACCTCAGTCTTGAGCATTATATGAGCATACTGCACTGTTTAATCTGTGCATACTGTACTGTTTATTCTGTTATACTGTTCTGCTCTGCTCATAACTGATCTGTTCTGTTACTCTGATGTTTTAACTGATCTGTTATGTTACTCTGATGTTTTAACTGATCTGTTCTGTTATTCTGATGTTTTAACTGACCTGTTCTGTTACTCTGATGTTTTAACTGACCTGTTCTGTTTGATCTGTCTGACCTGTTCTGTTTGATCTGTTTGACCTGTTCTGTTTGATCTGTCCTGACCTGTTTTGTTTGATCTGTCCTGATCTGTTCTGTTTGATCTGTCTGACCTGTTCTGTTTGATCTGTCCTGACCTGTTCTGTTTGATCTGTCTGATCTGTTCAGTCCTGTTCCGCCCTGACCTGTTCTGTTTGATCAGTCTGATCTGTTCAGTCCTGTTCCGCCCTGACCTGTTCTGTTTGATCTGTCTGATCTGTTCAGTCCTGCTCCGCCCTGACCTGTTCTGTTTGATCTGTCTGATCTGTTTAGTCCTGACCCGTCCTGATTTGTTATGTTTGATCTGTTCCATTCTGACCTGTTTGCTCTGTCTCGATCTGTTCCGTTCTGTTCTGTCCTGTCCTGTTCTGCCCAATACTGATCTATCATGTTCTTGATGATGTACCTGTATCTCTGATTAACTTACTGTTTCCGCTCAGTTCTGTCTTGTTCCGTTCTGTTGATGATATACCTGTATCTCTGGTTGACATATTGTTTCCGCTCCGTTCTGTTATGTTCTGTTCTGTTTTATTCTGATTTGTTATGTTTTATTCCGTTCTGTTCGGTTATGACTTGCTATGACCTATTCCGTTCTGTTCGGTTATGACTTGTTATGTTCTGTTCCGTTCCGTTCTATTATGTTTTATTGTGATCCGTTCTGACCTGTTCTATTTTGACCCGTTTTATTCTGACCCGTTCTATTCTGACCTGTTTGTCTCTGATTGATATATTGGCATCATTTACTATTCTGTTCTGATTTGTTGTGCTTTGCTTCATCCTGTTCTGATTTGTTATGTTCTGCTCTGCTCGGTTCTGCTCCGTCCTGACCGATTGTGTTCTGTTCTGTACGGTTATACTTGATATGGTCTGTTATGTTCTGTCTGTTCTGATCTGTGGTTTTATTTTGTTCAGTCCTGCTTCATTCTTCTGAAACTGCATTTAAAGTAGATTTATAAAACTGCTATTTCAGAAACAACTGAACTACCCTTGTGCTTTGTAAACAAGAAATGGTTTTGAAACCCTTGACAGGGAACCTGTGTTACTCATTGGGCTTTTCGAAGCTCACCCCATTCCCTAACATTTTTCAGGAATGATATCTGTTGGATCTGATGGCACTGATCTGTGGAGACTGGATTACTGAGGATTGAATCTGTTTAATCAGGTGAGTGATGTAATGCGACTGACTTGACTGATATGTACTAGATATAGACATGGCTCATGGATTTAAACGGTACTCTAGAGATTATAGTTCTGCTCTGTTGTTATATGTCGGATTATAGATATGCTCTGAAGTTAGAATTGTTAGTTGTTGGATTTTAGACTTGCTCTGTGTGATACATAACCTTACGGTGAATACATGAGTTGCATTCCCTTGACAAAAAAAAAAAAGTTTTAAATTCCGCTTGCATCTGACCCTACAGTCGGAGTGCAATTCACTGGAAAGTTTAGAAATTGCCTTCGGTTGGTCGCGTGGTGGCTGACTGGCATCACGTCCTCGACATCCGCGTAGGGTAGGGTTCGGGATGTGACAGAGTCGACTCAGCTTGGTTTTAAAACCGAGTTGACTCACTGTCTTCTTCCCCATTTCGACCCCTATGTTGCCCTAATCTCTGATTTTTATTTTCTTTAATTTCGTGAGTTTCTACTTAACCAATCTCTACTATTTCTAACCTAATCCATTTCTGGAACATTGGTTAAGAGTTTAGCATTCATTTTAGACTTTAAAACCTCTTCATATGTTCGGTTTAGGGACTGGATAATCCAACTTGTAAACGGTCGGTTTATACCCATTTCTTGGCCAAATCCAATGGGATTTGTTCTATCTTGACTCATTTTCTTTATAGTTTCATTTCCCATTCTATTTGATCCATTTTGGTGGGAGTTTGATAGGTTCGTTTCAACAACCGAAACCTGCAACTTATGTTATGAGGGTCATTTCTTGTGATTTATGATTGCGGTTGTAGGTTTTTAACATGTTTATGGAGTCTAGTTTTCGTCTCAATAAACCAAATACAGTTCGGTTACCATTGGTTCAAACCTGCTATAAGCGAGGTCCTCCAATGGCTGCTTGGTGTACGGTCGAGGGTTTTGATGCTTTCATAGCTTGATTTCATGCTTATACGAGTCTAAACATGTTTTACATATCACATATACAAAATGAAGGCTTAAAACAGTTTATACATAGAGAAAATCTAGAGAGAGAAAAAGTGATAGTTTCATGTATTCTCACCTTTCTCCTTCGGTTTCTTTCTTCTTTTCCCTTTGCTTTCCACCACTGAGTACCCCAGAGCTCTTCTTCTCTCTCTTTCTCTCCTTTTCGTGTGTTGCAAATGAGGTGTGTATATAAAATGTATTTGAGTGTATATGTATAATTCTTTTACTCAATTCTGATTTGCCCCTTCTTAACTACCTCTGATCCACCTTTCATTTCACTCCCATACTCCTTTTCAAATCAGGCCTTACCTCCCCTCACTTCCCACCATACCTCTTTGTCCCCTCCATGTATATATATATATAAGATCTCACACACTCACACACCCTCATGGTTCTATGCACACATATATTAACATATTATATATACACATAGATAGATATTTTTATTCATTCCCATGGGTATATACCTACACATATATATTTAATGTATCTATGTACATACATGCATACATGCATACATGCTTGGCTTAGACATACATATACACATTACACCTTCCATGTAGTCTAATGTGTGTTTAAATTATTATAATTTAAACTAATTATTTCATATAAATAAATAAATAATTATTTATTTAATTAATTATTCTCTTTGACTGTAAATGTTTTTACACTAATTTTCTTTAATCTCGTAATACGTGTCATATGACCCTATAACTTGGGTCGGGATATTACAGGGGTGACCACTCCTATCCCCTTAAAGATAACCCTCTATTACCCTGGACCTCGTATGTGAACCTTCTTAGCTACGCAGTCAATGGTGGCATAATTTTTTGTCAACCAATCTATACCAAGTATCACATTAAATCCGCAAATCTCTAATCGTATCAAGTCTACCATGAACTGAGCACCCGTGATCTCAATCCCACAAGATTTATATACCATAACCCCAAATAACGACTCCCCCGATAGTATAGTAACAGTCAATAGATAACCTAGGGGCTTGGCTTCTACATTCAGTTTATCAGAAAATGTTGGTGATATGAATGAGTGCGTGGATCCAGTATCAAATAAAACGTATATAGGCTGAGAATAAACTGTAATAGTACCTGAAACTACCGAGGTAATGGCCTTAATATCTCCAGGCGTGATAGAGAAGACTCTCCCTGGTCATTGTTGCCCTATCCTAGGTCCCTCACTCCTCTACTAGGGTCTCCTCACCGAAACTAATACAGTTGGTGTGGTACTGACCATTGACTTCCATTTTTAGGATAGCCTTCACATAATGTCCAACCTATCCACAACTATAGCCGGCTCTAGTGTCCCAATAGCACTGTCCCTTGTAATATCTCTAGCAAGTGGGGCATTTAGGTGTGCCCCTATCGTGAGACTTGGCCCTCCTCTGACTAGGCCCTACACTGGTGCTGCATGATCCACTAGCAGTCTTGAATGTTGATAATCCCTGTCCTCTATTTCTGTTGTTCCTAGACTTCTGATTTCCTTGCCCTCCTTGCAAACTCTTCACTGCTCTGTTCTATAATCTTGGCAGCTTGTCACTACCTCAGCATAGGTGGCAAGCTGGTGGGGCCGAATTTTGTCTTTCATGGCCCATTTGAGACCGCTCTCAAATTTTTTAGCCTTCATGTCCTCGATGTTCATAACATTTGGAGCGAACCTGGCCAATTCGGTAAACTTGGCCTCGTACTCTTCAATTGACATGCCCCCTTGTTAGAGGACCATAAACTCGACAATTTTCTGATTTCAGACTTCTCGTAGAAAATATTTTTGATTGAAGATCTCGACGAATTGTTTCCAACCCATATTGGGCTCCCGGGCTTTCTCCAATAGCCACCATTTGTGCGCGGCCCCCTTAACCATATAAGTGGCATAAGCCACCTTTTAAGTCTCTGTACACGTCAGAATATTGAAAATCTTATCCATCTCTAGCATCCATTCCATAACTACGGTGGATCATCCTGTGCCATCGAAAGTGGATCATACTTGCAATAATATGATCATTCACAAGGCATAGAATATGATCATTTGACGAATGCAAAAATATATCATCATCGAGTTCTAACATTACAATTATGTGAACATTCGAGGCCCGACATACCCCATACTACGCACATTCAGGTTCGCCTCTCCCTCTCTCGGGCTTACTAAATAGCGTGAGAGCTCTTTCACCTTAAATCCTCATAGGACACATAAGAGCCCAAAGGGTCCACCTCGCAGTCTGTGAATAGATGGGCCATTGTAACTGAGCACAACCCGGGGCACATACGAATATCATGATCAATAAAATTCCATACAGGATGTACAATTGTATGAAACGGTCAATATCACAATCAACAAGTTATAAAGTGTGTGGAATGATATAGGCAAGCAAATCAATTCCGAAGTACAAGCATAACCAATAATCACAAGTCGATTGGCTTTAAAATGGAGAAATCAAGTTCAATAGGTAGTGATAGAGTACAAATTTGGCAGCTTATGAAAATAAACGTGACTGGTTGGGAATAACCCATATTAAAGCATAGGAGTTACTTACCTCAAAAATAATTTCAACAGTTCCACTAATTTTAAATTTCCTTCCCCTTCCCTTTGGAGGTTCCTATAAATCAGAAATTTAACCGTTAATAACTCATTTTTAATTATCTAGGTCAATGCTAATGTTCGTGATTTATTTAACTCTTTTGGGTATCATTTAGCATATTTTTAAAGTTTTTAAATTTATACATCGGTCTTTAGAATATTTTATTTGGGTAAACAGACTCCACTGTTGAGTCCAGGGCGTCCAATAAAATAAATCTAGGCTTTCATGGCTTCGGCCACCTCTAACGGTAAAATGGTAATTTCATATTTTATATGACTTAATTTTTTTTGGAATCTCGGTTCACAAAATGGACCTCACCATTAGGTCCAAAACATCCAACATAGTCAAAATATACTATTCATGTGTTCAATTTGGACAACGGATTATTTTTCTATTTTTAAATTAATTAAATTAAATTAATTAATATAATATTTTTATTATAATATATATATATATATATATATATTCTGCCAAATAAAACCTATGGGCGTGGTTGGCACAGTGGTCACGCGTGAGGGTTAAATCCCACACGTGACGAGGTCGACAATTCGAGTCCCAAGGGCGACATCCCCTTTTATTTTTCAAAGGTTTCTCAATCCAAATGGAGAACAGTGGAGCTGTTCGAGGATAGGTTATCCTCATTCCAAACAGGGGTATCGAGTCTATGGCTTACACTTGTAACCAAACAGATCAGCATTGAATTGTTTAAAAACACGGAAGCTAAATGTCGCTGTTTGACTTAATACTCTTTAACCCAAAATGATGTAGTGTAGGTTTTTAATTTTCATACTACATGGTTTAAAACGGCATCGGTTGGAGGTCACTGTTCATCGTCGTCCCAAGCCTCTCACGATACTGTTGCCCTAGTTTGCTATTTTTCATTTTTCCCAATTTCGTGTAGTTTGGGATTGTTTTCCTCTCTGCTTTTGGGTGGCATAGGTTTCTAGATGTTTGGGCAAGGGTTTGGCATTCGTTTGAGAGCTCGAATTGAGCTCTAGGGGCTACGGTGAGTCGGATAATCTTGAACTGCAACTGGCTTATAAATCTTCATTTCATCAGTAAAACTTATGAGGTTTGGCCCAACATATGACCGTCATGACTTGGGGGTTCAATCCTTATTCTAAAAATAGGGGTTAGGAGTCTAATTTAGAGGCTGGGTTCCAAACCCGAAACCTGCAACCTTTAATTCTAGCTTTCCTAGACCATTCGTAAGATCATGGCTTGGTGATTTTTGAACATTCGTAAGATCTATTTTAGGTTTAAAGTGTTTGAAACAAGGTCCATAAAGGTCATTTCAAACCTGCACTGTTGGAGGTCCAACAATGGTAGTCGATCATGGCTGAGGGTTCTTCGAGCTTTCCTAGACCTCTAGTTCTACTTCTAGTAGCTCCTGTGTGTTAGATTAATTCATGCATGTAGTCTAGATCTTAAATAAAACTAAAACAACACAAAATTTTGAAAGGAAAAAAATTCAACTTATGGTGTCTTATACCTTCTGGACAGTGGTTGTCTTTCTATTCATGGCTAATCTCTGATCCTCCCAAGCTGCTTCAAAACAACCACAACTTCTTCCCATGATCCCTTAGTCGTAGGCTCTCAAGCAAACACACATGTGCATGCACACATACACACACACACACACATACACACACACACACACACTCTTCCACTCACACTCACAAGGCCTCACACTCATGGATTCACTCCCTTACAAGTCACTCACTCTCAACTCACTCATACAAACACATACTGTTTGGTATAACACACACACACTTGGTGTATTTTCTCACGCAAGATTTCTCTCTCTCTCTATAAGTCTGAATGTTCATTTCCATATGCTATAGGCTTAGGTATATATAATTGCATATTTCTTTATTTTAGGTTGCTGCATGAAATCCTATTGGCTTATTTGGGAGGTGGGAGGGTGATGTGGGATGAGGTGGGCTGAGGTGGTGGTGCTAAGTGGAGTGTGAGGTGTTGCATGAATGGCCATTGGACATTTTGGGAGGTGGGCTTGGTTAAGTTAGGCTTATATACAACTCTGTTGTATATTTAGGCAGAAGGATGCTGGCAGCCCACTTGGTAAAATTTTAGGTGCCATTATGCTCCCCTCACTTGGTGAAGGGTTCAAATCCCCTTGGCCTCACTTTTGGCATTTTTCCTTTATTTTGTGCTTATGCCTCTTTTGGCTGGTGCAGTTTTCCGTTTTAGCTATTTTCTTAATATTTTCTTTCTTATTGCTCCTTTTATGAAACGGTTTCTTCTAGTGGTTTCCTATTTTGGTTAGCTTTGATGTCCAAAGTCTTACGTCGGTTATTATTTCTTTGTGTTTTTCATAGTTAGCTAATTCAAATTTTTATAGTGTTAAAATAGGGCTAAAACAGCTGAATTAATACATTAGATTCCAAGAAGGCTTTATTACATTGATTAAGCAGTAAAACTAAGTTCAGGGTATTATAGGACCACTTTGATTTGTTTACTTTATTTGGGTAATGGGACAATTTATAATAATTAAATTAATTAATTTCATATTATATATTTAGTTAGTTAATATAATGTCACATGTGCCATGGTGGCATAGTGGTCAAAACATGGTGCTAGGGTTTACACATATGCACATCAGTGAGTCGAATCCCACTAACCACACCGTTCTTCTTCTTCTTTTTTCTTTTTTTTTTTTCTTTAAGTTAAATGGTAGCCTTTTGGAAAAGCCATATGTGCGCCCCAAATCGAGTTGACCGTAGCCAAACCCACGCCACGTCGACCCGACCCATTTTCGGTATTGTTCATCATCTTCCCCAAGATGATGAACAGTATCCAAAAAAATAAGAAATTTCTAAAATCAATTTAGTAAATTTTTGGCCATCAATTCTCGCTGTTTTTGCTTCTATTGTATTTCTAGAAAGATTTTATTCATTTTGACATTTGTTTCATGGCTTGAAACAAGCTCAAAAGCTTGATTCACTCATTAATGGCCGACTGAATATTTGGTTCATACAACCTCATTTCTTCATCAAAATTAATGATTCTTGTTGTGTTGTAATCGTACAACCCTAAGGATCATTATTCTGTTCACAAAGCTAGGATTAAAACTCATTTGGCGAAGTTCAATGTTGAACCCGCGACCTGTAACTCCAAGTTTCTCTTTCTCTTTTAGCATTTTAGGTCTAATTTTTGTGGGTTTGAGTTTGCTATAACATCTAGTTTGAGGCCCCATACATCAAAACTAGTTTAGTTAAACTTGATTCGGACCCATGTTTTGAGGTCCATCAATGGCGGGTTATCAATTGTTTTACAGTTTTTGGAACCCTAAACGTTCAGAAATTATACCAACATTGTAAAAATTATTTAGAAATTAAAAGAAATCAAAAAGGATAAGTTTTGATACCTGTTTCTGTTTATTGTTCCTGAATTTTTCTTCCTTTAGTTTTTCTTCTTCTCTTTCTTTCCAGTTGTATGGCCTCCCTTTTTTTCCTTCCACTATCGCCCCCTTTTTTTTTTTTTGTCTATGCATGCAGCATGGAGGTGAGAAGCTTCTTCTTCTCCCTTTTGCCTTATTCTTCTCTCTTTCTCTTTCTCTCTCTCTCTCTCTCTATCTCTCTCTCCCCCCGCATTTGTTTTGTGTCTTACATATAGTGTGTACATTCATATATTTTGCATCATGCTTAGGTGTTGCATGTATGGGGATTGGTTGTGTTGGGTGGTGAGGTAGACTTTTATATGACACACACACACACACACACACACATATATATATATCTGGTTCAATATATAGCACAAATGTGCTAGCAGCCCAAGTGGCTTATTTTTTGGATATATGTTTTTCTCTCAGTTTTGGTCTTGGGATCAAATCCTTTAGCCAACACTTTTGGCCATTTTTCAACCTTTTTTCTCCTTATGCCCTATTTGGCATTATCCTATTCCCCATTTTTCCTTATTTCCATTTCTTCCTCTTATGTACTTGTATTCTCACTTATTTCCTTCTCGCGGCGATTTCAAAATCAAAACCTATTTATTTTATGTCTTTTACATTTCTTGGTCTAATTTTTGTTATTGCCATTTTATTTCTTAAAGTCTCTAATAATAATTATGTTTTATCATTTTATGTCATTGCTTTCGTATTCTGAGTCATTCGTCACATCTAGCATCACTCATAGTTATTAAGAAAATTAACTTATTATAATTGTCATTATCGTTAATTGTTTTGCTTAATTAGGTCGGGGTGTTACATCCTACCCTCCTTAAAATGAGTTTTTCCTCAAAACTCGGATGTTCATATATTTCAATGCATACATTTTATGAGTAACTCGGAACCTCTGACTTGGTGATATTTTAACTGTCATAGTATTTTCATATACTATGAGTGACTTGGAACTTTTGACTTGACGATATTTTAACTGTCATAGCATTTTCATATATTGTACTACTTAAATAAATATACTTGTAATGCATTATACTTGGCATGATTCTGTTTTGTTCTGCTCTTTTGTTTTGTTCTGATTTTGTTTTGTTCTACTATGTTCTGATTATGATCTGTCCTGTTCTGTTATGTTTTAACTCTTGGGCCCAATACAGGATTGAACAGTATGGCATAAGTAGGCTAAAACAAAACCCAGAGGGTAGAGGCTGTCACGACCCGAAACCCACCCTATGCGGATCTCGTGTCGCGGGGCCGACCCGAAGGCCGTCCCTACTTTTTCCGTTCCTGTATCATAGTACTAATATGCAATGTACTAAAAATTTAAAAACAGTAAACAGTAAACAGTAAATAGCGGAAGCCTTTATCAGTTACAGTGATCCAGCGGAAGTCTTTTTAAATACATTAAACAGCGGAAGTCTTATTAAATACATGACATAGTTCTACATAATACAAAATGAGAACTAATCCGTAACCAGCACCCGGGGGTGGTGAATACATGGGAGAAACTAACATAGACTGATCGGTACTTCAAAATGTCCCCCTACGCTCTCAGACTCCTACTGGGGTCTCGCAGCGTCATCACCTGAAATGGGGGTAAGTGGGGTGGAATGAGCTATGAAGCTCAGCAAGTAAACCAGATCTCCGACACTGGTATCGATGATTATAAAGAACGTGAATCCTTGAATAAAATATGATAGCCAATCATAAGAAAGGAGATGCTGTGATAGCCAATGAGAACAGTTGCCATGATGGCCAATAAGTAGTGGGGCACAATATACAGTCAGAAGTAATGAATAAGCAGTGATAAGAGTTTCTCAACAATAACCTGTCACAATGAGAATACTGCCACAATAAATCGATTTCAATCAAACCAATGAACAATGTAAGGTAATCCATAAGAAACAGTAGTCCATAAGAAACAGTAATCCATAAGGAATAGTAATCCATAAGGAACAGTAACCATTCAACAATATTTCTATAACAATAATCCAATGGAGATGCTTATAATCTGTAGTAGGGAATGGCAACCCCTCTGCGTAATTCGAGGCCCGGCATACCTCTCAGTTAAACTCACATCTTTTGCCACATGTCCGTTCACGGACTAGTTCGTCACAGAAGCATCGGATGGATATTGTGACTGAGCACAATTCCAGCATTTATAAACATAACATGATCATTTGTGATTCCATAAGGAGTATGAAAATGGAATATCATATATACAGTAAAGCATAACAGTAAGCCTTTCAAGGCAGGGTTCATTTCAATAACAATAGTACAATAGTCAATCAATGTCCACAAGATAGAACAATATCGTACTGTGGATAGCAATAACATGAAGTACTTTCAAGAGTACAAATTTGGCAGTAAAGAGAATAAACTTGGCTTTCGAAACACCACATGGAAGAGAAAGTGATCCACTTACCTCTATCGTGATTCTACCTCAGAAATCCGTGAAGGTACCCTTGCCTTTCGAGTTCCCTATATATCAGTGAGTACGTTTCAGAATAAATGCTATTCATCAAATTTTATACCTTTCTATCATAAGTATTTCAAATACTATTTTAGGCTTTACCATTGTGTCCGGAACGCCGAAGAAAGTCGGTTTAGGCTTTCGCGGAATTCCATTTGGACTTTTGTACTAAAAAGGGCAAAATAGTCATTTTGCACTTTTACGGTATTTTATCCTTCGGGGTTCCGTCTCGTAAAACGGACCCCACCATTGGACTCAGAACATCCGAGATAATAGGTTTTGACTATTCATTTGTGTCGTTTGGACTTCGTTTGACCTCTTTTTGGAATAGGGGCATTATTGTAAAATTAATATTTAATTAATTTTTTATACTTGGGCAACAGTGAAATTTTCCAAAATATTTGGGGCCGGTTCATAAATCCCATAAGCTGCGGTCTGAACCAGTTGGTTCAGACCTAAAAACCCTAAACCGGTCAGTCCTTGCCCTGAACCAAACGGTTCACTTCATATGAAAAACCGGATTCCAATAACCTAATTTCCTATCCCTATCCAGGGTTCGGATAACCTCAAACCCATTTCCCATTTCTTATCTTCACAACCAAACAACCCAAAACCCTTTTAAATTAAAGACTCAAAACGACACAGCATCAATCCGTTTTAATTCCGGTCGGGTACCGACCCGATACAACCCAGACCCGTTTCTTTTAACCCGGTAGACCCCCCGATTTTCCGATCATCTCCCTCACATCTCCGGTGGACTGTATTAGGGTTCCGTCACCTTCTCCGGTGACGGCGACCAAAATCCGGTCATTTTCTCTCCCTTTTTCAATTCCATTCCATTCCTTTCCCTTCAAGGACCTCGACCCTAGCCTCGGCTTGCCCTAAAACCCTCCCCATCTTCACGAATAGGGAGTTATTTACCTCTGGCCGCTTCTCCGGCCGAGTCTTCCTTCTCTATTTCGTGACTGTTAAGTCACGGTTTTTACTCTATTTTTATCCTATATGTTTCCTGTGTAATAGAGGACCAATTTCTCATTATAAAAACCAAGTTTTAAACACAATTTCATGGAACCCGAGATTATTCCATCAACCTGCAACTCCATATTTCTCCACGGTTTCTACACCATTTAACTTAATTCTTTTTGCATTTAAAAGCTAATATCATGCTTATTAAGACCCTACCATTATATCTAAGCTTTATGCTTTAAATCGAAATAACAGTACTGAAATGAATTACCTGGGTTTCGGATTTTTGAGCTTACTGTGACTCTCCCACCTTTCTGTTTCTGCTTCACCTTTCTCTCTTCTTCTCTCCTTCAGTTCCTAACTCTCTCTTTTCTTTTCTAACCTCTCATCACCCAAACCCGTGCATATATATATACAACAACCGCCTCTTCTCTCTCTACCTTATCTTTCTCTCTCTCTCTCTGTTGCAGTCATCCTTGACTGCAGAGAAATGCCCTTTTAACCCTAGCCACCCACGTACCTCATATACATATATATATTTACATATATACATATATCACTTACACACACCCACCACCTTTATCAAGGTCGGTTGGTGGGTTTCCCAAACACACACAAACACACAGTGATGCACACACACACACAGTGATGCACACACCTACTGATTTGTATTGGAAGCTTCCTTTGTTTTTTTTTCTTTCTTTATTTAATTTTATATACATAATACATTATATACATAATACATTTATATTATATATATATATATACCTATACAATACATATTTTATACATATCATTATAATCATATATATACGTATAACGATATTTTTAATCACGTACACATACACTAATATTCCATGAACTATGCATGTGTACGTACGTATGCATGCATGGGTTGCATGTATGCATGCTTTTCGAGGTAAGGTTCCAAGTTGCTCGGGCACCACCCGACACTGGCTTTACTAATCGAAACATTTATCTTTTGAAATTAGGTTCAGTTCCATAATTATTGTGACTTAAAGTTTAAGGCAGCTCAGGTTATGCTATTCAGTCGACTTGCCTCGGTAATCGTGTCGTATCCCGGGTCGGGATATCACAGAGGCCCCACGAGTGTCTGCTTATGGGCAGCTGGGAAAGGCTTAAACATACTTAATGATATGCCTGATTGGCATTCTGTTTTGTTCCGCTCAATTTTGTCATGTTCCGTTCTAATCTATTTTGTAAGCAAAACCCAAAGGTTAAAGGCCTAATAAGTGTCCGCTTATGGGCAGTTGGGAAAGGCTCGAACCTACTTGATGATATGCCTTCTGATTGATATATTGGCATTCAGTTCAGTTCAGTTCAGTTCTGTTTTGCTCTGATCTGTGCAATTCTATTTTGTTCTAATATGTTCTATCATGTTCTATTCTAATCTATTTGTTCTATTTAGTTTTGTTTTGTTTTGTTCTGCTTAAACTGCATTTAAAGTGGATTTATGAAACTGTTATTTCTGAAGTGGCTGAACTATCCATGTGCTTTATAAGCAAGAACTAGTTTTGAAACCCATGGCAGGGAAACTATGCTACTCATTGGGCTTATTAAAGCTCACTCTATTATCTTAACATTTTTTAGGATTTATCTCCATTGGGTTAGAAGCAACAAAGAAATGAAACTAGTAAGTCAAGAGGCATCCCAAGCAAGGATTTGATGGCAATGAATTATGGAAACTTGTCTTATTATGGACTGAATCATGCTATTCAGGTTCGTGGAACTATATTATTGAATTCATTCATATACAATAGATGTATTGGGACATGGCTCATGTATATTGGTACTCTAGAGATACTAGGTGACTGATTATAGACGTGCTCTGATGTGTTTAAATGAGTTGCATTCCCGACTTAAAATGGTTTTAAATTTTTGCTGCTTTGACCCTACCTTTGGAATACAATTCATTGTAAAGATAAGAAGTTTGCCTTTGGTTGGTCGCATTGTCGGTAGGAAGACTGGCAAGGTGGCTAACTGGCATCACGTCTTCGGTATCCGCATAGGGTGGGGTGCGGGATGTGACAATATGAAAAGCGATGACCAGCTCGAGACCCCTCCCTATAGATACTCTACAATTCTTGCTCTAGAGGCATGGCTGGGGATCTTGTGCCATTCTGAACAAAACACCTCTGTACCCGCATGCGTTTGTCTGTACTGAATAAAAGAGCGGTTTGTATGTAGAAGTACTCTGTTCATACACGTGTCATGTTTGAATTGGTCTATCACTTTATGGTCCATCAGCTACTCCCCTCCGAGCCTCAATTTAACGGATTGCAGAGCTGAGGTTTAGGGTTTCTAAAGAGTCATGTGCAGTAATTATAAATGCGCCGTTTTGCCTCCTATGACAGCCATTGATTTGACATTTATTATGTTAATCGTTGATTGGAATTACGAGGCTATCATTTTCTCAACCTCCGTGGTGGTTCGGAATCGAGGGCCCTCATTACTCCACTTGTTGCTCCCTTGTAAAAGGTGAGGGAGTACATTAGTGCCTTTCCTTTCATCATTTTTATTGTTTTGAGAGAACTTCGTCGTATGCTCAAAAGAAAACCAGAGTGAGATGATTTTCGGCTTAAGAAGCCCAACTCCGATCGATTCTCCAGTCAAGTTTGGTTCGCTCACAAACATTTGTCTTCCTTTAATCTTCTTCTTTCCATTTAAGATTTCTACAATGTTGACCTCTGATGCTTAATCAAGCACTGGCTATGGAACATAAGGTTTTTTAGAGGTGTCTGCCCAATCGGAAGTAAATATTATAGATAGTAGCTCCTCAAGGGATTTAAGAAATAGGATAGTTAACCACCGCGTCCCTAGTTTAGAACTTATGATAGTAGAGGCCTTCACAGAGCCTAGGAATGTTACCGGAGAAATCTCGGGTAGGTCCTCCCAAAGGGAGGAGGGACAAAGCGCCATTACTCAGGACGTGATAAATGCTCTGAGGGCTGCTTTTGACGTTCCTTCAAATATATCTTGTAGGGTACACAGACCAATAAACCGTCTGTCTGGCATTGATCATGGCGAGATTTGTGTCTATCTCGAATGGTTCGAGATCGGGTTTAGGTTTCCCTTCCATCCCCTAATTAGGGATTTCTTCAGCTAGTTTAATATATGCCCTGCCAATATGAATATCAATAGTTTGAGGTATCTGTTATGGTTCATAGTTCTAGGTCATATAAACAACATCAAGGTAGACCTCTCGTTGATTAGAAGTAATATGGACCTGAAGTACATGAAGTCAGAGGACATGTTCTACAGGTCTTTTGACAAGGGGTTCAGACCCCTCTCCTCAGTACCTACTTCCAACAAGACTATGAGAGCCGAATTTCAACCTTCCCTTAGAAGGCTGGAATTAAGGGTGAGGTCCCCTTCGAATACATTTTTATCTCTATTTTCAGATTTATTTTTTTTATACACTATTTGATCTGACTATCATGTTTTCTATGCAAACAATAGGGCTTAGAAGAGGTCGATCTCCAAGAGAAGTATAGGAGACTCCTTCAAACCAGCAACTGTGCACACGACGCCATCCTCAGCCCCAACAATTTGATGGAAGCTGGGCTGGTGAAAGACAGGTCTGAGAGCCTAAAGAACTCCCTAGTGTCTAGATGGGCTTCAAGGAAGAAGAAGAAGAAGGTGGGGGAGAGTTCTTCCATTTTCGAGCCTCCTATTCAGGTGAAGAGGAGAAAATTTTTGTCTAACTCCCTAGAAAGGATAGTGTCTGAGGATCTGGGGGCCTCTCCCGTTCGGGAGCTCTTACTTCCCCTTGCGTTAATAGTTGCCACGCAGAAGAGGGGGAAAGGAAAGTCGGTTGCTGCTTCCCTGTTGCCTGATGACTCCGGCTCTCTAGTGGTGAAGAAAGTCTACGAGGAGTCTTGGGCAACAGGCCCAAAAAAGTTCCAGGGTCTAAAGATGCAAAAAATTGCCAAAGACATGATGGCATTCCACATGAGGGTAAACTCTGACGAATCCTTCCCTTTTTTTTTTTTTTTCTAACTGCTCTGTAGTTTGTTCTGACCTAACTATGGCTTGTTTCTTTCCAGGCTATGCATGGCCTTGCGGCTATTATAGACTCCTCTTTGGTTTCTGAGTAGATTGGCACCCTCTAGTCTGAGCTCGATAAAGCTAGGCTACTGTTGGGGACTGCTCAATCCATGACTTCTACAGCTGAGGAAAATTTGAAGGAAGCTGCCAATTCCTACTCCATCTTGGAATTTGAAAGGGATGCCCTCACTCTAGAGTTAAAAGACCTCAAGAAAAGGTTCGTCGAGTTCCAAGATGCCTCCCTTCAAAAGGTCCAGGACACTGTTGAAACTGTCCAAGCTCAAATTAAAATTGATATAAAGGCTGAAGTCTAGGACTTAGGTGGTGAGCTGCTCAAGCAAGGGTACCGTACCTTCAAGGCAAAGCTTTGCAAGAAGTACCTTGACCTGGATCTAGCTGGGATAGACGACATTGAAATCTTCTCAGCTGAGATTAAGGTGCAGAAGGATGAAGAGGAGGAAGCAGTTCCTGAACTCCCTCAAGCTGACGCTCCAAAGGCTGTTGAGCCACAGCTGATATGGTGTAGGAAGATGAGGAGAAGGAAGCAAATCCAGAACTCTCTCAATGCTGATTTTTTAGGGGCTACTGAACCAACAATAAACTCGGGATATTTTTGTACTCTATTTTTTGTTTTTTCCTTGCAACTTTCCCATACTTTGGGCTAATTATGAATGGAATTTGATTTCTTTCAGAACTTTGCATGTTATTTGATAGTCTTTTTAGTCTATTAGAATCTCCAAAGCGCCCATGTAATTTTTCAAAGGCTTTAACAGTAGAACGCTCAAAGCAGCCAAACTTGTAATAAAAATTTTCATATCTTAGTATGCTAATTAGTCGTAGTGTATCGACCTTAGCCACTTGTAAGAACATCAAGCTTCATCCTTAGATCTCAGATCTTCGAAACTTGTAATTAAATCAAGCATTAAACTCAGAACTTCGAAACTTGTAATTAAATTAAGCTTCAAGCACGGATCTTCAAAACTTGTAATTGAATCAAACTTTAACCCCAGATTAAGCTTCAAGCACAAATCCTCAAAACTTGTAATTGAATCAAGCTTTAACCTCAAATCTTCAAAACTTGTAATTAAATCAAGCTTCAAGCACCGATCTTTAAAACTTGCAATTAAGTCGAGCTTCGACCTTAGATCTTTAGGATCAGACCTGTGGCATTCATAGGAAATGGGAGGCCTTGCTTAAAATAGACTGGACATTCAACACTTTTGCTACCTTTATTGAACTGATTGCTTGAGGGAAATGGACCAGACCTATAGCTCTTGCAATGAACTCAAGACTTCAGGGGTCTGTTCATTAAGTAAAATAGACCACGCCTGTAACACTTGTAGCGAATGCAAGGCTTTTAGGGGTCTGTACATTAAGTGAAATGGACCAGACCTATAGCACTTGTAGTGGATACAAGGCTTTTAGGGGTATGTACATTGAGTGAAATGGATGAGACCTGTATCACTTGTAGTGGATGCAAGGCTTTTATGGGTCTGTACATTGAGTGAAATGGACTAGACCTGTAGCACTTGTAGTGGGTACAAGGCTTTTAGGGGTCTGTACATTGAAAGAAATGGACCAGACCTGTAGCACTTGTAATGGATACAAGGCTTTTAGGGGTCTGCAAATTTAATGAAATGGACCAGACTTGTAACAATTGTAATGGATACAAGGCTTTTAAGGGTCAATACATTGATTGAAATGGATCAGACCTGTAGCACTTATAGTGGATACAAAGCTTTTAAGGGTCTCTACATTGAGTGAAATGGACCAAACCTGTAGCACTTATAGTGGGTACAAGACTTTTAGGGTCTGTATATTAAATGAGATAGACCAGACCTGTAGCACTTATAGTAGATAAAAGGCTTTTAGGGGTCTGTACAATTAATGAAATAGACTAGACTTGTAGCACTTGTAATGAATACAAGGCTTTTAGGGGTCTGTACATTGAATAAAATGGACCAGATTTGTAACATTTGTAGTGGATACAAGGCGTTTAGTGATCTGTACATTAAATGAAATGGACTAGACCTGTAGCACTTGTAATGGATACAAGGCGTTTAGGGGTTTGTTGTCATGACCCAAAACCCACCTTCTACGGATCTCGAATCGCAGACCCCGGCCTGACACTGTTACCGAACTACGTCTCATCTGAAACTTGAAACTGCAGAAACTTGCTACACAATCAGTGCTACTAACATGCAATAAATATCATAACATAAACAGCGGAAGTCTCTCAATAAAGTTGCATGCTATATATATATATATATATATATATATATATGTTCTCAAAATACAGACTTTAAAAAGTCTAATACATTACATCCCTAAGATGTGGATGACATGGGAGAGCTACAAGACTGTACTGAATATTATACATTACATTTATCTCAAAAATGTCCATTGCTATCTAGCTAACTGTTACTGCTACTGCTCCTCTACAGCTTCCTTTCCTGAAATGTTTTAGTAAGTTTGGGATGAGCTAACTTTAGCTCAGTAAGTAATTCTCCTTTGCTCTACGATGTGTAAAGGTGTATATAGAAGGCATAATCCATAAAAGAACTATGATAAATGCAAATATGCTAGCCAATCAATGAATATAGAACTCAATATCAAATAATAGAAGCTCAAATGATAAGGAAATGAATCTGCTCTGCTAACAATGTCATACTGCTGCAGTCACGAGCTATCTCAAATATGAATTGTAAGCAATCAAATGAAAGCTGTAAAGTCTCATGATCATTTATAATGGTATAACATGATCAAACTATGATAATCAATAATGATAGTGATATCAACAAAAAGAGATGCACTCGTAGGGCTCGAATTTCCCTATAAGTTCGTATTTAGGTCCATACCAGGCTATCTGAATAATATTGCTCTGTATACAATGTAACTCTACGTCCCATGCCTCACATAGCAACGTATCTAGCATTTCACTTGGAACCTTTTGACCCGAGGGTTGTAGATAGCATCAGATGGAGTTGTGACTAAGCACAAATCCGGCACTAATAATATATCAAGATCATGCTATCTTCCACCAAGAGTATAGTGGAATCATAACTGATTCTAGGCAGTCTGACGTAACGATAGTTTTCGAGGCTATGGTTACTAGACTACTTTGAATATAACTGTCTGGCCCTCACAGCCCTAGGTACAAGTGTACAAAAAGAACTTCATGCACAAGTGTACAATCATGATGGAGATATATATAGAAATCAATAAATGCTTCCCACATGATAGGGCAATATCAATGTGGCTCAATAACTTCTAGTTTATATGGAATACAATAGGTAATATATGAAAAAGAACTATTGACTTGGCTAGAAGTATCACATGCAGAAATCATACATTACTTAATTTTTTTTGTATCTGTCTAGAAGGTCAAACTACCTTCTCCTTGCCTATTGGTGTTCCTATGATTCAAGAAGCTCATCTCAGTCTATATATATATATAACTCATGCTATTCATCAAATTTTATGTCTCTTTACTATTGGTATCCCTTTTACTTGAATAGACCCTACTATTGAATCCGGAATGTCGAACAAAGTCGGTTTAGGCTTTCGCAGAATTCAGTTCGGACTTTTAGACTAAAAAGGGCAAAACGGTCATTTTGCACTTTTACTAGTTCTTACTTCTCGAGACCTCTTTTCACAAATCGAACTCCATCGTTGAGTCTAGAATGCTCAAAATAATAAAAAATCACTATTCGTTTACTTTAATCGGAGTCCTTTTGACTTCTTTTTTACTTAGGGGCATTTTGGTAATTTCCCCTTTTAGTAATTATTTAAATTAAATATTATTTTATTCCTTTGGGGTCAATTTGTAATTATCATAAATTTTGGGTCATTTTATAATTTCTCTATTTCTTGGGTTAAATCTAAATTTCAGCTTTCCTATTTTCCCTAGGTATAGCCAAACAACGGTTAACTATAAAACTGGAATAGGCTATCCCCATCCCCAAATTAGATTTCAATTTAATTTACAAACCTTGTGCCCAAACACACCTATTATAATTTAAAACATATATCAAAATGTCACAGTTTTGGGACAACCTCATATGCGGGTGGGTCAGGTCTGACCCGAACCACCCCAAAACCCAAACCATGTATAGTACCTTCTTTTTCGGTAGGTTTCTGACGTCTTCTCCAATGCTGGAGACTGTTTCAACCATATTTTTGCAAGATTCCAACATGTTTCTTGTAACACCCAGACCTAATTAATTAATAATTAGTTCGCTAATTGTTGATTAAGAAAATTTATCATGGACTTCCCGATGAATTACGATGGGCTAATAAAAGAACTAAATACACGAAGAAGCCATGTAATATGATAATCTAATCGTTTGGAGCGAGATTCAAAGTACCGTAATTATGAGATTAACAAGCCTCGGGGACCGTGAGGAAAATGGATATGATGCGAGGCTTAGGATATTGAGGCCAACTCGGATAAGAAACTACTAAAAGAGACCGCTTCGCAAAAAGGGAAATAAAAAGAAAGATATGAAGTAAAAAGCCAAAATATGCATTTTGATTTGCCAAACAAGGCATAAGAGAAAAAAAAAGGGGGGGGCAAAAAGAAGCAAAAAGGATTGGACATGGGAATTGATCCCTAGATCAAAAAGAGGAAGGAACTCATTCCCAAAAAGTTAACCACTTGGCCACAAGCACTTTTGTGCTTTAATATACGTGAGATATATATTTATATACCATGGAATGCTTAAAATCAGAATATAAAAAATGAGGTGGCAGCCTCTCATTGGGCCACAAGACCCACTAGTTAGGTTTCATGCAGATCAAATCAAATATATGTAAAATATAATATATGATGTATATATGTACCTAAGCTTGCGTGTGTGGGAATGAAATTAGAAATCAGAAGCTGTGTGTGTGTGTGCAGAACTCAGTAGAGAGACAAGCTAGAGAGAGAGAGATATTGTGTGTGTATATACTAGTGTGTGTTTGTGCATGTATGTGTGAGAATCTTCTTGGAGATGTACAAGGAGGGGGAAGAGAAGCTAGAAGCAGAAGCAGGACAGTGAAATAGGAGGAAAGATTTGAACTAAGGTAGGAGATACCCTAAGTCAAACTTTTCATTTTGATATTTTTGAACTGTTTTAGTTTTATTTAGTACCTAAACTGCATGCATGAGTTGGTGTGTTAACTAGGGTGTACAGCAAGTTAAAACACAAAAAAAAATGGGTCGAGAGAACACTGAGCTAACCAATCCGCCATTAAAGGACCTTGCTTAAATAGGGTCTGATCTGACTTGAGTTAAACCATGATTGAGGGATAGGGATCAAAACTAGGAAGAAGGAGCTTTACAACGCAACAAAAATTAGGTGAAATGGTGGTAAGACCAGAAAGGACCGTCGAGTTGCAGGTCTTGGGCTTTGAAGCTCACCCCACAAACCGTCCCAAACTTGGTTTTGAGAATGGGAGCTTGAACCCCGTAACGAATAGGTCACAACAGAAGAAACCCCAAGGGTTTTGAGCCAAAAACGAGCATATATGACTGAGTTGCGACCATCGACCACCAAATTGTGATCGTGAGATCAATTCGAAGCCCAAAAACAATGTCAAACCATACCTTGAAGTCCCAGAAACATTTTAGGGTGGAAAGTAGGGAGATTAGATGACTAAAACATCAAGAAATTGAAAAACAATGGAGGCTGCAACTAGGGCTACAGTAACCCTCGCGTGGGGAAGATGAGCAGTGCAGGGTTGGGTCATGGACCGGGCTTCGGGTCGGGCCCCGACCAAATAACGAAATGGTTTTAAACCCTTTAATGAAGCTACGTCGTTTTGCTTAAAAGAATACGAAAATATATTATTTGATGGGGCTGATGTTAGCAAGACATCATCATGATGCAGTAGACCGGCTGAACCGGTTTGTTCAGTACAACTAGGACCGGTTCACTTAAAAAATGAAGTGAACCCTCCGGTTTATTTTAAATGTTTTATAAAATTACGTTTAATCCCCAGGAAATTCCAAAATTTCATTTCAACCCCAACAAGTTTTGGAAATCCTATTCTGGCCCAATCCTTGGGATTTTTGTGCAAATACACCCCTGGAAAATAATAAAATAATTTATTTTATTATTTTATTAAATGGGTAAAATGACTATTTTATCCTTGGACACTAAATGAGTCAAACGAAGTCCAAAATAAATAAATGAATAGTATATTTTTACTATTTCGGGCATCCTGGACTCAAGGTGGAGTCTAATTGGTGAAATTAAGTTCCAGAAAATGCAGACACGTAAATCATGAATGACTATATTGCCCCTAACAATACACAAGGCTAGTTAGACATAAAAGATAGTCTAATCTAATTATGTCAAACACTTTGGACTCAACGGTGGAGTCCGTATTAACAAACGAAGTACCGAAAAACGTGACGCGTGGAAATATAAAATTATCAAAATGACACTAATACATTACGAAGCCCGAATAAAGTCCAAATTGGACAAAATTGATACCAATAAAGGCCCAAGTAATTGTAAACTTGTATGAATGACTAAATAATAATTCAGGAGTCAGGATCTCATCAAATACGAAATGACCAAAATACCCTTAAGCATAGAAAATGCAAAGTAAAGGTCGAATAAAGGCCAATCTGATCTAATAAATTGTCATAAGTATAATTATGGAAATTGAGGGGCTAAATAGGACTTCAGAACAGTCAATGAGTAAAATGAGAAATGACTGATGTGTCCTGATGACCATAAATAGATACCAAATGAAGCCCAAAAGACTTAGAACTTTATATATAAGCTATCGGGAAAGTTCTGAGGACCAAGATAAGGTCTGGGACGAGAATGAAAAAATTAATATTTTGCCCCTAAGGTTAAATAAGTACTTAATCAATAACGAATGAAGTCCAAATGACTTAAAAGATGGTTCTCAACGTTACTAAGCTCATTTAAGGAATATAGCAGCCTAAGTTCAAACCCTGAAATGGGGAATTAAAAACACTTAACTAAATAGACTAAGTTCAAAGGAACTTAAAGCATTGTATAACCATGTTTGGGACTAAAATGGGTACTAATTCATTGTAGCAATTTTTGGAACCATGATTATAGGATCACCTAAGCAACGGAATTGAAAAGAAGCTGTGGGGTAACAATAGTGGTGCCTGTTGAGAAAGAAATATTAAGAAACTAAGGTAAGTAATTCTAATGCTTTAATGTAGGGTTATTCCCAGCTAGTCACTTTATTTTTCACATGCTGCCAAATTTGTACTCTATCACTACCTAATGTACTTGATTTGCAGCCAATCAAATTGTGGTTATCGGTTATGCCTATTCTTTGGATTTGACTTGCTTACTTACATCAGTATGGAATTGATCAATAATACTTGAGCATCGTTGTACTATCATACCATGTCCTGATCTTGTGATATATCCTGTTAATAGAAATCTTGTTATTCCACACACTTCATGACTCGTTGATTGTGATATCAATTGCTTTTGTACGGTTGTACATCCCGTGTGGAATTTTATTGATCATAATATTTGGTATTTACCTAGGGTTATGCTCAGTCACAATGGCCTATCTATTCATAGATTGCATGGAGGAAAAGACCCTTAGGGGTCTTATATGTCCTTCGGGACCTGCGAGAAAAGAGTTCTAACGCTTTTCAGAGTGCCCGAGGAACCGAGACTGATCTGAGTATGCATTGTAGTGGGGTATGCTGGGCCCCGGGTGTTTCACAGCATTTCTGGGTTATTAGAACTCGATGATGATTTATTTTTGTATTCGTTGAATGATCATATTTTATGCCCGGTGAATGATCATATTATTGCAAGCATGATTTACTTTTGATTGGCTAACGTTTTGTTTGTGGCAGCGATTCATCATGATAGGCTAGATCCCATTTGATTGACTTGGTCATTACATTCTTGTATCACATTGTGGGATATGCCTCTATTTGGACCCTCGGGTCATTGTTGTTACGTCACTAGTGACTGGCTATACTTATACATGATATCTTTTCTTGGCTATCTGTTATCTCTTTATTCCATTATCCTTTTGGACTAACCCTGACCTATGTTAAAGCTAGAAAATTACTTACTGGGCTTTGTTAGCTCACCCCTCCCTTATTTTTTTCAGGACAACGTAAAGTTAGAGGACCCTCAAGCACTCCGGAGGTTTAGACGCCTGCTAGCCACTGGTAGCTCTTTTTGGCGAGTTTTGTATTAAGTTAAATACTGAAAGGTCTTAATATCTCCCATGACCACAGTCCTATCAGTTTGTGTTTTTAAAGGATCTGTACTTAAAAACACTTAAGTTCTTTTAGCAGGTATTAAATGACGACTTGACTATGCTACTAGTTTTACTAACGTCTATAAAATATTTTGTTAAAACCTTACTTACTATTTCAGATCCTTTTGACGGGGAACGGCCCACGGGCCCAAACCGGGTCACGGACCCCTAATCCATATAGGGTGGGTTTTGGGGCATGACAGAGTTGGTATTAGAGCATATGGTTCTAGTGGTTCATGGGAGAATAAGACTAAAGTATTACAACTTGCCAAAGTTCAAGGGTCATAAGTCTAGAAGTCAATCAATTACTTAAGCCTTGTGAACTGTCCTTTTATAGTGGACGGTGCACACACCTGTAATATGGCTATAGAGGCAGATTAGGACTAAGATGTTAAGGCCTGTAGAGTCTAAAGAGTTAAGTAATAAGCAAAGCCCTTATAGTAAGTAAGTGTTTACTTGACTGACAAACCCTGTTCTTTTGCAATAGGTAATCTGTAACCGAGTGCTATTATAGGATCGTTTGGATATAATAGAGCGTTTACTAGAATGGGTTGTGCAAGTCTTACCCAAAGGAGGTGAGGCTGAACCGGTGTGGCGAAACCATACTGGTAACTGAGAAGCCTGACTAGGCAATGAGAGAAACCGATCACACCAGTACACATAGTTCCGAGACATAAAGCCACCAACATTTGACGGTTTGGGGGTCCTGCAACAACGGAACAATGGTTGCTAGAAATGAAACGTATATTTTAGGTTCTCATCTGTAGTGCAGAACAGAAGGTGGCCTATGCCACACATATGTTCGAAGGGACAGCCCATGGATGGTGGCTGTTAGGAGCAGCCCGTGAACCCAATGTGAGTTGGCCGAGATTTACAGAACTATACAATGAGAAGTATCTTTCCCAAGAAATTTGAGATCAGAAGATATTTAAATACTTAACACTTCAGTAAAGTAGAATGACTATCAATGAATATGAGGCCAAGTTCACCTAGTTGGCCAGTTTCATCCCTAGTGTCCTCAACACCGAGAGTATCAAGGCCTACAAATTTGAAGAAGGTTAGATATGGGCCACACAAGACTGGATCAGGCCTTAGGAATTAGCCACGTACCGTGAAGTGGTAGCGACAGCGAGAGTAATAGAACAAAGCGAGGAAGAATTCGTTAGGAAGCAGGGGAACTAGAGACGAGGAGGAGACTGGGGCAGCAGACAAGGATCCTCATCTTCTAAGCTAAACATGGGAATACGCAGAATGGGGATGGAGCCTAGCCGGAGAAGGGCCAAATCCCGCAATGGGAACACAGCTAAATGCCCCGCTTGTCAGAATTACCACAGGGGACAGTGCTATCGGAACACTAAAGCCTGCTATAGATGTGGAGAAATTGGGCACTTTGTGAAGGACTATCCTAAGGACAACAGGCCAATGGTCAGTACTATATTAGCCGCATTGAATTTTATGCCAAGGCCACCGTAAGGAGATGAAAGGCCCAAAATAGAGCAGCAGCAACCAGGGGGAGTTTTCTTCACCACACCTAGTAATGATCAGGCCTCTACCTCAAGAGCTGCAGGTATACTCACAACTTTTTGTTCTTAACATATATAGGACTTATTTACCATTGATTCCTTACTCTTATATATATATATATATATCACTTGTAATGCGTTAAGTCAAATGTAGAAACTAAATCTCTAGGTTACTCCTTAACTGTCTTGATTACTTCAGGAAAGTCGATAAAGGGAATTGCTATATAAGGGTCATGTGAAATTAGAGTCATGGGTACTCTTTACCCCGTTAATGGCTGACTTAAGATCTTTAGAAAAATAACCCATGATCAAGGACCACAAATGAACGTCACAAGTAAATCTAAAAGTTACCCTTAAGAGAAAAAATTTTGAAACATAATAAACTGATGGGTGATCGTAATCATAAAAAGAAAATATGACCCTGGGAAGCATGATATCAATAATGACCCGAAAAGGCCTGATATGCAGGCGAAAAACTTAAACGAGTGATGTGATGAACACACCATCGAACACATATAGTGGATCCTATTAAGGACTCTATCCTTGGTAAAGACTAAAATGACCAAATAAGGAAGCCAATACACCCTAACCAATGGAAAATGTGAAGCTTAGTTACACTATAGGCTTCATAAGATTACAACTAAGACCACTGATAGAAGAAGAAATTTTCTTTCTCCATCGGAAGCAATAGATAAAAGGGTATTCATATCAGTCTTTAACTTGAAAAGAATGAGAGAACAAAATTCTCAACCTATCTAAATAACAAAAAGATGAATACATAAGAATTCGAAAACAAAGGCCGTTGTGCCAATAAAATAGTGCAACATGAAATGAAAGAGAATTAATAAATCTTCAACTTAAATAACTAGTGGGAATAAGCATGTGAGCGAAGGTTACAAATAAGTATTACGGATAAAACTAAAAGTTACCTATGCATGGAAGAAGATGTTGTAACACAACGAGCACACGAGTAAATCATCTTGGTGCGAGCCAAAAGATATTCATGAACATAAAAAGAGACTACGACGCTAAAAATACTAAAAGAAAATACAATAGCTGTCATGGCCAAATAAAAAACTGGTGGATAAAAGAGACATGAACGTAAGACATTATAGAATACGCCGTCGGAAAGATTAAAAAACCCGTATACATGTATTAAACAGAACAGTGCAAATCCACCAAGGACTCTGCTCTTAGTAAAGCTAAAGTACTTGAATGAGAAATGCAATACAAAATGATGAATATGAGTAGTGTAGTTAGTTACACTACGGACACCTTACTACTAAGATGACAATAGAAAAAGAAAGGATCGAAGTAACAAATGCATTTATATGACGCATAATGTGCCATATGACACCAACGAAAGTTGGGAAAACCATGAACGGTAATGTAATCATAACTTAGAGTCAAACAGAGATTTATATGACGACTAGGCGTAGGACTAGTCGAAACACTGGAACAGTAGAGAATAGACGAATAATTGTAAAAGATGACTACGAGTGAGTAATGAAAGCATAATGAATCCATAACTACATGTTCAAAGACTAACGAAATAAACATTGAAATGTTGATGCAGGAATTTGGAAACTTAAGTTTAAAACTTTAAGGAAGTTAAAAGTCAAATCTTTGACCTTCGATATCACCATAAGAATTCAATGAAGAAGAGTATGAAAGGATTGTGAAACTCGTATAAAATATTTTCTTGTTGGAGAAATAGTATCTAAAATGCTACGATAGACCGAGAAATGAGTAAAAAGGGAGAAATTATGATGATAGAATAAGCATAAGAGAGGTTAGAGTCTCCTAGATATGACCAACTAAGTTTTGAGGACAAAACTTCTTTTAAGAGGGATTGGATGTAACACCTTCACCTAATTAATTAATAATTAGTTCGCTAATTGTTGATTAAGAAAATTTATCAGGGACTTCCTAATGAATTACGATGGGCTAATAAAAGAACTAAATACATGAAGAAGCCATGTAATATGATAATCTAATCGTTTGGAGCAAAATTCAAAGTACCCTAATTATGAAATTAATAAGCCTCGGGGACCACGAGGAAAATGGATACGATGCGAGGCTTAGGATATCGAGGCCAACCCGGATAGGAAACTACTAAAAGAGACCACTTCAAAAAAAGGAAATAAAAAGAAAGATATGAAGTAAAAAGCCAAAATATGCATTTTGATTTACCAAACAAGGCAAAAGAGAAAGAAAAAAAAGAGGGGGGGCCAAAAAGAAGCAAAAAGGATTGGACATGGGAATTGATCCCTAGATCAAAAAGATGAAGGAACTCATCCCCAAAAAGTTAACCACTTGGCCACAAGCACTTTTGTGCTTTAATATACATGAGATATATATTTATATACTATGGAATGCTTAAATTCAGAATATAAAAAATGAGGTGGCAGCCTCTCATTGGACCACCACACCCACCAGTTAGGTTTCATGCAAATCAAATCAAATTTATGTAAAATATAATATATGATGTATATATGTACCTAAGCTTGCGTGTGTGGGAATGAAATTCAGAAATCAGAAGCTCTGTGTGTGTGTGTGTGCAGAACTCAATAGAGAGACAAGCTAGAGAGAGAGAGATATTGTGTGTGTATATACTAGTGTGTGTTTGTGCATGTATGTGTGGGAATCTTCTTGGAGATGTACAAGGAGGGGGAGGAGAAGCCAGAAGCAGAAGCAGGACAGTGAAATAGGAGGAAAGATTTGAACTAATGTAGGAGATACCCTAAGTCAAACTTTTCATTTTGATATTTTTGAACTGTTTCAGTTTTATTTAGTACCTAAACTGCATGCATGAGTTAATGTGTTAACTAGGGGTGTACAGCAAGTTAAAACAAAAAAAAATGGGTCGAGAGAACACTAAGCTAACCAATCTGCCATTAAAGGACCTTGCTTAAATAGGGTCTGATCTGACTTGAGTTAAACAATGATTGAGGGATAGGGATCAAAACTAGGAAGAATGAGCTTTAGAACGCAACAAAAATTAGTTGAAATAGTGATAAAGGCCAGAAAGGACCGTCGAGTTGCAGGTCTCGGGCTTTGAAGCTCAACCCCACAAACCGTCCCAAAACTTGGTTTTGAGAATAAGGGCTTGAACCCCGTGATGAATAGGTCACAACAAAAGAAACCCCAAGGGTTTTGAGCCAAAAATGAGCATATATGACCGAGTTGCAGGTCTTGACTATCGACCACCAAATTGCGATCGTGAGATCAATTCGAAGCCCTAAAAACAATGTTAAACCTTACCTTGAAGTCCCAGAAACATTTTAGGGTGGAAAGCAGGGAGATTAGATGACTGAAACATCAAGAAATTGAAAAACAATGGAGGCTGCAACTAGGCCTACAGTGACCCTCGTGCGGGGAAGATGAGTAGTGCAGGGTCAGGTCATGGACTGGGCTTCAAGTCGAGGCCCCGACCCAACAGCGAAATGGTTTTAAACCCTTTAATAAAGCTACGTTGTTTTGTTTAAAAGAATAAAAAAATATATTATTTGATGGGGTTGATGTCAGTATGACATCATCGTGTTGTAGTAAACCGGCTGAACCGGTTGGTTCAGTACAACTAAGACCGGTTCACTTAAAAAATGAAGTGAACCCTCCAGTTTATTTTAAATGTTTTATAAAATTACATTTAGATCCCTAAGAAATTTTGAAATTTCATTTCAACCCCAACAAGTTCTAAAAATCCTATTTTGGCCCAATCCTTGGGATTTTTGTGCAAATACACCCTTGAAAAATAATAAAATAATTTATTTAATTATTTTATTAAATGGGTAAAATGACTATTGAGAAGAAGCTGTGGGGTAACAATAGTGGTGCCCATTGAGAAAGCAATATTAAGAAACCGAGGTAAGTAATTTTGATGCTTTAATGTGGGTTATTCCCAGCCAGTCACTTTATTTTTCACATGCTGCCAAATTTGTACTCTATCACTGCCAATGTACTTGATTTGAAGCCAATCGACTTGTGGTTATTGGTTATGCCTGTTCTTTGGATTTAACTTTTTTACTTACATCATTGTGAAATTGATCACTGATACTTGAGCATCGTTGTACTATCACACCATGTCCAGATCTTGTGATATATCCTGTTAATAGAAATCTTGTTATTCCACACACTTCATGACTCATTGATTGTGATATCAATTGTTTTGTACGGTTGTACATCCCGTGTGGAATTTTATTGATCATAATATTTGGTATGTAACCGGGGTTATGCTCAGTCACAATAGCCCATCTATTCATAGATTGCGTGGGGGAAAAGACCCTTTGGGCTCTTATATGTCCTTCGGGACCTACGAGAAAAGAGCTCTAACGCTTTTTAGAGAGCCTGAGGAACCAAGGCAGATCTGAGTATGCGTTTTAGTGGGGTATGTCGAGCCCCAGGTGATTCACGCATTTCTGGGTTATTAGAACTCGATGATGATTTATTTTTGTATTCGTTGAATGATCATATTTTATGTCCTGTGAATGATCATATTATTGCAAAAATGATTTACTTTTGATTGGCTAACATTTTGTTTGTGGCAGCGATTCATCATGATAGGCTAGTTCGCATTTGATTGACTTGGTCATTGCATTCTTGTATCATATTGTGGGATATGCCTCTATTTGGACCCGGGTCATTATTGTTACATCTAAGTGACTGGCTATACTTATACATGATATCTTTTCTTGACTATCTGTTATCTCTTTATTCCATTATCCTTTTGGACTAACCCTGACCCTTATTAAAGCTAGGAAATTACTTATTGGGCTTTGTTTACTCATCCCTCCCTTATTTTTTTCAGGACAACAGGAAATAGGAGGACCCTTAAGTGCTCCGGAGGTTTAGACGTCTGCTAGCCACTAGTAGCTCTTTTTGGCGAGTTTTATATTAAGTTAAATACTGAAAGGTCTTAATATCTCCCATGTCGCCACGGTCTTGTCAATTTATGTTTTTGGAGTATCTGTATTTAAAAACACTTATGTTCTTTTGGCAAGTATTAAATGACGACCTTGACTATGCTACCAGTTTTACTAACGTCTATAAAATTTTTTGTTAAACCTTAGTATTTCAGATCCTTTTGACAGGGAACGGCCCACGAACCACAGACCCTGATCACGGACCCCTAATTCATATAGGGTGGATTTTGGGGCATGACATTTCTCTTCCATTTTCAATGGGTTTCTCATTTCTAACTTTATTTTAAGCTTTAACCGATCATAGCTTCTCAAACAGTGAGATTTTAGTGGGAAACCTATTTTTCGGCGAGCCCTTTTTGCTAGTGATTCTCTAACTGTTTTGATGAGAAATCTTTTCTAACTTTTTCTGCACTCAAGGGAAACATTTTCTCAACGTTCAAACCAATTTTTAATGCACAATTTACAGAACCCAATTCTATCCTCATGGCCTGCAACTCAACTTTTCTCCCTCATTTCTAACTCTTTTTCCTTCATTCTTTTTCCATATTTTTTTCTCTTAAACTCAACTACATGGCCCTATAGTTTTTATCATGCTTCATATTCTAAAATCTAAAAACAAAACATAAGTTGACAGAATTCCAAATTTACTCACCTATTTCTGATTTCTCAGTCGCAATGTTTCCTTATTCTCTTATTCTTCTACTTTTGAATAATTCAGAATCTCTCTAAAGCTCTCAGCTTCTCCCTTTTTCTTTTCTTTTTTCATTTTCTATCAAATCCTTATGCACGTAAATATATACAAAATTTCCAACCGCCTTAGCTCCCTCTCTCTATCTCTCAGTTTCTCCTCCCTTCAAGCCTCTTTTGTTGACTGTTTTCCCTGATCTTTTCTCTCTTTCCTTTTCTATTTTCTTTACCCCACTTTAGCTTAGATATTTGTGTATATATATATATATATATTATAATGTTTCATGTCACACACACTACACACACATGAAACACACACTTGTACTCCCTTGCCCAACTGCTACCGACACCCTAAACACACACTCACATGCATGCACTTTGCATGCTACTTGTGTGTGTGTGTGTATATATATATATATATATATTGTATTTTATATACATATATCTTTTATTTCTTATATTATAAATATATCTATATATATACATGTACTTATACATATATTTATACATGTGTATATATATACTTATATATATACACATATATAGATATACTTATACATATATGTATATATCTTAATATATTTGCGTACAATCACATTTTGCATGTACTTCGAGGCACGTACACCATACATGCATAATTGCCTGTACTACCGGATCTCTCGTACAAGTAATCTCGGGGTACTCGGATGTGTTTGTAATTCACTTCTCGTATATTTAAACATCGCATAACACTCTATTTTTGAATCTCACCATCCATCTCAAACTACGTGCCTATTATTGTACATAACTTACTATGATAGCTCGGGTCTATTTTGGCATTATATTTATCGGTTCGGTCTGTTCGTACTTGGCTTGTCCTAATCTCGTAATTCCTTGAGATAATGACTTTTACTATTTACCTCGGTGTTTGCACCCATTTACTATATACTACTCATCGTGATAGTTCGGTATATTTTGAGGTTTACTATTCTAGATCTAAATCTGGTCTCGGTTTACTTTTGGTACTATGCTCATTGACTTCATCAAATCTCAGTATTATTATTTGACTCTTCAGGACTTAAATGGATTTATTCTATTTTATTTTGGGTCGGGGTATTACATTCTACCCCTTAAACTGAGTTTTGTCCACAAAACTCAGAACACTCATAATCTAGAAAACTTTATTCTCATTTTCATCAGTTTTTTGGATATACACTAATTCCACTTGAATCTTGTTTTTGTAATTACTACTTTTAGTCATGTACTCTCTTTTCTTTCATATTGTTTTACATTTCTATATGAATTCTAACATTGATCATGGTTATACTATATCTTGTATCACGTTCTGTTCTCTATTATACATTATGTTTTTCTTTAATCACTATTTAACTAACTTCTCTCTTTAGAGAATTTCTTGTAACAATACTAGGAGTTTATATATACTTTGTGTCTTTTCTGGGTCATATAATCACATGATTACATCTTGCCTAAGATTTTATCAAAATGGTTTAAGCTTTCTAAAATTGATACAATTCATAATTCCTTACTGTTCACGGATCTTTACTTCCTTCTATACTTGTAAGCATTCTTGTAGTAGGTTCTACGATTTCATATATCATTTTATTTCACGATTCTCTCTAAATGATTCACTACACTTTCAGTCTTTTACCATCATTTAGATCACATAAATTCCTAAAGGTTACTCAGGTTATTTATCACTTACTTTCACTTAGCTTGACAGAGTACCATCCTTTATTCGTATCAAATCTACTACTCGAATCATTTTTAAGATTTATCAAATATTTTTTAATACTTATTCATTATATATCAACCTTTTCTCAGAATCATTTGCATTTCAAAATATCAACTTCTAATAGTCTCGCTCATTTAATACTTGTCTTTACAACTCTATTCATCTTTTACCTTATCGAGGTCTATCTATGACTTACTCAAGACTTTTCACATTTTTGGTACGTCATCAATCTATTGAGGATATTAACTCCTCCTATAATTGTCACGCCCCGGATTCCTACGAACCCTGATGAGCGACTGAACGAAACAAAAGAAAGGAAAAGAAGTGACAATTCGGTAAATTTAATTGAAATCTCCATCATCATTCCTCAAGTTTCTCCCAACAATTTAAGTGAAGATTCGACATTCAATATACTCAAAATCGTTCCTCAACATAGCTCAAGTACCTCTCTTAATTAATGCCCAAAATACTTTAAATTATATTTAAAAATGGTTCCCAAAATGGTCTCAAAACCTTTCTCAAAGTGCCCTGTAACGGTTGCCCAAATGTCGCCCAAGCCCTTGTCTCAATTAATGTTTAAATTAAATTAAGTCACATTCAAAAATTTTCCCCCAAAATAATCTCAAATCATCCTCAAAACTGCCATAAAATGATGGCTTAGATGGGCCCCAAAAATGCCCTATGGCATGGTCCAAAATTAAGTCAAAGGCGCCACCCGAGATGGTTCTGGTAAGTGGCCAACTATGGCCTTGTACTATGATTCAAATGTGTCCCATGAGTTGCCCAACTTGGCCTTAGGTAATGATTCAAAGTAGCCTAAAACGTACTCAACAAATTGAGGTTAAACGTATAATTAAATAACCTTGAAAGGGTTGCAAAAACCTAGTTCAAAGGGTGTGTCAAAAGAGGGTGTCATGGAGGACAACAGGCTGGTGCACAGGGCAAGTCAGCAAGCCATGCGCATGGGACAGTGTAACGACCCAGACCTCGATGGTACGATATTGTCTGCTCTGGGCCAAGCCCGCACGGTTTTGTTCTTGGGCTTTCGCCCAAAAGGCCTCGTACCATATGGGGGTCCGTCTGCACTTATGAATACCCTTTCCCTTCCCCAAGCGATGTGGGATGAGTTTACCCTCCCATCCACCCTCACAGGAACTCACTGTCCTCGGTGAGGGCCCATGTAGCACACTTCCGGCTGGGGCGCGCTCTGATACCACTTGTAACGACCCAGACCTCGATGGTACGATATTGTCCGCTCTGGGCCAAGCCCGCACGGTTTTGTTCTTGGGCTTTCGCCCAAAAGGCCTCGTACCATATGGGGGTCCGTCCGCACTTATGAATACCCCCGCTTTCCCTTCCCCAGGCGATGTGGGATGAGTTTACCCTCCCATCCACCCTCACAGGAACTCACCGTCCTCGGTGAGGGCCCATCTAGCACACTTCCGGCTGGGGCACGCTCTGATACCACTTGTAACAACCCAGACCTCGATGGTACGATATTGTCCGCTCTGGGCCAAGCCCGCATGGTTTTGTTCTTGGGCTTTCGCCCAAAAGGCCTCGTACCATATGGGGGTCCTTCCGCACTTATGAATACCCCCACTTTCCATTCCCCAGGCGATGTGGGATGAGTGGATGGGAGGGTAAACTCATCCCACATCGCCTGGGAAGGGAAAGCGGGGGTATTCATAAGTGCGGACGGACCCCCATATGGTACGAGGCCTTTTGGGCGAAAGCCCAAGAACAAAACCATGCGGGCTTGGCCCAGAGCGGACAATATCGTACCATCGAGGTCTGGGTCGTTACAAGTGGTATCAGAGCGCGCCCCAGCCGGAAGTGTGCTAGATGGGCCCTCACCGAGGACGGTGAGTTCCTGTGAGGGTGGATGGGAGGGTAAACTCATCCCACATCGCCTGGGGAAGGGAAAGCGGGGGTATTCATAAGTGCGGACGGACCCCCATATGGTACGAGGCCTTTTAGGCGAAAGCCCAAGAACAAAACCATGCGGGCTTGGCCTAGAGCGGACAATATCGTACCATCGAGGTCTGGGTCGTTACAAGTGGTATCAGAGCGCGCCCCAGCCGGAAGTGTGCTAGATGGGCCCTCACCGAGGACGGTGAGTTCCTGTGATGGTGGATGGGAGGGTAAACTCATCCCACATCGCCTGGGGAAGGGAAAGCGGGGGTATTCATAAGTGCGGACAGACCCCCATATAGTACGAGGCCTTTTGGGCGAAAGCCCAAGAACAAAACCGTACGGGCTTGGCCTAGAGCGGACAATATCGTACCATCGAGGTCTGGGTCGTTACAAGTGGTATCAGAGCGCGCCCCAGCCGGAAGTGTGCTAGATGGGCCCTCACCGAGGACGGTGAGTTCTTGTGAGGGTGGATGGGAGGGTAAACTCATCCCACATCGCTTGGGGAAAGGAAAGCGGGGGTATTCAGAAGTGCAGACGGACCCCCATATGGTACGAGGCCTTTTGGGCGAAAGCCCAAGAACAAAATCGTGCGGGCTTGGCCCAGAACAGACAATATCGTACCATCGAGGTCTGGGTCATTACAGACAGGGTCGTGGCGCACAGGCAAGTGCGGGGCAGCGCGCAGGCACGCAGCAGGGGCGGCTGGGCTGCGGGCTGTTTTCTGATTTTTCTGAAAAATCACTGTAGCAACTGCAAGCTCAAAATCTGATTTTCTGCAGATTTACTATTCATGGTTGCAAGCAAATTTCTGTAGCAAATTTCGCGGGGCGCGCGGCAGGGGCGGCTGGGCTGCGGGCTGTTTTCTGATTTTTTTGAAAAATCACTATAGCAACTGCAAGCTCAAAATCTGATTTTCTATAGATTTACTATTCATGGCTGCAAGCAAATTTCTCTGTTTGCTGCTCCAAAATTTCTCATTTTCCCCAATTTTTTTTCCAAGTCTTTGAAGCCCCTTTTTCACTCATTTTTAGCCCATTTTTCTTAGGTTATATACCCCCATTTTTCAGCCCCTTTCTCACCCATTTTCAGCCCAAATTCCCTAGCTTTTAAGCCCCCATTTTACACATTTTTCTCACCCATTTCAAGGGTGTTTTTGCATGCTTAATTTCTCACTTTAATTTACCAAAATTTGGACATAGTTTCCTTTGTTTCTTTAAGTGTTTTCCCACCTAATTTTCACAAGATATCTGAACATAATTTCATCCACAATCCACCCTCACTCAGTGGCCACAAATCCATGCATCCATTATATTTCCAATACATCAATTTAATATACATTCAAATGGAACTATCAAACATTCATTACAAAATGGCCCAAGGCCTAATGTTCACAATTTTACATAAGTTTAAATACAATAAGTTGGGCTCATGCCCACACATTCAGAACATGCCCCCAAGGGCCAAATCTTCCGCAAATCCATTTCCTTCCTTTTTCTTCAACACTCAAGGAAGTCTCAAGCAACTGGTGCCTCATCTGAAATATATTGCCCACGAATGGGTCAGCTCAACTGCTGGTATGATAACTCACTAATACTAGCAACAAATTTAGGACGTGACATGTGCAAGTGTACAATTTCAAGATATAATTTCCCTTCCCGTTGTTTAATGCAATGCAAACACACTATGCACGACTCACACATGCAAACTCTATGCCACACCCATGTCAACTCCATGCCATGTCAACTCTATGCCATGTCCATGCCTCATTTTACAGACCTTCCCCGAAGGACATGAGTAACCAAATATGTCTCATTTTATAGACCTTCCCCAAAGGACATGAGTAATCAAGTATGTCTCATTTTACGGACCTTTCTCGAAGGACATGAGTAACCAAATATGTCTCATTTTACGGACCTTCCCCGAAGGACATGAGTAACCAAGTATGTCTCATTTTACGGACCTTCCCCGAAAGACTTGAGTAACCAAGTATGTCTCATTTTACGAACCTTTCCCGAAGGACATGAGTAACCAAGTATGCATAGTACCAAATGCCCAACTCACACTATGCTTCCAAGGAATCACACTATGCCAAATTCCATGATTCCATTATTCAAGTTCAATGAGTCATTTCATCAAACATATGGTGTGTCCCTTTTCAAGTCATGCATTTAAACCCCACATAATTCATAACTTTAAATTCCCATAAATTACTTCATATAACATAGATCATAACCATACACCTTAACACATTTCTCAAGCCACAATATCACAATTTCACCAACCAACAAGAATTTCACAAAGTCATTAACATTTCATGCAAGACTAATACATTACACAACCAATTCCCCTCCAAGATGTCAAGTAAATATCACATAAATACATATCAAATATAGCAATCAAATACAAAGACAAGATAAATCATCTTCATAACAACAAAACATCAAATAAACCAAAGAATACATAAAGCCCCAAATTTCTAACTCTAAGTCCTTCAAAGTAACACCTCTTAAATAACTTCCTAACATGAAATAAACATCTAAACCAATCAATTAACATGTAATAAGGTAGGAAAAACTAAATCTATTCCTAGCTTAGCAAGAAATCATACCTAAAATCAGTTTTTCTCCAACTGTAGAAGCTGTACTTGCTGGATCACCAAAATGTTTGGTGAAAATATAGTACTCATGGATACGAACAACTTTCTAGAAGAAAGCTCGGCCAAAATCCCCCTCGAAGTGCATGTTTTGGAGGCTAAAAAGTTGAAAAAGCTAGGGCTTTTGTCTATTTTTCACCCATGGACGAGAGCTCTCTGAATTTCAGAGTGTATATGTGTATATAATGGCCCCAAGTGTTCATTTTATAGTGGAGGACAAAGGGGCTAAGGGCAAATGACCATTTTGCCCTTAATGAGCCCCGTAGCCCATTACTCTACAACTCATTCCTAAACGCTTCAATTTGAAATTTTGTTTTAGCCAATGTTTATAAAATTATTTTAAATGAAAACTTTCAGAAGGAAAAATTTTCGTTTGAGGTCAGTTTTTGACCGTTTCCACCCGGGTCACTCGAGTGCCCTTTTTGTCCAATTTCAGAAACTGTTTCCATTTTTGCTGAAATTTGTACAGAGGTTACCTCAAAATATTCTAATCATATTTATCTTCTATAACACACTCCAAATATGCTTCTAAACATGTCAAACGATGAAATCATGCCTATATATGCTTTACCGACAAAACCGGCTTTTACTGACAAAACCGTCCATGCAAAATGTTCTACCGGAAAAAAGAAAAATTTTTCCTCATTTTTCAGATATCTATAATAATCATGCATTAAGTTTCTTTCAGACTATCTCTCATCTCCTAATTCATGGTTACATCCATTACCTTTCAGTGTATAAGTATTCTACTTAACTGTTACCTATCACTTATATCGCCTTTCAAGGTGTTACTACTCTGTCTAGATGTCACTATTAATTCTACTACCTTTCTAGGGTATTACCATTCCATTTAGATATTACTGCCAAAGTCACTACTTTTCAAACTAACACATTTTCCAACTCAATGTTACCTTCTATCTTTCAATGCGATCTAACCATTTTCCTCGTTCATTACGGAACGTAATTCAACTCTCGCTAATTCTCGTAATATAGGACAATCATTTAACCATCAACATCAAGTCCACGGTCTAGATATAGTAATTCAATTTTCAACAATTCCCGCAATATCTAACAATCATCAAACTGTAACTCAATAGATATCAAGTATATGCTTCCATAAGATAGAGTAATCATCAAGGATTACTAATTTCAATATCACTATGATTCCTTCCAAATTTTCTTAAGTATAACTATTATCTCCCTTTCAAGCCTCGTTTATCTGTCTATATCACTTATTGAAACCTCCTTTAGTGCTTTCAGTGTCATAACTCAAGAATTCTTATCATTTACCTTTACATCTACTACTATTCTTAAGGATCACTATTTACTTACTCACCTTAGTTGTTCAATAATCATCAACTTCTGTCATAACATATAGTTTCTTTCCCAGAACTAGTTAACCCTTAGTCTCTTTAACTTGCTTTCATCTTCTAGCAATCACAAATCATTTAATTATTTTTAAATCATCAATTTCTTTCTTAGATCAGCTAAGAACTGTACACTTATGATCTGTACCTCTTATACTCTATGTATATCATTTATTACTAATGATGTCCCCAATGTATAACATTCCTTTCTAATGACTCTTCCAAGAGTCACCATTCATTCTATCTCATCCATTAAGTAATCATTCATATCTATAATAGTAATCACAATATGTCGTTCTAATACTCATATATTTATGTTAATCACTTTGCTTGTTTTGTGCATAACATCTATCATCAATAATTCTCTTGGAAGAAATTGAATAGTTAACATATAACCTAGGAGTTCTGTTTCTATGTTCAACTAGTAGTTTAATTTCTAAATCAATCTAGTAGTGAATGCGGAAAGCATAATCGATACATAAAGCTAGTATGTGGGTATGCCATAACTAACTAGAAAAATACCTGTGACTATTGGTACAAGTAGCCTGATCATCTCCCAAAACTACTCACTATAAAAGATAAGGTCACAATTCGTATAAGAGTCTATCTATCATGTCAGAATCTATCTACTAACTGGCCCCACTTGGACATTTATAATACTAGTACATTTTTCTTATCTCCCATGAAATATTTATGATCTAGGCTATTCTGATACCAAGTCTTTGATACCAGCTGAGATTAATCATTTAAACCTTAATGCTCTAATACCAAGCTGTCACGACCCGAAACCCACCCTCTACAGATCTCAAATCGCAGACCCTGGCCCGATACTGCTGTCGAACCGGGTCTTAACTGAAACTTGAAACTGCGAAAACTTGCTACACAATCAGTGTTACTAACATGCAATAAATATCATAACATAAACAACAAAAGTTTCTCAATAAAATTGCATGCTATATATATATATATATCTGTTATCAAAATATAGACTTTAAAAAGTCTAATACATTACATCCCCAAGACTACATTACATCCCCAAGACGTAGATGACGTGGGAGAGCTACAAGACTGTACTGAATATTATACATTACATTTATCTCAAAAATGTCCACTACTATCTTGCTGACTGTTACTGCTACTGGTACTACTACTGCTCCTCTACAACTTCCTTTCCTGAAATGTTTTAGTAAGTTTGGGATGAGCTAACTTAAGCTCAATAAGTAATTCTCCTTTGCTCTGCCATGTGCATAGGTGTATATAGAAGGCATAATCCATAAAAGAACTAGGATAAATGCAAATGTGCTAGCCAGTCAATGAATATAGAACTCAATATCAAATGATAGAAGCTCAAATAATAAGGAAATGAATCTGCTCTGCTAACAATGTCATACTGCTAAAGTCGTGAGCTATCTCAAATATGAATTGTAAGCACTCAAATGAAAGTTGTAAAGTCTTATTATCATTCATAATGGTATAACATGATCAAACTATGATAATCAATAATGATAGAGATATCAACAAAAAGTTATCCACTCATGGGGCCCGAAATTCCCCTTAAGCTCGTATTCAGGTGCATACCAGGCTATCTGAATAAAACTGCTCTGTATACAATGTAACTCTACATCTCATACCTCACATAGCAACGTATTTGGCGTTCTACTTGGAACCTTGACCCGAGGGTCGTAGATAGCATTAGTTAGAGTTGTGACTGAACACAAATCTGGCAATAATAATATATCGGGATCATGCTATCTTCCATGAAGATTATAGTGGAATCATAACTGATTCTAGGCAGTCTGACGTAACGATAGTTTTCGAGGCTATGGTTACTAAACTGCTTCGAATATAACTGTTTGGCTCTCACGACCCTAGGTACAAGTGTACAAAAAGAACTCTATGCACAAGTGTACAATCATGATCGAGATATATATAGAAATCAATAAATGCTTCCCACATGGTAGGGCAAGTATCAATATGGCTCAATAACTTCTAGGTATATATGGAATACAGTAGGTAATATATGAAAAAAAAAAACTATTGACTTCGCTGGAAGTATCACATGCAGAGATCAGATATTACTTACTTCTTTCTGTATCTGTCTAGAAGGTCAAACCGCCTTCTCCTTGCCTCTTGGTATTCCTATAATTCAAGAAGCTCATCTCAGTCTATATATATATAACTCATGCTATTCATCAAATTTTATGTCTTTTTACTATTGGTATCTCTTTTACTTGAATAGGCTCTACTATTGAATCCGGAATGTCAAACAAACTCGGTTTAGGCTTTCGTGAAATTCAATTCGGACTTCTGTACTAAAAAGGGCAAAATGGTCATTTTGTACTTTTATGAGTTACTTCTCGAGACCTCTTTTCACAAATTAGACTACACCATTGAGTCTAGACTGCTCAAAATAATAAAAATTCACTATTCTTTTACTTTAATCGGAGTCCATTTGACTTTTTTTTGACTTAGGGGCATTTTGGTAATTTCTCCTTTTAATAATTATTTAAATTAAGTATTATTTTATTCCTTTGGGGTCAATTTGTAATTATCATACATTCTAGGTCATTTTCTAAGTTCTCTATTTCTTGTGTTAAATCTGAATTTTAGATTTTTCTATTCTCCCCAAGTATAGCCAAACAATGGTTAACTATAAAACTAGAATAGGCTATCCCCATCCCCAAGCCAGATTTCAATTTAATTTACAAACCTTGTTCCCAAACACTCCTATTATAATTTAAAACATATATCAAAACGTCACAATTTTGGGACAGCCTCACGTGTAGGTGGGTCGGGTCTAACCCGAACCCGAACCCGAACCGCCCCAAAACCCAAACCATGCACAGTACCTTCTTCTCCGGTGGTCTCCGGTAGGTTTTCGACGTCTTCTCCGACACCAGCGACTATTCTGGCCATATTTTTGCATGATTCCAACGTGTTTCTCTTCCATTTTCAATGGGTTTCTCATTTCTAACTTCATTTTTAGCTTTAACCTATCACAGCTTCTCAAACAGTGAGATTTTAGTGGGAAACCGGTTTTTCGGCGAGCCCTTTTTGCTATGATTCTCTAACTATTTTGATGAGAAATATTTTCTATTCTTTTTTTGCACTCAAGGGAAACATTTCCCCAACGTTCAAACCAAGTTTTGATGCACAATTTACAGAACCCAATTCTATCCTCATGGCCTGTAAATCAACTTTTCTCCCTCATTTCTAACTCTTTTTCCTTTATTCTTTTTAAATAATTTTTCTCTTAAACTCAGCTACATGGCCCTATAGTTTTTATCATGCTTCATATTCTAAAATTCAAAAAAAACATAAGTTGACAGAATTCTAAATGTACTCACCTATTTCTGATTTCTCAGTCGCAGTGTTGCCTTATTCTCTTGTTCTTCTACTTCTAAATAATTTAGAATCTCTCTAAAGCTCTCAGCTTCTCCCTTTTACTTTTCTTTTCTGATTTTCTATCAAATCCTTATGCACGTATATATATACAAGATTTCCAACCGCCTTAGCCCCCTCTCTCTATCTCTCGATTTCTTCTCCCTTCAAGCCCCTTTTGTTGACATGTTTTCCCTGATCTTTTCTTTCTTTTCTTTTCTATTTTCTTTACCCCACTTTAGCTTAGATATTTATATGTATATATATATATATATATATTATAATGTTTCATCTCACACACACTACACACACATGAAACACACATTTGTACTCCCTTGCCCAAATGATGCCGACACCCTAAACACACACTCACATGCATGCACTTTGCATGCTACTTGTGTATATATATATATATATATATATATTGTATATTATATATAGATATCTTTTGTTTCTTATAGTGATAAATATATCTATATATATATACATGTACTTACACATATATTTATATATGTATATATATACTCTATATACATACACTTACGTACTTCGAGGTGCATATTGGTATACATGCATAATTGCCCGTACTGCTGGATCTCTCATACAAGTAATCTCAGGGTACTCGGATGTGTTTGTAATTGACTTCTCGTATATTTAAACATCGCATAACACTCTATTTGTGAATCTCACCATCCGTCTCAAACTGCATGCCTATTACTATGCATAACTTACTATGATAGCTCGGGTCTATTTTGGTATTATATTTATCAGTTCGGTCTATTCGTACTTGGTTTTTCCTAATCTCGTAGTTCCTTGAGATCATGACTTCTACTATTTACCTCGGTGTTCGCACCCACTTACTGTATACTACTCATCGTGATAGTTCGGTATATTTTGAGGTCTACTATTCTTGGTCTGAATCTGGTCTCGGTTAACTTTTGGTACTATGCTTATTCACTTCATCAAATCTCGGTATTATTATTTGACTCTTTTGGATGTAAATGGATTTATTCTATTTTATTTTGGGTCGGGGTATTACATTTGTTCATTTAATGAAATGGACTAGACCTATAACACTTGTAATGGATACAAGGCTTTTAGGGGTCTGTACATTGAATGAAAGCACTCAGAAGTGAATCAAAAAATAATTCTTTATTGATAATATTTGCGTAAGTGTTCGATTTTCCATGGCCTGGGTACAGGCTTCCTAGTTATATCCTCTAGTTAGGGCCCTTCCCAGTTATGGGAGAATTTTCCCATAGTGGTATCTTTGGTGTTCGGGAACACCCTTCTTAAGACAAGGTCCCCAATTTGGAAATTGACAGGTTTTAACCCTTGGTTGAAGCACTTAGCCATTCTCTGCTAGTACACTTCAATCTTGATCCGAACTTGCTCACGTCTCTCTTCAAGTAGGTTTAGATTCTCTGCAAGTCGGTGATTGTTGGCCTCTTGGTCAAAGCAATCTATCTTAAAGATTGGCATACCCATTTCAATAGGAATGATTGCCTCGGTGCCGTAAGCAAATGAGAATGGCGTCTCTACAGTCGAGGTTCTTCTAGTAGTTTGGTAGGCCTAGAGTACTCTAGGGAGTTCTTCGACCCATTTTCCTTTAGCTTCCTCCAACCTTTTCTTAATGGCATCAAGAATTGTGCAGTTGGTGACCTTGGCTTTCCCATTAGCTTAGGGATACCTTGGGGAGGAGAAATGATGACTGATGTGCAAGTCTTTACAAAACTTCCCAAACACCTTCCCATCAAGCTGCGTACCATTATCTGAAATGATGATGCGGGGTATACCAAACTTGCAGACTATATTTTTTCACGTGAAGTTCTTTACCTCCCCCTCTGTGATATGAATTAGTGACTCAGCCTCTGCCCATTTGGAAAAGTAGCCGATGGCGACTAGTAAGAATCTCTTGTTCTAGGGGGCCTTTGGTAATAGCCCTACAATGTCCATCTCTCATTAAGCGAAGGGCCAAGGACTGGCGATAGGGATGAGCTCACGATGTGGTTGGTACTAGGTATGAACCAAATCATTGACATTTGTCACACCTTTAGATATATCCTTAGCTTGTTTTAACATGTGGGCCAATAGTCGCCTTGAGTCAGTGCTTAGTGGGCTATTGTCTTGCCGCCATTGTGGTTGCCATAGATTCCTTCACATATCTCGACTAGGACGTAGCGGGACTCCTCTAGAGATAAGCACTACAAAAGGGGTTGTGTGTAAGATCTTTGATACAGCTTTCCATTTAGGATTAGATATCGAGCCGCCCTAATCTGAATCCTTCTAGATTGATTTTTGTCCTCTAGAAGCAGTTTTTCCCTTATATACTAGATGATGGGAGTCATCTAGTTTTGAATTTGTTCTAAAATTTGTAAGGACTGTATTTGCTCGATGCTCGACTTTGATTGGTAAGAGATTTTTACCATTGAATCCCTTTCTGATTTGAGGTGGGAAGCTATATTTGCTAAAGCATCAGTCTTAGAGTTCTGGCTTCTTTTGATCTTCTGAATGGTGCATTTGTGGAAAGACAGCTTTAATGATTTCGTTAGCTCTGAATATCTGATCATCCTGTTATCCTTGGTGGAAAATTCTCCTAAGACTTGGCTTACCACAAGTTGAGAGTCAGAGAATGCTTCAAGACTCAGCACTTCGTATTTCAAGGCCAACTTCATCCCAAGGATAAGTGCTTCATTTTTCAGTTTCGTTATTAGAGGCTCTGAACCCCAAGCTAACTACTTTTTCAGTTATGATTCCATTGGGGGACTGAAGTACTATGCCCACTCCTGAACCTCTGTCGGTGGATGAACTGTCAATGTAGAGTTGCCATAACGTGGTTTCCAAAGTGTCTTGAGCTTTAACATGTAGTGTTGGAGTGAACTTTACTACATATTTTGCCAGTGCTTGCCCTTTGATATATGTCCGTGGTACATAGGATATGTAATACCCTAACCCGGGTTAGCATATATGCCGAGGTAGACTAGGTCGGGTAGTGTACTATCAGTTGTAAATCGAATTGTTTAAAGCTCTATATTATGTTATCATATGTACTGTACGGTTTTAGAAAGTGAATAGTATCAGTTATATAGTTAGTGTCGAGCAACACCCGAGCAACCCAGAACTATGCCTCGTAATACGTGTACACACGTAAACCAATGCATGCATACGTACGTATATATGTATAGACCACAAAAAATCAGTATATGTATACGTAGTTAAAAACTAGTATATAAGTATATATACGAGTATATATGCATGTATAAAATATGTACTTATGTAGGTGTATATATATATACATAGTATATTACACAACATGTATGCATGTATTAAAATATACCTATACAAGAAAAGAGAGGAAGCTATCATGTGCATGCATTGTGTGTTGTGTGTGTGACGGTTTGTGTAAGTGAGTGTGTGGGTATGTGTGATATATATATATATATATATATATATATACAAATATCTCAAACCATAATTCAAGGCTGCATTTGAAAAAGAAAATCAAAAAGTTTGGTCAAGGAAAGGGGCTTTGGAAGGGGGAGAAACCGAGAGGAAAGAAGTGACAGGGGCAGTGAGTGTGAACATGGCTATGTGTATGTATATATATATATATATATATATATATATATACACATGTTTCATGGGATAAGAAAAACAGAGAGATTTAAAAGGCTATAAGTACTTTCAAAAGTTAAGAAAATTGTTGGGAAGAATCAGAAGCTGAACCAAGTTGGAACAGGAAAGAAAAGAGGGGGCTACACCATGAAAAATCAGAATTTTAGGTAAGTTCAAGGTTCTATTTTTAAAAGTTAAAGCACAATAGTTTGATCTAATGGTTAGGCCTTATTAAGCATGAAACGTAGATTCAGAAGCAAGAAGAATCATTTAAAATGATCCACAAACCAGTGAGCAAACCTCAGTTGCAGGTTTTAGGGTGTCTTAAAATCCATTAATATTTTATGCATGAAATCGTGTTTAAGTGGCTTAAATATGATCCTATAAAGTGCAAAAATCAAACTGAAACTAAATTAAACTGAACCAGTACGATAAAGGGGTTGAAAAATGGAAGAGACTAGGTCACTAGAGCTTTGGGTTTTGCCATATTCGTGGAGAAGTTAGTGATCCAAATGGAAAACTATGTTTAGATTCATGATCTCCATGAAAAAATAAAGAAAACTGCATTGAGCTAGGTAAAAAAACCCATTGGAAAATATTGGCCGTTGCCAGAAGAGGTGACGGCGAACCATCGGAACCCTATCGGCGTATTGCTAGGGAAGAAGGAGACTATTTGGGGTTGGGTTCGGGTCATGGGTTTTCTGAAATTACATTTGGACCTAGAGGTTATGAAAATTATAATGAGACCCTAAACTTTTAGTTATTATGCTTTGACCCCCCAGAATAAAATATTAATTAAATATTAATTTAATTAATTAATTAAAAATAATAAAAAATTACGAAAATGCCACTAAGTCAAAATGTAGTCAAACGGACTCCGATTAAAATAGAAGAATAGTGAATTTTTATTATTTTGAGCAATCTGGACTCAACGGTGGAGCTCGATTTGTGAAAAGAGATCTTGAGAAGTGAGAACCCGTGAAAGTACAAATGATCATTTTAACTTTTAGTAACAATGTCCAAATTAAACATATGAATAGTGTATTTTAACTATCTCGGACATTCTAAGACTAATGGTGAGGTCCGTGTCACTGAGACAAGGTTCCAAAAAATAAAAGACCCGTAAAAGTGCAAAATGACCTATTTTGCCCTTTTTAGCACAGATGTCCGAATTGAGTTCTGCGAAAGCCTAAACCGACTTTGTTCAACATTCTGGACTCAATGGTAGAGTTTATTTTAGTAAAAGAGAAACTTATAGCATAGAGGCATAAAATTTGATGAATAGCATAATTCAAGTAGCGATAGACTAAAATGTGTTTCATGAATCTTAGGAACACCAAAGGGCAAGGAGAATGTAGTCTAGACCTTCCAGATAGAGACAGTAAGAGGTAAGTAAAATCAGATCTCTACATGTGTTACATTCCAGCCATGTCAATAGTTTCTTGTACATATTGCTATTATATTTTATACATACCAGTATTTATTGAGCCACATTGATATTGCCCTATCATGTGGGAGATAGTTATTGATTTCCATATATATCTCGATCATGATTGTACACTTTGTACACAGATTTCTTTATGTACACTTATACCTGGGGCCGTGAGGGTCAGACAGTTTTATTCGAAGCAGTCTAGTAATCGTAGCCTTGAAAACTATTGTCACGTCAGATTGCCTAGAATCAGTTATGATTCCACTATAGTCCTCGTGGAAGATAACGTGATCTTGATATATTATTAGTGCCAGATTTGTGCTCAGTCACATCTCCATCTAATGCTATTTATGACCTTCAGGTCCAGGATTCCGAGTGGAACGTTTACTATACAGTTACACAGAGCAGTATTATTCGGCGAGTCCTATGGAACCGAATACGAGCTCAGAGCAATATTATTCAGCGAGTCCTATAGAACTGAATATGAGCCCAAGGGGTAGCCGAGCCCCACCAGTACCAGTGCATCTCAGTTTTAGTTGATATCACTATCCTTTATTATTGATATTCATAGCTTGATCATCTTATACCATTATTGAATGATCATGAGATTTTTACAAGCTTTCAGTACAGTGCTTACATTTCATACTTGATATAGCTCATGACTGTAGCAGTATGACATTGTTAGCATAGCAGATTCATTTCCTTATCATTTGACTTCTATCATCTGATATTGAGTATATATATTCATTAACTGGCTAGCATTCTTTTATACCTTGTGCACATGGCAAAGTAAATGACTACTTACTGAGTTTTCATATTTCATCAGATACTACACAACATTTGACTTGCAGGCACAGATATCGAGGACAGACCATAGAGTTTGATAGCTAAGAGGTAGAAATTTGCTTTTGATGTTGCAATGTAATACTTAGTACAGACAGTCTTATAGCTCTCCCATGTTATCCACGTCTTGAGGATGAACAGTTATATTAAGAAATTTTGTATTCCGCATTTTGTAAACATTATATAAATCACATGTAACTTTTATTATTTTCTTCCGCATTTTAGTCGTTGCATGTTAGTAGCACTGATCGTGTAGCAAGTTGAGACCCTTGGTTCGACAAGAAGTGTCGGATCGAGCGTCGCGACATGAGATTCGTAGAGGGTGGGTCTCGGGTCGTGACAGCTTGGTATCAGGGCATCCTAGGTAACACAGTGGTTTATGGGAGATAAGACTAAGGTACTAGTATTACAAATGTCCAAGCAGAGTCAGTAGATAGAAACTTACATGTGATATTAAACTCTTATATGTATGAAACTAATCTCTAACCCTTGTAGAAAATGGTGAACACCCGTACTACCACCCCATTGGATAAGGCTAACGCCCACATAGCACGGTTAGAGAGACTAGTGGACAGACTTATTCAGAACCAGGCGGGTCCTAGTACTCCAGCTAGACAAGAGCGACAGGAACTGCCTTTGGTACACATAGTGCGTCAGAAAAACAAGAGGGGTCAGGCTCATCTTTACAAGCAGTTCTAGGCACTACGACCCTCTATGTTCGACGGTGTTAGGGGCCCCACTTCAGCAGAAGAGTGGAGGCTCGAGATGGAGAGGATCTTTGAAATCATGGGTTGTACCGAGGTACAGAAGGTAGCATTTGCTACTTTTACTTTCAGAGGGATGGCTCACGAGTGGTGGCTACTACAGAAGGCCAGAGAGCCTCAAATGACATGGGATTGATTTGTTGTAGTCTTTAATTAGAAGTACTTCCCCAGGGAAAGCCAGAGATCAGAGAATCGTAGATTTCTTTATCTTACAGCAAGGGGACTTGACGGTGGAAGAGTATGAGGCCAGATTTACATAGTTAGTTAGATTTGCTCCTGCTGTCATAGAGGATGAGCACGAGAGAGCTCGTAAGTTTGAGAGCGGTGAGAGTGGTGAGCACTGCAAAGATTATAGAGCAGAGTGGTGAGGAATTTGCCAAGAGGAAGGCAAACACAGCACCAAGGCCAGAAGGGAATCAGCCAGCCTCGAGGCCATTAGGGAGTCAGAGCAGAGGGATAGGACCTTCTTTCACTCGGCCAGAAGCAGGGTCAACACCTAGGGATTTTGGACTAGGACCCTCAAGGGTCAATTCCACCAGTAGGGGCGTAGCTCAGTGCCCCACTTGCCATAGACATCATCAAGGACCGTGTCAAGGCTAACTCTCGTGCCTGCTATTTTTGTGGTCAGGAAGGGCATTTCCAGACCAATTGCCCTCAGAGGACCCAGTCAATTGGGAGTACAGCTGGTACCCCATCTACCTCGGCAGCTACCACTGCAGCTGTAGCACAGCCCCGAAGTAGTGGACAGAGAGCTGAGCCGCAGTGCTTAGGAAGAGTTTTTGCACTGACGCCCGGGGATATGCAGGCTACTACCTCAGTAGTCGTAGGTACTGCTCTAGTTGATACACAACCTATGCATATACTATTGCCTTAGGCCTTATGCATTGAGTAGTATCCTTGTGATTTCTAATAGAAGTAAACATAGAAATAGAACCCCTAAGTTGCATATTAACAGTTCTAGTGCTAGTAAAAGACTTATAATTTATATACACGGAATATGTGAATTTTAGATACCGAGTGCATGTTTAAAAGTGGAAATTTCAAAATGGGATTCACGTGAGAGTTTTGAAACACACAGGAAAATTTTAGAAAAATAAAAAAAATATCTGATGTGACTGTAAAACTTGAATTAATGTGACTATAAAACTTGATTCTCAGCAAAAAAAAATTATCTAGTTAACGTAAACACCTGTCCAAGTTATACCAAAATGTTAAACAAACCACAAAAACCCTCGGAGTTAGGAATGCTAAGTTTGGGGACAAACGTACTTTTAAGGGAGTAATAATGTAATACCCTGACCCGGGTTAGCACGTATACCGAGGTAAATCGGGTCGGGTAGTGTACTATCAGTTGTAAACCAAGCTGTTTAAAGCTCTATATTATGTTATCATATGTACTGTACGATTTTAGAAAATGAATAGTATCAATTATATAGTCAGTGTCAGGCAACACCCGAGCAACCTAGAACTATGCCTCGTAATACGTGCAAGCTCGCAAACCAATGCATGCATACATACGTATATATGTATAGACCACAAAAAATTAGTGTATGTATACGTAGTTAAAAACTAGTATATACGTATATATATGAATATATATACATGTATAAAATATGTACTTATATAGGTGTATATTTATATATATATATATATATAAATAGTATATTATACAACATGTATGCATGTATTAAAATATACCTATAGAAGAAAAGAGAGGAAGCTGCCAAGTGCATGCATTGTGTGTTGTGTGTGTGACGATTTGTGTAAGTGAGTGTGTGGGTATGTGTGATATATATATATATATATATATATATATATATATATACAAATATCTCAAACCATAAATGCAAGGCTGCATTTGAGAAAGAAAATTAGAAAGTTTGATCAAGGAAAGGGGCTTTGGAAGGGGGAGAAACTGAGAGGAAAGAAGTGATAGGGGCGGTGAGTGTGAGCATGGTTGTGTATATATATATATATATACACACATGTTTCGTGGGATAAGAAAAGTAGAGAGATTTAAAAGGCTGTAAGTACTTTCAAAAGTTAAGAAAATTGCTGGGAAGAATCAGAAGCTGAACCAAGTTGGAACAGGAGAGAAAAGAGGGGGCTACACCATGAAAAATCAGAAATTTTAGATAAGTTCAAGGTTCTGTTTTTAAAAGTTAAAGCATAGTAGTTTTATCTAATGGTTAGGCCATATTAAGCATGAAACGTAGATTCAGAAGCAAGAAGAATCATTTAAAATGATCCACAAACCAGTGAGCAAACCCGAGTTACAGGTTTTAGGGTGTCTTGAAGTCCATTGATATTTTATGCATGAAATCGTGTTTAAGTGGCTTAAATATGATCCTATAAAGTGCAGAAATCAAACTGAAACTAAATTAAAGTGAACCTGTAGGATTAAGGGGTTGAAAAATGGAAGAGACCAAGTCACCGGAGCTTCGGGTTTTGCCATATTCGTGGAGAGTTAGTGATCCAAATGGAAAACTAAGTTTAGATTCATGATCTCCATGAAAAAATAAAGAAAACTGCATTGAGCTAGGTCAAAAAACCTATTGAAAAATATTGGTCGTCGCCGGAAGAGGTGACGGGGAACCATCGGAACCCTATCGGCGTATTGCTGGGGAAGAAAGAGACTATTTGGGTTGGGTTCAGGTCACGGGTTGGATCCAGGTCGGGACTCGACTGAAACAGAAATGGGTAATCAAAATGGCGCAGTACTACTTAAGTTTAAAAGTTTTTAAAATTAAATTGGGGGTGTTTGGTAACACGAATAAGAAATTGAAATTGAGACTGAAACAGGAATAGGGATATCCTATCCCTGTTCCGTAGATATCCACTATTTGGTTATCCTTAGTTGGGATAGATTTTCTGAAATTACATTTGGACCTAGAGGTTATGAAAATTATAATGAGACCCTAAACTTTTAGTTATTATGATTTGACCCCCCAGAATAAAATATTAATTAAATATTAATTTAATTAATTAATTAAAAATAATGAAAAATTACGAAAATGCCACTAAGAAAAAAAGTAGTCAAACGGACTCCGATTAAAATAAATGAATTTTGAATTTTTATTATTTCGAGTATTCTGGACTCAACGATGGAGCCCGATTTGTGAAAAGAGGTCTCGAGAAGTGAGAACCCGTGAAAGTACAAATGATCATTTTACCCTTTATAGTAACAATGTCCAAATTAAACATATGAATAGTGTATTTTAACTATCTCGGATATTCTAAGACTAATGGTGAGGTCCGTGTCACGAGACAAGGTCCCAAAAAATAAAAGACCCATAAAAGTACAAAATGACCATTTTGCCCTTTTTTACCACAGAAGTCTGAATTGAGTTCCACAAAAGCCTAAACCAACTTTGTTCAACATTCCGGATTCAATGGTAGAGTTTATTTTAGTAAAAGAGAAAATTATAGCATAGAGGCATAAAATTTGATGAATAGCATAATTCAAGTAGCGATAGACAAAGATGTGTTTCATGAATCTTAGGAACACCAAAGGGCAATGAGAAGGCAGTCTAGACCTTCCAAATAGAGACAGTAAGAGGTAAGTAAAATTCGATCTCTGCATGTGTTACATTCCAGCCAGGTCAATAGTTTCTTGTACATATTGCTATTGTATTCTATACATACCAGTATTTATTGAGCCACATCGATATTGTCCTATCATGTGGGAGATAGTTATTGATTTCCATATATATCTCGATCATGATTGTACACTTGTACACAGATTTCTTTATGTACACTTGTACCTGGGGCCGTGAGGGCCAGATAGTTTGCCTAGAATCAGTTATGATTCCACTCTACTCCTCGTGGAAGATAATGTGATCCTAATATATTCTTAGTGCCGGATTTGTGCTCAATCACATCTCCATCTGATGCTATTTATGACCTTCGGGTCCAGGTTCTGAGTGGAACGTTTACTATACAGTTACACAGAGCAATATTATTCAACGAGTCCTATAGAATTGAATATGAGCCCAGGGGGTAGCCTGGCCCCACCAGTACCAGTGCATCTTAGTTTTAGTTGATATCACTATCCTTTATTGTTGATATTCATAGCTTGATCATGTTATATCATTATTGAATGATCATGAGATTTTTACAGCTTTCAGTACAGTGCTTACATTTCATGATATAGCTCATGACTGTAACAGTATGACATTGTTAGCATAGCAGATTCATTTTTTTATCATTTGACTTCTGTCATCTGATATTGAGTATATATATTTATTGACTGGCTAGCATTATTTTATTCCTTGTGCACATGGTAGAGTAAAGGACTACTTACTGAGTTTTCATAACTCATCAGATACTACACAACATTTGACTTGCAGGTACAGATATCAAGGATAGACCATAGAGTCTGATAGCTAGGAGGTGGACATTTGCTTTTGAAGTTACAGCGTAATATTTAGTACAGAAAGTCTTATAGCTCTCCCATGTTATCCACGTCTTGGGGATGAACAGTTGTATTAAGAAATTTTGTATTCTGCATTTTGTAAACATTATATAAATCACATGAAACTTTTATTATTTTCTTCCACATTTTAGTCATTGCATGTTAATAGCACTGATCGTGTAGCAAGTTGAGACCCTTGGTTCGACAAGTAGCGTCAGATCGGGCATCGCGACACGAGATCCGCAGAGGGTGGGTCTCGAGTCGTGACAAGATATATCAATTTCTTCTAACTCTACTAACCACTTAATCAGTCGTCCTAAAACTTTAGGCCTATATAGGACTGATTTCAAAGGATAAGACATGGGGATTATGATGGGGTGCGCTTGAAAATAAGGTCTGAGCTTCTGAGCGGATATCACTAAGGCTAAGGCCAGTTTCTCAATCTCAGAATATCTCATCTCGGTATTCAAAAGCGCCTTGCTAACATAAAATACAGGCTTCTGAATCCCTTTGTCTTCCCTAACTAATGCAGAGCTGATGGCATTCTCCGACACAGTTAAGTATAGGAGTTGCTTTTCTCTTTGTACTAGTTTTGAAAGGAGTTCGGGGGAAGCCAAATACCATTTTAGTTCCTAGAAATCTCTTTCGCATTCAAGGGTCCACTTTAGGGCCTTACTCCCTCCTAAGGCTCTGAAGAACGGGAGGCACCGTTTTGTAGATTTAAAGATGAATCTGGTCAGAGCTGCTATTCTTCCGTTCAGGCCTTAGATATCCTTCTTGGTTTTCGGTGAGTCTAATTCGATCAAAGCTTTGATCTGTGAGGGATCTTCTTCAATTCCCCTTTGAGAGACCAAAAAACCCAAGAATTTCCTTTTGGCGATCCCTAAGATACACTTTAAGGGGTTTAGCTTATTCTTGTGTTGCCTCAAGATGTCAAATGTTTGGCACAAGTGCTAGATGTGGTCACTCTTTTGAACGCTTTTGACTAGAATGTCATCGATGTAGACCTTTATTGTGTCTCTAATTTGGGAGCCAAACATCTTGTTTACCAGATGTTGGTGCGTGGCCCAGCATTTTTTAGACCGAACGACATCACTCTATAACGATAGAGACCTCGTTTAGATATGAAGACAGTTTTCTCTTAGTCTAGAGGATACATTTAAATTTGACTGTATGTAGAGTAAGCATCCACAAAACTCATGAGCTCATGTCTTGCGTTTGCATCAACAGGTTAATCAATCCTGGGAAAAGGGAAGCTATCCTTGGGACAAGTTTTATTTAGGTCAGTATAGTCAAAGTAGACCCTCCATTTGCCATTCCTCTTTTTGGCGAGAACTATGTTGGCAAACCACTCTGGATAGAACACCTCCTTTATCATTCTAGTGTTTAACAACCTTTAAACCTCTTCATTGATGATCTTGTGGCGTTTAGGGGCAAACGTCATCCTTTTTTGTCTCACCAGATGATGGTCTGTCTAATATCCCGACTCAATTAAGCGAAGATAATTATTGTAATGATGTGTCTTTTGGGGATTAAATATCAAATGACTTCTTCATTCTAAATTATGTTAAGTAGGCCATAAATATTAAGAATTTCTACACGAAAAAAAAACTAGGCAAGTTAGAGTGAGTGAAAAATTTATGAAATTTAATCGCCAATGAATATGGAATATTTTTAATATAATATGTAACGTATTAAAAAAAATTTACAGCAGAGAAATTAAACGTATAATATAAAAAAGTAAAGAGGGAATATGAAAGGATTTTTTTAAAGTAATTAAGGCACAACTTCAAAATCTAATGAAAGATGCCCAAAATGCCAAACAAGGCATAAGTAAGAAAAATAGGTAAAAAAATGAGGCAAAAAGGGAGGCCAAGGGATTTGAACCCTAGACCAAGAATGAAAAGAAACTAAAAGTCCAAGAAGAAAGCCATTTGGGCTACAAGCACTTTTGTGCTAAATAATGCATAGGATATATACATATGTCCAACCAAAGTTTAAAAATTTAGCACACTCAAAAATGAAGTGGCAGCACCCTATTGGCCACCACCCTCCCCCACCAATTAGAATACATGCAGATTTTATGCCTATATATATATATATATATATATACACCTAAACTATGGTCTATAGGTTATGAGTGCATAGACTAGGGGATGGGGGTTGCATGTGAAAAAAAGGGCAAATGAGTGTGTTGTCTGCATAAAATAGTGCGAGGAGAGGCCATGCAAGTTAAACTTGCATGATAAGTGTGTGCTCGGGTAGAGAGAGAAAGTGAGGTAGAGAGAAAGTGAAGGAAAAAGAATGAGAAAGAAGAAGAAGAAGAAGAGAGGGGAGTCTGCATGCAACCCCAAACCCGACCTTAGAGCACTAGAAGGAGCCAAACCCAGCAAGAAAAGAGGAGGGTACCACTGTTGAGGTAAAAACACCACACACCCACTATTTTCTCTCTCTAAGATTTTTCTATATACAAACTGTTTTGAGGTCTAATTTTTGCATGCATGGCTTAGAATTTAATGTATCTTCTGAGTAAATGGAATAATACAACCTAGGAAGGCCTAGAACATGAAACCCATGAAGAAACCGCCATTGATGGACCTCCTATGTAGCAGACCTAAACCGACCAAAAAAAAATTTAGTTTCTTCACTTGGGACCCAAAATAGACCTCCTGAGGGTTTCTAAAACTCTATCCCGTGACCTAGAAGCCTAGGTAAAGACTGTCAAATCACCACTTGCAGGTTTCGGGTTTTGAAGCCCAACCTCACAAAACTACTCTGAAACCTTGATTTTAAGAATGGGGGCTTGAACCACATGATGAATAGACCACAATAAAAGATACCCCGCAAGTTTTTTGCCAAAAATAAGTGTGTATAACTGTGTTACAGGTACAGCCATGGTGAAGAAGAACCAAGCTTTAAGCTCGATTTGAGGCACCAAACCAATGTAAAACGGTAGGTAGAGTTCCCATTATCGAAGTATGGGCAAAACCAGAGAAAACCAGTCCCTAAAACTCCATGAAATTGAGAATTTAGTTTTCTAAAATTAGGGTAACAGTAACCCGAAGCTTGGGGAAGAAGATGATCAGTGGTCAAATCAGGTTCGAGTTAAATCCGAGTTCGGGTCAGGACCCGACCCATCGTGCATATGATTTAAGTGGGACGACACCGTTTTGGGTGTTGTGTTTTTTTAAAATTAAAGCAAATATGGGTCTGTTTGGTTGCGAGAGCAAGGAATTCAATTGGGTTCACTATTTTGGGCTGGGATATCTTATCCCAGTTTGGCCTAGTTATCCACCAGTTAGTTTTCAAATTCAATTGAAGAAAAAAAAAATGAGGAAACAGAACCGTGGTCAAGGGGTTTCGAACACCTGACCTAGTGAGGAGGAAAGCTTTAACACAAGTAAGTAAGCCACTGTACCACTGCCCCACTTGTTAAAAGTTATCACTTAATAAATATATATTATAATATTATGTTATTAAATTATTTATATTAATTTAATTATGGAAATTAGCCTCGATGCCCGAATAAAACATATAGATAGTGTAAACTGACTATATCAGACATTCTGGACCCAATGCCAGGGTCCGTTTTATGACTCGGGATTCCAAAAAATTTAGACACGTAAAATATAAAATTATTGTTTTACCCTTAGTGATGTCCAAAGCCAAATTGAAAACCGTGAAAGCCTAAATTGACTTTCTTCGACATTTCGGACCCAATGGTGGAGTCCATTTTATCAAAAAAAGACCATAGATTCATAAATAAACTCAGATTAAAATTTTACGCAATATTGAACTAAGAAAATGCTTCCTGATTTATAGGGACGTCAAAAGGAAAAGACAAAGCAATCTAATACCTTTTAAGGAAAGGAGGAACGGTACAAGGTAAGAAAAAACCCGAACTCTAACATGTGTTAATTCCCAGCCATGTCACAATGTCTTTCCTCTATGCTGCCAAATTTTGTACTCCTATACATGCCTAACACTTATTGATTCCCCAGTTTGATGCCATCCTGCCTTGTGAACTTGTTGTGAGATTGATTGCCAATGTCCCATATGATTAATTGTTCATCTCTATACTTGCATGAATATTGGAAAATTTTTATGCCCCTTGCTGTTGAGGAGTTACTATTCCACAAATATGTACATCGCCTGTGGAATATTGATGATCATGGTTTTATTAATATGAGCGCTTGAGGTTGTGATCTGTCACAATGTCAGTCTGATTCATAGATGCTTCTGGACTTACGTGTTGGAGTCCATAATGGACCTGATGTATGTAAAGAGCTCTAGTGCTATACAAGAGCCCAATGGTGGGTAAACCTAGAAAAGCGCATCTGAGGGTATGCCGGGCCCTATCTGTTTCCGCATCTATTATGTTAGTATTCATATCATTTATTAACATTCTGATATTACACTCTCTCATTATTGATATACTTTCCATGCCTATCTTGACTATATGATGATGTATCTTTATTTATTGATACGTTAGATTTCTGGTACTTTTGATTTCTGTTATGCCTTGCAAGCCTATCATTGATCCGATTTGGCTATTTGTGATACTAATGAATTGTGGCAGCTAGCTATTATATAGGCCAAGTCCCCATTGTTAATTTTTCATTCACTTGTATCCTTTTCTCATGGGACGTGCCTGTTAGACCCTCGAGTCATCTCTATTGTTTCTGTGACTGGCTATTGTGTCTCCATATCTTTTGCTTGTCTTGATTTCAAACTTTCTGTACTAACCCTGATACATGATAGAGCAAGGGAATTTACTTACTGAGCTAAGTTAGCTCATTCCAATTTATATATATTTTTTAATGAAGGGATGTCGTAGATGGACAGTAAGGGGGGGATCCCCTACAAGTAAGCATCAGTTTTTGTTGCAGATCTGTCCTTGTTAAAATTAGTGGACATTTTTTACTAATTATAATAGACTATGACTAGTATTGTCTTAATTCCCCCATATGTCCACGTCTTGGGGATGTTTTATTTTTGTTTTAAGGATCTGTAACTTAAACACTAAACTCTTGATGGTCTGTAAAACTTTATTATGCTTTTCGTTGCATATTTATTTAACTTCACATTATTATTGTTGATCCTTAATCTGAAATTGTTAGGGACGGCCCCACGACCCTTAATTCGCATAGGTTGGGTTTCAAGTCGTGACAATTTGGGTTTGTCATTAGCTTATGAGAGATGGGGTTAAGATCTATTCTTTCCATATCTTTTGTCTCCCAAGTGAATACCAACAGATTGTTTTTAAGGAATTCAACAATTTTTATTTTCTTGGAGGAAAACAGATCTAAGCCAATCTATAGATACCGTTCCCCCTCTTTAGTGCTAACGAGTACTTTGATGGGCTCCTCCATTGGTTTGACTATGTTTTCCTTCCCCTAGAGCTTAATAGCTCATCAATTTCAGAGGGGCACTCTTCTAGAACTCCCCCCTTCACGAGGGTACTGTGATTGTTATTTGGAGGCTTTTTCCTTCAATGCGAGAGCATGGAATTCCTGGGAAGTTGGTTGACAACCCTTGATAGAGAAGACCTTGTCATTTTGAACATATTTCAAGCTTTGATGGAAGGTTGAAGTGATTGCTTCAATCTAATGGAGCCAAGGCCTTCCAATGATGACGTTATAGGGGGACTTAGAGTCTAAAACCATGTATTCAGAGATCAGTGTATTTTGTCCGTCCCCTTCGCTCGTTGTGGTTGGGAGGTCTATTTTGCCCAATGGGGTACTGAGGTTTCCATCGAATATTCCCATTACAGCGGTGGTAGCTTTGATGTCATTGAGGTTAAGCTTCATTTGTTTGAAGGGTTCATAGAATAGCACGTTGGTGGAGCTTCCTGTATCCACAAGAACCCTTCTAATCTTGAAGTTGGCGATTTTGAACGAGATGACAAAAGTATCGTTATAGGGGCAATGAACCCCAGCAAGGTCCAATTCAGAGAAATGGATCTAAGGTTCCAACTTCATCTTCTTCTCAATAGCTAAAATCTAGAGGACATGAAACTTCGCCCTTGCCTCCCGAGCATACCTCTTCTTGGCTCTAGTTAGACATTCCCGTTATGACCTAATTGTTTTGGTGTAGTTGATTAAGTCAAACCTCCCTCTGTTCAAGCCTCTGCTCTTGCCTTCTTTGTGGTGGTTAGTCGTTACGGGGGTTTTGCCTCCCGTCTTATCGGACGAACTCTCGCAATCGTCCTCTTCTAATGAAATGTTCAATCTTTTGCTTGAGAGTTCTGCATTCTTCGGTGGTGTGCTCATGCTCCTTGTGGAAATCATAGTACTTGTTTTGATCTCTGGTGTCGGGGTTGCTCTTTAGTGGCTCTGGCCACTTCAAGTCCTCACGAGTCTATATCTGTTGGAGTATATGAGTGACGAAGACATTCAGAGGGGTGAAAGTTTGGTACCTTCTAGAATTAGAATTGTTCTGGGTTCTAGATGTCATTCTCTTGTCAGGACTCCTGATCATCTTCCTGTTGGTGTTGGTATTCCTCTTCTGAATGTGCTCATCTTTCTGAGCTTGTTCTTTCACCTTTCAAAATGACACTTTTGTTTCTTTAAAGTTTATGTATTTTCGTGCTCATTTCCATGAGCGCTGCCATGTCGATAGGAGGACTCTTGGTCAAGGAATCTTGAAAGCGTCTAGGCCCAAGGCTAGAGGTAAGAGATGCCACTAGGAAGCTTGGGCTGCAATCGGTTATCTTTGTGAGTTTAGTATTAAAATGAGCAATGTACTCCTAAAGTGACTCTTCTTTTGCTTGCTTCATGGTTAAAAGGAATTCTGACACTTTTCTTAACTTCCAACTAGTCAGGAACCGATCAAGAAATCGCCTACTAAGCTCATAGAAATTGTTTATCGATTCTTGGGGGAAGTTTTGGAACTATTTCAGAGTGGTACCTTTGAGGCTCGTCATGAAGGTTCGGCAAATAAAGGCGTCAGTAGCGCCATTTAGAGTCATTATATGCTGGTAGTGAGATAGATGGTCCCCAGGGTTTTCAGGACCTATCGTAAAGGGTGAACTTCATAACAACGAACTTCTTTGACTACTCCTCTGTCATTATGACAGAGGTGAATGGCGTGGCGAATCTTCCTAAGCAATTTTCCCATTTCATCTTACTATGGAGGGGCATGGATCCCTCTGGTAAAGACGGTCTGTTCCTAAGAATCTGCTACCTCTTCTGTCCTTTAAGGAACTCTAGGCAAAACTGGTTGTGGGTTTGGGCCCCATTGTTGACCTTGTCCTGCACCTTCGGACCCTATATTCAGGGGATGAGTTTGTCCTAATATTGGCAAGAGGATGTTGCTCTGCCAAGACTAAGGGAGTCGGTGCCTGTAGTAGGTTGGAACTCTTGTGGCGTTAGATCGGCCCCCAAAGCTGCTGGAGTTGGGATCCTCGTTTTGCTTTGGTAATGGGCAGCTAGGGTGAAAAGCGAGCATACCTTTCTCTACAATTTTTGATTTCTAGAGGTCAGCCCTTATGTGAGTGGTACCATGGGGGTCTACCGGCTGCACATTGGGGATCTCCTCGTTGAGAGATCCTCCACCCATGGTGGTGGCGAGAGGATGAGCCACTTCATTAGTAACGTTGGTAGGAGGAAGAAGAGGGATATTGCTCCGTTGGTTCTGGGCCAACGAATCCAGAGCTTGGGACATGGCAACAAGTTGTTCTTGTATCTAATCAAATTGTCGTTGAATCCAATAAAGTTGTTGTTACAAGTGATTGGGTGCTTGCCCCCTTCCTCTTCCAACATGGGGCTGATCTCAAGGGTTTTGAGAACTCTTTCTAGGACAAAGATTGGGATTCATTGCCTTTTTAGAAGAAAAAGATAAGGGATTTGTTACTTACAAAGAAAAACGTTTGCAAGAACGATTGTCGTTCCCACAAACGGTGCCAAACTGATGTTGCACTTTCTAATTAGTGGCGGGGCTCCGTTCTTTGTTACCTGTCAAGAACAAAAAAATCAGAGGGTCACTAGGTCACTGGGTTAGCTTCGATTATCACGACCTGAAACCCACCTTATGCGGATCTCGTGTCGCGGGGCCGACCCTAAGGCCGCCCCTACTTTTTCTATTCCTATATCATAGTACTAATATGCAATGTACTAAAAATTTAAAACAATAATCAGCGGAAGTCTTTTCTATACAAAAATCAGTGGAAGTCTTTTCAATATAATAATTAGCGGAAGTCTTTCAATACATAATATGGTTCTACAATAATAAATAAAAACAAAAAAAAAGAACCAGACATAACCAGCACTTGTGGGTGGTGAATACATGGGAGAACAAAAACATAAACTAGTACATTTCCTCAAAATGTCCTCCTACGCTCTCAGATTCCTACTAGGGTCTTGTAGCGTCACTACTTAAAAAGTGGTAAGTAAGGTGGAATGAGCTACAAAAGCTCAGCAAGTAAATACAAATCTTCGACACTAGTATTGGTGATCATAAATGAATATGAATCCATGAATAATAATATGATAGCCAATCATATGAAGTAAGATATTGTGATAGCCAATGAGAATAGTTGCCATAATGGCCAATGGACATTGGGGTCACAATGTACAATCAAGAGTAATGGATATAACATCAATATGGAACTCTTAATAACGATATATCAACATGAAATGTCTGCCACAATAAACCGATCACAATCAAATCAATAAAGAATGTCTCTCAGTATAAGATAAGTCATAAGGGATAGTGTCATTCAACAATCGTAGTCATATCAATCATATAAGAGATGCATTTACACTGTTCAGGGTTCGGCACACCCCCGGTCTTTTGGGACCCGAATACCCCCCAGTGGAAACTCCAGTCAAACCAAACTCCAATGTATTGCCAAGTGTCCATTCACGGACTTGACCTGTAGGTCTCTAGTAGATCAGAAAGCATCAGATGGATATCGTGACAGAGCACAAATCCGGTACACATAAACATATCATGATCATAGTGATTCCATAAGAGTATAAAAATGGAATATCATATATACAGTGGAAACATAACAGTAGGCCTTTCAAGGCATGGTTCAACATGATAACAATGATATAGCTGTCAATCAATGTTCACAAGATAGAACAATATCACATTATGGAAAACAATAATATAAGGTACGTTCAAGAGTACAAGTCTAGCAGTAAATAGAATAAACTTTGCTTGGAAACACCACATGGAAGAGAAAATGAATTTACTTACCTCTAAATGGGGTCCTGGATCAGTATACTGTGAGGTTGCCCTTTCCTTTCGAGTTTCCTATATATCAGTAGACACGTCTTATAATTAATGCTATTCATCAAATTTTATGCTTTACTATCATAAGTATTTCTAACACTAATTTAGACTCTACCATTGAGTCTGGAATGCCGAAGAAAGTCGATTTAGGGTTTCACGGAATTCCATTTGGGTTCGATAGCAATAGGGGTGTTTTGGTCATTTTAGAATTTTTACAGGTCTTTATTTTTTAGAGCCTCATCTCGCAACACGGACCTCACCATTGCATTTAGAATGTCCGAGATAGTCAAAATACACTAATAACTTATTTAATTTGGACATCGGACTATTTCGCTATTATTTAAATTAATTTAACATAATTTGTACATAATATATATTTATTTGTGTGCAACAGACACCATGCGCTTGCCTGTCCAATTGGTCATATGCGCCTCACCCTTTCCCTTGGTTCATGGTTCGATTCCCAGGGGCGCTGCCCCTTTTATTGTTTTTTCCTGATTTAATTTACTATGAATTAAATATATATTGTGGTGGTATATGGCCACATGGGCCTTGGTGGCTCAGTGGCCCATGTACACGCGTTAGATCTCTCCTCCCTTTCAGTCTCCAGTTCGAACCATGGGGACTGTAGTCCCCCCATTTTTTTTCTCAAATTCTTGGAGCCAAACGGTGAATAAGACCAATCCAAGGATGGGTTATCCTAGTCCTTGTCCAAATGCATTTAAATTAATTTCCTAAACTAATAACCAAACAGACCCAATCTGTCCTTTAAAACATAATCTAAAAGACACAGTTTCGGGGTTTATATACATGGGTGGGTCGGGACTAACCCAACTCGAACCAAGTCCAACCCAAAACCATTTGCACTGTTCTTCTTCTTCTCCAAAATTATGCAGGTAGGGTTCCGTCACCCCTTCCGATTCCGGCCACTATTTCGATCGAATTCCTTGCTTCTCTCAATGGCGTTCGAACCTACAGGTTATGTGGATCTCATTCTTATACTCCAAAAATGAAGTTGGTTACATATTGGCCGTCGAAAAAGCCAACATAGTGGCTATTTTTGGCCAACACGAAAATCTGGCGACCTGAATAATTCAGATTTCATGAAGATTCTTCCACTATTTCAAGCTCAAATAAACTCCACATGGTTTCTGCACCTCACACTATTAATTTCGTACTATTCAAATTAAGCTTTGATGCATAAATCTCCATCACCCGAACCTAACACCATGACCTGCAACTCAAATTTTCCTACTAATTTCTTACTCTCTTTCCTTTATTCTTTTTGCATTCATTTCCTTATAAATTCAGTTGTAAGGACCTAACGTTTTTAGCAAGCTTTATACACTAAATTTCAAAAACATAAAATAAATCTTTTAAATTTCACTCACCTGTTTCCTGTGATAGTTTCTCTTTCTGGCTTCTTTTCCTTTTCTTCCTTCCCTTCTTTTCTCCTTCTAAATCTAAGATTAACCCTCAGTTTCTTGTTTCTTGTTTCTTGTTTCTTTCTATTTTACCCTAGGTATACGTGTGTATATATATTGATGAAAAGTGAAAGGGCGGTTGTAAGGCAGTCAAAGAAGACTGCAGCAAGGGAGAGAAAAAGGCAGTCACTACCTTTTTCTCTCCCTTGCTGCAGTCTTCTTTGACTGCCTTACAACCGCCCTTTCACTCTTCACCAACCACGCACAACTTCTCAATATATATATATATATATATATATATATATATAATATTACACCCCCACTTGCACCTTGGTTTCAGCAACCTTGCTTCCTTCACCACATTCACACAACACACACATACAGTACACAAACACACAGCCATTCACTGTTCACTCATACAGCACACACACAGTCCCACTTTCCTCCCCTTTTCCTTTTTATTTTCTTTTTATTTAATATACATACATATACACCATACAACATTTTGTACATTTATACACATACATATATTTATACATTATTTGTACGTCCATATATATCTATATATATACATATATATATCTATTTCTAATAGCATATACATACACTCATTTTACTTAAGCTACTGCATGCATGCAAACGTTCACATGCATGAAAATACGTGCGTACACGCATTACGAGACTCAATGTTAGTCTGCTCGGTGTCACTCGGCACTGGCTATACAAAACAAACCATTGATATTTCAAAATCGTACAGTTTCATAAAATACCTTGATATAAAGCTTAAACAGCTCAGGTTACAACTGGTACTACACTACTCGATCGGGTCTATCTCGATATACTGTGCCATATCCTGAGTCAGAATATTACATTTTTACCCCCTTAAAAATAAGTTTGTCCCCAAACTTAGCAGTTCTAATTCGAGTGGTTCCCATGGTTTCGCTAACATAGTGGTATAACGTGAATTGGCGTTTACATTTAACTAGATAAAAATTTCTGCTGAGAATCAAGTTTTACAGTCACATCAGATCAAGTTTTACTTTTCTAAAATTTTCAAGTGTATTTTGAAAGCTTTGCGTAAATCTCAATTATTTTCTATAGTTCCCCTAAGACATCATTTGGTGAACGAAATCATGAATTTTTCTAAATGTAGCTTTACAACTCTATCCATTAAGTCTACTAATATATTTGGTGTATATATCATTCCATTCGTATCATATGGAACTCATAAAGTTTGTATCAGTTTCTAAGTGTCATTCCCTTTACAATAGGCCTACCGCTCAACTAATTGTTCCTTGACCTCAAGTCAACTGTTTAAGAATATCTGTGTCCCTAACCTGTATTCCATGTGTTCTGTATCTAACATGATTCAATAATAGTTCTGTTGACGGATATGTAAACAATGAGTCAAATAGTCTAGGTATTCAGTCTCTACATTCAGTTAGCAACATAGGGGACGTATTCGAATGTGTAAAAATAACACAAAATATAAACTAGTCATAAATAACTATAAGGGTATCTTTTTCCACTGATGTAGTACTAGAAACTTAGAAATTCTTGAATTCCTAATTTCCTAAGGAAGGTACTTCCTATTGAAGGTCTCTGTAACTGTTGCCAATTAATCTCGTTAGGTTCTTTCAAACTATCTTTCATCTCTCAATTCATTGTTACATCCATTCCCTTTCAGTGTATAAGTATTCTAATTAACTGTTACTTGTCACATGTATCGCCTTCCAAGGTGTTATTACTCTGTCTATATGTTATTATTAACTCTACTACCTTTCCAGCGTACTTCCATTCCATTTAGATATTACTGTCAAATTCACTGTTTTTCAAATTGACACATTTCCAATTCTATGTTACTTTCTATCCTTCAATGAGCACTAATCGTTTCCCTCGTTTATTATGGAACATAATTTCAACTCTCACTAATTTTCACAGTATAGAACAATCATTTAATCGTAAACATCAAATTCATAATCTGTAAATAGAATTTCAATTCTCAATAACTCTTACAATATAGAACGATCGTCAAATCATAAACATCAAGTCTATAGTCTAGATATAATCATTTAATTCTCAACGGCTCCCTCAATATATAACAATCATCAACTGTAACCCAATAGATATCAAGTACATGCTTCTATAAGATAAAACAATCATTAAATATTACTAAATTCAATATCACTATGATTCTTTCCAAGTTTTCTTAAGTATAATTACTATCTCCCATCCAAGCCTCGTTTATCTGTCTATATCAGTCATCAAAACTTCCTTCAGTACTTCCAATGTTATAATTTCAAGCATTTCCATCATTTACTCTTAAGTATACTTCTATTCTTACAGATCTCTATTTACTTGCTCATCTTAGTCGTTCAAGAATCATTAACCTTCATCATAACATGTTTTTTTTCCAAAACTAGTTAACCTTTAGTATCTTAACTTGTTTTCATTTCTATCAGTCACAAATCATTTATTATTTTTAAATCATCAATTTCTTTCTTAGATTAGCTAAGAACTATACACTTATGATCTGTACCTCCTATATTCTATGTATATCATTCATTTCTAATGATTTTCCCCAATGTATAACATTTAGTGATAATGACTCTTCCAAAAGTCTCCATTTATTCTATCTCGTTCACTAAGTAATCATTCATATCTATAACAATATGTAGTTTATTCTAAAATATTTTAAATCTTTGCATTTAAATCTATTATTGCTCTTTGAAGTTTACCAATCATGAAATCACTTAACTCATCAATGTCTTTTTTAAAATTTCACGAGATAATAATATGTCGATCTAATACTCATATATCTATGTTACGTACTCTACTTTTGTCATGCATAAGATCTATCATCAATCATTCTCTTGGTGGAAATTGAACAGTTAAGCATATAACTTAGGAGTTCTGTTTCTATGTTCAGCTAGTAGTAATTGTTGGAACTATAAATCAATATGTAAAGCTAATATTTAACAATATTGGGCATTTGTAAGCAACTGAAAAAATACCTGTGACTATTGGTATAGTAGCCTGATCATCTCTCAAAACTATTCAGTGTAAAAGATCAATAGTCAGAATTCATATACAAGTCTATTCATCACGTCAGGATTTACTCTACTTGGCATTGGTAATACTAGTACATCAATCTCATCTCCCATGAACCACTTATTACTAAATTGTTCTAACACCAAATCTTTGATATCAACTGAGTCCAATAATTCAAACTTAATGCTCTGATCATCTCCTGGTATCACTGGGTTTGGTAGGATAGGTGTAGTAATGTTGTAGAATTCCATTCAACATGTCCACTGGGCATATGCCGTCCTAACAGTATCATAAAGAACTCGTAGTATCTGTGTTGATTTCTAAATGTCATTTCTTCTATATCACTAGACCTAACTCCCAAGTATAGGCCAATCATTGAGAATACCTATGCTTCTGATCTGTATCTTGTGTGTTCTATGTTTAATATTTCTAAACAATGATCCTCATGGTAACTATAAAATGGTTCAGTAAATAGCCTAGAGTTCACATATTTTTTTGTCTAACATTCTCCAATAATAACCTTCCTGATGTAATAGAATCCGTAAATCAATCGTCTAAGTGTTCAGTTGCTAAGTTCAGTTCAGTGAAGATGTCGGGACATCAATAAGTGCGCATAGTCAACATAAAATCTCAGTAATCTATTAACGTTATGAATAACTGGAGGAGTACTTGTGACTACTAATATAGTAGTTTAATCATTTTCTGGTGTTTACTATTTTCTGTAAAAGATAATAGATAACATTTACGTAAGATAGGCAGTCAGTAGTCATATACGAGTCCTAGCGTAATAATTAAACATTATCTACGATTGACTTCCAAGTAAAGCCTCAACAACCCTTTCCATCAGTCACTCTAAGGGATTTATGTGATCCATAATTATCGATGTATTCCTTGTGATAACCATGTCTATAAAGATAACCAGTAAAATGTCCAGTCAATGATCGTATAAAATAAAACGTCAGTATTATCTACCAAGTTGTCACGATCCGAAACCCACCCTATGCGGATCTTGTGTCGCAGGGTCGACCCTAAGGCCGTCCCTACTTTTTTCATTCCTGTATCATAGTACTAATATGCAATGTACTAAAAATTTAAAACAATAATCAGCGAAAGTCTTTTCTATACAAAAATCAGTGGAAGTCTTTTCAATATAATAATCAGTGGAAGTCTTTCAATACATAATATGGTTCTACAATAATCAAAAATAAGAACCAGACATAACCAGCACCCAGTGGGTGGTGAATACATGGGAGAACTAAAACATAAACTGGTACATTTTCTCAAAATGTCATCTTACGCTCTCAGACTCCTATTGGGGTCTTACAGTGTCACAACCTGAAAAGTGGTAAGTAAAGTGGAATGAGCAACAAAAGCTCAGCAAGTACATACAGATCACCGACACTGGTATTCGTGATCATAAAATAATATGAATCCATGAATAAGAATATGATAGCCAATCATATGAAGTAAGATGTTGTGATAGCCAATGAAAACAGTTGCCTATAATGGCCAATAGGACAGTGGGGTCACAATGTACAATCAAGAGTAATGGATGTAACATCAATATGAAACTTTTAATAACGATATATCAACATGAAATGTCTGCCACAATAAACCGATCACAATTAAATCAATAAAGAATGTCTCTCAGTATAAGATGAGTCATAAGGGATAGTGTCATTCAACAATCGTAGTCATATCAATCATATAAGAGATGCATTTACACTATTCAGGGTTCGGCACGCCCTCGGTCTTTTGGGGCCCGGCATACCCCCCAGTGGAAACTCCAATCAAACCAAACTCCAATGTATTGCCAAGTGTCCGTTTACGGACTTAACCCGTAGGTCTCCTGTAATATCCCGACCCAGGATACTGGGTCATCTGGCACGCATTACAAGATTAAGGAAAAATTGTGTAAATTCTTAAGACTCGAGAGAATAATTAATTAATTTAATTAATAATTAATTAATTATATGAAATAATTATTTTAATTATAATAAATATTTTAAACACACATTTACATTACATGTGGGGTGTGTAGCATGTATGTATATGTGACCAAGCATGTATGTATGCATGTATATAGGTAAATAAATATATATATATATATATATAAGAAGTGTGAACAATGTGTAGTGTGAGGAGTATGGGTGTCGGCAGTGGGTGTCTCCCAACATGTGTAAGTGTATGTGTATTATATATATATATATATATATATATATATAATATACCAAATATCAAGCAAACAATAAATGTAAAGCAACAAGAGGAAAAGAGAAATTTATGAGATGGGATGGCAGCCGAAATTGGGGACTGAAAGAGGGCTATGGAGTAGGGTTATGAAGTGTAGAGAGAGAGAGAAATTAGAGAGAGAAAGAGGTCGGTCACTTTCTCTTTAAAAAGCCAAAGCATGCAAAGCATGCTTGTTTCTTACAAAAGAAACCAAAAGGAAGAAAAAGCAAGAAGAAGGAAGAAGAAATTCAGAGGGAAACCGAAGGAAAAAGGTGAGAGAACACAAAATCTGTATTTTCTCTCTCTAGGATTTTAAGCATGATATGAACTGTTTTCAAGTTATTTAATATGTATGATGTTTGATATATGTCTAAGACATGAATAAGCATGAAAAATCACAAGAAAAACACTGAAAAATGATAAACCCAAGAACGGCAGCCATGGATGACCTTCAAAAATAGGTCTGAAATGGGTGAAATTAAATGGGTTCTAACCTACCAAGACCTCAAGATCAGGTCAAGAGGGTTTCAAAAATACCACTACGCCATTCCAGAACCTAAGTACAACCTCCAAATGTCAAGTTGCAGGTTACGGGTTTACACCCCAAACCTTTAAACTCATGATTTAATCCATTTTTTTAAATGAAAACTGAATCCCTATGAATAGGGGATCAAAACAAGCTAAACCCCATGAAAAATCACCAAGAAATGAGCATGAACGACCCATGTACAGGTCTGGTTATCGCGATCTAAACCGAGCCTCTGAGATAGACTCGAAGCTCTAAATCAATGTAGAAATATGCTATAATGTATTAGGAAGTGCTTGGGAAAGCAAACAGGCTAAAAGGACCCTCAAAACATCACGAAATTAAACTGAAAAAAAAAAATAGGGTTTCGGTTGAACAGTGTCGACCTTTGTGGGGAAGATGACACTGTTCGGGTCGGGTTGGATTACAGGGTCGGTTACGGGTTTGGGTCAAACCGGATCTAACGGGTCACAGGTTATGTTAACGGTGACGTTTTGTTTTTAATTTTTAAAACATTAGGGCTGACGTCATCATGACGTCAGCATTATGTCAAGAACCGACTAGACCGGTTGGTTTGCAATTGAACCGGACCGGTTCACTTAAAATCTGACCGAACCCATTGGTTTTTGGTTTTAATCCAATTCAATAAACCAACACTTTTGTTATTTACGAATTGACCCCTAAACTTCAGGAAAATTATACTGTGGCCCAATTGATGAGAATTTTATGCAAATAAGCCCCTGGAAAAATAATTAAATAATTAATTTAATTATTTAATAAATAAAGTAAAATTACTATTTTGCCCCTGAGTCATATATGAAGCAAATGAAGTCCAAATTAAACATATGAATAGTGTATCCTTACTATTTTGGATATTCTGAGACTAATGGTAGGGTCCGTTTTACGAGACGGAACCTGAAAAATAAAGACACATAAAGGGGTAAATGACCAAAATACCCCTTGTCCAAAATTAACAAGTTATTAGTGTATTCTTACTATCTCGAACCTTCTAAGTCCAATGGTGAGGTCCATGACATGGGATGAGGCCCCGAACATAAAGACACATAAGGGGGTAAAATGACCAAATTACCCCTAGTACCTCAAAAGCCAAATTAAAACCAGGGAAGGTCTAAATTAACTTTCTTTGACATCCCGGACTCAATAATGAAGTCCAAATTACGAAACGAAGTACAGAAAAATGAGACACGTAAAATGGTAAATGACCATTTTAGTCCTTTTACATACAAAATTCTGAATTAAATTCTAGGAAAGCCTAAATTGACTTTCTTCGACGCTTCGAACTCAATGGTAGAGTCTGTTTGACCAAAAGAGATGCCAAAAGTAAAAAAAAAAAAACAAAAGGACATAAAATTTGTTGAATAGCATCCGTTAGATGACTATAAATTAAAGTAATGTCAAAGTACTAATCTACGGCGTATACAAGAAAATGAATTATGAAAAGACACGACACGTAAATACGTGAAGTAAATAACTTTAATTTAAAGTTAATGGAGCTACCAAAAGAGTATAAATTGAAATGAATTAAATTCCTAACACATTAAATTGTGTCATAGGTTAATAGTACGAGTTAAGCTAAGTACATATGAATTTATGAAATCGTTTTAGGATCTAATACGATTTAAGCATAAGTTAAGGAACATTGAGATGATTTACAATGAATGTGAAGTTGATGAGATATTTATGAATTGGTCTTAGGAACTACGAAGAAAGTGGGAAAGCGCATTATTAGCACTAACCCTAAAGGACCAAGGTGAGTAACCCTGTGTTTGAAGTGGAGATTTAACTCCATGGATTTGAAAAGGTTTTAAGTTCAAAGATATGAAGTATTTGAAGTTTTAAATTCAGTATTTACATGATTCAGTTTTAAATTGTTCTATCTTTATAAACCCTATTGTGACATGCTTAGTAAATGTTTTCTTTACAGTTTTCTTAAAATGCGCTTTCAGCATGTCTAAGTTAAAATACAAATCTTGTTAAATATTCTAAATTTGATTGTTACAAGTATTTGAAGTTCTATTGTAGAAATTATACATTTCATGTTTTAAATACTCATGAAAGTATCTATTGAAGAAGTAATGTGATAACTGTTTTACAAGATAAACGGTACTAAGTACCACCCCCTATGATGGTTGAAATCCTTCGGGATTCAACAGTAAATGCCCGATAGCAGGATCTAATCCCCCAGGCAAATGAGATCGACAGTATTGGCAGTAAAATGAGAGTCTGGTTCGAAACAGATTCCACCTAATTAAAGAGAAAATATGACAAAGTGATTTTGAAAATGAAAGTAGGTTTTACCCTCATTTTCACAATTCATATTGATGTGTTTTAAAGTTTATATACTTTATTAACGAAGTACGAGTTTAGCTTGAATACTTTAAATGTTTCAAAGCTATCTGTTTTATGAAATGCATATGTTTTGAGTTTTATATACTCTATTCAAGAAATACATGTTATGTTATATGCTTTTGAAGTTCATAAGTATAAGTATAGCTTGAATACTTTAAATGATTCAAAGTTATCTGTTTTAAGAATGCATATACTCTGTATTCTAAAATGTACGAGCAATTGGCAGTGAACGTTTTACAAACTCTTATGTACTAAAAACCAATGCTAATTGAAAACCCCATGACGAATATTGGAATTGCTCACAAGCTTAGATTAGCTTACCCGAACTTTGTTCGGATCCCCCTTTCAGGTAATTAGCAGCAATCTTGACTTGAGGACGATGATGATGAATTTGCTGATTTTGGAGGTTATGTTCAAGTAGTTTTTGTCTAGTACTACAAACATTAAGTATGGAATTTTGTATTAGTAAAATAGTGCTCTGTTATGTATAAGCCCCACGGGGCAATTAAACATTTATTGTTTATGAAGTTTTAAGTTTTAGTTATACTCTGAATGTTAAATCATGTATGCTATGTAAAGAGTAGCAGTACCGGACTGGATGTGCGTAATTTAAAGATAAGAAAAAAAAAGTTTTTCACGCTTCCGCAATCATGTGTCGCACATCTATTAGATACCGCTGCTTATGTGAGCCTTCGCCCAAGGGTCCTCGAGCCTGAGGGTGGCGGTCGCGATGCGAGATCCTGCACAGGGTGGGTTTCGGGTCGTGACATCTCCAGTAGATCAGAAAGCATCAGATGGATATCGTGACTGAGCACGAATCAGGTACACAAACATATCATGATCATAGTGATTCCATAAGAGTGTAAAAATGGAATATATATATATATATATATATATATATACAGTGGAAACATAACAGTAGGCCTTTCAAAGCATGGTTCAACATGATAACAATGATAAAGCAGTCAATCAATGTCCACAAGATAGAACAATATCACATTGTGGAAAACAATAATATAAGGTACGTTCAAGAGTACAAGTTTGGCAGTAAATAGAATAAACTTGGCTTGGAAACACCACATGGAAGAGAAAATGAATTTACTTACCTCTAAATGAGGTCATAGATCAGTATCCCGTGAGGTTTCCCTTTTCCTTTCAAGTTTCTTATATATCAGTAGACACGTCTCAAAATTAATGTTATTCATCAAATTTTATGCCTTGCTATCATAAGTATTTCTAACACTAATTTAGACACTACCATTGAGTCTGGAATGCCGAAAAAAAGTCAGGTTTAGGCTTTCACAGAATTCTATTTGGGTTCAGTAACAATAGGGGTATTTTGGTTATTTTAGTATTTTTATGGGTCTTTATTTTTCGGAGCCTCGTCTCGCAACACGGACCTCACCATTGGATTTATAATGCCCGAGATAGTCAAAATACACTAATAACTTATTTAATTTGGACATCAGACTATTTCGTTATTATTTAATTTAATTTAATTAATTTAACATAATTTGTACATAATATATATTTATTTGTGTGCAACAGACACCACCGACTTTCCTGTCCAATTGGTCATATGCGCCTCACCCTTTCCCTTGGTTCATGGTTCGATTCCTAGGGGCGTTGCCCCTTTTATTTTTTTTTTCTTGATTTAATTTACTATGAAGTAAATATATATTGTGGTAGTATATGGCCACATGGGCCTTGGTGGCTCAGTGGCCCATGTACACGCGTTAGATCTCTCTTCCCTTTCTTTCTCCAATTCGAACCATAGGGACGTAGTCCCCCATTTTTTTTCTCAAATTCTTGGAGCCAAACGGTGAATAAGACCAATCCAAGGATGTGTTATCCCAGTCCCTATGCAAATGCATTTAAATTAATTTCCTAAACTAATAACCAAACAGACCCAATCTGTCCTTTAAAATATAATCTAAACGACATAGTTTTAGGTTTATATACACAGGTGGGTCAGGCCTAACCCAACCCAAAACCATTTGCACTGTTCTTCTTCTTCTCAAAAATTACGCAAGTAAGGTTCCATCACCCCTTCCAATTCCGGCCACTATTCCGATCGAATTCCTTGCTTCTCTCAATGACCTTCGGACCTACAGGTTATGTGGATCTCATTCCTATACTCCAAAAATGAAATTGGTTACATATTGGCCGTCAAAAAAGCCAACACAGTGGCTGTTTCCAGCCAACATGAAATTCCAACGACTTGAATAATTCACATTTCATGAAGATTCTTCCACTATTTCAAGCTCAAATAAACTCCACATGGTTTCTACACCTCACACTATTAATTTCCTACTATTTAAATCAAGCTGTCACGACCCGAAACCCACCCTGTGCGGATTACCGGATCGCGATCGCCGCCCCGAGACCCGAAGGCCTCGAGACAAGGCTCGCATAGGTAGCGGTATCGAATAGATGTGCTTCATGTGGTTGCGGAAGCGTGAAAATCTTTTTTTTTTTTTTTTGCACATCCGTCCGATACTGCCGCTATTCTCAATGGTACACATGTTCACACATTCATATAAAATCAGAGCATAACTAAAACTTAAAGGACTTCATAATTAAAATCTTAATTCAACTGCCCCGTAGGGCTTAATACACGTCCTTAAAATATCAGCTATTACAAAACATATTAATCAGGGTTCATGTGATTTTTCCAAAAGAACTCCTCAAGTAAATCTTCCCAAAAGCTAGGTTTCTCCTTATAGTCTTCAATAATCGATCTGCCCTTAGTCACCTGAAAGGGGGGCGGATAAAATCCGGGTAAGCTAATCAAAGCTTGTGAGTAATTCCTGCATTCGTCATGGGGTTTTCAACTGGTAGTGGTTTTTGCACATGAGGGTTTATGAAATACTCACTACCAATTGCTTGTACATTTTAGAACACAGGGTATATGCATTCTTAAAACAATAGCTTTGAACAATTAAAGTATTCAAGCTAAATACACATTTTCTTCAAATAGAGCATATGCAATTTAAAAGCATATAAACACGTGAAATAGAATAGGGATAATACCTACTTCTATTTTCAAAATCACTTGTCATCTTTTCTCTTTTATTAGGCGGAATCTGTTTCGAACCAGACTCCCATTTTACTGCCAATACTGTCGATGGAGATATCTCATTTGCCTGGGGGATTAGATCCTTCTACCGGGCATGTACTGTTGAATCCCGAAGGATTTCAACCATCATATGGGGTGGTACTTAGTACCGTTTATCTTATAAAACATTTGTCACATGACTTCTTCAATAGATATTTTTCATGAACATTTAAAGCATGAAATGTACAAATTCTACAATAAAGCTTCAAATACACGTGATAATCAAATTCAGAATATTAAAGAGGTTTGCAATTGATTTAGACATGCTGATGCATTTTCAAGAAAAGAGCTGAATTTAAAACATTTAATAAGCATGCCGTAACAGAATATTTTAAAAGAACGGAATCATATATAGACTGAATTTGATATTCAAAGGCTGCAATGACTTGTGCTTAAAACTTCTTCAAATATATGGAGTTAAATCTCCAGTTCAAATACAGGGTTACTCACCTTGGTCCTTTAGGGTTAGCTCTACTGAGGCGCCTTCCCTTTTACTCTTTCTTTCCTTAGCCTATCAAGATTCATGAAGATTTCATAAATTTTCATATGTACTTAATTAACTCCACAACTCACTAAGTGTAGACTGTGAGAAGTCTAACTTGTCATACCTGTCTGTCTTATAACTGTAATACAGAACTAGTAACTTAGGTTCTTAATGATAATAATATTACCTGCGACGCCATTCGGCTAAGGTTTCTGTATTCTCTCTCTCTTCTTCCAATTTCCTTTCTTCTTCCTTCTTCTTTTTAGCCTCCGCCACCATGGCCTTGGTGGGTGATTTGAACATGAAGGGGCTTACCGAGACGACCTCTGTCGCCTTGGCTATTTTGACAAATCTGTTGATTACTCTCTGTCGATGCAACAGCTCTTGCATGAAGGCCTGTTGCTTAGGGTCCTTGGCCCTTTGGGCCTTGGTCATGATTGTGTACTTGGTCCGTTGTTCTTCCATGATTTACCTAAGATCAATTTATGAGTTAGAAATTTTTTATTCTAGAGTTGATGTGTTGTCATGTCCTTGTATATGCCGTAGATTAGTACTTTGGCATCACTTTAATTTATAGTCATCTGACAGATGCTATTCATCAAATTTTATGTGTTTTTATTTTAGACATTTCTTTTGGTCGAATAGACTCTACCATTGAGTCTGGAGCGTCGAAGAAAGTCAGTTTAGACCTTCTTTGGTTTAATTTGGCTTTTGGTGTACTAGGGGTAATTTGGTCATTTTCCCCTTTTACGTGTCTTTATTTTTTTCGAGCCCCGTCTCTTAAAATGGACCCTACCATTAGTCTCAGAGTATCCAAAATAGTAAGGATACACTATTTATTTGTTTAATTCGGACTTCGTTTGACTTGTTTAGGGAGAAGGGCATTTTGGTCATTTTGACATTTTTAGGAGTCTTAAATTTTTCGGGGCCTCATCTCATGTCACAGACCTCACCAATGGACTCAGAGGGTCCGAGATAGTAAGGTTACATATATAACTTGTAATTTTTGGACAACGGGCCATTTCGGAGTATTTAATTTAATTAATTTCATTTAATTAAATTAATCTTAATTAAGTATGATATATATATATTATTTTATACGTAATTTGAACAGGTTGAATAGGGTGGCACGCTGGCCAGCGTGTCACCCCCCTCCCCATACCACGCACGTTCGAATCTCACCAGGTGCGGTTGCACCTTTTTAATTTCTGGATTTAATTTACTATATTATATATATATATTGGCTCGCATATATGGCACACGCGCATGCGTGGCCGAGTGGAAAGGAAGGCTGTGTGGGCGCGTAGGTCAGGGGTTCGAACCCCACTGACCGCAATCCTCCTTCTTTTTCTCTTTTTCTTTTCAATTTCAAACAACCCTATATATGCGCCCCAAAACGACGCCGCCGCATTAATGCGGTGGCAGCCCCGGATATCACCACGTGTCCGAGTCAACCCTTCAACTCGGTTTCTAAATGGTTTGCGAGTCGACTCGGTCTCATCTTCCCCAACGATCCCTCTCTGTAACCCTAGAACCCGAAGTTCAAAAGCTTCTATTTCGTGCCATTTTTCTCAACCATTTCTCTCTGTTTTGATGGAAAACCCTTCCTACAACATCACTAAACAACTTGGCATTCGTTTGAGAGTTCGAATCGAACTCGTTTGCTCGGTTAAAGGGGCGATAATCCTGACTGTAAGTGGCTCGTTCATGCTCATTTCTTCACCATTTTTAGTGAGGATGGGCTTATTTTGATCCCCTCTTCATGAGGATTCAAATCCCATTCGTGAATGTTGGTTTAAATGAGAGTTTAAGGGTTTGGGTTGTAAACCCGTAACCTGCAAGTTCATGTTTGGAGGTCTTTCTTTGGGATTTTTGATCGTGTATATACGTTTTTGGGATGCTCTTAGGGTCTTCTTGAGGTCTTGATAAACCAAATTTGGTTTAGGGAAAGTTGGTTCAGACCTGCTTCAAGCAAGGTCATCCATGGCTGCCGTGTGTACGGCTTGTGCTTCTTAGGTGTTCTAGGTCGAGATTTTCATGCCTAATTCATGTATACACATCCTAATCATCATATATGCTAAATTAAAGGCTTAAAACAGATTCATACATATAAAAATTCTAGAGAGAGAAATTCAAGTGTTTGAGGGTTTACCTTGTTTCAAATTGTTTCTCTCTCCCTTGCTCCTTGCTTCCTACTTCTGAATGTCTCAGAAACTCCTTCAATCTCTCCCTCACTCTCGGATGGTTGTGTTTTGTGTGTATAAGCACCATGCATTATGTATAAGGAGAAGAAATCATTGAAATTTCTGATTTCCCCTCCCTTTGGTTTAACCCATTTCAGGTTTCTTCATGAGTGGCCTGAATTGCCACTGTTGGGCAGGCCATAAGTGGCCGGTTGTGTGTGTGTGTGGTGTTTGACTCACATATATATATATATATATATATATATACATACAAAGTTCAACCCAAATACACCTTGGATAATACACATACCTCTCCCACCTTTGTACACTTTGGACAATAGTATGCCCTATTATACATACATCTCATACATACATATTTTGGCATACATGCATGCATTCACATACACATATATATTCATTTGTAATTTTTTATATATATATATATATTTAAGGTCATAATTATTTATACAATATATATATTTATATATATCTCTATATTTAATTACGTATATTAATTGTTACAATTTATTTCTTATACTTAAAATAATTAATTACTTTAAAAATTAATTATTTTCTTAAATGCATTATCTTGTACTAATCTTCGTATTCTCGTAATATTTGTCCAAATTCTCGTACTCGTATCAACAATTGGTAGTTGACGTGAAAATGTAATTATCATCAAAATCGACATGTTGGTGATTGCAACGAAAGTGATGTACAGTCATCCTGACTTTTCAGGACACTTACTTAAGGTTCGTGCGTCGGGGTCGACACCGACCTTGTTACTAAGGGTGTTGATTTCCAATTTCAACACAACAGCTTAATAGCCTCTAATTTGGGTCGGGGTATTACATTCTTCCCTCCTTAAAAGAGTTTTGTCCTCAAAACTCGGGGTCTCTTATCCTAAATTTCTGCCTCCATCGAACATGTTCACATGTCTAGTAGTCGTATCTCGAATGACAGGTTTATATATTAACTGAAAGAACATTCGGACGACGTACCTTACTGATCCCCAGAGGCCTGTGCTGCCTCTCCGAATATGTTGTACACCCGCCCGTGCCTCACAGGTTCCTTGCCCCCTCCTTGTTTCCCAGCAGTTGTGGCCGGTGCCCGTGGTGTAGCTGATGAAGCCACCGCAGTAGGCTCCTTAGCCGTTGAGCTCCATTTTGGGCAATCTTTGATGAGATGCCCAGCCTGGCCACACTTGTAACAACCTCCTGTGTCGCGCCAACAGGGCGCATGATGCTTTTTCTGGCAGGTGGGGCATGTCGGAATTTCTCCTGACTTTTTGCTAGTGTCACCCTTTTTGTTAACGGTAGGCTCACTTTTATCCCCTGATTTCGTCTTTTTCATTGACTGGGGACCGGGGCCCATTTTCTTCTTGTCTTTCTTTTGTGATAAGGCAACCCCAGCTCTTTCGAAAATTTTGGCACGGTCCACGACGGCATTGTACGTGGGGAGCTCGAAAGGTTCTAATCGGTACCTGATGCCATCCCTCAGTCCAGTTTCAAATTTCCGAGCTTTTAAATCTTCGGTTTGGACCATGTGGGGTGCGAATCGGGCTAACTTCATGAACTTGGTTTCGTATTCTGCCACAGTCATTGCTCCTTGGGTCAGCACGGCAAATTCTGCGACTCTTTGATTTTTTAATGACCTTGGAAAATACTTGTCATAGAATACCTCTAAAAACCTAGTCCAGGTCATTGGCGGCTCTCTTTCCTTTTCCAGGAGCCACCACTCGTGAGCTGCATCCTTGAAAGTGAATGCGGCATAGGAGACTTTTTGCTCCTCCGTGCATGGCATGACCGAGAAGATACGTTCCATTTCCTTTACCCATGACTCCGCATCAATGGCGGCATCCATCCCATCGAACCTGGGGGGCTTAAAGCCTTGGAATGTTTTATAGCTTGAGGTAATTGCGGCCTCATTGGGTTGTCCAGGGTTGATTGGCTGCCCGGGGTTCTGTACCTGTGGCGGTGCCCTAGCTTGGGTTTGGATATCAATCATATTCCGAGCCATAGCCTCCAGGATATGCTCGACCCGGTCTAGCCTGTCACCCGGATTTCCCGTATCTCTTCTCGTGTTCACCATGATTTCTGAAAGAAAACACGTATTTGTTAATTTGTTATCACATACAATTTCATTCATTTCATGTTTCAAAGTTTGTTATACTATTATCTTTGATTTCATGGTATTTTACGGTCTCCTTTTACTCCTCATCCTTCTGCGGTCCCATACTCCGCCATTCTACCACATATCCAGTTCACATACTACGAGTCCCATACCTCGCCTTCGTACTTCACATATCTATTTCATGTACTACGGGTCCCATACCCCGCCTTTCTATCACGTATCCATTTCACATACTGCGAGTCCCATACCTCGCCTTCGTATTTCACATATCTATCTCATGTACTACGGGTCCCATACCCCGCCTTCCTATCACGTTACTTCAGAACACTAACTTCATGTACTGCGGGTCCCATACCCCGCCTTCATACTACGTATTCCTCATATCTACAACGCGAGTCCCATACCTCGCCTTCATATCATGTTGCTTCAGAATACCTACTTCACATTACTGCGGGTCCCATACCCCGCCTTTATATCACATCACGTATTTCACATATCTTAGGTAGTATAAAACCCTACCTAACCTATAGTTCTATTCTAACTCGTCTAATGTCACTAGGGTTGTTCTAGTAAACCTAGTGCTCTGATACCATGCTGTCACGACCCGAAACCCACCCTGTGCGGATTACCGGATCGCGATCGCCGCCCCGAGACCCGAAGGCCTCGAGACAAGGCTCGCATAGGTAGCGGTATCGAATAGATGTGCTTCATGTGGTTGCGGAAGCGTGAAAATCTTTTTTTTTTTTTTTTGCACATCCGTCCGATACTGCCGCTATTCTCAATGGTACACATGTTCACACATTCATATAAAATCAGAGCATAACTAAAACTTAAAGGACTTCATAATTAAAATCTTAATTCAACTGCCCCGTAGGGCTTAATACACGTCCTTAAAATATCAGCTATTACAAAACATATTAATCAGGGTTCATGTGATTTTTCCAAAAGAACTCCTCAAGTAAATCTTCCCAAAAGCTAGGTTTCTCCTTATAGTCTTCAATAATCGATCTGCCCTTAGTCACCTGAAAGGGGGGCGGATAAAATCCGGGTAAGCTAATCAAAGCTTGTGAGTAATTCCTGCATTCGTCATGGGGTTTTCAACTGGTAGTGGTTTTTGCACATGAGGGTTTATGAAATACTCACTACCAATTGCTTGTACATTTTAGAACACAGGGTATATGCATTCTTAAAACAATAGCTTTGAACAATTAAAGTATTCAAGCTAAATACACATTTTCTTCAAATAGAGCATATGCAATTTAAAAGCATATAAACACGTGAAATAGAATAGGGATAATACCTACTTCTATTTTCAAAATCACTTGTCATCTTTTCTCTTTTATTAGGCGGAATCTGTTTCGAACCAGACTCCCATTTTACTGCCAATACTGTCGATGGAGATATCTCATTTGCCTGGGGGATTAGATCCTTCTACCGGGCATGTACTGTTGAATCCCGAAGGATTTCAACCATCATATGGGGTGGTACTTAGTACCGTTTATCTTATAAAACATTTGTCACATGACTTCTTCAATAGATATTTTTCATGAACATTTAAAGCATGAAATGTACAAATTCTACAATAAAGCTTCAAATACACGTGATAATCAAATTCAGAATATTAAAGAGGTTTGCAATTGATTTAGACATGCTGATGCATTTTCAAGAAAAGAGCTGAATTTAAAACATTTAATAAGCATGCCGTAACAGAATATTTTAAAAGAACGGAATCATATATAGACTGAATTTGATATTCAAAGGCTGCAATGACTTGTGCTTAAAACTTCTTCAAATATATGGAGTTAAATCTCCAGTTCAAATACAGGGTTACTCACCTTGGTCCTTTAGGGTTAGCTCTACTGAGGCGCCTTCCCTTTTACTCTTTCTTTCCTTAGCCTATCAAGATTCATGAAGATTTCATAAATTTTCATATGTACTTAATTAACTCCACAACTCACTAAGTGTAGACTGTGAGAAGTCTAACTTGTCATACCTGTCTGTCTTATAACTGTAATACAGAACTAGTAACTTAGGTTCTTAATGATAATAATATTACCTGCGACGCCATTCGGCTAAGGTTTCTGTATTCTCTCTCTCTTCTTCCAATTTCCTTTCTTCTTCCTTCTTCTTTTTAGCCTCCGCCACCATGGCCTTGGTGGGTGATTTGAACATGAAGGGGCTTACCGAGACGACCTCTGTCGCCTTGGCTATTTTGACAAATCTGTTGATTACTCTCTGTCGACGCAACAGCTCTTGCATGAAGGCCTGTTGCTTAGGGTCCTTGGCCCTTTGGGCCTTGGTCATGATTGTGTACTTGGTCCGTTGTTCTTCCATGATTTACCTAAGATCAATTTATGAGTTAGAAATTTTTTATTCTAGAGTTGATGTGTTGTCATGTCCTTGTATATGCCGTAGATTAGTACTTTGGCATCACTTTAATTTATAGTCATCTGACAGATGCTATTCATCAAATTTTATGTGTTTTTATTTTAGACATTTCTTTTGGTCGAATAGACTCTACCATTGAGTCTGGAGCGTCGAAGAAAGTCAGTTTAGACCTTCTTTGGTTTAATTTGGCTTTTGGTGTACTAGGGGTAATTTGGTCATTTTCCCCTTTTACGTGTCTTTATTTTTTTCGAGCCCCGTCTCTTAAAATGGACCCTACCATTAGTCTCAGAGTATCCAAAATAGTAAGGATACACTATTTATTTGTTTAATTCGGACTTCGTTTGACTTGTTTAGGGAGAAGGGCATTTTGGTCATTTTGACATTTTTAGGAGTCTTAAATTTTTCGGGGCCTCATCTCATGTCACAGACCTCACCAATGGACTCAGAGGGTCCGAGATAGTAAGGTTACATATATAACTTGTAATTTTTGGACAACGGGCCATTTCGGAGTATTTAATTTAATTAATTTCATTTAATTAAATTAATCTTAATTAAGTATGATATATATATATTATTTTATACGTAATTTGAACAGGTTGAATAGGGTGGCACGCTGGCCAGCGTGTCACCCCCCTCCCCATACCACGCACGTTCGAATCTCACCAGGTGCGGTTGCACCTTTTTAATTTCTGGATTTAATTTACTATATTATATATATATATTGGCTCGCATATATGGCACACGCGCATGCGTGGCCGAGTGGAAAGGAAGGCTGTGTGGGCGCGTAGGTCAGGGGTTCGAACCCCACTGACCGCAATCCTCCTTCTTTTTCTCTTTTTCTTTTCAATTTCAAACAACCCTATATATGCGCCCCAAAACGACGCCGCCGCATTAATGCGGTGGCAGCCCCGGATATCACCACGTGTCCGAGTCAACCCTTCAACTCGGTTTCTAAATGGTTTGCGAGTCGACTCGGTCTCATCTTCCCCAACGATCCCTCTCTGTAACCCTAGAACCCGAAGTTCAAAAGCTTCTATTTCGTGCCATTTTTCTCAACCATTTCTCTCTGTTTTGATGGAAAACCCTTCCTACAACATCACTAAACAACTTGGCATTCGTTTGAGAGTTCGAATCGAACTCGTTTGCTCGGTTAAAGGGGCGATAATCCTGACTGTAAGTGGCTCGTTCATGCTCATTTCTTCACCATTTTTAGTGAGGATGGGCTTATTTTGATCCCCTCTTCATGAGGATTCAAATCCCATTCGTGAATGTTGGTTTAAATGAGAGTTTAAGGGTTTGGGTTGTAAACCCGTAACCTGCAAGTTCATGTTTGGAGGTCTTTCTTTGGGATTTTTGATCGTGTATATACGTTTTTGGGATGCTCTTAGGGTCTTCTTGAGGTCTTGATAAACCAAATTTGGTTTAGGGAAAGTTGGTTCAGACCTGCTTCAAGCAAGGTCATCCATGGCTGCCGTGTGTACGGCTTGTGCTTCTTAGGTGTTCTAGGTCGAGATTTTCATGCCTAATTCATGTATACACATCCTAATCATCATATATGCTAAATTAAAGGCTTAAAACAGATTCATACATATAAAAATTCTAGAGAGAGAAATTCAAGTGTTTGAGGGTTTACCTTGTTTCAAATTGTTTCTCTCTCCCTTGCTCCTTGCTTCCTACTTCTGAATGTCTCAGAAACTCCTTCAATCTCTCCCTCACTCTCGGATGGTTGTGTTTTGTGTGTATAAGCACCATGCATTATGTATAAGGAGAAGAAATCATTGAAATTTCTGATTTCCCCTCCCTTTGGTTTAACCCATTTCAGGTTTCTTCATGAGTGGCCTGAATTGCCACTGTTGGGCAGGCCATGAGTGGCCGGTTGTGTGTGTGTGTGGTGTTTGACTCACATATATATATATATATATATATATACATACAAAGTTCAACCCAAATACACCTTGGATAATACACATACCTCTCCCACCTTTGTACACTTTGGACAATAGTATGCCCTATTATACATACATCTCATACATACATATTTTGGCATACATGCATGCATTCACATACACATATATATTCATTTGTAATTTTTATATATATATATATATATTTAAGGTCATAATTATTTATACAATATATATATTTATATATATCTCTATATTTAATTACGTATATTAATTGTTACAATTTATTTCTTATACTTAAAATAATTAATTACTTTAAAAATTAATTATTTTCTTAAATGCATTATCTTGTACTAATCTTCGTATTCTCGTAATATTTGTCCAAATTCTCGTACTCGTATCAACAATTGGTAGTTGACGTGAAAATGTAATTATCATCAAAATCGACATGTTGGTGATTGCAACGAAAGTGATGTACAGTCATCCTGACTTTTCAGGACACTTACTTAAGGTTCGTGCGTCGGGGTCGACACCGACCTTGTTACTAAGGGTGTTGATTTCCAATTTCAACACAACAGCTTAATAGCCTCTAATTTGGGTCGGGGTATTACACAAGCTTTGATGCATAAATCTCCATAACCCGACCCTAACACCATGACCTACAACTCAAATTTTCCTACTGATTTCTTACTCTTTTTCCTTCATTCTTTTTGCATTCATTTCCTTATAAACTTAGTTGTAAGGCCCGAATGTTTTTAGCTTGCTTTATACTCTAAATTTCAAAAACATAAAATAAAACTTTTAAATTTCACTCACCTGTTTCCTGTGAAAGTTTCTCTTTCTGGTTTCTTTTCATTTTCTTACTTCCCTTCTTTTCTCTTTCGAATCTAAGATTAACCCTCAGTTTCTTGTTTCTTGTTTCTTTCTATTTTACCATAGGTCTACGTGTGTGTGTGTATATATATATATATATAAGGTAGTCATTGCCTCCTTCTCTCCCTTGTTGCAGTGTTCTTTGACTGCCTTACAACTGCCTTTTCACTCTTCATCAACCATGCACAACTTCTCAATATATATATATATATATATATATAATATTACACCCCCACTTGCACCTTGGTGTCGGCAGCCTTGCTGCCTTCACCACATTCACACAACACACATACATACAGTACACATACACACAGCCACACACTGTTCACTCATACAGCACACACATAGAGTCCCACTTTCCTCCCCTTTTCCTTTTTATTTTCTTCTTATTTAATATACATACATATACACCATACAACATTTATACATTTATATACATATACATATATTTATACATTATTTGTACATCCATATATATATATATATATCCATATATATACATATATATTTATTTCTAATAGCATATACATACACTCATTTTACTTAAGCTACGCATGCATGCAAACATTCACATACATGAAAATACGTGCGTACACGTATTACGAGACTCAATGTTGGGCTACTCGGTGTCGCTCGACACTGACTATACAAAACAAACCATTCATATTTCAAAATCGTACAGTTCCATAAAATACCCTAATATAGAGCTTCAACAGCTTAGGTTACAACTGGTACTACACTATTCGATCAAGTCTATCTCGATATACGTGCCATATCCCGAGTCGAAATATTACACCAATGGTAGCCGCTCTGATGATAAAGTCAGTAAATTGAAATGACTGTAATTGAAAAAATCAATTAGACGTAAATTGAAGGCCTACCTTAGGACTTTATTTTTAAGCCGCAGATTTCCTAAGTTGAATAGGATTCAAAGTCATAGAAATAGGGATTTGGAGTTATCCGAAAATAGTAATTGCCATGTTGAACTCTGTTTCTTTGTTTTGAGGTCAGTAAGATATGAAAGACAGTAACCAACTCGAGACCCCTCCCTGCAATTCTTGCTCTAGAGGCAAGGCTAGGGATCTTGCGCCATTCTGAACAAAACACCTCTATACCCGCATGCGTCTGTCTGTACTAGATAGAAAAGCCTTTCTTGATCTCTATATGAAAGTAATCAGTTCATACACGTGACATGTTTCAATTGGTCTGTTACTTAATGGTCCATCAATACCCATCCATTACATACATAGATTACATTGTTGCTCAGATTCAGGATTCACCCACCCCCTAATTTCAAATCCAAGTGCTACGTTTAGTAATGTATATTTTAAGATCTTGAATTGGAGTTGGAGATATGTTTGCTTTTTGGCTGAGGATTCTCCAGTGCTATCCTTGATTGTGGGAAAGATGAGGGAGGGGGAAAATAACAATAGAACTTCAGCAATTGAATGAACTCTTATTTATTACTCTTCCTCGATTTCTCTGTTCCATCCGCAATTGCATACTATGACCAGAAGAATGCGGCATTCAGCTCTTTCTTGGAACCTCTCTGAATTGCATTTTCTGTGTTTTAACGTTGCTCAACTCTCTCAAGTTCAATAGAAGGGGAAAAAATCATGTTACTAGGATACATGCTTTGGATTCAAATACACTTTAACACATTGCATAGATATATATATATATATATATATATATATATATAACATGGGTTGAGAGATGCTGATCATAATACAAAGTTATTTGTCTTTATCAACTTTCTTTCCAATCCAACTAGCGACAATGGGAGTGAGAGCTACTGTTGGAGGAAATCTTATTGGAGATGCAGCCTTGTGTGCAGCATATGCCAGTGCAAATGTCCCAACTTTCTCCCCAGTCTCATTAGTGGAAATGCCTACCTGCAAACAGGTTGGTTTATAAAGAGAAGATGTGATTTCTTGTATGGATATGTAGGAAGAAAAGAAACAACCATTTGCTATTGCTGTTACCATATTTAGATTTTACCTTGTGCAGCAAATCTTGAACATCAATGCCCGCTCTGATTAGTGCATAACAGAGTGAGAAGGAGATCAAGGAGAGAGTTATGGAGGTGGCCAGATACGCTCCTCCATATTTTGCCAAGAGCTCCTTGGCTTGACCCCCCTTTGATTTGGTTCCTTTGCTGTCTTCCTTTCCTTCCTCTTTTGAGCTGAATATCTGCAATTTCATTTAACACTTGATACATATAGTAAATAGAGCCTTTTATACAAGAGATTGGATGGTTCATTATCAAAAAATGAAAATCCACAAGGTTCTCTCTCTCCACAAACATTTTCATAACTAAAAAAAACATTTTAATCGTCCGTTTTGCACCTGATAAAGCTATATAAGAAAAAAAAAATATTGAAATTTTGAATCATATATTTTCTTGTTCCTATGGGTTTCCAAAAAATCAAACAACTCAAGCAAAGTCGCATATTTGTATTAAGGCCACTTGTTTGGGTCCCAAATATTGAAACTGTGGTATTAATTTCCATTTACTTTTCTTCTACCACTTTTTCTCGATAACAAACACCAAATTTCTCTTATTGGCATGGAAGAAAATCGACACACACACAGAGGAAGGTGCATATAATATAAGAGTAAATCAACAAAGTAGCAATTTTATAAGTGAAATTTTCTTCATTTCATATACCCAAATCAAAAATTAAAACGGAGTAAAGAAGAGAGGAAGGAAATTGGGTACCTTCCAGAGACCGGCTTCTAAGCCATACTTCTCTGTAGTTTCCTCCGCAGAAGAAGAAGAAGAAATCGCAGAAGGCGGTTTGATTTCCTCTGCTTTCTCTTTAATAGCTCTAATCCTGAAGCGATTCAAATCGAATTTGGAGCTAGGAAGTGAAGAAGTATAGTTGTGGAGTCTCTTGGATTTCCCATCGTTTAAGAAAGCAGGAGAGAGGAGAGCACGGTGAAAATGGACTAACGAAGCTATGGCCATTGCTAGATATTCGAAGCAACTTTTCTTTCTATCCAAACATTATTTTCTTACCTTCCTGGGAGAGAGCATAGAAATCTTCGAAAACTCTAAAAAACACTTCTTCTTTTTTTCTGACCAACCAAACAAAAAAGTGTAATATTACTTTATTACCCTTGTATCCTAGGTCCCCTCGTGTAAACCTGCTTTCCTCCTCTTGTTATTTTTCCATACAGTATTTGGTCTTAAACTTGTTTTGGTTGAATTGGTATATATAATCGATGTGGATTCCATGCTTTCAAACATATTACATTTGGTTTTCATCATTGCAAAATTCTTATCATCTTTAATATAATTTTACTATTATTAATTAAAATTAACAAATCTTCAATTAAAAATTTTTAATTTTATTTAGATCTTTTTTGTTCTTCATCACGTTATATTATTTATTTATTTAACAATAAATACAAATATTGTTGTGAAATTCTACGATACCAAACATTAGTTCCTCGTGCTGAATAACATAAATGGAACAAGGGGTTTTAATATTAAAAACAAATTCACTAAGCCAAGTTTTTTTAAAACAATCTACTCTGGTTTGGTTCTTCAGCAAACCATAAATAAAGTAAAACCTGGGTTCGAACAATTTGGGTGAGGGCCGGCCCCGCGGTCAAGGTTATTTTGGTCATTGTAGCTTTCCCAAAACCTATGGTGAGTAGAAGGGACAAGTAGCAGCACGACCACCACAAGGCATTCTACTTTTCCAACCTATGTATCTACATCTATGCCCTTCCTTCATTTGATGCTATCAAAACTCCGTTTTACTGATGCTAATTTTCGACCCACTTTACCATTATATTTATATTTATATTTATAAGATTGTTCCGATTTCGGCTCATTGTCCCCATATATCTATAGATAATATTTTAATCTTGTTAGCTATTAATTTTCTTTACCTTAATGCCTTTTCTTCATTTTTTTTTTTTTTTTTGATTTTTAAGTAAAGATGAAGCCTTCGCTTATACTTAATGTAAAATTAAATTGTGTCGGTCTAGTAAAGCTTTCTTAACATATTTTTTAATAAGCAAAAAAATTACTTATAATTTTTGTTTTGCTTAATAAATGTAAAAGTATTTTTGATAACTATTTCTCAAATATAATTTTTTCTCTCAATATTATTTTGTTAATGTGTCCATTAAAATCATTCTTTAAAAATAATATCAAGACCGCATGTAACACCCCGACCCAATTAAGCAAAGTAATTCATGATAATAATAATTATCATAAGTTAATTTGCTTAATAACTATGAGTGATGCTAGATATGACTAATGACTTGAATTACGGAAGTAAAGGGATAAATGATGAAAATAATAAATTATTAATTAGAGACAACTGATGTGATGTAATGCCGAGGGCCATGATTTGGTAGAAGTATGACAAGTGTTAATTCGAGGAGTAACACACAAGTGAATGTGAGAAATTAGTACACGAAGTATACTTAAGCAAGTTTAGCATAATGCACAAAGGGAGCGCATTTAATCAAAATTATTCCGATAATTATAATGGACTTTTAAAATAATTAAAATATATTTAAATACATTAAGGTGAGACAATGAAGGCTATGGAAGCCCGATAAGATCTCGATTTACGAAATCGAAGAAATACAAGTAAATCGAGAATTTCTTGATAAAAATAATATGTTTTCAGCATAAACCAAACATGATGGAACATGTTGAAATAAAATTAATCACATGAAGAAGAAGCATGCAAGAATCAAAAACATTGCGAGAATACCAAGAGATTTTACGGTAATTGAAGCGCAAATTCGAAAATTCAAGAAACACACCCAAAATGTCAAACAAGGCACAAGAAGGAAAAATAAAAAATAAAAAATAAGGCCAAAAGTGATGGCCAAAGGGTTTGAACCCTAGACCAAATAAGGGAAAGAAAAAGCCCAAAAAATTACCAACTGAGCTACAAGCACTTTTGTGTTGTATAATGCATAAGATATGTATACATGCACTAATAAGTTCCAAATTAGCATGCTCAAAATTGAGGTGCCACCACCCCATTGGACCACATCTTCACCCAATTACATGACATGCAACACATTAGTCCAGGTCAGCCCTATATATTATATAACAACCCGACCTGATTATCGTGAATTAATTTACTAATTTAGATATTAAGGATAAAATGGCGATAATTATGGAAATTAGGCCACAATAAATATAAAAGCCATAAAATAACGAAGCCAAAATGAGTTGGCCAAGGGATTTGATCCCGAGACCCAAAAAGTGAAAACAATTTATATGTAAAAAAATAAATAATAATAATAAAAATAAGCCCACGTAGCTGGGCGCCACATATTTTATCAAATATATGTCTATGCTCAAATAAGGCCGAACGTCGGCAGACTCAAACTGAGATGGCAGCCTACCATTGGACCTTTCCCACACCCTTATTATTTTATATGAAGATACATATATATATATATATAATAATATTATGTAAACATGACAAATATGATATATATATATATATACATGTATAACTCAGCATATATATGGGAATTGATTTAAAATGTGTTGTGTATATATATATATATATATATATATATATGACTTGTGTGAGGTGTAAGCTGTATATCTATTCATATATATATGAGTCAGCATATATGAATGGCAGCTATATATATATATATATATATATAGATATACATGTGTAAGTTGTTATGTGTGTGTGTGTGTATATATATATATATATATATATGTAGGACATGAGGAAGATATAGAATGTGTGTTGTGTGAGTAGGATAGAACCGATAGAGAGAGTCAGCTAAAGAGAGATTAGGAAGAGAGATGAGCGTAAGGAAACAAAGGCTGGAAGGAGGGAGACCAAAGAGGGAGCAGTTGTAGAGAGAGAAGATCTGGGTTATGGATGAAACAAGTATGAAACCTTTCCTTAAAGATTTCATTCGTCATTTTATTGAAAATTAAAAGTTTTAATGAAGAAATAGGAGGAAGACAGTGAGGAAAAAACCCTAGGAAAACCTAGGCTGCCATTAATAAGAGCTTAAAATTGGGTCAAGCTTTTGACTTGAAACCAAATGATGTTTTGTGATCGGGGACCAAATCTAGTCAATAAATGGATCACAAAGAAGGAAAAATTAGATGTTTTGGCCTAGAAATGAACATTTAATAGCAAGTTGTAGGTTTAGGAAATAATCGACCAATTCAAAAAATGAAGACAAAACTTCGTTTTGAAGCCATGGAGTTGTAACCCTTGAGCTGTGGAATACAATGGTTAAAAAATGAGCCATTTTTTGTGGAGAAATAAGGGAGAAACAATGAAATTTCATGGTGGTGGCCAGAAAAGTGTGAAACCGAGGAAACCATTCGATCATCGCGAGTTAAAGGGTAAAATATGTTTCAAGGGGTTCTAATATTGATGAGGGCTTGTTTAGGATAAAACAATCAGCCTTAAAACAATAGAAAAAACCAAGTTAAAAATTAAAGATTTTGCAGAATCCGGTGACCGGCGCCGAAGAAGGTCATCAGAGTGTCGTTGGAAAAACGGGGAAGAGAAGTCTATTTGGGTTGGGTTAGTTTCGGGTTCGAGTCAGAACTCGCCTGACCGCGTAATGGGTAAGTTGAAATGGTGCAGTTTTGGGGTTTAAATTAAATTCTAAATAGGGTGTTTGGTTGCAAGGTTAAGAGATTGATTTAATATCCCGCGCGGGGTTCGGATATCTTATTCGTGGTTAGGGCGCTTATCCGTTGTTTGGCTTAAGGAAATTTAGAAAACAATAGCGGAGTTGAACCCATGACTGCGTGTGTGTGTAAGACTTAACTTCAAGTTTGTGACCACTATGCCACTGTTCCACACGTGACTAAATATTGGCTGAATATATATATATATATATATATAATATAATAAAAGAATTAAATAAATTAAATTTAATAAAATGGCTTCGATGCCCAAATAAAATAAAAAGATAGTGTAACCCATTTTTTTGGGCATTCCAGACTCAACGATGAAGTCTGTTTTAGCAAACGAGGTACCGAAAAATATGACATAGAAGAGCATAAAATTACAAAAATACCCTTAGGCTTAATCTAAGTTATAAATGAGCTAATTAAGATCTAGAAAAGTCTAAATTAATTATATTCAATATTCTGAACTGAATAGTAACGTTCCTTTGAGGGAAATAAGACCCAGTAATAAACTAAAAAATGACGAATATGTCCTTAGGACTTAATGAGTTTACCAGGAGTATAAAGATGAAATAAATATTGATTCAATGTGCTATATATTTTTAATCCATGATTATAGGACCATTCAAATGACGAGAAATGGAAAGAGAGCTATGGAAAAGATATTGTGATAATCGGATTGAAATGCAATGTTAAGAACTTAAAGTAAGTAAACTCGAACTCTAACATGTGATATTCCAAGCCAGGTCACAGTTTATTTCTTGATGCTACCAATTTGTGATCTATACATGCCTGACGTTGATGGTCTCCATAATTTGATACTTGTTCTTTACTGTTGGTTCGTTGAGATCTTGATTGCTGATATCCATATTGGATTATCTGTCGTTTTTATACTTGCTTGGATATTGGACATTTGTTATGCCCTCACTGTTGAGAATTTACTATTCCACAAATATGTACATTGCCTATGGAATTATGATGACCATGATATTATTTGAGTGCCTGGAGTTGTGATCTGTCACAATGTCCTTCTGATCCACAGATGCTTAAGGACCTATGGGGTCTGTGTTTGGGAGTGAGCCCTAACACTTAGTCCATGGAGGACATGTTATATGTACAAAGCTCTAATGCTATCCAATAATCCGAAGGGGGGTTTTGGATAAGCACTCATGAGGGTATGTTGGGCCCTATATATGTGTCAGCATATGTTTTGTTAGTATCTTATATCATTTATTGATATTCTGATGATGCACTTATAATCATTGATATGCTTGCAAGCCTATGTTAATGTTGTACTATTGATTTCAAATATACCTCGTGAGCCTATCCATGGTTTATTTGTTGATATATGATTTGATTGATGATGTGCTTGCTTGCCTATCCTTGGACTCAAATTGATATCTTATTGTTGTGGCAGCTATTTGTTATTCAAGCCAATCCCTATATTTGATTTTGTTATTTTACCATGGGATGTGCCCTTGAGACTTATTCATTTATTTAGTAACTGGCTACTGTGACATTATATTCTTCAGACGTTATTTTGATATTACCCTTTGCTATTGTCCTTTATCTTTCTTTGGACTATCCCTATCTCATGGCAGAACGAGAGAATTTACTTGCTGAGCTAAGTTAGCTCACTCCATATTTATATTTATTTTTTTCAAGTAACTTTTTAAGAAAAGAAACAAAATGGGGCGACTAGTGAAGCTAGTGGTGAGCGTGTGAACAATATTGATGATATGAACTCCAAGTCATGATTTGAATGGGTTCTTTGTAAGACTGATCAGATAATAGATAATTGCAATGTCGTATCATAGGTAGAGGTGTTAAACTTGATTAGTGAATCATGATTAACTAAATAGTACTTGGAGATATTTGATTGATGGTTATTGGAGTTGGGTTTATGATCACATGAATTGCATTTGGTGTAACTTCCGTATTAAATGATTTAATGATTTATGATATATTGATATGATTTATCATTCATTTAATTTTATACAGCTTGTCTGAGTGGCAGTGTCAATCGTTGCCCTTAATCTGCATAGGGTGGGTTTTATGTCGTGACATATTTTATATATATATATATATATATATATATAAATATGATGACATTTATAAATATGTAACATGGGTGTGTATACTGTGTAATATACAAATCAGACTTAGTGTGTAAGAGTAGTGTGGGTGTTTGTGCATGTGTGTGTAGAGAGAGTAAGGAGGAAGAATAAGAAGAAGAAAGGAAGTTCATACATGCAAGTTAAAAGCTAACTTTGGGGATTCAGAAGCTTGAGTTTGAAAGAAAGGAACCACTCATTTGGAAGGTAAACACTTCAAAACTGATTTTCCCTCTTAGATTAAAAAGAGTAATATACCATTATTTGGCGTTGTTTTGAGATCTTGAGTAGCATGCATGTGATTTTCACACATGGTAGTAAATAATAGAGGCAAAATGGCATGGTTTTAACTAAGGAAAACCGTGACTGCCATTGTTGGACCTTAGAAAACCCAAGGCTGAAACAATGTTAACTGAACTCATTTTTGACACTTAGGACTTCAACTAGACACTATAAGGGTTATAAAAAGCCTAAGCTGCCACCCAAACACTCAAAGAAATGCCTCTAAAATGTGAGTTACAACCATAAGTTTAAAATCAATTTGTTAAAAATGAACACTAAAGCTTGATTCGGATCGAGGATTGAATCCCATAAGGTGAGGATTATCACAGACCAAACCCCATCAATTTTGATGGAGAAATAAGTGTGTACTATTCAAAATTAAAAAAACCTCCATGGGAGCTCAACCGTGCTTTTGAGCTCACTTTAAGGCCCCAAACCAATGCCCAAATAACCATATTGCCCTAGGATTCTATAGGATTTGAAAGCAGAGAAAATGGAGTTATAAAACTCCACGAAATATAGGTCAGGGTCGGGTCAGTTTGGGTTCAGGTTGGAACCCACCCCATCACATAATTGGCTTTAGTGGAACGATACCGCTTGGTTATTGGGTTTTAATTTAAAAGCTGAATAGGCCTGTTTGGTAACAGGTATAAGAAATTTGATTTAATAACCTCAGACGGAACAGAGATATCCTATCCTTAAATTGGACCCTTATCTGTTATTTGCCTTTCAAAAAATCAGGAAAAAAATATAGAAACTACGGCCAACAAGTTTCGAACCTAGGATGTGTGCATGTGTGAAAGACTTAACCCACATGTGTGAACCACTGTGCCACTTGGTTAAAATATTACCGAATAAATATATAATATAAAATAATATAATTTAATTAATTAATTTAATTTAGTAAATTATTCTCGGTGTCTGAATAAAATAAAAAGGCAGTGTAACCTACAATTTTTGGGTATTTCGGACTCAACGGTAGAGTCGGTTTTAAAATTAAATCCCGAAAAATACGAATGGACAAACTGGAGTAATTTCCAATACGTCCTAATGATTAGTTAAATGATCAATTGGACTCAGATGATTGCAAAAATATGTACCTTAATATTTTGGGCCATTCCGGAACCAATGTCGAGATCCATTTTTGTGAAACGAAGTCCCGAAAATATAGACACGTTAAATGTCAAATAACTATTATACCCTTAGTAATCCAAAAGCCAATTAAATGTCAAAGGTGGCATATTCCAACTTTATTGGGCATTCTGGACTCAATGGTGGAGTCCGTTTTAACAAACAAAGTACTAAAAAATGTGACGCGTGAAAGTGTAACATTATAACAATGCCCCTAGGCTTAATGTAAGTCACAAAGGAACTAATTAAGATCTGAAAACGTCTAGATTAATTTTATTCAATATTCCGGACTGGATGGTAACGTTCCTTTGAGGAAAATAAGACTCGGTAACAAACTGAAAAATGACGAATATGTCTCTAGGACTTAATGAAGTTACCAAAAGTATAAAAATGAAATTAATAAGTCCACATAAATGATATAAGGACCGAATAGACTCAAAATGGAGTCTGGATGAGTAAATTTGTGTACGAAAAAAATATGGGACATTAAAAAGTATAAATTATCATAATGCCCTTGAAGGGCCAAATAAGCTATAAGGCATTAGGGAATGCTAAAAGAGAATTTAAAAACCCTTAATAAAATAGACAGTTCAAGAGAACTTAAACACTAAAAAACAAAGTTTGGGATTAGAATGAATACTAATTCATTATGT